>CAMTDV010000015.1:73737175-74434675 GCA_947069175.1 Scalesia atractyloides | reverse complement strand
ATACCTGTAGGATTATAATTATCTATCAAAGTGATTTTTCATATCTGTAGGAAACATTTCACCATTTTATTTGGTATAAAGAATCTTGTATTGCTAAAAAGATCTTTAAGATCAGTAGCAGTGATAATCCTTCGGAGGAGATCTTAACCAGACTTTTGTATAAAAAAACCTACACTAATAATCAAAATTCCAATATATAAATTCAAAGTAACCATTTTTTTTCCAAACAAACCACAATTAACAAATCTAATAGTGTTCTTCAAAATTGAGGATTACCTTATATACCATGTTTCTTTTACAACTTGTACTCGAAAACCAAAAATAAAATCTACAACATCAATGTCACAAGAACATATTTATACGATATCAAAATCATATCGGATTTAACAAAGATAACAAAATTAGAAAAGAAAAAGTTACTTAAAAAAACCTTCAGTTTCTGATATTAAAATCAACTCAATAATTAACTGAATAAACAACATAACTTTAAAACAAAAACAAAAAACGTATGAAAGTGAAGCTTGCAAATCAGTATTTACAAAAAAAAAAACAAAAGAAATATAAAACACATTGATTCTTCATATACAAACAGCCGAAAACAATGAATATATGAAATTCAAAGTACTAAGTTACAAAACTAGAATTATCAAACTACAAACATACCGTTGATTAAGAGATTCTGTATAGTGTTCTTCGAAATCGACAGTTACCCTATCGATCAAAACACGAGATATACAAAATCAAAAAGAAGAAAACATCAAGTAAACAATAGATTGTGAAATCGAAGTGATTACCATCGATGAAGAAGATCTATCATCAAGATTTTGATTGTTGCAATGAGAGGATCGATAATCTACACCAAAAATTGTAAAAGAAGTTTTGAGAGAGGCTGAGATAATAATAATAATAATAATAATAATAATAATAATAATAATAATAATGGTATTAAATTAGAACTTTATTACACATATTATAAAATAGGAAAGTCATAAATATAAAACTCAAATGGTTGTGTAGACTGTAAAAAAAATGGGGGAAACCATTAAGGTGCAACTATGGAGTGGCATGTGTCATCCAATGATTTACTTTATAGAATAGATTGATATAGTTGCCGGTCCGAATGGGAATAGAATAATTGAGAATTAGTGTTATATGATAGACTAGGTACTGTTACAATAATTTCTGAACATGACTCTTGTTGCTCTCAAGTCTCAAACTCTAGCCACTTGGGCTATAGCCCAGTGGTAGAGACGTTGTCTCTTAGGGGAATAAGTCTAGGATCGATCCTTGCAAAAAGGAGGTAATTGGTGTATTTAATTGAGGAAAGATTAGTCGTTCAAAAAAATCTCAATCTCTAATGTTGAACGTCCATTACTGTGACGAAAAGCTTTTTTCCTTTTACTGCAATCTTCTTCTAAACATCAAGTGCTTGGGATACATAGAGAGAACACATCAGTTTTCTTGTTATCTCTTCTCATTGGTTCTCTTATCTATGTATAATCGCCTTTAGGGCATTCAAATTAGACTTTATTCTTCAAAACTTTGGAAAAATAATGTTGAGTTACCAAGTCTTCCAATCTTTATTCCATTAGACCACTTGCCACTTATATGTAAAATCTCGTTGGTGACGTAATATTTTTCAGAATGACTCATTGCCCGTGGGAGATTTTGGGTTCAATTCCAAGCAAAGGATGTCTTATTTGTAAATATAGAAGTTTGGGGAGAGTAATATTTAGCCGTTAAAAAAAACATAATCTATCATTTAGTTTGATATTTGATTTTGACTAAAGTGGTTTATCTTTATAGTGGGAAGTGTAAATAATTAAATTTCTATAAGGTACACAAGACTTGATAGAATGTTTTTCAATATTGATACTTCGCACTAACCAACACATGTTCGTGTGGGATGTTACTCGTATAATGCTACCTTGTCCACACTCGCAGGTATCACAAACACTACACTTTGCAATGTCGGAATTTAGTTCTGAATATGTGAATGTTGGATATATAATTGAAACTGATAAATGTAGAAAATAAAATAGATAACTCTTATTGAGTTGAAGATAATTGTTTAGAATTTGTTTATTAATTAATTCGTTAAAAGTTCCATGTTGATAAGAGTTAGAGTTGGGTTAGAAGTCTTGCTTAGCAAGTTATTTATTAGTAAAAATAAAGATGTTAAGGCCTTGTATTTGTGTGGTTTTCGTTCTTTGTATAATTAAAGTCGGTAGTCGGTTAAGTCAAAAATCTTATGTGTTAATATGTGTTTATTGTGATTGATAAAAGGGTCTGCCATAACATGCAATGTTAGCATATAAAAATTACTAGATTAATCTTAGGTTGGTTAACATATAACCATGTAAGGAACCATTGTCCCATAGTGTACTATAACATTCCATTTTTTTACTTCGAATCGTTTTGAAGTTTTTATATATCTGAAACATTATCAATTTAATCACTATTTGGTATTATTCATTTAATCATTCATACATACATAATGTGACATATGTAACTGCGTTCGTAAATACTTGTATTTCAATCGTTTTGAACATACGTTTATACATATCACGTACGCATTAAGCCTATAAAGTTTTAATCACAATATTTGTAGATCAATTTTACAAGAATCAAAGTTTAAATCATTCATTAAAACCCTAGTTGAAACAATAAAACGCAAGT
Organism: Scalesia atractyloides; assembly: GCA_947069175.1. NCBI lineage: Eukaryota > Viridiplantae > Streptophyta > Magnoliopsida > Asterales > Asteraceae > Scalesia > Scalesia atractyloides. The sequence goes on along the minus strand of CAMTDV010000015.1, from coordinate 74,431,996 downwards.
TCCGTAAATCATACATTAACGAAACGTTTGGGGAATTTTTGAAACAACTAAAACCTATCAAATCTAACCATTTTAAACATCAAATTTGGATAATTTAACCCCACTTTTAAAGTGCAAAAGGGGGTCAAAACCCTAAATTAGTCTCCAAGACATTCCTAAAATAAGTCCCCCTTGCCTAACTATAAATGCAACCCTCATTTTCACCTTTTTTTCGTCACACTATGCAACCAATTCACGTTCAAAACCCCAGCCTAGTCCATTCCCCCTCCTCTCTTGTGTGAAGGATTTTACTTCCCAAGAAATCCAAGTAAGTCTTATGTTATTCGTTTTTCATTTACGATTTGTTTTCTGGCATAGTTTATAACTTTTATTCATTATATTTATCATTCTAACATATGTTAACTCGTATTATATCATCTATAACCTAAAACACATAAACTAATCAAAGGATTCTATTTGTCTATGCCGCCTAAGCTGTTGCATACGGTGAATCCTTCAAAGTAACCCTATTGCATGTTTTAATAGTTACGCTCTTCTTAGCTAATCAAACCCTAAACCATGGTACTTCATCTTCAATATGTAGTAATCAAGGTGTTAAAATATGTTTATATTTTATTCATGCATAAAAACCCTAAAACCGATCAATGGGAATCACATAAGTGTTTTTCTTGTTTAGGACATATTTATATGTTTGACTTTGGACGACCATAACTTGGTCATAACTTAATCAATTAGAGTAAACTCTGATTATATGTTAAATTCACTAAAATACAGTTTTAACGATATATAATACGCCTAAAAACACGTCCATTTGGACACCTAAACATTCAAAACAAAACTGATGCTCAAAACTAAACAGTCTGTAAAGATCCACGATTTTGTCTTATTTCCTCCGGGCCTTAAACATAAACTTTCTTTAGATAAAAGTTGTTGAGGACATTCCAGTTTAGTAGACTGAAAATTTTCATAATTTATCTATGACATTTGATATTTTAAAACGTAAAACAAAACCATAACAGAAAGATGTTAGAATTTTCCTTTTCTTAAAACTAATCAATTTACGATTAATCAATGATTATTGTAACCAAATAACTTAATAACATCATCATAACATATTTAAAAACCTAATTAGTTGTCTTTAGTTATGTTAGGGTTTACATTTAATCGTTGAAAATGCACAAGCATCATCAATCATCATAGTGAGAATCATAGTTTCTTTTTATCGTTTTATTGTTTTGGGATGAACCATGCAAATCGTTACAAATCATTCGTTTTATTCAAATTGTTACACAAGTACTTCATAAACATTAACTTTACTTTAAATGTGTTTACTATGCTTATTTACATACCTATGTTTCTTACCTACTATTTTTAGTTGACAGATTTTCTACATGTTTCAAGTAACAATTCTTAAAGAATTTGAGACAATATCATATAGGATTACCTAGATATCAAATAAACGAGTTGTTATTTATTTTGAATTTTTTGAACAAGTTGTTTCATTTAGTTTGTTTGGTCGGAGTTTGAAAATATTGTAATATATTTTATATTTTAGTTTAATAGTAATTTTCCTTTCTATTGCCTTGGTCTCTCCCTGACTTGAAGATATCATTGTGATTTTCGCACATGTTGATGGTGTGACAGTAAACAATTAACATATGTTCCATATGTTGGATTAATCTAAACAATAACCCTTCAAATTAATGGAGGAACTACCCTTAGAATCCGCCATTTCAAATGGCGGACCGTGAATAGTGAAAAACATGGGTGGTTCCTTCTTTTGGAAAGGCTTATTAGTTGTTTTAATAGTGGTTCCGTCATTTGAAATGGTGGAATAGTTGTGAACTGTCCAACTCACCCGACTCGACGATGGCTGATACGGTCCGCAACTAGAAGCTGATCTGTCCTTTGAAATGGCAGATCACCTTGAAACCAAAAGATATTTTTCACCTCTCCTAGAAACCATTCATGCGCGTATGTTTCTCCCACTTTGAAATATAAATCGTCAATATTGTTCAACCTATATGCAATCTAATTACATGTTATAACTTGTCAACTTATTTGACTCACTTAAATAAATTGGTTACATAAATGATCATGTTCATGTTACAAGAATTTAATTGTACCACAAGTTACGGTTAATGCCTTTCATATAAACTAGTAGGATTCTCTCGCGCTACACAGCGGGAATTCGATCGGTATCGGTTTCGCGCGTTATAGCATCGGCAGTCGCTATCGCAATCGAAAGAGGAAAATATAATAAAAAGTAAAGTCATGACGTGTCCAAAAAGATTTTGAAATATGTTTTACATCGAAAGAAAAGAATGAAAAAAAATAGCGGTACTGACGTTGTTCAGTTGGACTCAGTTTAGTTCGTTACGACATTGAAACGTCACCAGTTAAAAATAATAAATTACCATTCATCGTCGTTTTTGGTTCGGTATGGTACGACAACAACACATTATCCATTTTCAATCAAATTTATATCGTAATTTTGAAAAAAAAAAGCACATTTGTGGATTTAGATTCTTTTATTATGTTAACGTACGCAAGTTAAAACAGTTCATTACGACATCAATATGTCACCAGTTAAAACTACTAATTACCATTCGCATCGGTTTTGGTTCGGTATTATCATGCATTATCGGTTTTGATTTGGTTTGATACAGAATACGATAGAAGCACGACATCCATTTTCGTTTCCGTAGGCAAGTTAAAACAATTCAATCCGACATCAATATGTCACCAGTTAAAAATTAGTAAGTTACCATTCATTGTCGGTTTCGGTTCAGTTTGAAACGAAAACGGCACAATATCTATTTTCATTAAACTTTATATCGTAATATTAAAAAAATACACACAGTTGTGAAGTTAGAAAGTTTTTTAAAAAAGTCGTTCGAAAATTAAGACAAATACCTAAAAATTAGAATCACTACTAAAACCAAATAATAAATAATCTGTTATAAAAAAAAACTAAAACAAATGCCTAAAACATTGTTATCCGAGTAAATTGCACAAAACGTCCTTTATGTTTTCTCAAACTTGCAGGTTCCAGCCTTAATGTTTAAAACTTGCCAAAAACAACATTTACGTTTATTTTTGTTGCCGGTTCAGTCCTTTATTACTAACCAAGTTAATTATCTCAGTTTATTTCCCTCACATGCCTAACATGTGAGGGTATATTCGTCATTTTGTTTCCTCTTCTTATAAAACCCTCAAAAAACACAACATCATCAAAACTAAAAACCCATTGTTCACCGACCTGTACACAACCTCCTTCGATGACTTATCCCGTAATCTCCGACTACAATGTATTGAACCCATATTTGAACCAACAGCCAAGCGGACCGACCACCATCTTCAACCCAGACAAACCCATCACCATCTGAACCACCAACCAACATGCCACCATCAGAACCCTAGTTGTCGTCGTCATCAAAACAAGCGGCTAGAGGCCACCACCTCCACCTCCGACACCACCTCCTCTGCCACCACCTCCATCTCCGACACCACCTCTTCTGCCACCACCTCCACCTCCGACAAAACCCCCAAAACCCCAAATAACCCCGCCACCATCATCTTCAACTGCCACCACCACCACCGCCACCTGATACATCACCACCGTAGAGAGAGGGAGAAAGAAGAGAGAGATCATAGAGAGAGAGAAAGAAGAGAGAGAGATCGGTGAGAGAGAGAGACCGTAGAGAGAGAGAGAGAGAGCGGCAGGAGAAGACGGCGGTGGTGGGTTTTGATAGCGGTGGTGTGATGGCGGTGGTGGGTTTGATGTTCTTTATCTTCAAACAAAACCCCAAATCGAACGACGACGGCGGTAGTGGGTTTGATGTTATTCATCTCCGCCACCACCTTCACCCCCACATCTCCGCCATCGCCTCCACAGACCTGCATAAGAGGGAAAGAAGAGAGATGTCACACCCCGACCCGCAACGGAAAAGGTGATCGGGGCATGATTGGTTTTCATCAAAGCTCATGATATTTATTATAATGTTTCATATTTATTATTACAATTTACAAGGAATCCTACAATTAAATCAAACAAATACAACATATTCTATTCATCCTTCTAAACTTCATTATTTTTCTTCTAAGGCAATTTCCTATGTTTTCCTTGCTTCATCCTGTTCACCTATATCATGTGTAAAAATAGTTTTTTGGTCAACAAAAAGTTGGCGAGTGAATCCTATGAAAAAAAAACCTTTAAACAAGTTTATTGAATTTATTATAAAATAAAGTGCATAACCACAAATGAGTAAATGTAGATGTAAAGTTATTCACAAAACACTTAATATTAAATAATGCACACACATACAATAATAGATTGTTTGAGGCACGCGTTGTTCAACTCGTCTCCCACGAGGAACTGATGGGCCTAATGAATGAGTTTTGAGGCACGCGTTGTTCTACGAACTGATGGGCCTAATGAATGAGTTTTAAGGCACGCGTTGTTCAACTCGTCTCCCACGAGGAACTGATGGGCCTAACAAGTAATTTGCATACAACTTGACAATATGTAATACATAACTACAAACAATATTTACATTCTAAGTTTAGATCATAATATGGTATAGCACGAGTTTGAATAAATGAATTTGTTTAAGCGACATGATACACCCCAAAACGTGAATAAAAAGGGGATTTGTAAGAATTCACTCACAGTGGTTGCGTTTCTTGGATTGATGATGAATGCGCACGAATTTGGATTTAACCACGAGAGAAACTAACCTAAATAATAACATAACGGTTCGGTAAAAAGCGGATTTTATTAATCAATTTTAGTAGGATTTTTTGAATATATTTTTGTGAGTGTAAGGCTATTTTCTAACTTTAAAAATGTTATTTTTAAGTATTTTTAATCGATTTTTAAATTAAATAAATAAATAAGAATAATAATAAAAATGTTGACTTTTGACCGTTGACCACGACTGTTGACCGTTGACCGTTGACCGGTTCAATTGGGAATATTATTGCACTGAGTGAGACTCGAACCCGTGACCTCCCGTACGCGTGCACGCAGCTCTACCAACTGAGCTACGTGTCTAGCCCGAAATATTTCTGTTTTTAATTATATTTATACACTATTTAAGTTAATCCGAAAATCATTTATTTTAAAAAGGATTTAATGGTATCGACTCGGTGCTCTCCAGAGGTCTCGAACCCGGGACCTGTGGTTTAGTTTGGCACACAGTCCACCGCTGGACTGTGTGTCTAACTTGGTAAATATTCCGGTTTTTATTATACTTAACATCTTACGGCATGTGGATCCGGTTCGGTTTAAAAAAAGAACATTTTTATTACAGCGAATGTGCGTGTGTCAAGGATCGAACTCGGGACGCATGCGTATTGTTTGCACACAGTCCACCGCTGGACTGTGTGTCTAACCCGTTTATAATACCGATTTTAATTAATCTTATATCATACACGACTTCGTCTTCTTCGTTCAAAACACAGACAACGGTTAAACCAACTGTTTCTTGTTTAATTCGGTTAACGAAAATTATGAGCAATTGAAAGGTAATGAACGGAGAGGGTTTGGGGAAAGAAAGTACCGGAACAGGTCGTCTTTTTCAGAACTCCGGCAAGGATCGCCGGCTCTGTTTTGTATATTCCGTCTGTTCGGATCAATTAGCAACTTTGATCGATTAGATGTGAAATTGAATTACTGAGTAACGATTATCAGGATGTTTAGATGATCATACCGATTAACAGCGAGATTCTGGAAATTCTAGAAGTTTTCCGGCGAAAACAGAAAATCCGGCAACGTCGTCCGGAATAGATTTTGGGTGAGGAATTGATGTTAGTAATAGTCTAACCATGGGTTAAAACAGGAAAAGTCGAGATATTTACCGTGTAGATGAAAGTCTCGGTTTTCCGGCGACTTGTAGAGAATTCCGGCGATGTATTTCTTGCGACAAAGATTCTTCTGGGGGTTTAAGGTGAGTGTGGGTGATGTCGGTATGAGCTCTAAAGTTCTTATTTTTGGGTAAGCAGACGGGATGGAATGAATTCGGTTTTCCGGCGATAATTTCCGGTTAATTTACAGAGAAATCCGGCGACTTGCGGCGAAGTTTTCTGAGCAAAATGGAGAGTGTAAGTTGGATAAATTCGTGAGCTCAACTGATGAACAAAGTATAACCCGGATTTGAATTATATTTTTGGTTTCGAACGGGAATTGTGGTCCATGAATGAAATTTATTGAGTTTTTCGGTTATAACCGATGATTATTGTCCGTTATACTTGCATGATCCCGAAGTCAAAAGAAAACGTCGAAATCTCGTGTATTTTCCGGCATCTGCGGATTTGGGCGCGCTGTTGACTGGGTTTGATTTCCAGTTTTATTATATGTATTAATTGTTTCAAATAATCAACAAGTATCATAAGTGGCGGAGTGGTTGGGCGAGTGTGAGTTAAGTCTTTGAGTTCTCGGCTGACCCGGGTTCGAAACCCGGCTTCAGCATTTAATTTTTTTCTCACTATGTTTTTTATAAATTTTCAAATATAAATTTTATATTCTAATATACTTATTAATTATGTATCGTTTAAAATTAATTTGAGCATTAAATATGCACGGAATTTTTAACTAGTTGTCCGGTTAATAAACGAAGTGGGTTTGGTTAACCCGGTTTTTTACGGATGTTACAGTATCCCCTACTTTTAGAAATTTCGTCCCGAAATTTAAGTAGTGGCATGTTTGTCTCAAAAGGATGGTGTTTTAATTTGGCAATTGCATACATATAAGGGGGTAAGAGTTTAAATTTTTTGTTTGAGGCGGTAACGTTCCTTGTAAGGGTTGAGTACCCTGCTACAGGAATCGCTTTTTGATGCCTATGATAAAATATTGATAAACAGAGTTGATTGACTGAATACGATTTCATGCGCAAGAGTTTTGATATGTTTGGAAAGATAAGGTTATATCCTAAAACAAAATTTCTACTACTAAAACCTACATGGAACTTCTCATAACCGTCTGACAATGCCTCTGATCCTTTGGCTAGAATACTTATATATAGGAAGTACCAGCGGCGTATCCACCATATTCTTGTCAAATTTTCATAGGTTTTATCAGTAAGTTATGATTGGTTCTATGATGTGACTCTAGAACATAAACAAACACAACAACCAAAGCCTGAGTCCTAATTCTGATAGTATACAGGTTTGAATGGTACAGTACCTCTCTCGTTTGTTATGATGGAGAGGTTAGTCTATGTAGAAGTGAGACATAACCCAACTTCTTTAAATGATGAGATGATATAAATGCTAAATCAGTGAGTATAAAACAAACTTCAACCAAGACATTACTAAATCCTACATGGAACTTCTCATAACCGCCTGACAATACCTCTGATCCTTTGGCTAGAATACTTATATATAGGAAGTACCAGCGGCGTATCCACCATATTCTTGTCAAATTTTCCTTGGCTTTATCCGCAAGTTATGATTAGTTCTATGTGACTCTAACACATAAATAAACACAATCAACCAAAACTTGAGTCTTAATTCTGATAGTATACATGTTTGAATGATGACAGTACCTCTCTCGTTTGTTATGATGGAGAGGTTAGTCTATGTAGAAGTGAGACATAACCCAACTTCTTTAAATGATGAGATTGAAATACGTTGAGATGTATGATGATATGAATGTTAAATCAATGAGTATAGAACAACTGAAATAGTAATTCGCATTAAAATTCTTGGATAAATTTCCAATTTGTAATTGAGATACGTGAAAATTGAGATAACATAAAGAAAAACATAAAAACTAAGCGGTTGAAGTTGAATCATGATTTTTGGTGAAGGAGACTAGTTGGGTGGTTCATTTGGGCCGTCATTATCTTCAATAGGATTGGAATTGATGTTGAAAACTCTTCCTCTTGCTGGTGGCCTAGTGGTTGGGTTTTCTTGATTTGTTTGGTTAACTGGGTTTGATTGAGCTTGAGCGTTTATGATGTTAACCAATCGAGGGCACGTGTTTCTATAATGGGTAGGGTCGCCACAATTAAAACAAGCTCGAACATAAGGTAACATGGGGTATTGGGGTTGTTGATATGTTTGGATCATGTTTTGAGTAGGGGTGAGGTTTGGTTTTGAGGGGTGCGGCAAACCTTGCTCAAATGACCATAGCGTCCACAATTCGCACATAGTCGACAAGGTATGGTAGATGGATGGTGATAAAAACAGGTGTTACATTGAGGGTGAGGTCCAAGGTAAGGTTTCTTATTTGGGTAAGTTGAGTTGGGTGCTACTTGAGTGATTGGGATAGCTTGGAGGGGTACGGCTTGTGAGGCTGGTTGATTGCGTTGGGTGACAGCGAAAAGTTGCCCATCTCGTTTTCTCTTAGAAATGGGTTGAGAAGGGGATTCGGTTTGGGTGGAGTTTGAGGTTTCAGTCGATGCTTTATCCTTCTTCTCCTCCTCCTTGAAGTCCTTATTTCGTATACGGTTCTCGGTGAGCTCTGTAGCTAATCCCATTGCTGCTTCCAAAGTTGCAGGTGTGGTACTTATTACAGAGTCTTGAATTTTTTAAGGAAGACCTCGAATGTAGTGCTCGATCAAACGGTAGAGGGGAGTGAACAAGTTGGGAACCATTTGATTTAACTCAAGAAATCTCTTGTTGTACGTGGTGTGGTCGCCTTCCTTTTGTTTCAACGAATAGAACTCATCCTCTAATTTTTGATTTCGCTCCTTGGGCAAAACCGTCTTGTCATGATTTCCTTCAACTCTTCCCAAGTCAAAGTCATAGCATCTTCAACACCTCGTTTGGCCTTCTCTATATTCCACCATGTAAGTGCTATTCCAAGTAAACGACCAGTAGCATATCGCACTTTGCGATCATCGGGGCAATCGCAATTTAGAAAAGTGTTTTCCATTTCTTCAAACCAATGGAGGAGAGCGGTGACACCTTCAGTCCCTTCGTATTTTGGAGGGTCGCAGGATTTGAAATGCTTGTAGGTGCATTTAGTGGTTTTTGGGGGAGGATTGACAATGTTTTGATCTTCTTGATTGACGGGATTAGCGGTAAGGGCTTGTGGACTTGAACTACAATGTTGGGTATTACGGCAGCCATTTGTTGAGCGATTTGGGCAGCCATGCGCTCGCGGGCTTTTCCTGATCTCATCTTCCTACGAGCGAGACTAGAAGACATCTACAAGGAATACATATCAAGAGTATGAGTTGGATGTTTTAGGGATCATGTGTCGTATTTAGGAATGAACATTCATAAAATAAATATAGAATAATAAATCTACTACATCCATAGGATGTCTTGGGCTTTGCTCGTAATTGGGCCTTGTATGCCGCCATACTTCACCTTCGTAATCATGTGGGCCCCCATGATTACCGAGTTTTTCATATGGTTCGCATGTGTTAGCCTGATTACGTACACTAAAACCCGGAGAAAATCAAAAAATAGGTATGTAATGTATGATATTCGGAATGTATCCAGGTGTGGACACGGTGACACCTCAAAGTGGGGTTAGTTCGAACGACGTTTGGTGTGGCATGCTTTGGCCTAATAGGTCCTTCGTACTCTCATCGTTAGTCCCCAGGTAGGAAAACTGGTCCGTTATATTGGATTTATACGAATGCCAACCTAGACAGGACGTTCCGACTACCGGTACTTGTACCCGTACAGTTACTACATGCCCGTCGCAGAACTCACTTTGATGAGATTTTGAAAAATGAAAAAATGCGACAAAATCTTGAATAACGGAAGTATGAAGATGATTTGAATATGTGAACATTGAAATATGTATGATGAATATGTATGTAAGTATGTATGTTTGACTGTAAGTATAATTCACTATGTATCACAAAATGTAATATTGGTAGTGTTTGCATGCGTTTGTGTATGTAATAAATATGAAAGAAATAAACATCATGAGTTTGCATATAACCACATAAACAATTAAAATCTAATCAACTATAGTATAGGCTCTAAGGGTCTAATAACCTATCCTATATCCCTATAGTCAAAATCTCTGATACCAATCTGTCACACCCCGACCCGCAGCGGAAAAGGTGATCGGGGCATGATTGGGTTTTCATCAAAGCTCATGACATTTATTATAATGTTTCATATTTATTATTACAATTTACAAGGAATCCTACAATCAAATCAAACAAATACAACATGTTCTATTCATCCTTCTAAACTTCATTATTTTTCTTCTAAGGCAATTTCCTATGTTTTCCTTGCTTCATCCTGTTCACCTGTATCATGTGTAAAAATGGTTTTTGGGTCAACAAAAAGTTGGCGAGTGAATCCTATGAAAAAAAAACCTTTAAACAAGTTTATTGAATTTATTATAAAATAAAGTGCATAACCACATATGAGTAAATGTAGATGTAAAGTTATTCAAAAAACACTTAATATTAAATAATGCACACACATACAATAATAGATTGTTTTTAGGCACGTGTTGTTCAACTCGTCTCCCACGAGGAACTGATGGGCCTAATGAATGAGTTTTGAGGCACGCGTTGTTCTACGAACTGATGGGCCTAATGAATTTTAAGGCACGCGTTGTCCCACGAGGAACTGATGGGCCTAACAAGTAATTTGCATACAACTTGACAATATGTAATACATAACTACAAACAATATTTACATTCTAAGTTTAGATCATAATATGGTATAGCACGAGTTTGAATAAATGAATTTGTTTAAGCGACACATGATACACCCCAAAACGTGAATAGAAAGGGGATTTGTAAGAATTCACTCACAGTGGTTGCGTTTCTTGGATTGATGATGAATGCGCACGAATTTGGATTTAACCACGAGAGAAACTAACCTAAATAATAACATAACGGTTCGGTAAAAAGCGGATTTTATTAATCAATTTTAGTAGGATTTTTTGGATATATTTTTGTGAGTGTAAGGCTATTTTCTAACTTTAAAAATGTTATTTTTAAGTATTTTTAATCGATTTTTAAATTAAATAAATAAATAAAAATAATAAAAAAATGTTGACTTTTGACCGTTGACCACGACTGTTGACCGTTGACCGTTGACCGGTTCGATTGGGAATATTATTGCACTGAGTGAGACTCGAACCCGTGACCTCCCGTACGCGTGCACGCAGCTCTACCAACTGAGCTACGTGTCTAGCCCGAAATATTTCTGTTTTTAATTATATTTATACACTAGTTAAGTTAATCCGAAAATCATTTATTTTAAAAAGGATTTAATGGTATCGACTCAGTGCTCTCCACAGGTCTCGAACCAGGGACCTGTGGTTTAGTTTGGCACACAGTCCACCGCTGGACTGTTGTCTAACTTGGTAAATATTCCGGTTTTTATTATACTTAACATCTTACTGCATGTGGATCCGGTTCGGTTTAAAAAAAGAACATTTTTATTACAGCGAATGTGCGTGTGTCAAGGATCGAACTCGGGACGTATGCGTATTGTTTGCACACAGTCCACCGCTGGACTGTGTGTCTAGCCCGTTTATAATACCGATTTTAATTAATCTTATATCATACACGACTTCGTCTTCTTCGTTCAATACACAGACAACGGTTAAACCAACTGTTTCTTGTTTAATTCGGTTAACGAAAATTATGAGCAAATGAAAGGTAATGAACGGAGAGGGTTTGGGGAAAGAAAGTACCGGAACAGGTCGTCTTTTTTAGAACTCCGGCAAGGATCGCCGGCTCTGTTTTGTATATTCCGTCTGTTCGGATCAATTAGCAACTTTGATCGATTAGATATGAAATTGAATTACTGAGTAACGATTATCAGGATGTTTAGATGATCATACCGATTAACAGTGAGATTCTGGAAATTCCAGAAGTTTTCCGGCGAAAACAGAAAATCCGACAACGTCGTCTGGAATAGATTTTGGGTGAGGGATTGATGTTAGTAATAGTCTAACCATGGGTTAAAACAGGAAAAGTCGAGGTATTTACCGTGTAGATGAAAGTCTCGGTTTTCTGGCGACTTGTAGAGAATTCCGGCGATGTATTTCTTGCGACAGAGATTCTTCTGGGGGTTTAAGGTGAGTGTGGGTGATGTCTGTAATATTTGTCGAAAACGGGTTTTCCAAACCCGCTCCATTTGTAATCGAATATCAAGTTATAAATGTTCGTTGCGTATTTATGCCTATTTTGATTTTTAATGATACATAATTAATAAACAAACTAATCTATAAAAGTTATAATTGATAAATAATTAAAAATAAAATGAGGCTGCCGGGACTCGAACCCGGGTTAGCCGGAAGATAACTCAAAGACTTAACACACACACGCATAACCACTCCGCCACTTGTTGTTTTCTGTCAACTCTAGGAAACAGATGAATTTTATAGACAAACATAAATCAACCGGTTACGCCAACTGTAACTGAAATCGGTCATCAAACGCCCAAAGAGGATTTGATTACTCGCGGTTCACTGGGTATAACCGATATACCGACGTTTTTCAATCAAGTTGCTTTAAATGAACTTGAATTCTAGAAGTGGATCGGTTTTTATAACCGAAAATCTTCAATTCCAGTATTACTTCCATCCTTGTACTCCTTCGCGACTCAAACATAATCTACAGACTCTCAATTACATTTTCGCTCAAGTTTCAGTCCGCCGGAGAATCAAATTTTACTCGCTGGAAAGTTTCTGCAAGTCGCCGGAAAACCGTATTCTCCATCAAAACGGTAAGTCTATCATTACCGTCGTGGTCTATCAATTGTTAAGCTATTTCTAACTCAGACCTTTCAATTGAAATCAAATTCAGACGCTGCTATCGGATAATTCCAGTTCGCCGGAAAACTTCTGGAAATCCTTATTTCCAGCTGTGAAACGGTATGGACATTTAAACACCCTGTTAACGTTTGTTTAGCACTTCAATTCCACGATTAGCTAATCAAAACGGATAATTTGCTTGCTCAGTTGAAGTTCATAAAAACAGAGCCGACGCCTTGCCGGAATTCTGAGTTAAATTATTCCTCCGGTATGTTTGTTTCCAACACCGTCTTTGTCATTTCATCTTAGTCTTATGAATGTGTTAATCATTTTAAAACAAGAAACAGAGGGGTAATTTGATGTCTGTAAAAATTAACGGAGAAGATGAACTGTGCTAACATTATAAGGATAATTAAAATTGGTATTTTAAACGGGTTAGACACACAGTCCAGCGGTGGACTGTGTGCAAATAATACGCGCACGCCGCGAGTTCGATCCCTGATACACGCACCCTCTCTGTAATAAAAAACGTTTTATTTTTCTAACTGAACCGGGTTAACTTACTTTAGTTGTTAAGTATAATAAAAATGTGTATATTAACCAAGTTAGACACACAGTCCAGCGGTTGACTGTGTGCAACGTTAAAGCACAGGTCCCGGGTTCGAGACCTGTTAGTGACACCGGTTCGATGATTTAAAATGTTTTTGAAAATAAAAGAATTTTGGATAAGCTGAGTTAATATATAAGTATAATTAAAAACAGAATTATTTCGGGTTAGACACGTAGCTCAGTTGGTAAAGCTGCGTGCACGCGTACGGGAGGTCTCGGGTTCGAGCCTCACCCAGCGCATTGCAATTACACAATAAATCGGTCAAACAGTCAAAGTCAAAAAGTCAACGGTCAACCCAAAAAGTCAACATATTTTTATATTTTTAATTATTTAATTTAATTTAAAAATCAATTAAAAATACTTAAAAATAATGTTTTTAAAGATAGGAAATAGCCTTAAACTCGCAAAAATATATCTAAAAATTCTATTAAAATCCTTAATAAAATCCACTCATTTACTATATTTTCCGTTATTATTTAGGTTAGTTAATTCTTGTTGTTCAGCTCTTCCAACTCGTGCGCATCTCACCATCTCCAATCCAACGCACCCAATGTGAGTGAATCTTTACAAATTCCCCGTTTTAATCACGTTTTTGGGGTGTATCATGTGTCTTACTATTTATTATATTTAAATCATTGTGCATGCATCATATCATGAACAAATGTATATTCAGTTTGTTTCAACTGTTGTGTGGTTATTGTTCAGATTTAATTTATTTATTTCAGTACATGCAATTTCATAGGCCGCCGCTCCCCATCACATTATGAGCGTTGAGCATGTTCCCCATTACATTATGAGCGTGAACCTGGCGTGCCAACATACGATCGGCTCCGTTTGATTGAGCCTTGATCGCACAGACATTTATTATTTTCAGTACATGCAATGCGATCGGCTCCGTTTGATTGAGCCTTGATCGCACAGTTTCATTCATGTTATTTATTGTATAATGTTGGTATGTTATTGTATGTTATTATATGTTATTGTATGTTATAGTTTGTGATTGTCATTGTTACTGATTGATTATTTACATTTGCTCACTTATGATTATGCACAATTTTTCCTTGATAAAATAACAATAAAATCAATAATAAATGTTTATCTAACAAGGTTCACTCGCCAACTTATGTTGACCCAAAAAACCCCCATTTTTACATATGATACAGGTGAACCAGCTGCAGCAAGAAACACATAGGATTGGACTAGAAGAATAAAATGATTTAGAGCTTGGAATTGTTTAGTTGGTTATTTTTCTTTGTATTTGTATGAACATGTTTGGATTATTGGGAATGTAATTTTGACTTTAATAAATATGAAACATATTAGTAAATATCATGAGCTTTGATGATAACCCAATTATGCCCCGACTCTTATTCCGCTGCGGGTCGGGGTGTGACAATGTCGGTATGAGCTCTAAAGTTCTTATTTTTGGGTAAGCAGACGGGATGGAATGAATTCGGTTTTCCGGCGATAATTTCCGGTTAATTTACAGAGAAATCCGGCGACTTGCGGCGAAGTTTTCTGAGCAAAATGGAGAGTGTAAGTTGGATAAATTCGTGAGCTCAACTGATGAACAAAGTATAACCCGGATTTGAATTATATTTTCGGTTTCGAACGGGAATTATGGTCCATGAATGAAATTTATTGAGTTTTTCGGTTATAACCGATGATTATTGTCCGTTATACTTGCATGATTCCGAAGTCAAAAGAAAACGTCGAAATCTCGCGTATTTTCCGGCATCTGCGGATTTGGGCGCGCTGTTGACTGGGTTTGATTTCCAGTTTTATTATATGTATTAATTGTTTCAAATAATCAACAAGTATCATAAGTGGCGGAGTGGTTGGGCGAGTGTGAGTTAAGACTTTGAGTTCTCGGCTGACCCGGGTTCGAAACCCGGCTTCAGCATTTAATTTTTTTCTCACTATTTTTTTTATAAATTTTCAAATATAATTTTATATTCTAATATACTTATTAATTATGTATCGTTTAAAATTAATTTGAGCATTAAATATGCACAATTTTTAACTGATTGTCCGGTTAATAAACGAAGCGGGTTTGGTTAACCCGGTTTTTTATGGATGTTACAAGACAGAGTGAAAGAAGAGAGAGATCGGCGGTGGTGGGTTTGATGTTCTTCATCTTCAAACAAAACCCCCCAAATCGAACGACGACGGCGGTGGTGGGTTTGATGTTCTTCATCTCCGCCACCACCTCCACCCCCACATCTCAGCCACCACCTCCACAGACCTGCATAAGAGGGAAAGAAGAGAGAGAGTGAAAGAAGAGAGAGATCGACGGTGGTGGATTTGATGTTCTTCATCTTCAAACAAAACCCCCAAATCGAACGACGACGGCGGTGGTGGGTTTTGATGTTCTTGGCGGTGGTGGAATGACGAAGGCGGTGGTGGTGGTTGTGATGGGGGTGGGTTCTTGGAGTGGGGTTAGGGTTTGCGGTGGTGCTTGGCTTCGCGGCAGGAGACAGGGGCGGTGGTGCTTGACGGTGGTTGTTGGTTGTGGTGGTGGTAGGTGGACGGTGGTAGATGAGGTGGTGGCGGTGTGTGGTGGTGGTGGTAGATGAAGGCAGAGAGAGAGATGAATGGTCTGTGTGTGTTTGTGTGTGAGTAGAGAAGAGAAGGGTTTTTGTAGAAAAAAAAACAAACCTAAAATGACAAATATACCCTCACATGTTACGCATGTGAGGAAATTAAACTAGGATAATTAACTTGGTTAGTCAGAAAGGACTGAACCGGCAACAAAAATAAACGTAAAGGTTGTTTTGGCAAGTTTTAAACATTAAGGCTGGAACCTACAGGTCTAAGAAAACATAAAGGATGTTTTGTTCAATTTACTCTTGTTATCCTAAGAAAATTATAATCACCTGTCAAATTAAATATTAAACAATGAATAATCTTTTATTAAAAAACGTAAATCAAATACCAAAACAATGAGGTCACTATTCATCAGGAGTTTAATTTAAAATCACTAGTTAAATGCGCGACCCGTGTTACGGGGCGATAGCCGAATAATGAGCGAGTGTTAGGCAGCTCATTGACACGGATAACAATTAAATCGAGTAAACCAATACATAACACTTTTATAGTTTTGGTAAAAAAACTAAAACAATGGCAATACTGTAATTTTTAACTAGTTGAAAGTTATATTTTTTCACTGGTGTAAAATAGTAATTTGCCAAAAGATAAAGTGATGACAATACTGGAAATTGAAACCAGGAAGACACAACCGTAATTCTAAGGGCGGAGGCAAAACCATATTTTTATTTTGAACCTAGGGCATAATCGTAATTTTGAGTTGGAGCCAAAAACGTAATTTTATTTTGAACAGAGGCAAAAACGTAATTTTTAACTGAGACCGAAATCATAATTTTTTAAACTGAGAAGAATCGTAATTTTAAGGTGGGGGCGAGAGCATATTTTTTTCATTTGAACAGGGGTGAAAACATAATTTTGAGCCGATGGTGAAATTGTACTTTCGAGTCATGGGCAAAATCGTAATTTTGGCTGGGGCCAAAGCGTAATTTTATTTTGAGTAGAGGGCAACATCGTAATTTTAAAGTGGGGGCAAACCCATAATTTTACAGCGTAAACAAATAATAAACAGTTGGTCCAATGGGGAGTGCCAGGCCAGCTGTCTGGCACTATTCCGGGGGCAAACCTCGTCATTTTACAGCGTAAACAAATAATAAACGGCTGGTCCAATGGGAGAGTGGCAGGTCAAACGGCTGGTCCAATAGGGTCATGGGCGAAATCGTAATTTTTGGCTGGGGCCAAAAGCGTAATTTTATTTTGAGCAGGGGGCAACATCGTAATTTTAAAGTGGGGACAAACCCGTAATTTTACAACGTGAACAAATCATAAACGGTTGGTCCAATGGGGAGTGCCAGGCCAGCTGTCTGGCACTATTCCGGGGGCAAACCCGTAATTTTACAGCGTAAAGAAATAATAAACGACTGGTCCAATGGAAGAGTGTCAGGTCAAAAGGCTGGTCCAATAGGAAAGTATCAGACCAGCTGCCTGGCACTATTCCTTATTTTATATTTAAAACATTGTTCAAATCGTTTGATTTTTAATATATTGATAATGATAATACTAGATTGATGCCATCGGCCGCGCGTTGCGGCGGCCTCACCAAAGTTGTCTATAGCCGGCAACATTGTAGTCCTTTACAATCTATATATATATATAAGGTTAGGATCATGTATATAGTGAATTTTAAATTATACGTATGTGTATATTACGAAAAGCTTAAAGAAATATATGGTCCAGAATGCTTCTCAAGTTTCTCAAATAGGGTGGACTTCTCTTAGGATCCCTACCCTATATATATATGTATGTATATATATATAAGTCTCTATATAGGATTTTTAGTGAGACGGCTACAAACTGCATCTTTTATGTTTACATGGGTTAGATCACATTCCTTAGGTAGTCAATAAACTACACTATGCTTGCTCTTATTTATGTTTTTTTTTCTTTCTCTTTTTGCTTCTTGGCTTGCATCTGTAGAAAAATAAATTGATGAGTAGTTAGTGGTGTATAAAATGATGTTAAAAGAAAAAAAAAACAGAAATCAACATCTTGATGCTTTTGTAAACTCATAATTCTCTATGAAATTCTTGCAAATACTTCATGGTTTCGCACAATGACAACTGACATACATATAGGCTCGACTTACTAATTTTCTTTTAACATTAAGTTTTTCAAACTTTAGAGGAAATTTTTGTTAAGCCCATGCCAACCTGACCTGTTTTGACCCATACCAAATATACCTTGAAGTGTAAACCACACTATCTAAATATAGTAATAGACATCATAAGTATAAAGCGTTGTGAAACTCTAGATTTCCTCTTATTTACCTCGTTGTTTTAATATACCTTTGAAGTGTAAACCATACTATCCAAGTTTTAAAAAAATATAGGTAACAAACAACATGATAAAAGGCATTTTTTAAACTATAAATTGCTTAATTACTAATTAATATAGCAATTGGTGCAAATAGTGTATTGAGTTTGGGTTGACCAGAGTATGGCCTAGTGGTTTTTAGTGGGGTTGGTTAGATGTCGTTGCCGGTTGGCTGTCAGATGTTGTAGGTAAATCATACCAACATGGAAACGCTTGAAGATGTAAAGAGCTAATTATACTTCTACAAAGCAACTGTTGAAAAAGAAGACCAACAATTAGTAATAGCAAGAAGTGAAAGCCACATATACCTCATTGGTAAACATGAATCCACCTCACAAATTACCTTAATAAATTTTAAAATTATATTATTCCTTCTAAGCAACCGAATCTAATAGTACTTTATAACCTAAAATGATCCGAATAAAAAGAAACATAGATATACGATCCTAGTGGGTTGAGAAATATGAAAATGAGCAACCCTAATAAAAAATAAAAATTATAGTGCCCAACTTTGATTTAGATAATAAAAATAAAAATTAGAGTGCCCAGCTTTGATTTAGAAACCGAAAACAATACCTACTCGTCGGTTCAGGTTGATGAAACCGGTCATAAACATTGCACCGGACAGTACTTTGATTGTTGATACTGTGTCGACAAACGCATTCACTTTTTCTCATTTTGATCTCCAATCAATGGCAACTTGGGTAAACTCATTTTGATACTCGTTACAACTGGAGCCCATTTCAATCAGAACCTCTTAACAGTCCAAAAATCCAATATCATTTTAGCAGCCTTCAGCTAATATCTTTTATTAGTATTATTTTCGGCATGAAGATTGTACTCTAAGCTTAATAGGATTCTGAAATATCAATGTAAGTGGAACAAATGAAGTAAATGATTTAAAGCTTTTTAGTTCTAAACCATCAGCCAATTTTAGGTTTGCTATGTATAGTACTTATTTATATATACTCAAAACAAAAGTCTACTATGTGCTAGGCCTATGCTTACCAAATCGCACCTACATTAACCGATTAAATGGAAAAATCTTTAACACAAATCACACCTACATTAACCGATTATGTGTGAGAGAGAGACTTCACACTCATCTCTCTCTTACATTAACCGATTCGAATGTATTTCGATTTTGATTGAAATAAGGTAAATTCAATCATATTCCAGTTTGTCAATTCAATCAACTAATTTAAAACGTGCCAACACACAATTCACACCAATGATAGATGCGTAAATATGTTATAATTGAATACCAAAATAAAGTTAATTCAAAGGGATACGTGAAAAGTTGGTTTTTCTAATATTAAATTGTAACCTCCAAACGTCATTTAATAGCAAATAACTTTTCTTTAAATTAACTACAACTACGGTCGTAGTTACCCGCGCGTTACGCAGGAACGTGGTTGAAACTCAGAACGTATAGCTTATCATAACAACCGATAAATAAACTTGTAAAATTAATTAAAATTATATATTAATTGGTTGCGCTATTTGCGCCGTGACACGGCTCTTAACATCAAAATAATAACAAAAGGTAAAACGATATAGTAAATAACAAAGGTAAAAAATAAGGAAAACGATAGAAACTTGCGTAAAACTTGATTTAAAAGTGTTTAGAAAGTTAGGGGGTTATAAGAGTCAATATTAATAATTAAAGGTTAAAAGTTAAAGGATTGTAAGAGTCAATATTAAGAATTAAATGTTAAAAGTAAAAAAAAAACCAATTAAAGGTTAAAACAAAAAGCAAAAGCACAAAAGAAAAAAAAAACACTGTGTATGTACACTGTAGAATCTTTCCTTTAATATATATATATATATATACTTATAAATAAAAATGATTTACACTTGTCTTGCTTTCATCCCTTCATTTTTAAGTTTCTCCTTAATTATTCCATTATACGTGTCGCTTTTTTTGTTTTCTCCTCCTATTCTCCTCCCAAATCTTCTGTTTATTAGGTTTACACATTTACAAATCCTCCCAAATCCAAACCTTCTCCTTCCTTCAGCCGGCTCTACTATGCTAGCCGTCGTCCGCCCTCCAACCTTCAGTCGCCTCTCCTATCTTCAGCTGACGTTGGCCGTCCGCCATTCACCGTTCGCCTCTCCTACCTTCGGTCGGTCTTGTTTTACAATTGCACCAAAAGCAGATCTAATATCGATTTTTTATGACATGATCTGTTAGTGCTGCTACATTTGCTTGGGCAATCATTGTGAGTTTTTTTAATAATTTAAATGGAAAAACTAAATAGTGGCTGAGGCTCATCTATACACTATTATAAAGGTTAATACTTTATAAAATGCTATATGTTTAATAGTTTTGATCAACCTAATGTATATTTTGACATTGAATAGGTTGCTCGTGATGCTGATCTATTACAACAGATAGGAAAAGATTTGTATTTTGATCTTATTGATCATGAAAAAGTTCACAGTTTTCAAATACATAAACAGATGTCGTTTAACAATTTCAATGTACATATACACTTACATTTTCTGTATATAATGTTGTTTTATGGGTGTGAATTTCTAACACGGCATGAATCTAACACGAAATTCGCTGGTTTGCGTTTAGTCTAAACGGTTTGGGTCGGGTTCGGGTCAACCCGGACGGGTTGACCCGTTTAATCCATTTATCTTATATTATATTTTTTGTAATATGTTTTATGTCATAAATTAACTAATTTTAAACGTTTAATGTGCCATTTCATGTACAGATACATGTTGGTCCTGCGTCATTTGAGATAAAAAAATCATGAAGATGCCACCAGCCTTACATATGACCATACGGACGTAATGGTAAGTTTTTCTAAATTTAAACTTTTTTTCTCATTGACCTTCGAATAACTGTGACTTAAATTTAATAAATATAAATATGAAATATGAATATTGTTTTATAATTTAGTTAGGTCAATATACAAAAAAATCCTATAAATCTTTAAATATTTGAATATTTTTCGTACCTTGAAAGCTTATAAAATCTGTTATTTTTAGAAACTTTTTAAATTTCAATCAAGCTATTTATAATGAATGATATTTGAATTTGTGAAGTATATAAGTAAGGAATAGATAACTTTTAAATGTAAATAACTGTTATTTTTAGAACCTTTTTAAATCCAATCAATCATCTTTTAAATTTTCGTCAATCGAATTCTACATTCTTTTTTTCTAATTTGTAATGTAATTTTTTCTAATTTGTAATGTAAAAGGAAATGATTGTTGTTTACATATAACTCCTGTGTAAGTTTAAATATAAATAGTTAACTAATCTTTCATTACAACACAATACACTTTCATTGTGCATCACATTCTCAAACATCAAGTAACATAACATCGCTTTTTGTAGACATGTTTATACTTCCATTTACGCATTCCAAACTTTTTCTTTCCAAAGAAGTGGTTTATGTAATGGGACAAGACTATAAATACTATCACTTCACAAGTGGGTTATAGAAGCTAAAATCATATCTGGAGGTAATATTGGAACTCGGGCTTTCATTCCAAGAATTAGTTTGATACCTTCGGACAGAAGGATTCCTTTCAAGTTTCAGAGAAGACAATTTCCATTATCAATATGTTTTGCAATGACTATTAATAAAAGCCAGGGACAATCATTATCTAGAGTTGGGTTGTTTCTAAAAGATCCGCTTTTCACGCATGGACAATTGTATATGTCGTTATCAAGAGTTAAAAGCAGAGACAGAGTTAAACTACTTATATTAGATGAAGATGATAGTTTCACGAATAAAACAACAAATGTTGTATACAAAGAAGTATTTAGAGATTTATGAATTATTATTACATTTGTCCTATTTGGAAGTATTAATTTTAATTACAAGTCTGTATTATTTTAATCATTATGTCATAGATGTATACAAAATGTCTATTAACATAACATATTATATTAGCCCATGTATCACACGGGTAACTAACCTAGTATATATATATGTATATATATATATTCCTGCTCTCCCCATTATTTTCTGCGGCACCTGGTGATGATGTGAGACTACTCGAGTTAGGGGTGTGCACGGTTCGGTTCGGTTCGGTTTTTGGGCAAAATCAAAACCGAAATGTCGGTTTTTGGTTTCTAAAAACCGTTCGGTTTCGGTTTTTTTCGGTTTCGGTCTTTCGTTTTTTACGTCGCTTCGGTTCGGTTTTTCGGTTATTTCGATTTTTGGAACAAAATTATATAAGATTCAAAACATAAAAAGTATAATTTATATTATAACAATCTTTTTATATGTTTACATTTAATTTATTATAGTTAACCTCATTAATTAATATTGTTTACATAAACTAACCTTCTAATCTATTTTTATGTTTCTTCAAAGTTTATATTAAGACATTTTCTTTTTTAATAATTTAAAGATCATTTAATTTTCATATTAAATTTTATTATTTTTATAGGTAATAAATAAATCATTTAAATTATA
Source organism: Scalesia atractyloides (assembly GCA_947069175.1). NCBI lineage: Eukaryota > Viridiplantae > Streptophyta > Magnoliopsida > Asterales > Asteraceae > Scalesia > Scalesia atractyloides. The sequence goes on along the minus strand of CAMTDV010000015.1, from coordinate 74,409,330 downwards.
AATAAACATGTAATGTTTTTGTTGTAAACACTTAACATTCAAGAATAAAACTAATATTTTATACTAGCACTGGGTTAAACACTTAAACAATTTAAGCTTAAACATAAAAATATATGCATGTGATTTATTAGTTCGGTCTTTTTCGGTTATTGAAAACGTTTATCCGAAAACCGAACCGATATTTTCGGTTATTAAAAATCCGAAAACCGAACCGTCGGTTCGGTTTTTTCGGTTCAGTTATTTCGGTTATTCTGTTACGGTTCGGTTATTTTGGTTTTCTTGCTCACCCCTAACTCGAGTAAGCGGCGATCGATAGTTCAATCCTTGAACTGAGCGGGTTTACCTCACTGCACTGTCGTGCCTTCGGGCGAGTGTTCACGGGCTTCGGCCTTAGGTGGAGGGTTTTCCCGATTCATAGACGAGTGTATCCCGATGTGATGAATTTTGTCAGTAGTCCCTTTGAAGGATTTTTTAGCCGTTCAAAAAAAATGTATCTGACGACACCGAAAGTCAAACAATGATTAAAAGGAGTACCAACTATCGACTTGTTATCATGCATTCATGCGTAAAGTGACCATTACTAGTTTACCTTTTAGGAACCGAACACAGTTAACATTTAGAACCATATTATGGTCGCTATCAATCTCAAACAGTTACAAACGCGTTAATTCACGACCAATCTATTTGATTAAGAACATACAAAAAATTCGAAAACTTATTCTTAGAAAAAAGAAAAGCAAAAGTAGGGGTGGGGGCATGTGGTCGAGTCTTTTGGAAGATCAATAAAAGTAAAAGGTTATTAATTTAGGGATGAATTAAATGTCATTTTCGTTCTCTCTTGTGTTTACTTTTTCCATTTCAGTTCTATTTTTAAACATGTATCAATTTCCTCCCTGATATACTTGAAACGTGTCACTTCAGCTCAAAAATTACAATTCAATTAAGTCAGACAAGTTTTATGAAGGGTATTATTGTCAATACATATATATTTTATTTTCACCTTATTTTATGTCCGACAAATGAAAGGACAATAATACCCTTTATTAAAACTGTCTAAATAAACTAGGTTTTAATTTTTGGACTGAAGTGGCACGTTTCCAGTATGTCAAGAAGGAAAGTGGTGCACTTTTTAAAATTGTACTGAAATGGCAAAAATGAACAAACCACGAGGACGAAAAAGACAGTTAACTCTTTAGGGATGTAAATCGTTTTGGGTTGGTAGGTTTTGTGTTGGCTGATTTAATTATTTTACCCTATCATGGTTCATTCTTATTCGTGACGTTTTATATTATTTTTATCATTTTATAAAAATTAACTCGCCATAGTATTGCTGAACAATATATATTATTTGCCTTGACTGATAAGCTCATTTTGTAAGATACGCGTGGTATTGCGCAGTACGCGTTCAAAACCTCAAAATAGTGTTTTTAAGCGTTTTAATCATAACTAAAATATTTTTAGGATTTTAACATTAACTGGGTTGTTACCGACGTTCACTTTATATTTTGTTTGTTAAGCGATAAGCTTATATCTTCTTTTCATCAACATAACTTTATATAAAATTTAGACTTACTAGAACACCAAATACCATTAATTAATACCTATCCAAATAAAGTAATGCCTTTATTCATAATTAACGCATGTTACACTAGTTCGGTATTGACTCTAAATAGTCGAGTATCACACCTACTAGTTATTAGACCATGTGCCCATGGCTTTATAGCCTAGTGGCATTTTGGGGGTGGGATAAGGCTTTGAGACCTATATGTCCTGGATTCGATTCCCATAATGGGGTTTTTCCATATTTATTGGGTTTCATCCTGTATTGGTGTAGAGGCATTATGCCTAATGGAGATGGATATGATCGGGTAGTTCTACTTGGCACGATGATACTCCAGTAGTCCGTCAGTGATCCAAATTTGCCGTTCAAAATAAAACGTTATTAGACTATGTGTAGTGCTAAGGCATGTGGTTTGGTCTTTTTTTTTTGCCATGTGGCATGTACATCATCAAAGCCTGAAAATTAGGTAAAATGGTGTAGTGGAAAGGCATATGAAATAAGTTTTTTTTAACAAACAATAGAATCAATCCCAAGCACTCTTGGGGCACCCATTGGACCAAATGGATTACTCTGATAGTAACCCGAGTCCACCACCATTTTCGAGGAAAACCCAATAACTCACCCGCCCGTAGGCACGACGGTGAAATTAACAATAAAACCCGTTTGGCTCAAGGATCGAACCAAGGTTTCCCTGGGTGTCCAATCATTGCCCACTAGTGCCTTACTCTGCACCAAGTGGGAGTTGAACCTGCATCCCCCAAAAGAAATGCAAGCTTTCCATCACTTAATCTAGAGATCGTTGGCGGCATGTGAAATTAGTGGGTTTGGAAATTAAAAAATATAAAAAAAATTGATTGGTTAACACATTAGCCAACCAATCACCATCTCCTTTTCTCTCTTTCACTACGTGATACAAACCACGAACAATTGCTCAAAATACCAAACCACATCAAAAAGGGACGGTATAGAGCATGTAGTTTAGCCAACAACATACCCACTACACATAGGGCTGTTCAAAAAGCTCTTGGCTGGGAGCTCGCTCGGGTTTAGCTTGGAAAAAGCTCACTTTATATAGCTCGGTTTAAAAGTGAGCCGAGCCGGCTCGACTTGCTTAGAAAGTGAGTCTAGCTCGGCTCTGCTCGTAACAAGCACGATTGGCTCGGTTTAGCTCGCTTGTTAGCTCGGTTCGGCTTAGCTCAGATCATTTACTTGTAATATATTTTTATTTTTATATACATTATTATATATTACAAAAAAAAACTAACTATTATTTACATGTATTTAGGTTTGTTATTTGATATCTATGACTTATTAGATGTTAATTACCATGCTAATGAACTAATATTGTATTTCGTTGAAGTTTAAAACTTTTACTGTGTTGTCTAACTTGATTTTGGCTTATGATATATTAGGTTGAACTTATCTTGGATATGTTGTTTTAAAGTATTAAATAATATTTTATACTAAACTTTTAGAGCTATGTACTAATTTTTATTTTTAAATCGAGCCAAACCAAGCCGAGCCGAGCCAGCTCGGTTTCGAATCTGAGTTGAGCCGAGCCCGAGCTTGGCCTAGCTCGGCTCGGCTCATGAACAGTCCTAACTACACATGGTCTTCCAGGCTTTTATTTTAAAATTACTTTATTTAATATGCTATCATCTAATAATATATTTTTTTAATTATCTGTATTTACAATATGCTATCATCTAATAATACATTTTTTTAATTATTTGTATTTTACAAGAAATAAAAATGGGTAAAAACAAGTTGACAAATTAACCCACTCCAATCTATTTTATCCAACCTCTTTGATTTATTCAGAGTTAAATACCCTTGTGATTCTTGTGTTCTCATTACATGGTTTCATTATATAAGAAATGTGAGTTGCAATAGTGACTTATGTTAGAAAGCTTAGTTACATTTGTGTAAAATAAATACTATTTATCTAACCTACTCAAAGGTAATATCACCTATATCGATCCCCTTTATTGATTTCTTAACTTTTCATAATATTACTAGCGAATCTAGAAAAAAAGTTGAGGATATTGTAAACTAAACAAATAAAATTTTATTCAGAGTAACTGATACATAAAACGATAAAGAACTAAAATTTGCACTAGAAATATACTTCGAAAAAAAAAATTGAGGGGTAAATCATATGCTACATCTACCTCTGACAATGGATATGAAGACTCATTAACCAATGACCCTCCTCCATCTCCATCAGGTGCATGCTCATCTTTTCTTTTTTTCTTTTTTTTTTTCACCAGCCGAAAGAGGGAATAAACACTGCTTGGAAGATTGACACATTAGAATCTCTAATGAATTCAAGCGGGTGATAATAATTTCAGCACCTTTGAAATCTAATAAAAATAAGTTTTTTTTTTTTTGAAAAGTAAGTATTATTCACAAACGAGCCATCTGAAACACAAAGAACGACTAATTACATCCATCTATCCCAAGTTATACATCTATCGCTGAACCTATTTTTATACCAAAAGAAACCAAGAACTTTAGTATCTTGAATAATCTTGTCGCTAGCTATCATTCCGTTAGAAAACCTCGTCATTCCGAGCACGCCAGAGGCACCAGATCCCCACCATTATAATACCCTTCACCACCTCCTTCTTATCAGATCCAAGGCTGGAAGAATCACAAACCTGCATAAGATCCTTTACCGAGAAAGCGTAGATTTGATTGATCTTACACCATCGACTAACGTGATCCCATAAAACCACCGCAGCAAAACATGAGCAGAATAAATGGTTTGCTGATTCTTGTTCCGAGTTACAAAGAACGCACGTCTCATACCCAACAAGGCAGTTCCTCCTAGCCAGAGCATCCGTAGTTGGAATACGCCGCAATAGCGATCTGCAAACCAAAATATTGCATTTCTTAGGGACCCACTTACACCAATTAAGGACAAAAAAATCACTGCAGTCTATGTCACTTATCAAGAACTTCTTCACAGCTCCGACCGAAAATTGTTTATCGGACCCTCCCCTCCACTCCCACTCATCTTTCTTATCTGAAATAACCACTCTATCCAGCAACTCTATCAGATTGTTCCACTTAAATAACTCCTGAGGCGAAGACGGCACCCGGGACCATATCCACCTCCCCATGAAATTATTATTATCCCCATTATATCTATCGACCACCCTGCATTTTTTATGCTTTTCCAATTTAAAAAGGCTGGGAAACTGGACCTTAAGGGGCACGTCCCAAGCCCACAGATCCAGCCACATTCGAATGTTGAGACCGTCACCAACTATTCCTCTAACCACCTGATGGAATTTAACCCCTGCAACTTCCGTTTTTTGGACCACCTTCACAATATTTTTCCATGTTCCGTTGATGGACTTATTAATAGGCACTTGTTCCCGCATACTTTGGTATTGTGAAGAGCGTCAATCACTAACTTCCAAAGACTCCTAACTTCATTCTTATATCGCCAAATCCATTTAGATAAAAGGGCAACATTGACATTTTTCAGACGAGAGAGGCCGAGACCACCCTTGTCGATAGGCAAGGTCACCCTATCCCAAGCAACCCAGTGAGTTTTCCTGATGTTACCGACCCCACCCCAAAGAAACTTCCTCATAATCGCCTCAAGCCCAGTAATCACTTGACTCGGGGCCTTGAAGAGAGAGAGAGAGAGAAAGTAATTAGGAATACACTCCAGAACAAATTTGATCAAGGTGACCTGACCTCCGATCGACAGAGTGGAGGCTTTCCAACGCGAGAATCTAGCTTCGAAGATCACCATCACCCCAAGTTGCACAAAAGGAACGGACCCGATATGACATCCAATGGTCGCTGCCATATATTCAACCTCTCCCGCTTCCACTCCAATGCCGATTAAAGTAGACTTCCTCAAATTAATTTTTAAACCCGAGCATAAATAAAAACATCTTAGAAGCTTTGCCATATTTTTAATGTTCACCCTCGACCATTCTCCCAAAACCATACAATCATCCGCATAAAGAAGATGTGTAAGAATCGGCCGTCGTTAGGAAGAGCAATTCCCCTAAAGGCCCCCACCCTACTAGCTTTCTTGATCATTCCAGTGAACGCCTCCATAACCAATATAAAGAGAAAGGGAGAGATCGGATCACCTTGGCGCATACCTTTCGAGCACGGGAATTCGAAGGTCGGTGAACCATTCACCAACACGGAAGATCTAGCCGTCGAGAGGATCCCATGAATCCATCTACACCATGTCGACGGAAAGCCAAGTTGGTTCATAACCACATTAACGAATCCCCAATTCACGTTGTCATAGGCCTTTTCAAAGTCTATTTTCAGCATGAACGCCTGCCCGTGTCTTTTTTTAACCCATGCCAATACTTCGTTAATTATAAGAGGCCCGTCAAGAATAAGCCTATTTTTCAAAAACGCGGACTGGTTAACCGAAATCAGCGAACTGATTACTTTCTTAAGACGGTTGGCAAGCACTTTAGAGATCGCCTTATTAATTAGACCCACCAAGTTGATCGCCCTATACTCATTTAAATTGACGGGGTCTTTAGATTTCAGGATAAGCGTGATAAAAGAGGAACTACAACCCCTACTAATAACCCCATGATTGAGAAAATTACTAAAAATGTTCACAAAATATGTTTCGAATAACCCCCAAAATCTTTTATAAATCTCATGTTAAACCCGTCGAGTCCCGGAGCACGGTCGCTACCACACTCAAAAATACCAGCCTTTATCTCCTCCACCGAAAACGGCCGGACCAACCATTCAGCATCTTCCGTCGTCACTTTATTATCGAAACAACATTCCAACGCTGGCCGATTATCAAGATTTTCTGAAAACCGCTTTTTTAAAAAATCATAAATAACCTTTTTAACCTTTCTTGGCTTCGAAACCCACTGATCGTTCACTATAATACCCGGAATAGCGTTAGAAATTTTCCTCTTGTTAATAACGTCGTGAAAAAAAGCCGTATTGTGGTCTCCGTCGGAAGCCCACTTAACCCTCGATCTTTGTTTTAAATCTTTGGCCTTATTCTGATCAATCTCTGTGAGACCTTGCTTGCACTGAATACGAATCCAGTCCTCCTCTTCATTCAGGTCTCTATCCTCCATAGCCAAATCCAAGGCTTCCAACTCCTTCCTTAAACTTTCTTCCTTTTCCCCTCTTTAATTTTAATCTTTTCCCTCCAATCTTTAATAACCTGCCTTAAGTTTTTGAATTTAGACATGACCACCAGATCTGGAGGACCGTAGAAATCCGCTGACTCCAAAGCCAAATGCACAACCTCCTCAAGATCCGGCCGATCAAGCCAAGAGCTAAAGAACCGGAATGGCTTAGGACCATAATTGACATCCGCCACCGTAAGCAACAAAGGATTGTGATCCGAATATCTTCTTGGCAAAGCTCGGAACGAAGCATTGGGCCATTTGTTTTGAAACTGATGGCAAACGAAAATTCTATCGATTTTACTACCTTTCATAGGGTACTCCAACAGACCAACTTCATATAGGAATTCACCTAGAATTCTTCCGTTCATCGGCACTGCGAACTGCGTTAAAATCGCAAAGAACAATCCAGAAACCTTGCACACCACTCATAACTGCCAAAATACGAGACCACAACGACCTTTTGAGGCGCGTATACAGCCTTTAACCGAACCTCTAAGGAGAAGAAAGTTTGGGTCTTTTAAACTAGAATCCATGGAGAATACCCAAGGATCCCACGCGCACAAAATACCCCCTGAGCGACCAGAAGGATCAACCATCTCTTTCTCCCACTTGCCTTTTCCCAAAAACCTCTCAACATCAATATCAGGCATTAATAGCGACAGCATTATTCTGGGGAGATGAAAAGAAAAACACCCTAGAGTTATGATTATTCTTCTCCCCATGCAACTGACTCCTCCACCACCTTTTGAGACTCCCTAGAAGACTGACCGTTGGTATCCCCAACCGACCCTTCCCCTTCTCCGGTTGTCCTTCCAACTCCATCCACCCGAACACCATCCCTGTTGAGGTTATCTTCCTTCTCCAGCGATTGCCCATCTTCCACTGGGGAAGCAGGACGAAATCCATCCCTTGAGTGAATGTCTTCCTTCTCCCCTGGAAGCCCATCTTCCATAGGTCTCCTATTGTCCGACAATTTCTCGAGACAATCCGGAATCCAATCGCTCATCTCCTCAGAAACCCAGACCTTGGATTTTTTTATCTTGCCAGACTTCCCCTTGATTTTCTTACCCTCACTAGTCAAGACACCAAGGCGCTCCACCGACAGGTCCCCATCATCTTCAAGAAGTTGTGAAGGCTGGATTAGGACCCCAAACCTCCTTCCTATCGAGTCAAAAACCTCGTTAGAAATAAGATGCAAAGGCACTCCATGAATATTTAACCATGCAATTCGTTCGTAAGGGAGAGACTGTCCCTTCCACCAATCTAATGAGGAGAACCAATTCCCCCACACTAGCTTGTTATTCATGAACTCCTCAGCCTCCGATTCAGCCTTAAAGGACAAAACAACCTCCCACATATTGAATTTCCGCCCCAAGGAACCCTGAACCCCAAAGCAGCACATTCAATGATCTCAGGACTTTAAAATCTAAAGTTCTGCCCACGAAAGCTCTCCCATACACACTCGTCATCGCGCAAATGGTCGGCTCCACCTCAACGACGACTTCAGATTGCAGCCCTGCCACTTTGTTAGCGACAATGTCCGCATACGTACCACCCCTAGAACACCCCGGACCGCCGATTCCTGGGTTGTTGATTCCCGGCCGTGATATAGTCGGATTTACCTCCGGTGGGCCCCCGCCTGGGGTTTTGGCAGCTCCACGTTGCTGTTCTCAACCGCAAACCTAGCTACATTAATCTTCAACTTACAACTACCCAACCTGATGTTTTTCAGGCTGTTAACAAGATCCTCCTTGTTCCCCCACATCTGGAATCCGAAAATAAGAACTTCTTTATTCCTTTTCCTCCCAATATAAACCCCGGTGATCTCCCCATAACTTCTGAGAGCTGTTGCAAGATCCCAAGGTCTGCATCCATTGGGGTATTAGAGACAAAAAATTTCAAAATATCCCCCTTAGCCTTCTCCCCGGAGCCACCCTTCCCGTCTTCTCCCACCATCTTTTTAATAAAAAAAACTTGAAGAACAACACAAAGATCATGTTAATGATACATTGATCTCATTTGGGTCAATTCGGTTTTAAGATCACAACTTTAGTTAAACTTTATTTTGGTAGATCGAGGTCCTTATACATACTCAAAGACTTGACTTACATTGTCGCGAAGGAATACATAACATTGACTCAAAGACTTTAACTTATTATTATAAACAAGCTAAAGTAAATTCAAATAAACAATTCAAAAAGCGAAACAATTTATATTCCCAAGTGGTTTCATCCAAAGTTTTAAATACCGGTATGAGCCTACCGGTTATATCGGTTAAACTGGATAATGGATACGAGTTCGGTACAATAAAGGCAGTAAAATCCGAATACGGTATGTCTTATGTACCGGTAGTAAATCCGGTTCTACCGATTCAAACTGTTAAACCAGTTTGCATTATCTTAAGATTTGATTTCTTAATTTTAATAAAATACGATATATAGGTAATATTGATCTTTCATATATCTGGTAATGAACTTATTGCCTTCTATTCCAATAATTCATCGTTGTTGAAATTGTTACTCGCATTGTACAATGCAATATTATTTCATCATCATCATCATACTCAGTAAATCCCACCAATAGCACAGCTAAGGTAGGGTCTAAGGAGGGTAAGATGTAGACAACCTTACCTCTACCCCGTAGGAATAGAGAGGTTGCTTCCAATGAGACCCCGGCTCGATAGTAGTTTTGCATCAAGCATTGGACATAAGGCAAATAACACTCAACAATTAAAACAAATGTCTATTAGTGCATGTACTCCCTTGTCTTTCAGTTATCAATGCCACCACATGATGCATGATTAACCATCCCCCTCTTTTACGTTATTTTCACGAAATTAGTAAAATAACGTTAAAATTAGTGCAATTTCACTTTTGCCCCCCGAGCGCCCACACATATATACATTATATGTGCATACCGCAAGCGGGGCGTCACAATGCAATATTATTTATAACTAATAAAAAAATTCTTAAAATGCTTTATAGTTTACAATAAAAATAGTTGTTTTTAGATAAAACTATGATCAAATGCATAAATCCTAGTTGAGATTGAATTGTTTTTTGAGATGAATTTATATTTTATGGAATTTATAGGGATAACTAGTAACCCGGTTCAACCGTCTGATACAACTCGTTTCAACCGGTTGAACCATTTTAGAACCCAAGCCGGTATGACTGAAAAACCGATTTTTAAAACATTGGTTTCATCCTTATGAAATGCTTCGAAGTTGCCTTTGTTTGATGTTCGCATCCAAATCAGTTTGATCATAACAAAAGAATTACAAAAGGGTATATCGTTAACTTTTTAATAAAACGGGAGATATGTAACTTATTTTAAAGATGGGTAAATATGTAATAAAGGCTTTTAATAAAGGATGCATATAAAAATCCCAAAGCCAAGCAATGATGTAAAAAGGAAAATAGCTAAAATACTCTTGGTAAAAGTTTCAAAAATAGCCGATTAACACTCAAAAAATCGGTTTTATGATTTTTCAGGCGGTTCAAATTAAAAGTTAAGAGGCTTCCTCAACAACCAATCACCTCTTGCCACGCGTGCTACTCTGTCTGCATACTCCGTCTGCCATACCCTTTTGCGTTTCATCCACTGTTCATTTCTCTCTCTATAACTGTTCCTCTTTCTCTCTTTTTTTTTCACACAAAAAGCACCTTCTGTAACTTCCTCCTGATCCCCCCTCTCTCTCCCCCCAATTGACTTTTCAATATCAAACGATTTACAACATTCAATCATTATCACCATCACCTCCCAGATTCAATTTATGAGCAAAACCCATTTCAAAGATTGCATTTTTAAGGTAACCCTATTCTTATTTCAATTTTCTTTACAGTTTACAATCAATTCCATATGCATTTACTGTTTGAATCTTGTTGGGTTGTTTTTTTTTCAATTTATGAGCAAAACCCATTTCAAAGATTTCATTTTAAGGCAATCCTCTCCGGCGATTAAGTTTTGACGTCAGTGATTTCAATACTCTTCGGCAATCCTCTTCAAGAGGCTCTGAATTAACTGATTAATTGTTGATTTGTGTCCATTGTTTGTGAAAAAGTTGAAGTTGTGTGGTTCAATTGAAGTTGTGGTAGGTGACGGTGGTGGGGGTTGTGGTTAGTGATGGTTTTTTTGGTGGGTGGTGGTTGTGGTGGGCTGAGAGTGACGATTGTTGGTAGGTGATGGTGGTGGTTGGTTGGTACGTGACCGTGGACCATGGTGGTTTACGGTGGTGGTTAGGTGGGTGGAGGGTGGTGGTGCTTGTAGGTGTTGATATAAACTGCTAAGTTATTAAGCTGCAGGGTGGTGGTGCTCGGTGAGGGTGGTGGTGGTGGTGCTCGGTGAGAAGAAGAAGATAGGGTGTTTTGGGGTGAACTTTGAAAATATTTGCTGACAATGCCTGTACATGATTGAAAATCTAAGTCGTCAGAAACCATTACCTTTGAACATATTTAACAGCAGTAGCAGGCTTTAACACAACAGTAGCCATGTGGCAAGCTCGGAAGCACGGAAACGTCTGGGATGTGCCGTCTCCCGTCCCGGGGACTGCTAGGGGACGGAAACGGCACGGGGACGGCCGGGAAACGTCCTCGACAGGTAGGAAACGGCCAGGAAGCGTGCAGGAGAAGGGGACGGTGTATGGGGACGCGCAGGAAACGTTTCCTGCAAGTTTCCGGTCATAGTTCGACTGAATAGCGTGAAAATAGCGGATTCCGACGACGACTTCTGGCCGGAAACCTGCAATTTCTGTCGGAAACTTGCTGGAGACTTGCTGGAAACTGTGAAGAAGAAGAGCGGCTGCCTTTTTGTGACGGCACCTCCCAGGCGTTTCCGTGCTTCCGAGGCGATAACCGAAGAATTTTGGGTGATGTTAATGTGGGAAGAGGAACTCAGACTCACCCTCGTGTTGTCAACAAGAAAGCTTTATCACGGTATGTAGCCATTAATATAACTTACAAAAAAATTTGTTATATTATATAGATATCATACAATTTTGCTTATAGGGTTAAATAAGTTTATGGGTTTTAACATTTAACCCCTCTATCTTTCATTAGGTTACTTTTAGTCATTAAAACTTGTAAAACTTACATAAAAAGTGTAAAATTAGTTTTTGTATTTTAAAATTTAACCCCCCCTATTTTCACTACCTTACATTAGATTAGGAAGAAATGGGATTTTTGAGCTTTACATCCTTATATAACTATTTTGGGGTTTTGTGTTACATTATCTTTGATATATATTTATTTTTTATATGTTTTTATTCCCGTATCTGTCCCGTCCCCGCTTTTTGAATTTTTTAGTTTTGCCGTTTCCCGTACCCGTCCCCGTACCCGTACCCCGTTCCCGTACCCTTCCCAGTGCATCATAGGTGGCAAGAGGTGATTGGTTGCTGAGGAAACCTCTTAGCTTTTAACTTAAGCTGCGGGAAATCATGAAACCCGTTTTTGTGGGGTGTCAATTGACTATTTTTGAAACTTTGATCAAGTCTTGGCTGGCTACTTTGGTTATTTTCCCATATAAAAAAGTACCCGGTCAACTTGTCGTACTTAAATTGAATATGATGTCAATTCATCACATTATGAACAATTTTGCATCTTATCATTAATAAAGTAACCGTTACAACAAGGGGCGGATCTATGTGGACTTAGGGGTGGCCCAGGACACCCTTTAACTTTCTTGACGAAATGTAAAAAAATAATTGTTTCTTGATTTTATGTATTTGGATACCTTTGAGCAAACTTTCTTGACGAAATGTAAAAAACTTTTTCACCCTGATCTCTCTCTCTCACTTTCTTTTCTCTCTCTAAAACCACAAGACCACCGTCTCCCACCTCCACCACCGCCTCCACCGCCGTCTCCTACCTTCTCCTCCCATTCACTGTTTCAGGTAATTAACCGGTTGACCAAAACTGCGCGAACCAAGTTGAACCGAGTGATTGGGACTCGAGCCGAGACCCGAAATGAAAACCACCACCACCACTGCTGCCACCGGCCGGCCCCCAGCGCCGCCGACTGCGGCAGTTTGCTGCTGCCACTATGACTGCCGTTGTCGGCAGCCGCCGTACAGTCACCACCACCATCATCACGGCCCGACCACCACCATCTCTACCTGAAACGAAAATCGAACGGCTAGAGGATATGGATTTTTACCGATCTGAAAAAGAAGACGTAGGAGGAGAGATAGAGGGCTTACCGGAGAGGAAAACTCAAACCGCGGCTGCCGGAGGTCGATACTACCATCATTGTTGCTTAAAACGGAAAATAGATGTCGGAATCGTGTTCCTAGGCCTCGGTTTAGGGGGTATGCCGAAGCACCATCTGAAAATCGTGTTCCACCCCCTGTTTTAAGTTTAGGAAAATAGGTCAACCGGTTAATTACCTAAAACAGTGAATGGGAGGAGAAGGTAGGAGACGGCGGTGGAGGCGGTGGTGGAGGTGGGAGACGGTGGTCTTGTGGTTTTAGAGAGAAATAAGGAAAGTGAGAGAGAGAGAGAGAGAGAGAGATCAGGGTAAAGAAGAAGAAGGTGTTTATTTTGAAAAGTTAGGAATGAATGACTTTTTAAAGCTTCTTATGACTTTTCACAAAAAAATACACAAATACCTTAACACCCTGCCTTATGCCTTAATACACGAATAAGCTAAGCCAAACACTTTTAACAAAACAACTTATTGGCTCTTTACACCTCATAAGCTAATCCAAACACTTTTTTTTTAAACTTCTTTTCAAAAAGTTATAAGTTAATAAGTCCTTTGATCAAAAAGTCATTTTTACATTAAATAAGCTTAACTAAACAAGTCCATAATCAATTATATTAGTTGATTAATCAAATTATTATTTATTATTTAATCGATTATCTGTCAACTTATTATAGTTTATTAATCAAATATTATTTATAATTAAATGACTTATTATCTTTTCTTTTATTGATTTCTTTTTGTTTGAAGCTTACTACTTCTAACAACCTTTTATCATAAGTCATCTATTTTTTATAACAATCCTTAATCATAAGTCATCTATTTTTTAAAACATGCAAATACCAGATGATACTTTTCATCGTAAAAAATGTTTTATTGTCGAGATTATTTAGTATTAGAAAAAAAACAAACACTTTCACAAATATACTAAAGTTTTTGATGACCTATTAGTACATATCAGAAGATCCAAAAACTTAAGTATTACTCGAGCCGAAATTTTTTATGTTGGCTTTTATGAAATTGAAGTATCCAAAAACAGTGACTTCGTACATATAAAATCATGGATCCGCCACTGAATGCACGGTAAAAAAATTGCTCCGTTTTATGAACGTGCAATATCTTTTTTAGGATACCCCTCAATTTAAGTTCTAATTCCACCACCGGTTAAAAGTGAACTTTTGATGTACACAATTAGAACCATATGTTTGTCGGTATCTAACGGTCGCAAACGCATACTTCACGAGTATATATTGGATTAAGAAAATAAATTAATAATAAAAAAACAAAAAGTGATCAAAAGGTTTCTCAGCAAAAACAAAAGCAAAAGTAGTGGTGTAGGGTGTTTGGGGAGGGTCAGGGGCAACATTTGCATTGCACATGGGGCCGAGTCTTTTGCAAAATTAATAAAAGGTTAACTGACGGTTTCTCCTTTAATTTTATTTGAACTTGTATGTCTTTTATCTTTAGAAATTACACCGAGTTCTTTATTTGAAACTTTTTCACACCGTGTGTCCTTTATATTAATCTCTATCCATTTTCATGGTTAAGACTAATCATTTGCACTCATATGAGGGACAAAACTGTTATTTTGTCATATTTATTTAACTTATGTGTATTGTGCTTAAAAACATCTCATCTTTATATATATAGGAAGAGGATAATGAGAAAACCAGATATAATTGAGAAAACTAAAAAACACACCAAATTATATTTATTACTTTTTTTATTAAAATCGCTATTTTTAATGTATAAAAAACTTTTTTTTTAAAAATTTAAAAAATAGTACTGCACATGTGCATTGTATTGCACACGCAATTTAGGTTATTTTTTAGGGGGTGGGGGTGTGTGGGTGGGTTAGGGGGGTTAGGTTTTTTTCGTAGTAATGTACATGTGTAGTATTTATTTATTTTTTTTAAATTTGTTTTATATAACAAAAATAGCAAAATTTAATAAAAAAAATTGTATGTTTTTAGACTATTTTGAGTAGGTTTTTAGTTTTCTCATCTAAACTAATTTACTCATGATCTATCCCCTATATATGTATCAGAACTCTAAATAATTGTACAACTTTCAAAACTCTTAATAATTGCACAATCATATATATATATATATATATATATGATATTTTTATCATTTATTATATGTATTTTTATGATTAGATACATGTTAAAAGTAATTTACATGTATTTAATAACCAAATTATATAAACGTGTAATAAGTAATTACATATAAGTAAAAAAACTAGTTTACATATGTGGAATTATAAAATCGCATATAGAAAATGATAAAACGACAGTTTTGCCCCTCATGTAAGTGGCACATGATTGGTCTTAACCATGAAAATTTAACCATGAAAATGGATGTAGGTTAGTATAAAGGACTTGCGGTTCGCAAAAGTTTCAAATAAAGAATGTTTGGTGTAATTTTAAAGATAAAGGACAAACGATGCAAGATAGTGTAAAGTTAAAGGACAAACCGTGTAATTTACTCTAAAAAGGTTATTATTCAGAAGTATTAATTGTTTTTTTTTTGAATATTCAAATTGCTTTAATAAATAAACTATTACCTAAAATAATATTTTTATAATTTTTTGTGCTGCATTGTTTATTTACCAGGAAAAACTGGATGCAAATATGTTGATAAGCTAATAAAATCCATTTTTAAAAGATTTTTTTTATGTGTGCTGCATTGCTTAGTTACCAAGAAAACTGGATGCAAATATGTTGATAAGCTAAAACAATCCATTTTTAAACGATTTTTAATTTCTTTATCTTTAAATTAAAATATCTTTAATATTATTTTATTTAAATAATTAATATTGTTTTATTTAAATAAATGATATTATTTTCTTTTAAATATATAATATTATTTTCTTTTAAATATATAATATTATTTTTTAAATAGGTATTTTGACATAGTTATATTTTTTTATTTAATTAAAAATTTGGCTATGACAGGAGAGGCAAAAGAGTTTTCAGCTGTTTGACAAATTGTGACAAGCAAATAATGGTGGAAACTAATGTAAAGAAGAGAAGTGTTGCGACAAGTAGGGCAAGTGTAGCAAGCACTCCCTCCATCCTAATATCTCTTTATAAACAGAATATGCATCATACATATAAAAGAGTTTTGAATGATGCCATCTCATCATTAGATCCGGTTTCTACGTCTATATGTTTGGTACTTCTTCTAACCGTTCACTTTGTTGTATACAGTTCGAGATTTAGTTAAGAATGATGAAGAACTACACACCATCATCACCTTGACCACTTTAAGTAGGGATGATTTTCTCTGTGATGGAAATCACAACCCATTATCTAAAAATTTGGTTAATTTGGGTAAACAAATTCTACATGAGTTCATTATTCGGGAAACTCAAGCTATATAATGCGTCAACTTAGGTCTTCTCAAAATATACAATGAGTCAAAACAAGTCACTCTTATAAATCGTCTTATTTAAAATGGGCCCAATTCGGTCATCACTAGTTGAGACCATTGTTTGTCGCTGCCTACCTACTCGTTGTTGCTGACATCACTTGTCGCTACCGCGACCTACTGATGTATCTACCCTCACTGTCGCCGCCATCAGCATGATCGTTGTCACCAATTACACTATTTATCACTGGAGTAATTACTCTACTTATAATTAAATTAATCATCCTACAATTATATTTACTCTAGTTATACAAAGTAATTACTCTTGTTATACTAACAATTATATTTACTTTAGTTATACACAATAATTACTTTGGTTACCAACAATTACGTTACTTAACTACTCTCCTCATAAGTAGAGTAATTACACTAAAATAATATTTACTCTAATTATACACAGTAATTTTATACTAACAACTATGCTATATATAACTAAAGTAATTACACTTCTAATATCTAGAGTAATTACACTATGATGATATTCACTCTAGTTTACAAAGTAGAGTAATTACTCTAGTTATGCTCGCAGTTTTCGAAGGCGCTTAAACTGCAAAGGGTGAGTGCAAAGCGCTTAAAAAGCGGTTGATTTTTAAGTAAGATGCATAGTATAAAAATACAATTATTAAGGGTTTTAGATATGTTTTAAGCTTCTTTATGGTTAGTTAAGGTAGATTCGAGACTTGTTTAGGGTTGGTATAACTTTCTTAGACCTGTTCAGACATCTTTTGGCTAGAATTTCATTGGAACTTGGCTGAAAATATGCATGATGGCTTGAAAGTGAGGTGTTTGAAGTGAAGCGAGAAGGCTATGTTAGGCTAGAAAAGTGAGATTAGAAGCGCATCTAGGTGAGTCTAGACAACAGAGATTATACCAATAATTACGGTATTGATACTAGAATTTATATATTCACTACATTGCCGTTGTTGGGTTACGAAGTCCTTATTGGGCCTAATTGGCGTATACAAAATCATGTACAAAAGTAGCATAATATGTGTTTCAACAGTGAAGTCATCATTCGTAGGGTTCTACCAGAGATTAATGTCTGGTCTATCACAGCCACCATCGACACAACCGCCATCGCCTCCTCAACCACCATCGATGCACCACATATACCAACCACCCACTTATGTGCTTCTTTTCAAGAATGACATATTGACCCAATTTCATTGTAGCTCGAACCCATTCTGCATCAAACCCATGGTTGTAAAAATCCTTGATTAGTATCTGATTAGTCGTCGATTAATCGCTAGTCGGATGAACCATCGAGTAATTCCTCTAATCGGCCAATTAATCGCTAGGCGGTCAACGATGACCCTAAGCAGCACTAATCGGCAAAAAATCGATGGTTCCGGCCAATTACCGGTCAAATTCTAGTCATTTTCCGGTCAACCTTGTAAAATTCGATGATTAATCTTGTCTACTTAAAAATATTAGCCGATTAGGGGTTAAAACTTGCCTTGCTAAAACAATTACACATAAAAATGTATGCGCACATATATAAAACTGAAGATTATATATAAAAATCTCAATCCGATTAATCCTTATTAATCCCGATTAATAGCTAGTCCGTACCCCACCGACCAACTAACGCGTTGCGATTCTTACAACACTGCTCAAACCAATGTGAATTTTTTTTAAATGGCTTGTGTTGACTTGAACTCGTTTTTTACTTAGAACCCTTTCTATCCCGGCACCCAACTCAATCCGAGCCATCCGTTTCAAGGCTTATTTTTTCTCGTTGCGCTGCTACTACCGACAAAGTCAAGCTACGAGAATCCATGTAGCAACAATTATTATCAGAAATTTTAATGGATTATTGAATAATATTTGTTTTGTGATACTATCTTTGGATGATTATTAACCATAAGTTCCCAACTTTTAACTTTAATGATGTGATGGATTAATAAATAAAGTCACATTATAGGATCGATCGATGTTAAGGGGGTGTTTGGTGTTGCATTTCAAAATAGATTATGCGTTTTCAAAACTGCGTTTTGAAAAAGCATGTAGGTACATGCTTCTCCAAAACAGGCAGATAATCACTTTTTCATCCAACACTTTTTTAGATTATTTATGTTTTACAAATGCAATAATCAAATAATCACTTCAAAACGTAATCCCAAACATCCTCTAAGTTAGCCATGAATTTAGTGGTGGATGAGAATTGCATTAGAAAGTTTTTTTTTCAAAGAAAAATAATTAAATACCCATCTTTTTGTGTCGAACATGTGAGGAAGGACGATGACTAATTTGACTAGTTAATGACGATGACAAATTCCAACCTATTGACATGAAAACATATTAGGTATGTGTTTATGATTCTATTTTATCAATAGATGGTTACATGTTTAACAAAAACAGTCATCAACCGCTGGCTGACAGATCGATTTTGAATAAACTAGAATTAGGCGGGGTTTGTCACAAACGACAATTTCTAAACGCAACACATTTATAGTATAATTGCTATTATAAAAAAACAACAATAAAATACAGTGTATTTTAACAAAAACAGTCATCAACCGCTGGCTGACAGATCGATTTTGAATAAACAAGAATTAGGCGGGGTTTGTCACAATCGACAATTTCTAAATGCAACACATTTATAGTATAATTACTATTATAAAAAAACAACAATAAAATACAGTGTATTTTAAGAAAACATAATATTAAAAACAATTAAAAAAGATACAACGTCAACAACTTTTTGCTTATACTACACGACTAAACCTAACACGCCTAATCTATGCTAATGCATCTTGGTGACAAAACCGGTTATCCCGTCCTCGTTAAGCAGTTGAGCTTCCAGCTGGTCTAGCTTGTCGATATCGTTTTGGAACCTTGACTTACATAGTCGATCAGTCCCTAACCATACTTCTTCTAAAAACACCATAGGCTGATCTTTGTTCGGCCTTTTGACCCCACAAACCTGAACCGAAAGTTGGTGTAGGTTTGCAGGCCCACATTAACTCCATAAATGGGCACAGAGAAAACACGGTTGAAAGGCAGAAAGCCAACAAATGTGATAGAATAATAGCTTCCAAATGAAGTCAACCAAAAACCACAACATTACCCATCCCCCCCTCCCCCCAAAAAAAAAAATTCTACGTAACATAATAAGACGCCTAAAAAACATGAAAAAAACCTAATATAAGACAACAACAACAACAAACTCCCTATAAACATCGCAAAGGCCAACGAGACACACGTCATCAAAGAGGTGGTA
Organism: Scalesia atractyloides; assembly: GCA_947069175.1. NCBI lineage: Eukaryota > Viridiplantae > Streptophyta > Magnoliopsida > Asterales > Asteraceae > Scalesia > Scalesia atractyloides. The sequence continues at coordinate 74,389,763 of CAMTDV010000015.1, read as the reverse complement.
GAAGGTCATCGGTCGCCAAGAGTGTATAAGTGGAAATTTCCGAGTGACCAAATGAAAAAAGTGGAAAACCCACTAAAACAACCACTTAAATACCCACTAAAGAAAACAACCCACAAATCCAAAGTTACAACTCCAAGAGGCACGACAAAGAGGTAATGCGTGAGGTACAACCAGTGGAAGCACAAGTAGTTGCAAATCGATACTATATAAATTAGTATTTAAATACAGATAAAAATAAGAAGTAGCCATGATATATTTGGAATTTCTAAAAACATAAAGTTTTTTATTTGTGACAATAAGCACTAAGGAACTTGAAAGCTAACTTAAAAAAGGAAAAATACACTATATTTGACATGTGTAACACACCAAAACTTATTTCTTTTTGAGTAATTAGAATAATAAAGAGATTTATGGACTCATATTAGTTAAAATGTGATTACAAATTAAAATCCGAAAAAGAAAGGAAAAAGGAAGCCCACAAGGACATGCACTTAATCCCTAATAGGTCATGTTTAGGAGCCTCCATGCTCACACTCACACACCTCCATTTTCATTTTGGATGGAGAAGATTGTGATTTATCTATTTTTTTTTCAAATGGGGTTTGAGCTAGGATTGAAGGGAAATAGTTGATAACCAAATCCCCATCATTGGTGATATTATTGACGAGTTTGAAGAGCTTAAACAAGTGGAAAAGTCATACGTTTCATCTGATTCGGTTGCGGCTCGAGGGTTTAACAAGAATAAGGTAAAAACATGTAAAAGCTCTCATGCTTTCATAGATCCATGTATGTTATGATGTTATGGTATGATTTCGAAGTGTTTTTCATCATAAATATGAATCTTGACATTTAACTTAACACATGAACGCGAACAACCGAAACCATGTCTGAGATATAGGGTTCCCGTGTAAGGTTGTGCGTCACGATTCAGGAGCAACCTATGTTGCGCTTCATTTATCAGGAGCAACCTACGTTGCACGTCACTGTTCAAGGGCAACTCACGTTGCGCGTTACTGTTCATGAGCTACCAATGTTGTGCATTGTTGTTCATGAGCAACTTATTTTTGCTAGAAAATAGTTTATGATATGCAGTAGTTGACACCTTTCTCTTGCGAACCTTTAACCATGTTGGTTGATAGTGAAAATGGGTGGTTCATTAATTGGTAAAGTTCTTTAATTGATAAAGTTCAAGCATTGGATCACAAGTGTGTTCTAGATGCCCACTTTTATAATTTTTACTATTTCAGGCTGATATGCATGCTACCTTAAATATGTTACACCCTGATCTGCAGCGGATTAGGTGAACGGGGCATAATTGATTGTTCACAGCTTATGACAAAGTATTTTGAAGTTGAAATATTATTAATGATTCAGTTTAACAATGTCACACATACAAATAACAATCCATAACATCACACAATCCAGTTTATTTCTCTAAGGCACGCTCCCTAAGTGTCATCATCCACATCTTCAAATCTGTTTACATGTATCATGTGTAAAAGTAGTTTTGGGGTCAACATAAGTTGATGAGTAAATCTTTATTGTTTGAATTAAAAATGCTTTTGTTTATTTGTTTTAAGAAAAATGTTAACATGCGAATCCAATGGTAATTAAATGATGACGAAATGTTAATAATCAATAACTAACTCATAACCAATAGGACAATGTAAATGTAATCATTGAACTGAACATGACAACACTGTAAATAAGATCCTCAAGCCCACGAGCGAATCTAAATGATGTAATCACTGAACTGAACATGCGAATCTATTAAATGTTAAAGAGATACACCATACAGTGTCTTCAATTGAAGAAGAGTTTTCTTAAAGAGATTGAAGAACAATAATAGGCTGATAAGACCCCACAAAAGTTGAAAAGATGTTTTGATGGTTTGCAAATAGGTTTGCTAAAACGAAGTCTCAAGGTATTTGCATGCAATATCTTCCATTGGAGTTCATGATTTGGCATTGATGAGGGAACATCAAAGCAGACAGAGATGTGGAGTTTGTGACACAACTAAAAGACAGAGATGTGGAATTAAAATTATAAATGCGTGTCTTTATATATAAAATTATATATGTATATACATACACCATATTCACTCTCTCTTTCTTATATTCTTCTCTATTCTCCACCTCCATCGCCACCAACCGCTTTCGCTGCCGCCGCCACCACCCGTCTATCTCGAAACCCGTATTTTATCTCCCCTCGTCGACATGGTGTACCAAAATTCATACCACCCATCCCTCCTGTAGTACCAAACATCATTAATTTATTATTTTTTTATAATTTTTTTGAACGGCAAGGAACGACGTGCCAACCACCGTGACACCGGACGCTATAGCCAAGGTCGACTACTCGACCGCCACCAGCCCCTTGGCTCTCCCAAGATGCACGGAAACCCGACCTCCACCCGCTCGAAGGCACGACAGTGGAATAATCGGTAAAACCTCGCCTACCATCCAAGTTAAACCGGCGCCACTCATATTCGCTCTTTACCTGGATGCCGCAGAAAATAATGAGAGTGGGAATCGAAACTGGGTCACAAGGAACACCAATTCTTTCCCCAACCACTCCACCACTACCTCATTGGCATTATTTTTTTTAATTTAAAGGTAAAAAAGAAAATTAAAAAAATAAGTATGTATATGTATATAAATATTATTTTTATTTTTTATTTAAAGATAAAAAACAAAGTTTAAAAAATTATAAAACCAAAAGAATAAATGGGTAAACTGCCAAGATCGTCCCTAAGTTAACGGTACATTTTAACTGAGTTAGTGATTTTGATGCAAATTACGATAAAAGTTAAATGTCAAGGGTTCAATTAAAAAAAATCTTATTATGAATGTAGAAGTAAACATGCTCAAACCTAAAGGAGGACTATGGCATTTTACCCCAAGAGAAGAGATCACAACCCACAAAAACAGTTAAACCCTTTATACTTTGGTGATCTCTTAACCAATTTGTGATACACTAGTAGTATAAGTGATCTATACTTTCGTAAAGAGAAGTCATTTGTGATTACTACCAGCCTTGGTGAGAAGTTATATGTAACACTACGTGTTTTACGTCCAATTAAGTTCCGACACGTGTCTCGTTAAAACTCGTAAGCCGTATGCTAAACGAGAGGGACCAAAGTTGTCAAAACAAATATTAAGATCTCTTTGTGTTAGTATGTGAACTTGAGGAGCAAATATGAAAAATGCCAAATTTTTCATCTCTGGGAGGCGGTTACAGACCGCAAGCCATATAGGTTACGGTCCGTAACCATCTTCAAAACTGTGGGCGCCTAAGGTCCTTAAGGACCGTAAGGCAAAACTCATACGGTCCGTAAGGGACTGTCAGCGAGCAGAAACATGGTTGAGCCATGTTCTGCCACCTCTTGTCGCATTTGTTGCCTTCCTTGCATGCTTGACACGTCTAGGAAAACTTGTAAACATCCTCAACAGCTGGCAACACTCCTGGACCCTCCTTGTCTATGTATAATGAGCATTCGTGGTGTTGCAACACACCTTTATTGCACTTAAACTCACCAAACTCATCCAGAGGAGCTCCTGGCCATCTTGAAGCATTTCACTATGTTCCTAGAAACCCCTAAACACTATGTAAGTATTCCAAATTCGTGCTAAGTCTTTTCTTTAAGTTTTATGCCATAGTTAAAGTCTTGTCGTAATTACACCTTGACTTTAAGCTAAGGCCTTGATAACCTAGCCATTGATCGTAACGAAAGTGGCTACGTGATTTTAATGATGTAGGTGTTAATCCCTTAAGAGGGCACCTTCTGATTACCACAAATTCTTGATCAATTGACGAGTCAAACTAAAAGTAAAAGAAAGTCAAGCTGTCCAGTTTTATAAAAATTCATAATTAACAATCTAGATGTTATAAAATATGTTTTGATGCACTAACAACATAAAAATAAGTATTAGAACTTATACCAACTGATTTGGCTCGTCAAGTTTTGGTCTAGGGTCGGTTTGCAACCGAAAGTCGCTATATTTGACTTTTCATTGACTTTTCGGTACTAACCAGATTTAGCTATTTTGGCTACTGACTTTGGGTCATTTTAAGAACATAATTATATATAGTATAACCTCCTAAGGTTTCACTATTTGTTTCTCTAGAAATCTGAGTTTTTGTACAAGTTCCATCGTTTTATTTAAATCTTTGCAAAAGGTCCCTATTTGTGCAAATTGTGATTTTGAGCACTTGTAAAAGTATAAACGAGTTATCTACTGATTTTTAATCATGATCTAATTATTTTGATGTCAAGAATCTGATTATAATCTGAGTTTTCGTGAAAGACCCGTTTATGGCTTAAAAATGAGTAAAATGCCCTTTTCGGCATTTTAGAGGACTTAAACATAAACTCTTGGTAAAATCAAGTTACCTACTGATATAATATGATAAGTAGGACTATTTGGGATGTTCATTCAGATTATAATCTGAATGAAGGTCTACGGTTCATTAAACGCCTATAAATGACCAAACTACCCTTTTCACGAAAAGAGACTTTCATTAAACTTTTTATAACCAAAACTTGAACCTACTGATATAATATTTGGGTATATAAAACAGGTCATAACTACAGTTTACCTTAAATATCGAATTTAACGGCATTTATCGACTTTTACGCCTTTTCAGGCCAAACTATGAGCCAAGACTTGTTATCTATTGATTTATAAACTTATTTTAATCAAATTAACAATAAGTACAAGTCCCGAACTTAGAATCCCAATTTTGACTTTAAAGCTATGTGTGAAATTACTAAAACGCCCTTACGGGACATAGTTATTTCAAAATCGTCAAACACACATATATTTGATATCCTACTGTTATAACATCGTAAAATAAGTACTTTTACAAAATATTAATGACCCTGACATCAGATTCTTATTACACCCTATTATAAACTTTAAAATGACCAAAATGCCCTTATGAGGCATAAGTCGGTTTTAAATACATTACGGGCCTATATTTTAGAAACCCACTGATTTGTTAACATAACCTAAATATATTTTTATATGGAACTTGTATACGACTCATTCGGTTACCCGGTTTTGCTTATACGCTTACGGTTAAGCATACGTGACTAGTTTACGTAATTTAACCAAAGCGGGTTTAACTTTGTCATTTCCTTATCAAAATCCAGAATGTTGTTGGTTTACCCATATTAGACAAGTTTGTATACTTGTCGGGTCCAACTAACATCCTATTCCGGTCACCGCTTAATCTAGCTTATCGTACCGCATTGTTTGAGCGTAAGACTAACCGGTTCAAGTCTAAGACTTAACTAAGGACCCGTTAGCATTCTAATATTGGTTAATAATTACCATCATTCCCAGACTAAACGCCTTCCAGTAAATTGTGCCTGTACTTATCTTGGATCTACGGTTGAGTTTTGGACTTCACGGAGACTTAACCTCAGGTAAATACTCTTAACCTATTTTCCCTATACGGGCCTGGGATACGGTAAAATATTACCGCTTGGTCGGGTATGGAAGTTATGTTTTATCCATTTGTGATAATTAATTAAAATGCATAACCCGGTTTGATCTGTATTGTTTGAAAGTAAAACATTGGGGGTGAGCTTGACCGTGTCTGGGATATCCTTGGCTCACTAAAGTGCTAGTGGCCACGACTTAAGCAAGGTGTAGGCATACACCGGTAATTGCTATTATTAATTAATGTATGCTTTCTGTGTGAAAGTTTAGTAGTGGTGTGTCAGTCGATCATGTCTCAGTTTCTGTACTGGGCCCCATATGTAAAAGACAAACATGTAAATCTGTATACAATGTCTTTTGTACTGTCCCAAGTTATTTATGAAAATGTGCCTCGTGCACTTAAAATAATTTATAAAAGATTTTCAAAATGAGTCGGTTGATTGTATTTACCAGTGTAAACTGACGTATTTTCAAAGATTAAAGATACAGGTACAAGTACGCAATAGGCCGGAAGCTGCAGGGCGTTGACATTAAGGATTTGTGACCTTAGAGTTGAGCCTGTAGATCTTATTACAAACCTTGTTTGTATATTTTTATGTTTCGAACTCTAGACACTTTATGGTTTGTAATAGTTTTATATTTACTCCAAGCCATCCGCTGTGTTGCTCTGTGTTGTAATTGGTTATGATGATATCAACTGTACGTCACGATACTCCCCACCGGGCCCACCGTAATACACGTGGAAATCGGGGTGTGACAGGTTGGTATCAAAGCCAACGTTTGAGGGAATTCAACACTAGTCTTTAGTGTTTGATCTCAAGCGACACAGTAACACATTCTTAGACTCTCGAGTCTAGGCTATGACCTAGGATTATTCATTACCTTATTTTGATATTATTTTGCCTTGTTTTGTGTTTTGACTTATTTTTGAAGCAGGACAATGCCACCTTAGTTTTCACGAGGAGCAAAAGGAAAGGGATTAATGAGGAGTGGATCCTCAAAGCAAGGGCCTTCCAACGACCCTGTTTACAACCCTTACAAAGGATCGGACGACTCTTCGTCACCATTGGAACCTTACCCTAACTTACCTCATGAATACTCACCGCCTTCTGATTCGCACCATACCCAACAGCCTCAACATTCACACCATTCCCAACATTCCAATCACTCACAGCACTCCCAATCATATCAAGGAGAACCTAACCCCCACTTCTACCTACAATCACTCTCTGAAACCCCTCCTGAAGACTCCCCTGAACCAATGGAGGAAGACTCTGACCCAGAGATGCCTCAAACAGGGTCGATGGGACACCCGATTGAAATATCCAGCGGATCAAACTCATGCGCTGGAACCCCACAACACTACCTCGACGATTTCCAAGAAATACGGGGACAATATGTTTTCTATAACACCCCATCATACCACAGCACACCCTCATACCACACTCCTCGACTAGAACTACCTCCGCCTGAGGAGATACCAATGCAACAGGTGGAACAACCTCAACCACCACCTGTACCCCAACCATCAAGAAGATGTGGGGCGCGCATGTCAGTGCGCCTAGGACCAAGAGTGGGGTCACTCTCACCTAACCCATACCCTACTATTTCTGAGAACCCACAGATGGGTGGACCCTCCCATACTTCACCATTTGTGAACACCAACCACAACCAACCGTTGAGCCTTTGCCTCAACCACCGCAATCCACTATTGGGCCTTCGACCCAACTACCACCATTGTCTCAAGGTTTTGAAAACCCAATACCTACTTATATAGATCCGTCTGGATACCATCATATTGACACCTCCAACTAGCCCAATTACATTCATAATGCACCTTCTAATGACCCATACTTAGAGGCAGCTACGTTTAACGCTCTTTATCCTAACCCTTATCAGCTTCCATCTCACCAAACCAGTGGATATCCTTATCATGGGTACCATTCTTCTGGTGCACCTCTACCCTATGTATACCAACATCCGGGTGCACTGCAGCCACAACCTCCACCCCAACCTCGACCACAGCCGCAACAACCACCAGTATTGGAGGTTGTGAATGAAGAAATAAAAAGGATGGAAGAACTACAGCAGACAGCCAAATCAGGAAGGAAGACCAGTAAGCTGTTAAAAGGGCTTATAAGAACGATTAAGGGAAAGAAGGATTAAAATTCTCACCTTTATCACTATGTAAATTCATTTAAAGAAATCCCTGTGAGGACATTTCATTTAATGTAGTCCCTGCGTGGACATTTTAATTATTTCAAGTATAGTCCCTGCAAGGCCAATTTTCCCTTTATTTAAAGTCCTATTCATGGACACTATTGTATCGCACTTTTATTATTAATGGAATTTTGGTTTAATTTATGTGTTCCTTTGCACCAGTTGTTCAAATGATCGTCTTGATTTTAATTCGAAAATGATCTGCGAGATATTCCAAAAGATCCTCTTGACGATTTACACCCGCCAAGTGATTAGGTCACATGAATTGGCAAAACGATAGTTATATGGTTTTCTACCATGATAGTTAAGGTTGAGATTTCCCTTCTATCCAAGGGTGGTGAACTACGTTCTAAATCCCCTAGTCCTGATCTGGACAAGTTATTTAAATCATTTTAAGAGTTTTATTCTAAAAATTAATATATTCAAGATATTAACCTCCTGGTAAGTGTGACTTGAGGAACCACACTAGCCGTCTAGGTAATGGACTACGTCCAAACCTACATGATCTATCTTTGATCGTGATCAATCATCAGTACGGTGATTATATTACTAAACACCCATTAGTGGTGAATGTTTACAAACTATATTTATGTCCATTAGTGACAAAGGACAGTTGTGGTCTACGACTCCCTGTCTCGAGGTAGTAAAACTACGTTCGAACCTCGAAGCTTCGTGATTCTTTTGTGATCTTGACATTTTGTAAACCAAGACGTTAAGGCAAGCCCTTGACGCTATTCTTTTGTCCTTGGTGACAGGCCTTTGTGCCATACTTAAACACCCCCATAAAAATTGACAAGTTTGTATGGCTTTATTATGCTATACCATAAGTTGCAAGTCATCAAGCATGTATGACTAATTTAAATTTATATTATTAATATTATAGTTTCATCAAACAAGATGGCGGATTCTAATGAAGTAAACAGCCAAAGGAAGGATGATGATGCAAATGAAAACATCGTTATAACCAAAGGAGATCTCTAAGCACTTATTGCCACTGAAGTCAATAAGGCAATAAAGAATCACGCTGAAAAGCCATTAGAATCAAGCGCTTCACATTCTAAACACTCGTCCAATCACTCCTCCAAGCATACCACCAAACAACACTGAAAACCTTCTTTGGAAAAGAAGGAACACTCGGAGCACTCCTCGAAGGTGAGGAGAGAGTGGGGAATACTAGAAAAAGACTAAATTCTCGAAAGATGGTTGCTCGTATAAATACTTTGTGTCTCGCAAGCCGCGAGATATTACTAGAGAGAAAGGAGCAGTAGAAACTCTGAGATGGTTGGATGAGATTGAGACAGTTGTAGAAATTAGTGGATGCGCGGAAAAGGATGTCGTAAAATATGTGGCACAATCGTTTAAAGGTGATGTTTTGATATGGTGGAAGTCAATGATTCAATCATCCGGGATAGTTTATCTATATAATTTGAGTTGGGAGAAATTTGTTGAGTTGATAAAGGAAACTTACTGTCCACCTCACGAGGTGGAAAAGATTGAAACAGAGTTTCTGGGATTGCAAATGAAGAACTTAGACTGCAGAAAGTAATTGTCTGATTACAACTCCATGTCAAGATTGGTACCTTACCTGATTACCTCTGAACCTAAAAGCATCGCGCATTTTATTGGTGGATTGGAACCGTAGATAAAGGGGAATGTCAGGGCTTCAAGGCCAGAAACCTTCAGATCTGCAGCAGAGTTAGCCTTGAAACTCACTCAAGACTTGAAGAGGCAGCGGTCCATCAAGTCTGAAGCGGAAGGAAAGAGAAAGAGAGAGGATGACCGAAACCAGCGGTCAAACAAGAATCGGAGGTTTGGATTCAACAGGAATCAACAGAGGTCGGATGATAGGCCTAAGTGTAGGAAGTGTAATCGATGACACTGGGGTGCGTGTCGGGATGAATCCCAGTCCAAAGCATGTGGAATTTGCAAGAAGTTTGGGCACAAGGCCTTAGATTGTAAGGATCTCAAGGACGCCACATGTTACAACTGTGGTGAGAAAGGGCACATAAAACCCAACTGCCCTAAGTATAAGAAAGACGACATTGCTAGGAACGAGGGAACGAATAAAGGAAAGGCCCGTGCTTTTCAGATGAAACCTAAGGAGGCCGTGAACAACGACAAAGTGATAACAGGTACATTCCTTATTAATGATGTTTATGCTAGAGTTCTCTTTGATTCAGGAGCCAATAAATCTTTTATAGATCATAAGTTTAGTACCTTATTAAACTTGCGTATAAGAACTCTCGATGTAACCTATGACGTATAACTCGCTGATGGAACGATTGAGACTGCTTCAACAATTCTGGATGGATGTTCCATATCCATCAAGGATCATTCCATTCTTGTTTCACTTCTGCCAATGAAATTGGCAGGATTCGATGTAGTTCTTGGTATGGATTGGTTGTCTAGTAATCAAGCCCATATATCCTGTAACAACAAACTTATCGAGATCAAATCCACAAAAGGAGAAACACTCGCTATACAAGGAGATCGGCATTATGGATTTTTGGAAAAAGCATCGTTACTCAAAGCATCGAAGTGTTTGAAGAAAGGTTGTGTCATTTATATGGCACAAGTGACCATTGATGAGCCCAAGCCAAAGATGGAAGACCTGCCCGTCATCTATAAATTTACAGATGTTTTCCCTGAAGACTTGCCTGGTCTGCCTCTAGACAGACAAGTGGAGTTTAGAATTGATATCATACCAGGAGCCGCTCCTGTTGCAAGAGCTCCATACCGATTGGCACCTACAGAAATGAAGGAATTACGTACCCAGCTGGATGAACTATTGGAAAAGGGTTTTATTCAACCTAGTTCTTCACCTTGGGGAGCTCCAATTTGGTTTGTAAACAAGAAGGATGGATCAATGTGAATGTGCATTGATTACCGCGAGTTGAACAAGTTAACCATCAAGAATCGCTACCCATTACCCAGGATCGATGATCTATTCTATCAACTTCAGGGAGCGAGCTACTTTTCAAAGATTGATTTGAGGTCAGGATATCATCAACTCAAGGTTCGTACAGAAGATGTTCCGAAGACGGCCTTTAGAACAAGGTATGGTCATTATAAGTTTTAGTGATGCCATTTGGGCTCACGAATGCACCTGCGGCATTTATGGATTTGATGAATAGGGTTTGCAAACTGTAGTTGGATAAGTTTTTTCATTGTCTTCATAGACGACGTACTTATCTATTCTCGCAGTCAGGCTGACCACGAGTAACATTTGAGGTGTATTCTGGAATTGTTAAGACAAGAGAAACTCTACGCAAAATTTTCGAAGTGTAAGAGTTTTGGTTGCGTGAAGTTCAGTTCTTAGGACACGTTTTCAGTGAACATGGAATTCAAGTAGACCCCGCTAAGGTCGAGGCCGTTATGAATTGGCAAGCCCCTAAAACCCCGTCAGAGTTCCGTAGCTTTTTGGGTTTGGCAGGTTACTACAGAAGATTTATAGAGAATTTCTCAAGAATTGCCATGCCCCTGACTACTTTGACCTGCAAGGATGTTAAGTTCAATTGAGGTCCGAAACAGCAAGAAGCTTTTGAAGTTTTGAAGCAGAAACTAAGTAATGCTCCTATGCTAACCTTACCTGAAGGAATCGAAGACTTTGTGGTCTATTGTGATGCGTCGCACACTGGTATGGGATGTGTGCTCATGCAAAGAGGAAAGGTAATTGCTTATGCCTCACGACAGCTGAAGGTTCATGAAAGAAACTACACCACACACGACCTGGAATTAGGTGCCGTGGTGTTTGCGCTCAAGTTATGGAGACATTATCTGTACGGGACGAAGTGTATTATATACACTGATCATAAAAGTCTCCAACATCTATTCAACCAGAAGGACTTGAACATGCGGCAACGACGATGGATGGAAACGCTTAACGATTATGATTGTGAGATCCTTTATCAACCAGGCAAGGCAAATGTGGTTGCCGATGCCTTAAGTCGGAAGGAAAGGGTTAAACCCATTCGGGTTAACGCCAAAAGAATGGAAATAAGGAACAACTTAAATGAAAAGATTTTATATGCGCAGAAACAAGCCTTGTTAGAGGCAAATCTTCCAAGTGAAGAGTTGGGTAAAGTTGTGGAACAACTCACACCGGGAAGTGACGGAATCCTTAGATTCTGTGGACGAATTTGGATTCCAGTATTTGGAGGACTCAGGATTTAATTCTCCAAGAAGCGCATAATTCTAAATACTCCGTTCACACCGGACAGTGATAAAATGTACAAAGATTTGAGGCCTAACTATTGGTGGGCAGGGCTGAAGAAATCTATAGCTACTTATGTAGCTAAATGTTTGACGTGTTTGCAAGTTAAGGCCGAACATCAGAAACCATCAGGACTACTGCAGCCGCTGGAAATTCCCATGTGGAAATGGGAATGTGTAACGATGGACTTCATCACCAAGTTACCAAAGACAAACCGTGGAAATGACGTGATATGGGTCATCGTGGATAGGTTGACTAAGTCGGCACACTTTTTACCTATTAAGGAAACTTACAGTTCCGATGAGCTGGCGAAACTGTATGTGGATAAGATTGTATCCTTACACGACGTGCCGATATCTATTGTGTCCTATAGAGACACCATGTATACTTCTCATTTTTGGAAAAGTTTCCAACAAGCCTTGGGCACGCGATTAAACTTTAGTACGGCATATCACCCGCAGACAGATGGACAAAGCGAACGTACTATTCAACATGTTGCGCGCATGTGTAATCGACCTAGGTGGAAGTTGGGATAGACACTTACCTTTGGCCGAGTTCTCCTACAATAATAGCTATCATGCAAGTATTCAAGCAGCCCCGTTTGAAGCTCTTCACGGGAGAAAGTGTAGGACGCCCGTTTGCTGGCAGAAGTTGGGGAAGCCCAACTAACAGGATCGAAAATTGTCCTGGAAATGACGGATAAGATTTTACAAATTCGTAACCGTCTCAAGGCTGCCAAGGATAGGGAGAAACGTTATGCGGATAAGAGGCGTAAACCTCTTCAGTTCCAGGTAGGGGACAATGTTTTATTAAAAGTGTCGCCTTGGAAAGGCGTTATGCGCTTTGGAAAGAAGGGCAAGTTAAGCCCTAGGTATATCGGACCGTTCGAAATTAGCGAACGTATTGGATCTGTGGCGTATAAGTTGAAACTTCCGGAGAAACTCAGTCGAATCCATGATGTATTCCACATTTCCAACTTGAAGAAATGTCTATCGGATGAATCGTTGGCTATGCCACATGAAGATGTGCAGATTGATAAAAACCTGCGGTTTATTGAGGAGCCCGTGGTGATTGAAGGTCGACAAGTCAAGAAGCTTCGCAAGAAGCATGTGCCGATCGTGAAAGTCAAGTGGGACGCTCGTCGAGTTCCTGAATACACTTGGGAAGTTAAGTCCGTTATGCGGCAGAAATACCCACACTTGTTCAATTAAAATCTCGAGATCGAAATTTATTTTAAGGGGGTGAGGATGTACACTACGTGTTTTACGTCTAATTAAGTTCCGACGCGTGTCTCGTTAAAACTCGTAAGCCGTATGCTAAATGAGAGGGACCAAAGTTGTCAAAACAAATATTATGATCTCTTTATGTTAGTATGTGAACTTGAGGAACAAATATGAAAAATGCCAAATTTTTCATCTCTGGGAGGCGGTTACGGACCGCAAGCCATATAGGTTACGGTCCGTAACCATCTCAAAACTGTGGGCGCCTAAGGTCCTTACAGACCGCAAGGCAAAGCTTATACGGTCCGTAAGGGACTGCCAGCATGCAGAAACATGGTTGAGCCATGTTCTGCCACCTCTTGTCGCATTTGTTGCCTTCCTTGCATGCTTGACACATCTTGGAACACTTGTAAACATCCCTCAACAGCTGGCAACACTCGTGGACCCTCCTTGCCTATGTATAATGAGCATTGGTGGTGTTGCAACACACCTTTATTGCACTTAAACTCACCAAACTCATCTAGGGGAGCTCCTGGCCATCTTGAAGAATTTCACTCTGTTCCTAGCAACCTCTAAACACTATGTAAGTGTTCCAAATTCGTGCCAAGTCTTTTCTTTAAGTTTTATGCCATAGTTAAAGTCTTGTCGTAATTACACCTTGACTTTAAGCTAAGGCCTTGATAACCTAGCCATTGATCGTAACGAAAGTGGCTACGTGATTGTAATGATGTAGGTGTTAATCAATTAAAAGGGTACCTCCTGATTACCACGAATTCTTGATCAATTGATGAGTCAAACTAAAAGTCAAAGAAAGTCAAACAGTCCAGTTTTATAAAAATTCATAATTAACAATCTAGATGTTATAAAACATGTTTTGATGCACTAACAACATAAAAATAAGTATTAGAACTTATACCAACTGATTTGGCTCGTCAAGTTTTGGTCTAGGGTCGGTTTGCAACCGAAAGTCGCTATATTTGACTTTTCATTAACTTTTCGGTTCTAACCCAATTTAGCCATTTTGGCTACTGACTTTGGGTCATTTTAAGACCATAATTATATATAGTATAACCTCCTAAGGTTTCACTATTTGTTTCTTTAGAAATCTAAGTTTTTGTACAAGCTCCATAGTGTTATTTAAATCTTTGCAAAAAGGTCCCTATTTGTGCAAATTGAGATTTTGAGCACTTGTAAAAGTATAAACAAGTTACTACTGATTTTTAATCATGATCTAATTATTTTGATATCAAGAATCTGATTATAATCTGAGTTTTCGTAGAAGACCCGTTTATGGCTTAAAAATTACTAAAATGCCCTTTTCGGCATTTTAGAGGACTTAAACATAAACTCTTGGTAAAATCAAGTTACCTACTGATGTAATATGATAAGTAGGAGTATTTGGGATGTTCATTCAGATTATAACCTGAATGAAGGTCTACGGTTCATTAAACGCCGATAAATGACCAAACTACCCTTTTCACGAAAAGAGACTTTCATTAAACTTTTTATAACCAAAACTTGAACCTACTGATATAATATGTTAAGTGACATATTTCGAGTATATAAAACAGGTCATAACTACAGTTTACCTTAAATATCGAATTTAACGGCATTTATCGACTTTTACGCCTTTTCAGACCAAACTATGAGCCAAGACTTGTTATCTATTGATTTATAAACTTATTTTAATCAAATTAACAATAACTACAAGTCTCGAACTCAGAATCCCAATTTTGACTTTAAAGCTATGTGTGAAATTGCTAAAACGCCCTTACGGGACATAGTTATTTCAAAATCGTCAAACACACATATATTTGATATCCTACTGTTATAACATCGTAAAATAAGTATTTTTACAAAATATTAATGACCCTGACATCAGATTCTTATTACACCCTATTATAAACTTTAAAATGACCAAAATGCCCTTATGAGGCATAAGTCGGTTTTAAATACATTACGGGCCTATATTTTAGAAACCCACTGATTTGTTAACATAACTTAAATATATTTTTATATGGAACTTGTATACGACTCATTCGGTTACCCGGTTTCGCTTATACGCTTACGGTTAAGCATACTGGACTAGTTTACGTAATTTAATCAAAACGGGTTTAACTTTGTCATTTCCTTATCAAAATCCAGAATGTTGTTGGTTTACCCATATTAGACAAGTTTATATACTTGTCGGGTCCAACTAACATCCTATTCCGGTCACCGCTTAATCTAGCGTATCGTACCGCATTGTTTTAGCATAAGACTAACAGGTTCAAGTCTAAGACTTAACTAAGGACCCGTTAGCATTCTAATATTGGTTAATAATTACCATCATTCCCAGACTAAACGCCTTCTGGTAAATTGTGCCTGTACTTATCTTGGGTCTACGGCTGAGTTTTGGACTTCACGAAGTCTTAACCTCAGGTAAATACTCTTAACCTATTTTCCATATACGGGCTTGGGATACGGTAAAATATTACCGCTTGGTCGGGTATGGAAGTTATGTTTTATCCATTTGTGATAATTAATTAAATTGCATAACCCGGTTTTGATCTGTATTGTTTGAAACTAAAACATTGGGGTGGGCTTGACCGTGGCTGGGATATCCTTGGCTCACTAAAGTGCTAGTGGCCACGACTTAAGCAAGGTGTAGGCATACACCGATAATTGCTATTATTAATGAATGTATGCTTTCTGTGTGAAAGTTTAGTAGTGGTATGTTAGCCGATCATGTCTCAGTTTCTGCACTGGGCCCCATATGTAAAAGACAAACATGTAAATCTGTATAAAAGGTCTTTTCTACTGTCCCAAGTTATTTATGAAAATATGCCTTGTGCACTTAAAATCATTTATAAAAGATTTTCAAAATGACTCGGTTGATTGTATTTACCGGTGTAAACTGACGTATTTTCAAAGATTAAAGATACAGGTACAAGTACGCAATAGGCCGGAAGCTGCGGGGCGTTGACATTAAGGATTTGCGACCTTAGAGTTGAGCCTGTAGGGTCCGTTTTCATTTTGTATGTTATCCGATCCGCCTGTGGATCTTATTACAAACCTTGTCTGTATATTTTTATGTTTCGAGCTCTGGACACTTTATGGTTTGTAATATTTTATATTTTACTCCAAGCCTTCCGTTGTGTTGCTCTGTGTTGTAATTGATTATGATGATATCAGCTATACGTCACGATAGTCCCCACCGGGCCCACTAGAATACACGTGAAAATCGGGGTGTGACATACACAATTACATATACTAATTTTAGAAAAAAGTTGATAGTGAAGCAAACCCATATTTTAAGATTAAGGAGTTGACGTTGGAAGATTAAATATTTATTTATAGTTATTTAATCATACAGCCATCATTATCATTTATATAATATAGATCAAAATATATTAAAACCTATAATATAATTAGTTGGTAATTCATATTACCGTAATTAACTAATTGGGTTTCCCCTTGGTGTATATAAGGAGATTACTAGAGAGGGATTAGGGTCACATGCATTCATAACATCATCACTAAAATCACCCATCCTCTCTCTCCATTACTACGAGTTCTTCAACCCTAAAGAACTCGGTACTACCATCAAGAAGATACATCCTAAAGGGGAACCAGATCAAGTTGACAACTATGTCGAACTCCATGGCTGCGTCTCTGACTGGATTCTCTGCTGGCCTGTATGCTGTATCAGGTATTATTTACATGTTTTCCATTATGTTTATACAGAACTGATCAACATGTGGTATCAGAGCATATGTTGACAAATCAGTTTTGATTTTTTATCCATTATTCTGGGATTAAAATCTGGAAAACAATTTTTTTATAAAAAAACTGATATAACTTGAAACATAAAATTCGAATAAAGCTAAGAATTCACGGATTTTATGAGTTAAAAGGATGTTTAATCACATCTAAAATTGTTACTGTTTCGAAATCAACATTAATATGCTAAAATATAAAGATTTCGGATCCCAAGATTATTATTTTAATTTTTAGGGTTCATCATGTGTTCTTAGGAAAATTCGAAAATTCCCTTATGTTTTGGATTATTGAGTGTTTTTCCTGTTTTGATCTGTTTTTGCCTTCTAAAGATTTTTGAAATATGTTAATTGGTAATCTTTTAAAATTTCAAAATATTTTGATAAAATTAGATCATCACTAAAACAGGAAACCATATCACGAAATCTCTAAAAATTCGAATTTTCAGATTTATCTTCAATAACAGCTGTTAATGAGTAGGTTTTGAGACTTGGAGAATAAGTTTCAAGATTAAGTGGTTTCGACTAAGGTTCCGACTCGAAATCTCACTAAAATACGAGGCCATCTAAGATTGCGACTGAGATTTCGACTCACAATCAAGTGGTTGCGACTCGAAACCTCTTAATGAAGTCGACATCTCATTGAGGCAATTAACCTTCATAACTCGAAACCTCGAGATTTCGACTGAGGTTGCGACTCGAAACCTTAATGAGTTGGGATCTCATAACTGAGTCGAGATCTCGTAACTGGTTGCGACTGGAAACCTCATAACTGATTCGAAACCTCATAACTGATTTGAAACCTCTTAACTGACTCGAAATCTCATACATGCCTCGAGATCTCACTCAAAAACTCATAACTGACTCGAAATCTCACTCGAAACCTCATTACTTTATTAAGTTGTTAATGAGAATTAAATAATTGGTTTTGTTAACACTAAATTAATCAGAATCAGATAATTTTTACAAAAACCAATATAGATTTACTTGAATGAGCTTCTGATGTATCATTTCTGGCCAAAGCTGATTTGATACATCTATTTATTGTTCAAGTATTACAAAGGCTATGTTAATTGTGCATTACAAACGTGAATGTCTTATTTCTGGCTAAAGCTGATCTAATTCATTCACGTTTAGCATTATTAACAAGTGCATAACTAAGGTGGTTGTCTCATTTCTCGCCAAAGCTAATTTGTCAGGATTACTTTGCACACATACCTAGATGATTACACTTCTGGCCAAAGCTAATTTGTCTTCATTTAAGTAGAATTTTAACTAAGTCTATTATTTTGATGTTAGTAATAGCATATCACAACTTCTTCAAATAATGGTCCTCACATTAATGATCCTTCATTAATCCTATGATCAATTTTGTCTGCCTTACTTTAAAAACCCCATAATATCACTCACTATAACTTTCTTCTATAAATTAGTATCTCATCCACTCTAAAATTCTAATCCTAATATGTTTTGCCTAACTTAAAGTTTCTATAAGATTAGCTCTTAAATTAAATCTGTGATTATCTCTTAAGACACGATAATCCTATTGCTCTCTTCTGATAAAAGTTCTACAGAAGAAAAGTAGAGCATGATGAATAGGATAAATCAAACACGATGTCTCTTATGATAATCAAGAACTCATTTAACATAAAAGCTATCACTGAGTTATTCCAGATTAAGTTTTTCCTAAGACTAATCTAATTTTATGGAATAATCAGAAAAACTCCTAAGATGCGTACCTTATTTCAAATTCTAAACTATAAGGTTAAGTGACATCTGTGAATACATCAAATGTACAATACCATGACCCGTAAAATAAAGGGCTTACGCATGGAAATAAGTACATTTTTTCAGTGCATTACTACTAACTTTTCCACAAGTACAATTTGATGCCTTATAAATCAACTGTAACTGTCACACCTCAATTTCCACGTATAACCCGGTGGGCCCGGCGATGAATATTGTGACGCAAGTTGATATCATCATTAGCAATCAATACAAAATAACACAGCGGAAGTCTGGATAATTACTATTACAACATTTAAATGTTCAAAGTTCAAAAAAAATACAACGCTTGTAATTTAGATCCACGGCGGATCGAAATGTTTAAACAAAAGAAGTTGACAGACTAAGACCTTCTAGGCAAGGAGTTGTAAATTTCTCTTAAGCTTCGCCGAGCACTTCCAGCCTATTTACGTATACTTGTCACCTACGCTTAGTCTTTTGAAAATACGTCAGATTTCACTGGTAAATACAATTAACCGACTCATTTTGGAAACATTTCAAAGTCATTTTATGTACACATTGGTACTTTTAATTTAATAAATAAATTGGGATAAATTATTTTTCATGTTATCAGTTTTACATGTTAATATACAGTTAGGGCGTCGAGATCATGATTAACCGACACGCCACTTTAATACCTTTAATAGGTACACCCATAATGGGTAATAATTTATTTTAGCATCTGTCGGGTGTATGCCTACACCCTCCAAGACATGTTCGTTTTAACCCCCAAATGTTAATATTAAGCAATACGAATTAAAATGGATTATTTGAATTCCCGACTCATTGGTCTTTGATCCCATATCCAACCATGCGGTATTATTATACCGTATCCCAAGCCCGTATAAGGGAAAATAAGTTAAAAGTATTTACATGGCTAGCAAAAATCTTTAAAATAAGAAAATAAGCAAAGCACAGCCGTAATCAATTAACTAGCTTCGTGACAATCTACCGGAAGTCTCTAGTCTGGAATGGATGGTTTATTAACCGTTTAGATAGTTAGGGGTCTTTATTTAGTTATTGACTTAGCCCGGCTAACTTAAAATAAAGATAACGGTACCATACGCTAGATTAAGTGATGACCGGAAGAGAATGTATTTTGAACCCAACAAGTACTAGGACTTGTACAATATGGGTTAACATTTTACATTCTGGAATTTAAGAATAAAATGATATGGTCAAACATGTTTCGGTTAAATTACGTAAAACGGTCACGTAGGCTTAACCGTACGCATATAAGCGAAACCGGGTAACCGGATGAGTCCTATACAAGTTCCATATGCCATTATGTTTAAAATATGTTAAAATATCAGTAAGATATCAACAATTCAGCCCGTTATGGTTTTAAACTCAAATTATGCCTTAAAAGGGCAATTTCGTCATTTTACAACATAATAAATGAGTTTATATGTAAACTGATGCTATGGTCATAAACATTCTGTAAAAGTAATTATTTTATGATGTTATATCATTAGGATATCAAATATATGTGTGGTTTATAGTTTAAGACCAAACTATGTCCCGAAAGGGTATTTTGGTCAATTCACATATAATTCGATAACTTATTTGGGAATCTGAGTTTAGGACAAGTACCTACTATTAATATATTAAAAATATGTTTTGAAATCATTAGGTATCAAGTGTTGATGCTCTGGTATGGCTTTAAACCATATTATGCGCCGAAACGGCGATTAAGTCGCTAAATGACGATTTAAATGTTGTTTGAGTGAAACGGATGTTGTGACCAGGTTTGTATGACTAAAATATCTTAATTTATATAGAACATCAGTAAGTATAAGGTTTTGGTCCATTAAAATGTTTGAAACCCATTTAAAGTGCCGAAAGGGCAATATCATCATTTAAGGACATAATATGCGAACTAGAGCTTAAACTCAGTTTGCAATTTGAATGAACATCCAAAGTAATCCTAATAATGATAACACATCAGTAGGTAAAGATTGTGTTTAAACCATTTTATATGTCAAAAGGGCGATTTGGTCACTTTAAATATATTAATATGTTAAATAATTAAAACTTAGTTTATGACCAGATTGTTAACATCCAAATAAGTTCATTAACTCAAAAAATCAGTTTACACCTCATATATATGCTTGTTTAATGTTAAAACCTCATTTTTATATATTAAGGGCCTTTTTGCAAAAATTGGCATATTTAACGGATACTTGTATAAAAGCTCAGATTACTACATGACCATATCCTATAACTCCAGAGGGTTATAGTATCATATAACATGATCACAAAGCAACTTAGAATCAGTAGCCAGGGTTGCTAAATCGGGTCGGAACTGAAAGTCAACGCAGAAGTCAAACTTCACGACTTTCGGTTGCGAACCGACCCTAGACCTGGAATTTGACGAGCCGAACATGTTCCCACATGTTCTTATAATTATTACCAAGTTATTAGAGTGATAAAACAAATTTTATAACACCTACATTACTAGATATGAATTTATTTCAAAACTAACCCGTTTGACTTTTTATTAATATAACTTTGACCCGTCAATTGACTATGCAAACATGGTAATCAGGAGGTGCCCTTTTGAGCGATTAACACGTACCTAATGACGATCACGTAGCCATGTTCGTGATGAACAATGGCTGGACCATAATGGTCTTAGCCGAAAGTCAAAGCGTTTTTACGTCAACGCTTTGACTTTGGCTTAAAGCCTAACAAAACTGAAAGAGGGGAGTTAGGAACACTTACACAATGTCCTAGCTCGAGAATAAACTGACTTGGGAAGCTCCTATAAATCCAGGAACTTCCAGAAGTGGAGAAGAGATGATAAAGTGAGAATGAGTAAGTGAAAGAGGTTGTATAACACCTTTATTTATACTAGAGGATCAAGAACCAAGTCCCTCCAGGTGTTAGCAAGTGTTAGCACGTGATAACAGGTGTCTAAGGACGCGTCTGGAACAGCTGGAATGGTGGCAACCGCGAGATAAGTGGCAGGGCAGAGAAACTGCCAAGTTGCTATTGCTGGCACCCACTTACGGACCGTATGGCCAAGGCCTTGCGGTCTGTAGGCCTATAGACGCTTGAAAAAATTCAAATGGTTACGGACCGTAACCATAATGATTGCGGTCCTTAACCGCCTTCGAGAACTTGAAATTTTGCTTCTTCCATTCCTGGTCCCTTGATTTTGATAATTGACATTCAGAGGTTGTAGTTTAACATGTTGACATCTTTTAGCCCCTCTCGTTTTTAGCACATGACATTCCAGGATGGCGGGACACATGTCGGAATTTTATAGGACGGGTTTTTACGAGGTGTTACATCCTCACCCCCTTCAAAGAAATCTCGACCTCGAGATTTATTTAAACAAATGGGGGTACTTCTGTCGCATAGTGGACTCGACCTCCCATGTGTACTCGAGGCCTCGACGGGCATCTCATTTGACCTTTACAATAGGTACATGCTTTCTACGAAGCTTCTTAACCCGCCGGACTTCGATTACTATTGGTTTCTCAATTAAACGCAGGCTTTCGTCAATTTGCACATCCTCGTGTGGCATTACTTACGATTCATCGGCTAGGCATTTCTTTAAATTGGAAATGTGAAATACATAATGAATTCCGCTTAACTTTTCGGGTAACTTGAGCTTGTAAGCCACGGACCCGACTCGTTTGATAATTTCGAACGGTCCTATATATCTTGGGCTCAACTTGCCCTTTGTACCGAATCGCATGACGCCTTTCCAAGGCGACACCTTTAGTAACACTTTGTCCCCAATTTGGAACTGGAGAGGTTTGCGCCTTTTATCCGCGTAGCTTTTATGCCTATCTCGGGCAACTTTGAGTCGGTCGCGAATTTGAATAATCTTATCCGTTGTCTCTAAGACAATCTCTAGTCCTGATAATTGGGGCCTCCCCAACTTCTGCCCAATAGATGGGCGTTCGACATTTTCTCCCATACAAGGCTTCAAAAGGTGCAGCCTTGATGCTTGTATGATAACTATTATTATAGGAGAATTCAATCAAAGGTAGGTGGTCATCCCAACTGCCACCTAAGTCGATCACGCATGCACGTAGCATGTCTTCCAAAGTTTGAATGGTACGTTCGCTATGTCCGTCAGTCAGCGGAAAGCCGTACTAAAGTTCATCCGAGTGCCTAAAGATTGTTGGAAAGTTTTCCAGAAATGAGAGGTGTATCTGGTATCTCGATCAGATACAATGGATATCGGCACACCATGTAAGGATACAATCTCATCCACATATAACTTAGCTAGCTTGTCGGAGCTATATGTTTCTTTTATTGGCAGAAAATGAGCTGAATTGGTCAATCTATCCACAATAACCCAAATCGTGTCATTGCCCCGTTTGGTCTTTGATAACTTAGTAATGAAGTCCATAGTTACCATTTCCCATTTCCATATTAGGATTTCGAGTTGTTGTAGATGTCTTGACGGTTTATGATGTTTAGCTTTAACTTGCGAACATGTCAAGCATTTAACAACATAGGTGGCTATGATATCTTCAAAGCCATCCACCAATAATTAGATTTTAAGTTTTGGTACCTCTTATCACTTCCCGGTGAATAGAGTACCTAGTGTTATGCGCCTCCTGGAGAATTAAATCTCTAAGTCCTCGAAAAACTGGAACTCAAGTTCATCCATTGAATCTGAGGATTCCATCATTTCCTGATGTTAATTGTTCAACAGTTCCACCTAATCCCTCATTTGCAATAGTAGCCTCCATCAGGGCTTGCTTTTGCGCATCAAGCAGTCTTTCATTCAAACTGTTTCCGACTTCTATGCTTTTGGCATTAATCCTTAAAGGCTTAACCATTTCCTTTCGACTAAGCGCATCAGCGACTACATTCGCTTTGCCGGGATGATATCGGATTTCACAATCATAATCATTGAGGGTTTCCATCCAACGGCGTTCTCGCATATTCAGATCTTTCTGATTGAATAGATGTTGGAGGCTTTTGTGATCAGTGTAGATAATACACTTTGTTCCGTATAAATAATGTCTCCATAATTTAAGTGCAAATACTACTGCACCCAATTCCAAATCATGGGTGGTGTAATTTTTCTCGTGCACTTTTAGTTGACGTGATGCGTAGGCAATCACCTTGCCTCTTTGCATAAGCACATAACCCATGCCAGTGTGCGAAGCATCACAAAAAACCACAAATTCTTCAACGCCTTCTAGCAGAGTTAGCACTGGAGCATTGCTTAACTTATGCTTCAATATCTCAAAAGATTCTTGCTGTTTTGGACCCCAGTCAAACTTGGCATTCTTTCTAGTTAGGGCAGTCAAAGGAGTGGCTATTCGTGAGAAGTTCTCAATGAACCTTCTATAATAACCGGCCAGTCCTAAGAAACTACGTATCTCAGAAGGTGTCTTCGGTGCCTCCCAGTTCATAATTGCCTCTATCTTTGCGAGATCCACTTGGATACGACGCTCAGTTACTACATGACCGAGGAACTGAACCTCACGCAACCAGAATTCGCATTTGGAAAATTTTGCATAAAGCTTCTCTTGTCACAGTATTTCAAGAATGCACCTTAAATGTTTCTCGTGATCAGATTGACTACAAGAATAAATAAGTATGTCGTCTATGAAGACAATGACAAACTTATCTAAGTATGGCTTGCAGACTCTATTCATAAGGTCCATGAATGTTGCAGGTGCACTACTGAGTCCAAATGGCGTCACTAAAAACTTGTAGTGGCCATGCCTCGTTCTAAAGGCAATCTTCGGAACATCTTCACTTCTAACTTTCAATTGATGATAGCCTGATCTTAAATCAATCTTAAAAGTAGTTTGCCCCTTGAAGTTGGTCAAACAAGTCATCGGTCCTGGACAAGGGATAACGATTCTTGATCGTTATTTTATTAAGCTCACGGTAATCAATGCACATCCGCATAAGACCGTCTTTCTTTTTAACGAATAGGATAGGGGATCCCCAGGGTGAAGAACTAGGTTGAATAAAACCTTTCTCTAAGAGTTCATCCAGTTGGGTTCTTAGCTCTTTCATTTCGGTAGGTGATAGTCGGTATAGAGCTCTAGCTATGGGAGTTGCTCCAGGTATGATGTCAAGTCTAAACTCTACCTATCTATCAGGAGGTAAAGCAGGTAGTTCTTCGGGAAAAACTTCTGGAAACTCAGAGATCACGGGGATGTCTTCAATCTTGGGTTTAGGTTCATCAACAGTCACTTGTGCCATATAAACGACACAACGTTTCTTCATACACTTAGATGCTTTAAGCAAAACTGCTTTCTCAGGCAATCCAAAGTGTTTGTCCCCACGATTGGTGAGGATTTTAGCAGATTGGGATTTAATTTTAATGAGTTTCTTATCGCAGGCAATTCGGGCTTGGTTGTGGGACAACCAGTCCATGCCTAAGACTACATCGAATCCCGCTAATTTCATAGGTAAAAGAGACACATGGATAGAATGATTCTTGATGGATATGAAGCATCCGTCAAGAATAGAAGAAGCGATTTCTATGGTTCCATCAGCGAGTTCCACTTCGTATGTTATGTCTAGAGTTCTTATGGGAAAGTTTAACAATTTACTAAACTTATGGTCCACATATGACTTATTAGCACCCAAACCGAGAACTCTAGCAAAGGTATCGTTGATAAGAAACGTACCCGTTATGACATTATTGTCATTTACAGCTTCCTTGGCATTCATCTGAAAGGCTCTAGCATTGCCTTTCTTAGCTTCTCCAGCCTTTGCTGTTCCTTCAACATTTGCCTTTGGACAGTTTGTCTTGATGTGGCCTTTATCACCATATCCAAAGTAAACAACATTCTTGATATCTCGACACTCATGTGTCCGATGGCCAACTTTCTTGCAGATGTTGCACTGCTTAGGTTTCTGCTCTAAAAGACACTGTCCACCATGTCGTTTCCCACACTTCTCACACGTGGGTTTATCACTCGATTTTTGCTGGTTCTTATTGAACCCGTGCTTTCTCTTTTTACTGAACCTTTGGGAGTTGTCCTCATCCCCTTTTCTCTTTCCTTCGTTGTCAGTCTTGACTGACATTTGCCTCACATAATCCTATGTGAGGGAGAGAGACAATTCCACTGCAGATTTGTACGTGCCAGGCTGCACTGCTTTAACTATGCTCCTGATCTCTGGAGCTAACCCATTGATGAAACGCGCAATGCGTTTGGGTTCAGGAGTGACTAGGTAAGGTACCAGTCTTGATAAAGAGTTGTAATCAGTGATGAACTTTCGCCAGTCCATGTTTTTCATTGTCAGAGTTAAGAAATCTGACTCTATTTTCTCCACCTCGTGAGGTGGGTAGTAGGTATCCTTTACTAGATCTACAAACTTGGACCAACTCAAGTTGTAGAGATGAACTATGCCGGTGGACTGTACTAATGCTTTCGACCAGATGAGGGCATCGCCCTTGAATGATTGGGACACATACTTCACTATGTCTTGTTCAGCGCAACTGCTAATATCAACTACTGTTTCCATTTCATCTCGCCATCTCAAGCATTCCACTGCTTCTTTTTCCTCGTTAAAGTCGCAGGGCTTACAAGACACAAAGTACTTATAGGAGCATCCATCGTTGTTAATATGCCTCCTATCATGATGTTCTTGGCTCTTAACCTTACTCTTCACATTCGAGGAGTGTGCCTTACTCTCTTTCTGTTATGACTGACGAGGCTGGGATGGTGGTTTTGAGACGTGCTTGGAGAGAGAAGCACTCGACTCCGGATGTTTTGTTGACCGATCATTCAGTGCTTTGTCAATCTCCGTGGCAATAAGAGCTTGGAGGTCGTTTTTATTTATGAAAATATTTTCGTCAACATTATCATCATTGAGCTTGCTATTCACTTCATTAGAATTTGCCATTGCGACTGCTTGTTTCTAAGCATCAATATGAGTTTGTTAGTTGCCACAGCATACCCTTGGATGCGATGATATCATTAAACCATATAGGTTTTAATCATTTCAAATGATGTGATATATATAACCTAGGTCTCGAGAGACCATCCTAGGTATTCATGGATTGGACATAGTCTAGAATTTATCAGGCAATGGATCATAATGTTACAACTGTCATTGTCACACAAATATGGTAATGCACATTGGCTTACACTACTATCGAGTGTTTGGATTTTTATCATCACATAGATGTTTTCTTAGCCAAGATCTAATTGGATCATTTAGGCGATAGGGTTTGGACATTGCCTTAACCCAATTGGTTGATGTGATTTACATATCACGTTAATTGGAGTGTCAATATTACATTGAATGTTAACACGGAATAATAATGAATTTGGAAGTTGAAACATTGTTCACCACTTCTAGATAAAAGGGTTACTTCCATAATCATCATTTGCCAATTTATTTGGGACATTTCCATTGGCTAATTAATCAATGATAGATCTTTTGGATTTATAGCGGATCAATAAAATTCGAATAAAAATCGAAACGATCGCTTGGAAAAAGAGATTATGAATATAAAAGGAAAATTCATTAATAAAGGAACATTACATAGCCTTAAATAGGACTTAAAAAAATAACAAAATTTGTCCACGCAGGGACTTAAAAGAAAAACATACCCACGCAGAGGCTTTAAAATAACAATGTCCTCGCAGGGACTTCACGGAAAATAAAACATAAA
The DNA here is from genome assembly GCA_947069175.1 of Scalesia atractyloides. Taxonomy (NCBI): domain Eukaryota; kingdom Viridiplantae; phylum Streptophyta; class Magnoliopsida; order Asterales; family Asteraceae; genus Scalesia; species Scalesia atractyloides. The sequence goes on along the minus strand of CAMTDV010000015.1, from coordinate 74,362,500 downwards.
ATTAAAAAAAATACACTTATTCATCTTTCTTTCCCTTCACCGCCTTACATAGTCTTTCGAAGAACTTGTTCGCCTTCTTTTCTGATTTTTCCACTTGTTGTTGTACTTGTTTGACCCGATCTAAGGCCTCGTTAATGGCCTCTAACGGTATTTGAGGTTGAGGCGGTGGAGGTGGTTGCGGCTGAGGCACAACTGGATACGGATATCCATAAGGTGGATACCCGGTAGCAGCATAATGTGGGTAATATGGGGAAAGGGGGAGGATAAAGGTTATTATGAATGATTGCATCATAATATGGATCCTGTTCTTGACCATGGTGAATGTAATTGTACAAGCCAGGTGGGTTGAAAGAGTTAAACCCAGACGGCCCTGCATAAGCAAGTATTAGGTTTGCAAAATCCTGTGGTGGTAGTGGTAGTTGAGGCAGAGGCTCAACAACTGGTTGTGGTGGGGGTTCTACCATTGGTGATGTGTGGGAGGGTCCACCCATTTGTGGATCCTCGGGAATTACAGGGTAAAATGGTGGCAAAGTTGGCAGCGAACCTGACCTTTGACCAGCAAGCACTGACATGCGTGCACCACGCCTTCGAAGTGGTTGCAATGATTCAGGGGGTGGTGGAGGTTGGTCCATATGTTGCATAGGTTCATCCTCGGTGTGAGGATGTGGCGAAGGAGCATGATGGGAAGGGGTGCTATGGTAGGAAGGAGTATAAGAGAATTTATAAGTTTCCCACTGTTGCTAGAACTCGTCGGGACCTCAGTGAGGTGATCCCGCTACGGAATTTGACCCACTGGACAACTCGATCGGATGTCCGTAGGATCCTGTCGGCGGCATTTCCGGATCTGAATCTTCCTCCATGTGAGTGGGGGAGTCGACAGGAGGAGTTTCTGGTGAAGGTTAAACATGGTCGATGGGGTTAAAGTTTAAAAATTCGTAATGTGATTGGGAATGGGAATGGTGGGTGTGGTGCGAATGGTGTGAGTGATGGGAGTGTTGAGAGTGAGATTGGGGTGGAGAGTACTCGTGGGATATAGAATGTCGATATGGCTCCCACAGTGATGAAGTAGAATCACCCAATCCCTCATAAGGGTTATACTTATGTATATTGGATGATCCAGCTAGGGAAGGTCTGATGGATGGTCCTGTCATGGAAGGTCCGCCCCTCATGGGACCTTTCCCCTTGCCTCCACGTCTGAATTTTGGTGGCATGATTCCAGCTCCAACAACAAGTTAAAACAAAAAAAAATAATGATAATAAATGAAACAAAGTATGTGAGTAATCCTAGGTCAAAGCCTAGACTCGAGAGTCTAAGGAATGTGCTATTTATGTATTTTCGAGATTAAACACAAAAGGCTGGTGTTTAATTCACTCGAACGTTGGCTCTACCTGCCACACCCCAATTTCCACGTATAACCCGGTGGGGAACATTGCGACGCAAGTTGATATCATCATTACCAATCAATACAAAATAACACAGCGGAAGTCTGGATAATTACTATTACAAACGTTGAGCTTCGCCGAGCACTTCCAGCCTATCGAAATGTTTAAACAAAAGAAGTTGATAGACTAAGGCCTTCTAAGCAAGGAGTTGCAAATTCTTCTTAAGCTTCGCCGAGCACTTCCAGCCTATTTACGTATACTTGTCACATGCGCTTACCCTTTTGAAAATACGTCAATTTTCACTAGAAAATACAATTTACCGACTCATTTTGGAAACATTTCAAAGTCATTTTATGTACACATTGGTACTTTTAATTTAATAAATAACATGGGATAAATTATTTTTCATGTTATCAGTTTTACATGCTAATAATACATTTAGGTCCCGAAACTATGTCGAGATCATAATTAACCGACACGCCACTTTAATACCTTTAATACGTACACCCATAATGGGTAATAATTTATTTTAGCATCTGTCGGGTGTATGCCTACACCTCGTGCTTAAGTCGTGGCCATTTGCAATTAAATGAGCCGTGGATATCCAAAACATTGTCGTTTTAACCCCCAAATGTTTAATATTAAGCAATACGAATTAAAATGGATTATTTGAATTCCCGACTCATTGGTCTTTGATCCCATATCCAACCATGCGGTTTTATTATACCGTATCTCAAGCCCATATAAGGGAAAATAAGTTAAATGAATTAACCTGGCTAGCAAAAATCTTTAAAATAAGAAAATAAGCAAAGCACAGCCGTAATCAATTAACTAGCTTCGTGACAATCTACTGGAAGTCTCTAGTCTGGAATGGATGGTATTATTAACCGTTTAGATAGTTAGTGGTCTTTATTAAGTCATTGACTTAGCCCGGCTAACTTAAAATAAAGATAACGGTACGATACGCTAGATTAAGTGATGACCGGAAGAGAATGTATTTTGAACCCGACAAGTACTAGGACTTGTACAATATAGGTTAACATTTTACATTCTGGAATTTAAGAATAAAATGATATGGTTAAACATGTTTCGGTTAAATTACGTAAAATGGTCACGTAGGCTTAATTGTACGCATATAAGCGAAACCGGGTAACCGGATGAGTCCTATACAAATTCCATATGCCATTATGTTTAAAATATGTTAAAATATCAGTAAGATATCAACAATTCAGCCCGTTATGGTTTTAAACTCAAATTATGCCTCAAAAGGGCAATTTCATCATTTTACAACATAATAAATGAGTTTATATGTAACTGATGCTATGGTCATAAACATTCTGTAAAAGTAATTATTTTATGATGTTATATCAGTAGGATATCATATCTATGTGTGGTTTATATTTTAAGACCAAACTATGTCCCGAAAGGGCATTTTGGTCAATTCACATATAATTCGATAACTTATTTGGGACTCTGAGTTTAGGACAAGTACCTACTATTAATATATTAAAAATATGTTTTGAAATCAGTAGATATCAAGTCTTGATGCTCTAGTATGGCTTTAAACCATATTATGCGCCGAAAAGGCGATTAAGTCGCTAAATGACGATTTAAATGTTGTTTGAGTGAAACTGATGTTGTGACCAGGTTTGTATGACTAAAATATGTTAATTTATATATTAAATCAGTAAGTATAAGGTTTTGGTCCATTAAAATGTTTGAAACCCATTTAAAGTGCCGAAAGGGCAATATCATCATTTAAGGACATAATATGCGAACTAGAGCTTAAACTCAGTTTGCAATCTGAATGAACATCCCAAATAATCCTAATAATGATAATACATCAGTAGGTAAAGAGTTTTTGATGTCAGGATTGTGTTTAAACCATTTTATACGCCAAAAGGGTGATTTGGTCACTTTTAATATATTAATATGTTAAATAATTAAAACTTAGTTTATGACCAAATTGTTAACATCCAAATAAGTTCATTAACTCAAAAAATCAGTTTACAACTTATATATATGCTTGTTTATAGTTAAAACTTCAATTTTTATATATTAAGGGCCTTTCTACAAAAATTGGCATATTTAACGGATACTTGTATAAAAGCTCGGATTACTACATGACCATGTCCTATAACTCCAGAGGGTTATAGTATCATATAACATGATCACAAAGTAACTTAGAATCAGTAGCTAGGGTTGCTAAATCGGGTCGGAACTGAAAGTCAACGCAGAAGTCAAATTTCGCGACTTTCGGTTGCGAACCGACCCTAGACCTGGAATTGACGAGCCGAACATGTTCCCACATGTTCTTATAATTATTAGCAAGTTATTAGAGTGACAAAACAGATTTTATGACACCTACATTACTAGATATGAATTTATTTCAAAACTAACCCGTTTGACTTTTTATTAGTATAACTTTGACCCGTCAATTGACCAAGCGAACGTTGTAATCAGGAGGTGCCCTTTTGAGGGATTAACACCTACCTAATTACGATCATGTAGCCATGTTCGTGATGAACAATGGATGGACCATAATGGTCTTAGCCGAAAGTCAAAGCGTTTTTATGTCAACGCTTTGACTTTTGTTGTTAGTGCATATGTCTATTGCCTACGTCATTGTATATCGAGTCTAAGTGATTAGAGTTTAATCTGTTAGAAACGAGGCATATTTATGATTGTAAAGGGTCAAGTTCGCCCGATACTAAGATGTGAGAAAAAGTTCGGCCGAACTTGTTCTAGACAAATTCGCCTGAACTTGTTAACCATCCCAACGAACTTGCAATCCTATATATAGGTGCCTTGGGTTTTCATTTGTAAGAAGTAGCAACTTTGGCACAGAGACGGCGAAGCTCTGTCAGATCCGGAACTTGAATGCATTTAACATTATTGATCAATAAACAAACATTAAATGAGTAATTCTTGTTATTTGGTTAACACATCATTAGTTTCCGCCTAATCGAACGTTAGATACAAATATAGGTTCCTATGCTAAAGGAGGACGGTCCTAACAAGTGGTATCAGAGCCTGGATACCTAGATTTGCTGAATTGATCACAAGAATCACTCTAATTCTACCTCATTCTCCCATTTTTCTTATAATTTTCACATATTTGAAGAATTCATGGACAAAAGTTGCTAACATCTGAACATGTCATGTAAAATACACTTTTTGTAAACCCCTGAGAGTTTGGACATCAAATTCACACGAATTGATATCAAAAAGTTGAAAAAACCATGTTTCAAAAACTGATTTTGGCCGAACTTAGGATCAAGTTCGCCCGAACTTGATTGGTTTTTCAGGGTTTTAAGCATAAGTCCGCTCGAACATGCTGATTTTTTTAAGATTTTTATCAAGTTCCCCCGAACTTGATAAAAATCTGTTGAAAATCCACACAAGTTCGCCTGAACTTGCTTAATTGTTTAACAAGTCCGACCGAACTTCATCAGGGAGAAAAATTTTCAAATCTTCAAAACAAGTTCACCCGAACTTGTGTGAAAGCAAAAGCTGATTTTTCAAAAAACATAAGGTCGCCCGAACTTGTGTTAGATCAAAATCTGTTTTTCTCAAAACTGCAATTTCGCCCGAACTTGTCAGTGTACTGATCTTTTTCGAAGTTTGTGAACGTGTGTTTTTCAGATATATTGTCTGTTTTTCAAGATGGAAGATCTCCATAACGCATTTGCTATGGGAGTAGCTCAAGCTTCAACGCCAATGGTTAATCAGATGAATCTCGACAATGAGATGGGTACTACGACTAAACCGCCAAACTTATGAGTATGGACGAGTTTGAGGGATGGAAATAGAAGTTTGTAAACTTGGTACAAGCTAATCAATTCCACAGCTGGGTTGCAGTAGAAAATGGGTACAAGTGTCCAAAAGATGAACGCGAACAAGATCTGCCTTTGGTTAAGTTTACACCTGCTGATAAAGATTCATATGTGGCCGAAAAGAAAATGATTAACCTGATATAACAGTCTATGATGGAAGATATTTTGATATTACTACCAGAATGTGAAACATCACAAGAACTGTGGCAAGCTCTTTATGACAAATTCAAGGGAAGTGATGAGATGATAAAGAGCAAAAAGGCATTAATCAAGAAAGAATTCGAGATCTTTACAATGATCAAAGGAAAGACTATGAAGCAGATGATTGACAAATATTGTCATCTAGTGGTCCAGATGAGAAGGCACGATATCAAGAGAACTACCAAAGAGCAAATAGAAAAGTTGGCTGATGCACTTCCTGAGGGAGAGGGGTCAACTTATCTGATGGTTCTAAAGAACAGTCTTGCTTGGATGCATTTAAAGTTGTCATCTTTCATCGACAAATTAGAAGGTCATGAAATGGAACTGTTAAAGATTGCGAAATCAAAGAATGCAAATGTTGTTCAAAATGTCGGTTTATATTACAAAGGAGGTGTTCAAGATACTCTGATTCAGTGTCCGAAAATTCAAACAACCTCAGTGCTAATATGAATATTCGTCACAGAATCAAAGTTCTCCAAACACTGGATATTCAAGCCTGGGCTCAAATTCTTCGTTTCAAAATCAGAACAATCAGTCGTATAAGACAAACCAATCCAGTTCTGATCCGAATGTGTTTCAATACAACATCGCAGATAATCTGAAGAATGGTTTTCTTGAAAAAGTGGCTAAACAACACATAGCTCTTCTTGTTACTGTTCTGGGATCTTATGAATGTTTAGTTACTGGGAAGATCAGAAATCCTGAAATGACTGCTGAGGATTACGATCGGGTGGATGAAGAAGAATTGGAACTGATGGACATCAAGTGGAGTCTAGCTTCGATCATCAGGAGAGTTACTAAGTTTGTAGCGTTAACTGGCATAGATATTGGTAATTCAAGCAACAAACTGGGTTTTAACAAGTCAAAAGTCACATGCTTCAAGTGCCGACAAAACGGCCATTTCAAACGTGAATGTCCGAACCAAGAAGTAAGTGGCAATCAAAGTCCTTTTGGAGGAAATGAGTACTACAAGAAAGCACTGCAATACAAGCCACTTCCTAGAAAAATCGAAGTTCAAGATCAATCATCCAACACCACAGAGAAAGCTATGATTGCTTCAAATGAAAATGAAGGTTTTGATTGGAGCAAGTATATTAACAAGAAAACTGGAGTTGCTCTTATGGCTGAGATTGTGGAAGAGCAAGATATGTCTACTGAGAATGAAGTGCTGGAGAACGCAATTCTAGAGCAGTACTTGCAACAAAGAGAAGAAGAGGAGATCTATCATTATACGATGATGCAGAGTGCTACTTTCTCTAACAATGTTTCTAGTTTTGCAGGTTATTCTGATATAGCATCTTCTGAACAAGAGATTGAGGAAAAGAAAACAGAGGATGAAAAGGTGGGTGCTGAGGTAAGAGTTACTGAAAAGAAAGTTGTGAAAGTTGTGGAGGTTGAAAAACCTTGCACAAAGGGCGCAAATCCTTGTGAACAATGTTCTGAAAAGTCAAAAATAATAAGCGAAATGATTGTGTATAACGAAAATTTTCGTTATGATTGCAGAACAATGAAAGAAGCGTATGAAAAAATGAAAGGTACTTATTGTAATGTCGAAAAAGCTAATCGAGAGTTAAGTGCTAATGTAACAATGTTAAGTGCAACTGTCATTGAAAAACAAAAAGCAATTAACATGTATATTTACAATATTGCTGAAACAAGAAGAGAGCTTCAAGACATGAAGATTGAGACTGAAGAGGATGAGGCAATTGTTAAAAAGTTACACCACAAACGCATATGTCATTGATCACATTCTTCCTACGATTAAGTCGGAGGAAAATGACGATAAACCAAAAAGTCAAAAACGTAAAGAGTACAGAAATGTTCCAGCGCCACTACTTGCGAGTTACTGCCGCAAGAAAGAGGATGGTATTGAAAAGGCAATAAACATAACGCTTTTATCTAAAACTAAAGATCAATTTCCTGAGAACATTGACGTAGTCTATATGAATTCAAACAATGATAGTGAATCGGTTGTGAAAAATATGCTAAAAAATGTTTTAGGAAATGATTCTGATGACAGCAGCTCTGAAAGCGCCAACTCAAGTTCGAACAACTCTGAATCACAATCCGAAGATGACGATACATCATCTGAAAGTGATCTAACTGATGATCCTAATGTTGTCATGTACAAGGTTAAGGAATCTGATAGATTATATTTTGATGATAGCTTTCCGATTCAGAATGTGAAAGAAGCCCAAATCGACAAATTGTTTAAACTTGTAGAAGTTTCGTCAAATGATCTTGAGATAAATGAGAAAAGATTTTACTCGAAACCCAAAAGGAACTTTAACAACTACCGAAAGAATGATGGTGATTTTCCTGAGAACAGGAGAGCGGGTTTGGGTTTGGAGGAAAATGAAGATGAGCCGAAAAAGAACCGGAAGTCGCCATTCCACGAATACAAAGGTAAAAACATGAATTTGTATATGGGACAAACACGGTTCAGGAAGAAAGCTTGATCGGTAAGAAATCAAATGAGGAGTTTAAGAAAGAGAAAGAACTTTGGGACAAGGCTAGGTCCACAAGTGGAGTGAAACCCACTAGTGGACATGTTCATGATAATCGGACTTGCTTTAAATGCAATGAAGTTGGACACATTGCTCGCAAGTGTCCGAAAACAAAGCCTATGTATCACCGAAGAAAAACATTTCAAAAGATGAAAAACAAAAACAACCAGAGATTGTGAAACCAAATGTTAAATGGAATCAAAGAATCTGAATTGGAAGTAAAACCTAAAAATGAAACAAAGTTTGAGAATTCAACATTTGAAAAAAGGTGAAATTTCAAAATCAAAAGAAAACATAGATTCTAGATTCTATATCAAAAAGGCAAGAAGTAAATCACAATCATGGGTTGTGAAGAAAGAATCCTCATCATCTGACAGTGAAAAGTTTGTTTCTAATAAAACGAAAAATGTCAAATCAAATAAATCAGAATCAAAAATGATCTTTCAAAGTTAAATTTTTCAAAACAAAAAAAGAAAGATAAGGTCGAAAAGTCTTCAAAATTAACATCGGACGAAATGTTCAATGATGATTTTGATTATTATGATGAATTTGAAAGTGATTACGATGATCTTTATCAAGTTCAACCCAAGCCTTACCCAAGACCAAAAAGGCTTGGGTTTCACTATTCAAGTATTTGCTTTTCATGTGCAGGGTTCCAAAGATCCACAGTGTTGAAGTAGAATCTGGATAATGGAGTTCCTGTTACTTAACTTATTCCGAAAATGTCATATCTTTGTCATTTTGAGTGGGAGTAGTTGGAAAGAAAAGATTTTCAAGAATAAATTATGAAAATTCACACCGTTGAACAGAAAACTGATTTTATATCAAACCATTTATTATGTCAAGTAAATGATTTTAATGGTTTATCTGTGTTACAGGTGCAGATACAGATGTTAAAAAAAGGGATCGGACGACGAGTTCTCGTGATCCTCATTGGTTTGTTATTCTTTTAAAATAGAATTTCTTAAATCTAAAATCCAAAAAAATATTCTTTTAAAAATATGTTTTCAAAAACATATGAAAATTTTCAAAAAGTACAAAAACATTAAAAAAGACAAAAAGAATTTTGTTGTCAAAAAGGAAATGATAGTACATCAGTGGACTATCACAGTATGCTAAAGAGTTGTAAAGTTTAAAAAAGTGATAAACAAGTCTTACTGTGGATGTGTCGATAGGCTTTACACGTTCAGTAAATTGTTTCTGAGATATAAACTAAATTTTACAACTGCTTAATCTTGTGAATTAACATCTCTCGGATATATGGACTTAGTACTCCGAAATTTTATTCGAGAGATTGCCTGATTCTGAGATACGGGATCTTTATTGATGATTGATATCTAGGGTATTATACAAGTTCTTCTGATTTTGCGGAAGCAATAGCCTAGAACTTCTATAATGCTTTTGCCAAAAACTCCTAAACTGCATTCAAACTTGAAAAGTATCGAAAGATCTAATCATTTCCAGTGCTTAAAAGATTCCTTAATTGGAACACACCTTAAAAGACGAGCCTTCATCTCTTTGTCAGTACGGTAGTACTAACCTGAGCTCTCAAGGTCTCGCATAACCCAGATACAGATATCAGTTACGCTATACTCACCTGTAAGATGAAATCTAGGGAATCTTGATACGGGTGTATATTCTGAGATGGGAACCATAGTTAAGTCAAGTTTAATAATTCATACCTAACATAACTTGGAACAATTGAGAAATTCGAAGTTTAAGTGGACAAACATATCGACAATCTAGGTACACGAGTTTAAAACTTAAAGTCTCAAAAAGGTCAACGGTACTGGTGATATGTCTCAAACAACTGATATGATCCTTAGACACGAATTCACAAAAATATGTCTGTAAATATGTTTGTACATAGTTTCTTTCTTTACTGCTTTACAGATTAAAACCAAAAAGATTTTCAGTGTGTTTTAGCATAAACTTTCAAAAATACAAAAAGACTTTGTTTCTTCATTAGTTTCGACTAGCCAATGATGGAGAACGGTTCTTCGAAGTCTGCTAAGGTGCTTTAATGGTGAAAATCCTAATGACATCTGTTTAAAAACCAAAATGATCAAAATTGTTGAAAAGTTCATTAAATTGAAACTTTAAAATTGAAGAAAATTTCCGTTTGTTCACAACGGGTCGACCAAGGTCATTAATCTGGACTTGGTAGACAAAATTAGTTAATCAAGGTCATTAACTTGGACTTGGTCAACTAAGTGCATTTCATAATTGAAAATCATTTGAATGGTCAAGGTCTTAAATGAAAAAGTGTTCAAGGTCATTAATTTGAACTTGAATAACCAAATGATTTGAAAGATGAAAAAGGAGATTAAAATTTGAAGTGTTGATGTTATAAAATTTCCAAGTTTGAATCTGAAATATTTATTTGAATGTCTGAGAACTTTGAAACAGAAGTAAAGTTTTAGAGGAAGCAGGATAAAACGTTGAAGATACCAGAAAGCCAAAGCAAGGGGAGTTTGAATAATATAGCTTACAGCAAGGGGGAGCATGGTGATTAAAGTTTTATCAAGGCTAGCTCAAGAAAAGGAGAAGAATTGAAGATCAAAGACGTTAAAGTTATTAAAGCCTAAAGATCAAGAGAATGTTAAAGACTCAGGAGCTTATTTGAAGTCAAATGACTACAGCAAAAATGACTACGGCAACATCCAAGGGGGAGTTTGTTAGTGCATATGTCTGTTGCCTACGTCATTGTATATCGAGTCTGAGTGATTAGAGCTTAATCTGTTAGAAACGAGGCGTATTTATGATTATAAAGGGTCAAGTTCGCCCGGAACTAAGATGTGAGAACAAGTTCGGCCGAACTTGTTCTAGACAAGTTCGCCCGAACTTGTTAACCATCCCAGCGAACTTGCAATCCTATATATAGGTGCCTTGGGTTTTCATTTGTAAGAAGTAGCAACTTTGTCATAGAGACGACGAAGCTCTGTCGGATCCGGAACTTGAATGTATTGAACATTATTGATCAATAAACAAACATTAAATGAGTAATTCTTGTTATTTGGTTAACACGTAATTAGTTTCCGCCTAATCGAACGTTAGATATAAATCTAGGTTCCTATGCTAAAGGAGGACGGTCCTAACATTGGCTAAAAGCCTAACAAAACTGAAAGAGGGGAGTTAGGAACACTTACACAATGTCCTAGCTCGAGAATAAACTGACTTGGGAAGCTCCTATAAGTCCAGGACCTTCCAGAAGTGGAGAAGAGATGATAAAGTGAGAATGAGCAAGTGAAAGAGGTTGTATAACACCTCTATTTATATTAGAGGATCAAGAACCAAATCCCTCCAGGTGTTAGCAAGTGTTAGCAGGTGATAACAAGTGTCTAAGGACGTGTCTTGAGCAGCTGGAATGGTGACAACCGCGAGATAAGTGGCAGGGCAGAGAAACTGCCAAGTTGCTACTGCTTGCACCCACTTACGTACCGTATGGCCAAGGCCTTGCGGTCCGTAAGGCCTATAGACACATGACAAAACTCAAATGGTTACGGACCGTAACCATAATGACTTGCGGTCCGTAACCGCCTCCCAGAACTTGAAATTTTGCATTCTTTCATTCTTGGTCCCTTGACTTTGATAATCGACATTCATAGGTTGTAGTTTAACATGTTGACATCTTTTAGCCCCTCTCGTTTTAGCACACGGCATTCGAGGATGGCGGGACACATGTCGGAATTTTATAGGATGGGTTTTTACGAGGTGTTATAGTAACACTCTAAAGTCCCAAAGGAAAACGAGTGTGTTGATCAGCAACATACATACAGGAAAAGAAGTGCCTAAAACTAGATAATAAGATGTTATTCACCTTACAACCACTAAAACCTTAAAGGAGGACACTTCTAAGGTCCATAGACAAAATACGAGTACTAATTCCAACTTTAATGTTCTTAAAGGGAGAATTTCATTACATAATTTATGTCGTTAGGTTAGGCATAAACAACAAGATTATCCATGATTCATAAGAACAGTTGGATGAATTAATTAGGTAGTCGCCTACCAATGATATATAAGTCTTCTAATCTTAATATTCCAATTAACACATGATGTGTTGACTCTAGTGCTCTACATTTCCTTACCAGAATTCAACAATTAACTAACATGAGAGTTAATAACAAAATTAAATGTTAAGGCTACAAGAACCATGAAAAAATTGTCTTCTAATTATGCTTTGGATACATTGAATTTAGTATCAATACTAAAGCTACATATGACAGTGGTGAGGTTTACATAGCCAACATAAAGTCACACTTACCTTAAACTCTCATATTATTTGTTCTCAAAATCTGGATAGGAACATTAATTAGATGAAACTAGATGATGCCTTACAGTTTCAAAACTTTTGTTATCATGCAAATGAGAATTTGACGAAAGGAAAAAGAGACCTATGAATTTCATCTATTATAACTGAAAATCATGAGAAATCATTACATGGTTAATGAGGATGATTTTTCATCTAATCTCATTTTAAGTGATTTTAAATCATGATGTTAAAAACCCCAAAAATATTTGGGCTTAAGAAACAAGTATGGGTCCACCATAAGTTATTTATTGACATTCGTGGAACTTATTCAAAATGGAATATTCAGACGTAATTCATTTATCAATTAAAGACTATCCACTTGTATCTAAATTTGTCTCATATGGCCCATGGTCTTAAAGAAATCTATTCATATATGTACTTAACATGATTTCTATTAAATATATTCCTAAGTTTCTTATGACATCTGGACATTAAGGAAATCAAGTAAAGTCTAACATATATATGATAGGTTTCCACGTCACGTACCTCATTGAAACTTCTCCTGTAGCATTTCTAGAGATATCAAAGATCAGTGGGAGCATTAAGTGTCTTAATTATAACTTGCAAAAGTTGCAAGAGGTGGGGGAGTGAAAATTTCACATTACTTCAATTTACACCTCTTGTACAAGACACTGCTCCAGTTTGACACTGTTCCATCAAAACTCCTTAAAATCTAATGCTACTCTTACAAAAGTTTCATTGTTGCTTAATTGTGGGCACACTTAGATTTCTTACCTAAACTAATATAATCCTCACCAAGAGAAACTACAACGACTAACATCATTAATATGTTTTCTCTATTAGAATTTGTAGGTTGTTAAATTTTGACCCTAAGCATGTTGAGTTCCTAAAGATATTTAAGGTCAGTGGGAGCAGTAAAAGTCTTTATCATGACTTGCAAGGAATAGAAGAGGTGGGGGGAAGAGTGTCATTAAATGTTTACTCTGAATTTAACTCCAATTACACCTCTTGTACACCATACTGCACCAACCCTTATACACTTAGAATCCTTAAAATGATAGCGACCTAACCAAGAGTTAATCCATAAAAATGAAACTTCTAATAAACCTAATAATCAACTTAGGAGGTCATCTAGGTTTTAAAACCTACTAACTTTGATGATTACATAACTGAAGTTGAAATTGATTATGGAAAAGTATACTGATCCTATCTCTTCTAATTAAGCCATTAGTGTCAATCAATCTGCTAAATAGAATAAAACTGTTTTCTAGTAAAACTGATTTTATGTGTTCGAATAATGTTTGGGATTTGATTGAATTACCTAAGAGTGTTTATAACTAGACCAAATCCTAATACAAACGTTAAGACACAAAGAAGCATGATTGATTATCATAGGCTTATAAAATATTTCTTTGAGGATCATCATTGTTCTAGTAGCTTATAATAGTTTTGAGCTACATTAGATGAACATTAAAACAACTTTCCCTAACAACTGGCTGACGTATTTACATGTTCATAAAACAACCTGAAAGTTCTAAACTGAAGGTTAAAGAGCAGTTTGTCTATAAGCCGGTAAAATCCATCTATAGGTTAAATGCAAACATCAAAATGTGATGAAATCTTATTTACCTATTTTCATCAAGAACCAAGTGGATTAATGTACCTACCTCAAGATGAGTGGGAGCAACTAAAATAAACTTGTCCTTATATAGATGACATTCTTTTGACAAGTATAAGTTACATAAGTCAAAGCATTGTTACTACAAACTTTGATATAATAGATCTCTTAGATATCTCTTACATGATAGATATCATAACATACTAAGATAGACCCAATGGGACATTAGTTTCGTTCCATAAGTTTAACCTTAAATGGGTCCTTACATATGTAACAAATAATATTACTCTCCTTTAGAGGATAAAAAGGATAAATGAGATCATTTACTTACGCTTCATTAATTAGAAGCCTTATGTATTTTAAGTCTATACTCCTTTAGATATTACTCACATTGCAACACACTAGATATGTCTAGATTAATGTGAAGCATCTTATGGAGTATTAAAATATCTATAAAGGAAACGAGAGCCTATTATTTAAAGAAGAAGTGAGAATTCAAACCGGTTGATTACTCTAACTTTGTAATATTCAAAGATGACAAAATCTAATTTCGGGGTATATCCTTACATCAGCAGACAAAACTTATCTCATGGAGGAGTCATAATTGGCTGATATCAACAACCTAAGTTATAATGACATAATATGTTGCTAATCATAAAAGCAAAAGTCACTAAATGTTGTTGGAAATTTATCAGTGGACTCATAAGTTTATTAACTCCATATAATTATATATTGAAGACTGATTGTGATAAAGTCAGCTACCATGTCTCCTTGAACAGTAACAGTTCGGGAGGTGTTGCATTAAATTTTGATATGAAATTAATTGTTCGTTTATGAACGAATTGAGGAAACTGAATCTCTGTATCGAATACATTCATGATATGCTTAAGGATCCTATAACTGAAGGTCTAGTACCCATAAGTCTTATTAAGAGAGCTCATAAAAGAGATGGGTTTTAATTAATGACCATGTACAACTGCATATCGTACTATGAATGACTAACTATTAATTAATTTTCCTCATCAGTTTGATTTTGTATGTCTCTAACATATGTTCTGCCGGTATATTGACATATAGACAAATATAAATACAAATCAAACGCCAAAGGGCTTACTTTGATCATAACTGTTAGGTTTTAAATTGAGGCTGTTGTATGACTAATGGGGTCCTGAGTCGAATGATAATTCAACGACTGTATTTCTCTGCTACGATTCTTGGTTTAAAGCTAAAATGAGTATTAGCTTCTGATTAGAATTATCTAATGCTCATGATAAATGATTATTCGGCTAAGTGGGAAAATGTAAGATTAAATATTTATTTATATTTATTTAATCATAGCCATCATTATCATTTATATAATATAGATCAAAATATATTAAGACCTATAATACAATTAGTTGGTTATTGTTGATAGGCCATATTACCCTAATTAACTAATTGGGTTTCCCCTTGGGTGTATATAAGGAGATTACTAGAGAGGGATTAATGTTACAGACATTCATAACATCATCACTAAAATCGCCCCTCCTCTCTCTCCATTACTACGAGTTCTTCAACCCGAAAGAACTCGGTACTACCATCAAGAAGATACATCCTAAAGAGGAACCAGATCAAGCTGACAACTATGTCGAACTCCGTGGCTGCGTCTCTGACTGGATTCTCTGCTGGCCTGTATACTGTATCAGGTATTACTTACATGTTTTCTATTTTGTTTATACATAACTGATCAACATACGTAAAATTAATTAATTAAAATCCAAATACCACTCACTATACATGGTTGTGTTCTTGTGGTAGCATCTTTCTATCCGTTGTTTACGTATACTATTTATAAGTGTGTTGAGTTGTTATAAAATCCACAAAACATATTTGAATTATAGAAAAACGATTCATCCCTCATACTATCTCCAACGCAAGTGAAAAATACGATCTGTTCATGCTTTTGATGATGTGGCTGGGTGATATGGATGGGAGGGGGGAGAATCTGAAGCTAAGGGCATAGGAGAGAGACGCCTGTTGTAGAGGATAGATGGGCCCACTATTCTTGCGTCTGTTACAGAGAAGAGGGAGAATAGTTGGGGAGCTTAGGTGGCATGGGGCAGGAGATAAGGGCGGAGGGGAAGGGTCGGATGCGTTTAGGATAGTCTCATGGTTCTTTGCATCGCAGCCTTGTAGTTGACATCATCACATTTCTCTAAAGTTTGTACCTTTTGACACCTTCTAGATACTATTTAGGGTCATTCAAAGTCATGGGTAGCACGCCATTCAAACTCAGAAATCCAAACCATGCATTCAACAAACGAAGTATAAAATTCAGAAAAAAATCAACCGGTCATTAAATGGAACATGAACAAAAAAGTATTTAATTTTGGTTTATAATATCAGCCAAATAACAACCTCATACTGACGTCGTTTGTTGTAATCTGAAACACAAATTATATGCCACCAAGTGTTTTTAATGATTAATTGGTTTGTGGAAGTAATCCTTTACATGTATAAAATATCTCACATTAGAACAATCGTTTACGTAATGACTCATGATTATTGACTATCTACGATTACGATATATTCAAATCATACACCTTCCATTACGAACATCATTTATCATTTCTCATATATCTCACTTGTACATTGAATCTATTATGTTTTTTTAACGGCTAATGTTACTCTCTTAAACTCATAATTGATAATTCTAAATTATTTCTCTTTGCTCAACATGAGACATCCCCTTTATGGGCTTACCCACATTGGCGAATCTATTAATCATTAGGGGGACGGGGCTAGTGGTGCACATAAAAACCGAACACGGGCCCTAAAAAAACCCGGAATCGGGTATTATAAAACCCGGGTTTTTTATACCCGAACCCGACCCTACCCGTAGGGTAGGGATCGGGTTTGCATTTCTATTATAAAACCCAAACCCGGAACTGGGTTTTTTTTATACCCGGTTTCAACCCGGGTTTTTTTATGCCCGGTTTCAACCCGGTTTTACGAGTACCCGGTTTCAACCCGAACCCGGAACCAGGTTTTTTTCGTTTTTTGTGTTGTTTTCGAGTTTTGTACTTTGGTAACAGTTATATAGCCATTAGAAAGTATATTTTAGCCATTTTTTGGTTTACATTTAATCTCTATACTCTATACCCGATCCATACCTGAGGCATACCCGAACCCAACCCGATCCATACCCGAACCCGAAAATAGGGTATTATAATACCCGGGTATTAAAAAACCCGACCCGGACACTAACCGAACCCGGGTATATAGGGTATACATTTTTTGTATAAAACCCGGACCTGGACCCAACCCTGGTATTCTCAATACCCGATTTTATAGAACCCGGTCATACCCGAACTCGGTTCCATACCCGGAACCGGGTATTCAAAAAACCCGATTAGTGCACCACTAGACGGGGCACTCCCCGGGTAGCAGCCAATGGGTTTGAACCCGAGCTAGCACACCGCCACCACCGTAGCTGGTTGGCCTGGCTGGTTAGTGAAGATAGGAGGGATACCCACTCGTGATGTTGATGATTTCGATACAATCGACCATTATATCTTTCACCCACATAATTTAAACATACACACTCTCAAAATCCTTCATTACCAAAATCCTATTAACTCTTTACAATTGATTCATAAAAAAAATCAAGAGGAGCCGGTTCGAGCAAAAGATGTGCTAGTTCGAGCAAATGAGCGTCCAGTTGAGCCTAGGTCTTGCTTTTGGTGGTGAAGGGTATATGACACAACCTCCTCCTACTCAACCAATTCCACCGGCCTATATGTTTGGGCAACAACCATACTATTTTTTTCACAACCTATGGTTCCATTGGTTCTGCTTGATTTCTCGTCGGAAGCGATGCAAAATTTCTAACCGTTTGGGACGTATAGAAACCCATGTCATTTTGAAGAAGAAAATGACGAACAAGAGCTACCACTACGCCATGATGTTGATGAAGATGAGGGTGATGAGGAATACGTCCAAGAAACGCAATTTGATCCCTATTTGGAAGAAATGCAATTCGGAAGTGAAGAGCGTGTAGATGAGATTGTGGAAAACACTTAAGGCAAGAAAAAGGGAAAATTCGCTAGTCGGGCCAACCGAACGGAATGGAGTCCCGACGAGGAAATGAGGAAGAAATGTTGGCTAAAGCATACCCCCGCGTATCGGTAGACCGTTTAAAAGGAAACCATCAAAGAAGAGACTTTTGTGGAAAGCGGTCCACAAACACTTCGTTGGGCCTGGGGTTAGTGCTGACCTAACTCACGAACAACTAAACTCAAAATCGGGTCTAATGTTGACGAAAACTAATTGGTTCAATGGCCTTTCATTTCAGCGGTAAAAATTACATTTATTTTAATTAACTTTAATTTTTATAGTTTGACAATTGAATTCGTATATTATCATTGTTTTTTAAAAAATATAGGATCGTATTCGTAAAAGCGGGTGCAATGATTTACAAGTTTTGGAAGAGGCGCAAGAAGATTTTCTAAAAAACATAGACAAACGTTTAAGCACGGTCTTGTATGGAACGTTATTAAAGAGGCGCCCAAATGGGGTCAATTTGACTTGTTGAACGAAGATTCCGGTGAAAGTTCTAGCAAGAGAAAATTTCGAATTCGGCTAACTGTGAGCCATCTGATAAGTTAGTGCCTGACTTGAATGAAGAAGTTAGCCAAACACAACCCAAGAGGAGGGCACAAGTTAGAACTCTGGGTTCGTTAAGCTAAATTACAAGCCAAGATGGATTGGTAAGCGACGAAATAAGATCTTACGCCCAAAAGAAGGAAGCGAGAATGCAAATTTGGTCTATGCAAGGAAGAAAATATCCAAGCCTCTACGGCCTTCATTCACGAACAACGCGAAAGTATCGCGCAAGCGGCGAGAAATAGAGACTTTCAAACGTATATTACGCCTCACGAAAATTTCACCGTCGAAGTACAAAAAGTCTTTGTAGCCCGCAAACGAGAACTTACAGAAAAAAGGGGTTGGTCGACGAGCAGTTTACCAGATTTGTAAGTTGTTCTATTTTAAAAATTATCGTTCTTTTAATTTTTTTTTGGTCTTTAGTTTAATTTCAATTATGTATTTTATTTTGATGAATTTGATTTTTCTATTAATATTTGACTTTATTTATATTTACAAAAATAATTTACGGCATAGATAGGAGTCGCAACTGCTTACTAGCTAATTGGTACTTTGAGCCAAGTTTGACGTGGTGAGTGATGGTTGGTCGTGACTAGAATGTTTCTTGATGATGATGGTAAAAGATTGGTTGGATTCATTACACACTTGAATTTTAAACAAGGAAATGGTTTATAAACAAAATGAAAATGGAAATGTATGTTTGTGAGAGTGAGCCGTAGGTGTGTGGGTCTGTCTTAGAGTTTGTGTTTTGTTAAAAAGTTAAGATATGATTATGGTGATTCTTGAAAAGTTGTTGAATGTATGATCAAAGTGAATTTATTTGGAAATGATTGTGATTAAAGTTGAAAAGATGAAAAGTGATTTCTTGGATGGATATGTGTATGTGTCGTGTATATATATGCATATATGCATATGTGAGTTTTGTTTGTTAGTTCATAAAAGTATGAGAATGTTACATGCAATCATGTGATGATGAATGATTTAAGTGAAGATAATGTCTTGAATTATTTGGAGTTATATTAAATGTATGTTGGATGCATTTGAGTTGTTAGATGATGAAGAAATGATGGTCATGGATTAAGTACTTATACATAAGTGTTAGTGATGATTGATGATGATATTATATGATACATGAAATATGAACTAAATCAGGTTGCATGCATGTTAATATGATTATAGATGATGTGTTTTAATGATACAAAGAAGTGTCATAAGTTTGATGGTTTTGCATGTAGTCCATGAGGCTTAAAAAGTGATAAAATGGATAAAAATATACTTAGATGGATATGTGTATGTGTAGTGTATATATATGTATATATGCATATGTGAGTTTTGTTTATTAGTTGATAAAAGTATGAGAATGTTACATGCAATGATGTGATGATGATTAGATGAATGATTTAAGTAAAGATATTGTCTTGGATTATTTGGAGTTATATTCAATGTATGTTGGATACATTTAAGTTGTTAGATGATGAAGAAATGATGGTCATGGATTAAGTACTTATACATAAGTGTTAGTGATATCAGTGGTGGACCTAGAAGTAAAATTCAGGGGTATCCCAATTTTTTTACCGTACATTCATAAAACGGAGCAATTTTTTTTATCGTACATTCAGTGGCAAATCCAAGATTTTACATGTATGGGGTCACTATTTTTAGATGCTTCAATTTCATACAAGCGAACATAAAAATTTTCTGACTCGATTCAGGTCGGGTCTTAACCTAAGTTTTTGTATCTTCTAATACGTAATAATTAATCACAAACTCTAATTTAGTATGTTTGCTAAAGTTTTTGAGATTTTTTATTACTAAATAATCTTTTAAATAATATTTTTTATAACCGATGTCAAAAGATTATTATTAGTAAGCTTCAAATAAAATAAAATAACGGCGTAGGTTGTTGTTCGTTTACCTTCCACCTTGATGTAATTTCATTAGCTAAAATAATTAATATTAAATCTTAAACCAAGGTAATAATATTTTAGCTTATAGTAAGCCGCTAGTTTAAGAACCCGCGAACTTCGCGGGTGGACTAACATACAAATATGTAACTTAAAATTGTTGAAAAAATCATTTGTAGGATAAGCGTTCAAGTACTAATGTAATTAGTAAATTATACACCACATTTAGATCCTTTAACTTTGTTAGGCCCTGTGTAGTGGGGCGTTTTGCAAGGGGGGGAAAGGCACGAAAGCGCCCCATAGCGCCCAAAACACCACTACGGGGGGCGTTATGGGGTTAAAATTTTTGAGAGGCGCCTTCAGCATAGCGGCGTTTTGGATTTTTGATGTTTTCCCTCCACTCACACACACATATATACATACATATATATGTATAATTTAAGGGTTAATTAATTAATTGGGTAATGATGAGGTAGGGACGTTATGACTACGGGCTCTATTGATATAACGCCCCATAAAGCCCCTATGTGACGTGGCACGACACGTATCGCATAACAGCCACAAAGGGGCTTTATGACTACGGATGGCCTTAAGAAGGATTTTTAAAAATCATAAAAGATTTATTTATACACCACATTTGTTGTTTTATGTCTAATATTAGCAATTTGACTCCATCTCTAGTTTTTACGCTTGATAAAGCACCGCTTAGATGTTAACCAAACATTAACCTTTCAAACATTAACCTTTACACGGATTGGTGCCTTCAAATTATTTTGGTATGGGTTAGGTCGGACCAAATGGATCACTATTTTTTTGTAAACTTTATTAATAAATTCTTACGGATAATAGCGCGTAAGATGAAAAAGAAACATAAAGATATGTGTAAATGATAGTTAGTTAGATGTCCTTTGGCAAATATTATATAATATTTTAATTAAGTAAACCTTTAAGGCAAATGTTAAATTACATAGAATAATTGAAATACATAATTATGAAAAATTTACAAGTAGTTAAAGATCTCTTCATAAATAACATTTGTTGTTATCCATTGGTTTACCGTCGTTGTCTAGTATAAGTAGTTTGGACCAACCGGTAACTACACAGTGAATTCTTGTGAACCCGATTTACAGGCTAAATTCTTGTCAAGCTAATTTTGGACCAATTAGTAACTAATTAGATTCAAACTTACAACATTATCACCATGTTTAATAAAAAAAATACAAAAATTGAAACCCTAACAACCTTCATTTGCATTTGTAGACTTTTGGAATTGGACGTATTTCAAACCTATGGCGCCTTTTGTTTGCTTCGTTCTTACATGAGCATGAAATGGTTTATTTAATCTAGAGTACTAAAAGGTCCATAATCACTGAATATAAAATATTTTGTAAATGTCTGATTGTTTTTGGATTTTTTTTTGTCAAACACTACATAAGTTTGTCATAAAATTTGTTATATAGGGGGAGATTTATATTGCATAACACTACTATTCTCACACTCCAATTCAGAATAATAGTAACAACTCATTGTATCAAAATCTCTTTGTAATAATTATTTATTGCAAATAATTAATGATTTGGTAGAATAGTATTTTGTAAAACAAAACAATACAACCAACAAAAATTACTGTGAAAACAAACAACATGCACCCATTAACTTAATTAAATTTTAGAGTTAATTACCCGGATAGTCCATGTGGTTTTACATTTTTTCACGTTTAGCCCCCACCTTTTCAAAATAGCATGTGTGTTCCCTATGGTTTGTTCACTTGTTACTCGGGTAGTCCCCTAAGTGGATGACCATTAGTTTACTAAGTCAAGTTCATGTTAAATGATGAAATTGCCCTTAATGATATAAAAAAATAAATTAAATTAAATAATTATTAAATATATATGAGTGTGGGGCCACTTGTCGTCTTCTCCCAGCACCACCCAAGTTCTTCTTCGGCAACTTTCGTTTTTCGGCCCCCAAGCCGGCGACCACACACCACCTCCCACATTTGTCAACAGCGAGGAATTCCGGTCACCACCACCGGCCACCGCTCCCGATCACCATCACCATCTGCTACTTTCCATTTGATAATCAAACAACCAACCCAACTTTTCTTCTTCACCACATCAGATCTATAGAATAATAGAGAGCCTAAATATTATCCAAGATACACCATCAATCAAAACCAAAATTACAGATCTATTAAGGGGGGATTGAAATTATCACAACAAATCAAGATGAAACTAGGTTTTCTTTAATATATCAAATGGCTGATTTCTATTGTTTTTTTCCTAATACATATATGGCAGTGGTGGTGGCTAAAGGGTTACGCAGATGGAGGAATAGGGGGTTGGGTTGCGATTGTGGTTGTTAAAGATGGCAATCGACAATGGGTGTGGTGGTTGCGAGCGATGATGGTCGATGGTGGGAGTGGTGGTTCCGATGTGATGGTGGCGGCAAGGTGGAGGGGACGGTGGGGTTGGAGTCATGGTGGTGGCAGATGTTATGGTTTATACTTTGTAGATGTTATGGTTTATACCTTGATAATGTTTGTTAATTTGGAATATGAAGTGTTTGCAGGTGTGGGTTGGCTGGAGAATGAGGCTTAGTTGATGGTGGTGGTGGTGTGGAAGAGGATGGTTGGGTAGTGGTGGGGGTGGGCCCCAATTAAATCATTTACTACATATATTTTGTTTTTGATAATAAATCAGATTTTTATGTTTAGTAAGGATAATTTAGTAATTTCACACCAACTTAATTGATCAAACTAACAGGCATTTACTCAAGAAGCTATCGGAGTAACAAAATAACAAAACATAGGGAGCATACATGATATTTTCTAAAGGTGGGGACTAAACGTGAAAAAACGTGAAACCACAGGGACTATCCGGGCAATCAACTCTAATTTTTAACTTCTTATATTTTAAACATAGATAGAAAAGATATTCCGAAGCACCAGTAACGTAGATATAATCCACATCCTTGATTTGGCGTTCACAGCATTGCTTCCTTCTACAATGTCTGTAGCCCCGGTAGTGTACACGCCCCTTAGATTGTTCTTACTCACTCCTGCATCTACAAAAGGAATAATTAAATGACATATATATGGCGTGTCACATAAAGTCATAGCCATAAATTAAATGTGATTTTATAAACAATCAAAATGAATGTACCTTTGCACCAGTTGAAGTGATGCCTCCTTGAATAGTCCTATGAACCCTATCCTAGTAATACTAATCAACACCAAACCAATTTTGATGAGCTAATGTGTCCACTCCATTGTTCCTTTCCTCCCTTTAGGTCCTGTCCACATAGGCCAACATTCCTCTCGTCGCACAGTCTTTCGCAAAAAGTATTATGATCAGCTTGTCTACATGGAACCCCGCCAGTGTTATAAATTGTCAGTCGTGTTGGGTTTTCAAGGCTTCAATCACACAAAACTCAAACTCACGTACATTATATAGAATAAAAAAAGACCCACTAAATAATAAGTTGGCTAATAACCCATTAACCCACTAACTTAATCTTACTAAACACTTCAACATAAAGAACACATGACTAATTAATAAAACTTGACCCATTAAAAACTTACTGACCTAATTAAAGTAAATACTTCTAACGACTCGACTTGACCCGTCAAGATTAATCCAAGAAAAGGTACTCCAACTTTGATATTTTCGGAATAAACTGTCATTTGATCATTTACTCATTTCAGAGGCATCCCAGTTGAAAGATGGGATACATTGAAAGCCGACATACACAAAATAACAAAAAAATAATTTTAGATTCATAAAATGTGGAAGTACTAATAGTAACAAACACTTCTTAACTAACGCCTCCGACCCAAAAGGGTAAAAGGCCAATACAAAACACGCCACTGACCCAATCGGGCAAAGGACCAAACAATTACAACATATATAAAGGACAATTAAACCACTCTACCCACCGAATGGATCTAAAGGAAGACTTATTCTTCAACCAAATATAATTTCTCAATTTGACTTCCCCATAATCTCTTGGATCAATTACTTAAATAACAAAAAACATAACCCTAACCTATAACTTCAACCTTTAATTCTTCAACTTTCAAGGTTCATTGAAGTCATTCCTTTAATGTTTGCTAACATATAAAATTCAAATCAGTTAGGCTTTGTAACGCCTCGTATTTTAGTATTCTTATTTTTTTATATCGTAATTCGAGGCGTTAATCATAATATATATATATATATATATATATATATATATATATGCATATATCTCTTATTACATATTCATTAATCACACGACCGATCATTTAAATACGTATTTATACGCAAACCGACACAATTATACGTATAAATACTTATACGCACATCCTCAATACTTTAATTATACTTTTATACTTTTTTTATATATACTCAATTACATAATATATACTCAAGAAATACCAAGAAATATACCAATCATCTTTCCACCTCATCAATCCTCTTTCACCTTCTTTAACCAATCATATTTCACCCTTTTCCACCTCATTTCTCCACCAATCATCTTTTCAATCCTCTTCCACCTTTTTTAGCCAATCATATTTCACCATTTTCACTTTCTTTACCTATAAATACCAACCTCCTTCTACCATTTTATACACACCATTCTTCTCTCCATCTCTCTAATTCTCTCAATATCTCTAAATCAAGAATTCTAAGAATTCTAAAATGATACTAAGTGTTCCAACCATTCTTCTCTCAACCTCTCTACTTCTCTCAAATCTTCCAAGCAAGGAAGAGAACTCTAAGAGTTCTAAAATAAAACACTAAGTATTTTAAAGGAAGCTTTGAAGCTCCAACCTCCAACTCTTCACGGTATCACCAAAGGAAACTTTGCAAAACTGTGAGCATACTCGAACCCCTTTTTACACTTTAATGCATTATGGGGTGCAACATGTATAAATTACAAAATTTATTTTAAACAAAATTAAATGTGTTCACAATACCAAATGTGCCATCAGTTACGCTTATGTGAGTTATATGTGTTAGTTTAAACTCGTCTATACATGCTACTTGCTATGCTTGAGTTTGTTTATGCTTATTAGTTTTGACTTGTATTCTCATGATATCGTTATGCTTAGAATACTATGCATGCTAGTTAAGGAATTCAATTATATGCTATTGTTATGCGAAAGTGGTCTACATATTCGTGCGATTCGACTTGAATATATACTTGTCACAATCAAAACAAACTTTTATACTTATAATTAATTTCAAACTTGTATGCTCGCCAATACTTTTGTATTGATCTATGCTTTTAATACATGTTGCAGGAATTTTGATGACACATGGAATCTAGTAGGATTGTCTAGAAACGCATCTAAACTTTAAATACTTATTGTATTTGTTTCAAACATGTATTTCGTTTCAATATATTGTATTAAACCGTTATCAATGAAATGAAGTTATATTTGTTACGTGTCGGGATCTAAATTTTGTATTATTTGATTTAAACTATGTAAAAAGGTAATTATTAAACACTTGACACAATTAGCGTTATGAAGTCTCTTGCAATCTAGTTTTCGTCTCATCCCGATGATTCCGCCATCGGTTGGGGTGTGACAGATTGGTATCAGAGCCATAACTATAGGGAATTAGGTAGAATTGCCATGTTCGACCTAGTCTATAGTTTAAGTACCATACTGTTGACCATTTGTGATACTTGTCTAAAATGTTATTCTTTCTATCATGTTTCTCCCCCTTTTGATCCTAAAACTTACAATATGTCTTTCCTAAAACATGAAACACAATACACGCTTTTGAGTATATTCTTGTTCCACAATCGAAATAACTCATCAATACAGGGGTGATTCCCGCCATTAGTGACGAGTTTCAATCCGTTTTACATGTTATTTCGCACGAAATTCACCATCAAGTCAGGAGTGATATCCATATCTTGATGGGAGTTTCATTTCATAATCTAGTGGATTCTTATTGACGATTCGAGATTATATCTTGATACGTTCAATAAACCACAACTTGGGGACGAAATTGTCAAGCCAGGATTGACATCCACACCTTGATGACTGGTCCCGCTCCTCAATTTTCAATCTCGCCAAAGTTTCGTATTTTTCGATCAAATTAGGGACATGTACTAACTGGAAGGGTAAAGTACCGTTAATCGCTTGGCGACGAGAGTATTATACCTATTAGGCCAAATCATGTCTCACTAATTCGAAAGGACTTACGAGTCACTTTGGAATAGTCGAAGTTTCTAAAACGGAAACACTCCAACATTTTAACAAGCCTCTCTTTTATGCTATCTTACATTTTATGCTATATAATTCTTATTCCTTCATTTTTTTTCAATGTCACACTATACTAAAATCGAATTTATGCACGACAAACTTCGCATTTATACTAAATCTATTACACAACGATTCTATAGGTGCATACTAAACATCATACTTGATTTGGGACTACTGGAACATTATATGTGATAAACTCGTTATAAAACCACACATTAACATGTATAGGACTATGCGTAGTGCTATAGGAGTAGCGCACCGCCCTTGAGACTTGGGGTCATGTTAAGTAAACTATTTCATACTAAGTAAACTATTTTACACTATGTTTCGACAATACTGACTAGTCAACATTATGTACACGATGGTTTGACTTGTTTATTCACATGTTTATGTGGTAGACTCGTCATTAACTTTGATCAAGCCACACCTTAACATGTATAGCGCTTGTGTAGCGCTATAGGAGTGACGCCCGTCCGTATTCTTGAGGTCATGTTAAGTAAACTATTTTACACCCTCTTCGTTTTAACGATGATGGGTAGTCTACATTGCGGTACACGATGGTTTGACCTGTTTATTCACATGCCAGTAATCCGTTAATCTTGGTTAACTAAAATATATCATTTGTATTGTACACGAATGCGCCTATAAGTACACTTACACTTATACTCATACTCATACACTATACCCTCTCTCATACTTAAATGCAATTATACTTATATACTTGAGACTCTATATACGCTATCATTCTCACTCGTAATATGCTAATAAACCCTGATCGTGACACGGAACGTAACATGGCATCGATTAGCGAAACGAACGTAATATGGTATGAACATGGTGGATACGCCGCTGGTACTTCCTATATATAAGTGTTCCTACCATATTACCGAACTTTCGTAAAAACGTTCGGTGGTTCTCTACTATTGAATATAAACTTTGATCGCTCAAGACCTAATACTCGTCTACTACCCACACATACTACGAAATACCATCTTTTTTTTTCTAAAGACTTCCTCTTAAATAAATTTCAGGATGAAATTTCCTAATTAGGGGAGACTGTAACGCCTCGTATTTTAGTATCCTTATTTTTTATATCGTAATTCGAGACGTTAATCATAATATATATATATATATATATATATATATATATATATTGTGTGTGTGTGTGTGTGTGTGTGCATATATCTCTTATTCCATATTCATTAATCACACGACCGATCATTTAAATACGTATTTATACGCAAACCGACACAATTATACGTATAAATACTTATACGCACATCCTCAATACTTGAATTATACTTTTATACTTTTTTATATGTACTCAATTACATAATATATACTCAAGAAATACCAAGAAATATACCAATCATCTTTCCACCTCATCAATCCTCTTTCACCTTCTTTAACCAATCATATTTCACCCTTTTCCACCTCATTTCTCCACCAATCATCTTTTCAATCCTCTTCCACCTTTTTTAACCAATCATATTTCACCATTTTCACTTTCTTTACCTATAAATACCAACCTCCTTCTACCATTTTATACACACCATTCTTCTCTCCATCTCTCTAATTCTCTCAATATCTCTAAATCAAGAATTCTAAGAATTCTAAAATGATACTAAGTGTTCCAACCATTCTTCTCTCAACCTCTCTACTTCTCTCAAATCTTCCAAGCAAGGAAGAGAACTCTAAGAGTTCTAAAATAAAACACTAAGTGTTTTAAAGGAAGCTTTGAAGCTCCAACCTCTAACTCTTCACGGTATCACCAAAGGAAACTTTGGCAAAACTGTGAGCATACTCGACCCCCTTTTTACACTTTAATGCATTTTGGGGTGCAACATGTATAAATTACAAAATTTATTTAAACAAAATTAAATGTTTCACAATACCAAATATGCCATCAGTTACGCTTATGTGAGTTATATTTGTTAGTTTAAACTCGTCTATACATGCTACTTGTTATGCTTGAGTTTGTTTATGCTTATTAGTTTTGACTTGTATTCTCATGATATCGTTATGCTTAGAATACTATGCATGCTAGTTAAGGAATTCGATTATATTGTTATGCGAAAGTGGTCTACATATTCATGCGATTCGACTTGAATATATACTTGTCACAATCAAAACAAACTTTTATACTTATAACTAATTTCAAACTTGTATGCTCGCTAATACTTTTGTATTGATCTATGCTTTTAATACATGTTGCAGGAATTTTGATGACACATGGAATCTAGTAGGATTGCCTAGAAACCCATTTAAACTTTAAATACTTATTGTATTGTATTTGTTTCAAACATGTATTTCGTTTCAATATCTTGTATTAAATCGTTATCAATGAAATGAAGTTATATTTGTTATGTATCGGGATCTAAATTTTGTATTATTTGATTTAAACTATGTAAAAAGGTAATTATTAAACACTTGACACAATTAGCGTTATGAAGCCTCTTGCAATCTAGTTTTCGTCTCATCCCGATGTTTCCGCCATCGGTTGGGGTGTGCAGGCTTAGACATTGAAATAACATTACAAATATCTTGTCTACAATTAATAAGGTAGGGTTTCATTTTCGTTCTCTAACGAAATTTCAAAGAAACTTCTTTTTTCAACTTCATTACATAATGAATGACATTGATATCCTTCATAACCATCAGCTACATTCACAGGCATTTTCACAAACACACGCGTGTTCGCAATCACTACCATTGCTTTCGAAGTTACAACGAAGAAAAAATTAAGACGATAATAAAATGACAATTCGATCAATTAAATTTGCACAAATGAGAAGTCAGCATCAAAGAGAAAACACAATATTTAAAAAGAAGCATAACATAAGGAAATCAAAGACTGACCTTGGTTCTTAGCGAGATTGAAATTTAAGAAGCTCATGTATCTTCAATCTAAGTATTCCTTTCATAAAACCGTATATTTTGGCGTCCTCTAGACGGATTCCAATCAATAAACCAACTCATTATGTTATTGTATCTTGTTAACCTTTTCAGTTTTTTTTGGCAGATTTTTATAAGGTTATTGGATTTAAATAATTCGAACCTTCATCTATTGACTTGGATTAATCTCAACTAAGTAAGTATTTAGAGACAATCCTAGCTTTGAACGTATTTACCTCCAATGATCTCATACTAGTTGACTGTTAACTCTTTTGATGACACACCATGCTTATGTGACAAAAAAGTGTAACTATTTTATGATGTGGCATGCTTATGTGATAAAAATTGTATCCTTTTTATGACGTAACATGCATATGTGGCATGTCATGTCATAAAAAACAAACTCGGATTGCCTAGAAACGCATTTAAACTTTAAATACTTATTATATTGTATTTGTTTCAAACATGTATTTCGTTTCAATATCTTGTATTAAACCGTTATCAATGAAATGAAGTTATATTTGTTACGTGTCGGGATCTAAATTTTGAATTATTTGATTTAAACTATGTAAAAAAGGTAATTATTAAACACTTGACACAATTAGCGTTATGAAGCCTCTTGCAATCTAGTTTTCGTCTCATCCCGATGTTTCCGCCATCGGTTGGGGTGTGCAGGCTTAGACATTGAAATAACATTACAAATATCTTGTCTACAATTAATAAGGCAGGGTTTCATTTTCGTTCTCTAACGAAATTTCAAAGAAACTTCTTTTTTCAACTTCATTACATAATGAATGACATTGATATCCTTAACCATCAGCTATATTCACAGGCATTTTCACAAACACATGCGTGTTCGCAATCACTACCATTGCTTTCGAAGTTACAACGAAGAAAAAATTAAGACGATAATAAAATGACAATTCGATCAATTAAATTTGCACAAATGAGAAGTCAGCATCAAAGAGAAAACACAATATTTAAAAAGAAGCATAACATAAGGAAATCGAAGACTGACCTTGGTTCTTAGCGAGATTGAAATTTAAGAAGCTCATGTATCTTCAATCTAAGTATTCCTTTCATAAAACCGTATATTTTGGCGTCCTCTAGACGGATTCCAATCAATAAACCAACTCATTATGTTATTGTATCTTGTTAACCTTTTCAGTTTTTTTGGCAGATTTTTATAAGGTTATTGGATTTAAATAATTCGAACCTTCATCTATTGACTTGGATTAATCTCAACTAAGTAAGTATTTAGAGACAATCCTAGCTTTGAACGTATTTACCTCCAATGATCTCATACTAGTTGACTGTTAACTCTTTTGATGACACACCTTGCTTATGTGACAAAAAAGTGTAACTATTTTATGATGTGGCATGCTTATGTGATAAAAACTGTATCCATTTTATGACATAACATGCATATGTGGCATGTCATGTCATAAAAAACTAACTCGGGTTAGTATGAAATTGTTAGAGGAAAACACGTTTAAAATTAAGTCTATCTTTAAATGTTTCTATAGTTAAGATTAATTATGATCAATAAATGAAATTTGAGATTATTAAAAGAGTTAATTACTGTTTTCGTCCCTGTGGTTTGTCAAAAATCACTATTTCAGTCAATTAGTTTAAAAATTGCGATTTCAGTCCCTGTGGTTTCACTTTTGTAACCATTTCAGTCCACTTCGCAACCATTTCAGTCCATGTACTTACAGAATTAATGGATTGAAGTGGTTACGAAAGTGAAACCACAGGGACTGAAATGGTTACGAAAGTAAAACCAAAGGGACTGAAATCGCAATGTTCAAACTAATGGACTGAAATAATGATTTTTTACAAAACATAGGAACGAAAACAATAATTAACTAATTTGTTGGCTTCTACCAAAATGGGAGCACCAGCACCTTCCCTTCGAAGAAAGTTCGTTGATTGTACATCGGAACAACTTAAGACGTTGAAATATGTGTATACGCTAATTGTAGTCTAAATCAATGATCAATGAAAAATCTAGAAAACAACGGGTATGTCATTTATCATTATTATTACATGAAAAAAAAGTTTTAACTTTACAATATTTAAGTTTTACATTAATAAAAGTTTTAACTTTACAATGTTTAAATTTCCATAGTTGAAGTAGCTGATTTGCGTCATTTTAAAATTTACTAGTTTATTTACATGTGTTTTGAAATTACTACGAGCGCGTTACGCACAGAACCGCTGACAAAAATAAAAAGAAAATGTTGAAAAAAAACAGTATAACATAACTGAAAGAAAATCAACCAAATTTTTTTTACGGTAATTATGTTGTTCGTATGAAACCCATAGTCAGAGATGAGAAAATGGTATTGCGTACCGGTACCGAATTTCCCGAACCGAAAGATTTTAAGTCAATTCGGTACCAACTATTGGCGTTCCTGGTACCGGTTTGCTACCATATTTTACCTTAATATACCTATATCGCAACCGGTATTTGTGATACCAGTACCGATTTAGTATCAGACCATCGGTTGACACCGAGCTCATCCCTAGCCTGAAACTAAAAAAAAGAAAACATGAAAAGTTGAAGAAAATCAATAAAAAAGGTTGTACGATACCATTGGTGTTTGTACGGTACCCGTGATCAGGGATGAACAAATGGTATTGGTTAGGAGTGCCGAATTTCCCGAACTAAAAATTTTCAATTTCAATATGGTACCGACTTTTGATGTTTTCTGTATCAGGCTGATGCCGGTTTTTACCTTCATGTACCAAGACCGAACAGGACCGTACCGGTATTTTGATAAAAGATGGATAAATAAAAAAATTGTCACACGGCAAACTTTGAATGAAGAAGATACTATTGATAGAGTTGGTTTTTAAATATATAGGATAATTGTGTAAATTTGTATCTACATAAGTGGTCCATGTGTTTCAGTTCAAATCACACTTTTGGGGTCCATATTTTAAAAAGCTACAAATTCAGGTTTCAGGTTTTAAAGAGTTAAATGCTTGGTTGGTCCATGTGGTTTGCAAATATTGCAGACTTGGTCCCAGTGGTTCAATAATTACATATTTGGTCCAAGTGGTTGTTATTTTTGCACTCGGGTGATCCTTATCACTAACCTAAGTTAAATTTCTTAGTTAAATGTGTATGAAATGACAAGATTACCCATGAGATAAAATAAAGCAATTTAAAAAAAGTAAAAAAACAAAACAAGGGGCCAGCCCATTATCTTCTTCATTATCGTGGCGCCTCTCCACCTGCTTCCCACCCCAAACCCTTCGTTTCCACCGGCAACCACCCCTCCACCGGAGACCACCCCAATCCTAACTCCGAGCGATGCAATCTGTTACAGGCTCACCTTCCGATCGTAACTCCGGGCGAAACAACTTCCCTCTTCCGGTTACAGTTACACCACCGGTTAGGATCACTAGATCCGCTGTTCACCTCTTGAATTTTCCTAATCAAGGTATCAAGGACACAAACTCACAGACTCAAAGTTTGAGACCTGATTTAATATCCAATTTCTCTGCCCACTTTTCATTCCAACATGCCTTTTAAGGAAATTACATTCAAGGAAGTAACCACCCACACCCCCGTTATAGGTGAGACTTAATTTATTTTCAAATTCTCTGCCCATTTGTTTTTGAAGTATCCATGTGAGTGACTTATATGAAGCTTTTGATTTACAGGTAGTTAATAAGTGATATGGTTGTGATATTGTGCAATGGGTTTGATGATCTTCGGCGACTTGGGTGTTTAGTGGTGGTGGTGGATGTCCAGTGGTGGGTGTACGGTTTGATGATCTCCGGCGACTTTGATGATTACCGGCGACTTGGGTGTTTAGTGGTGGTGGTGGATATTCAGCGATGGAGGGAAGATGGTGGTGGTGGGTGTTCACCAGTGGTGGTGGTGGTTTAGGGTATAAGAAAGAGAATTGGTGGTAGGTATATATTGTTTTATTTTTTATTTTCGAGTTAAATGCATGGTTGGTCCCTGTGGTTTGCAAATATTGCTGACTTGGTACTAATGGTTCACTAATTACATATTTGGTCCCGATGGTTGTAATTTTTGCACTCGGGTAATCCTTATCACTAACTTAAGTTAAATATCCCAATTAAGTATATGTTAAATGACTATAATACCCTTACTTGTTTAGAAAATAAAAAATAGAACAATATATACCTACCAACAATTCTCTTTCTTATACCCTAAACCACCACCACCACTGGTGAACACCCACCACCACCATCTTCCCTCCATCGCTGAATATCCACCACCACCACTTGTAACGCCTCGTATTTTTATTATTTTTCTAGATGATAATAATAATAATAATAATAATAACAATAATAATAAACAAAATAAATTCGACGTTTTATGAAACTTGTACTTGAAATCGGATCTCGTCGGTACGTTCGGGCCACTCAAAAACGTTAGAACGGGTTAAAAGGCTTTGGCCCAACACACCACCTAAACCTAACTAAACCCTAAACCTAATTTCAAATAAATAAGCACCACCACACCCTCATTCTCACAAACCATCCAACCCTCATCTCCTTGCCCCCCCCCCCCTTCACCTCTTCAGCCGCACCCACCTCCCTCTCGCAGACAGAAGCACGGCAGTTCAACACCCCAAACACCCCTCACCCTCTCTCCCACTCTCGCTCTTCTGTCTTTCTCTGGGAAGTCGGCCGACCACCACTTGGTGGTGGCGGCGCAATGCAAACAGCAGAAGCAGTCGCTTCTTCTGACCACGAAGGTGGTTGTGTAAGGTTAGGTATGGTGACTCAAGGCGGGGAAGGAGCAGGGAAGCGGCAATCGGCTACGGTGGTTCCTGCAGCGATGTTAATGGAAGGAGCGGGGAAGCGGCAGTCGGCGACGGTGGTCATGGTTCTGAACTGGAGCTCCGATGACACTCCGGTAAACGCCTCTAAGCTTGTTCTTTCCCTTTTTCTTTCAGATCTGTAAAGATCAACGTCTCCGGCCCCGTTTGGTTTCGTTTCAGGTGGTGTCGGCATGGCCTACGGCGGCGGTAGTAGCTCATCACGGCGGGAGTGATGGTGGTGGCCTTCATTTTGTGACTCGGTCCGATTCGGTTCAGTTGGTGTCACTCGGCTCAGTCTCGGTTCAGTTTGATGTTCGGTCAACTCAGGCCAAAGCTGGTCAACTGTGGTCAAACAGTCAACGGGTCAGCTTTGGTGTTCACTCGAGTTATAGAGGCAGCGGTTCAGCTGTTCCGGTTCAGGTCACTCATCCCGGTCAGATCAGTCGTCCCAGTTCAGCCTCGATTCGGTTCAGGTACGGGTCGTGCTTGATTATTTCAGTTTTGCATTCATTTTTAATTGGTTTGTTTTGCTCACTTTTGGTTCCATCTCGGTTCAGCAGGCTCGGGTCAAATCTGGTCAAAAGCTCGGGTCATGGTCAACCTTCCGGTTTTAGTCATCGCGAGTCAACGTCAGTCAACTTGGTCAACGAAAGTCAACCGGTCAACTGCTGGTCAATTGTCGACCGAGACTGGGTAAAAAACCTTAAACGACGCAAAAACCTTTATTATTATTGTTCATATTATTTATCGTTTTAATCGTAACACATTACTTACTTGTACACTAAACGTGTGTTGTAAGTTGTATAAATATATATATTTTCGTTACATAATTTGTATAAATATATTGTTTTGTTGATTGTTGAGTTTTGAAAACATTTAATCGACAACTAGATTGTCGGGATCGTCCAAAAACAAGAGGAAACTCTGCCCGATTTTCTACAGGTTGTATATTTATTAAACTATTCGACAAAAATATACTTACTTTCTTTATTATGCTTTTCGATAAGAGCATAAAATTATTTTATTATAATTCTCGACGAATATACTTATTTACTAAACTTTTGACAAAACATATTTACTTGTTATATTCATCGACAAAATATAAATTTATTTATTATAATTCTCGACAAATATACTTATTTACTATACTTTTGACAAAACATACTTATTCATTATATTCATCGACAAAATATAGATATATTTATCATATCTCTCGACAAATATACATATTTATTTTACTTTCGACAAATATATTTGTACACCATTCGACAATATACATATATATCTCATACAATTCGTTAGAATACAAATATATATATACCAAATATGCTTTTCGTCAAATATATATATTAATTATTTGACAACACTCCTACAACCCTTTTGATGAATTTAATTTAGAAATTCCTTTCTTAAACGATGTTAACTATATACGTACTTTCAACTCCAATTCGAATCCTCCGTCGTAGCTTCTATTATTCATGTACATTCGTTTGCCATTTTTAAGGTGACCTCGATGTCCCCTTTTTCCCACTCATCAACTCGTCGTGGAATTTCCAAAGAAGACTTAGCAATTTTGTGAGTACACTCGACCCACATTTGTTTTATATCACTTTTTGGGTGTAACATGTTTCCATATACAAAAATCACAAACACTTAAACTTTATGTAACGCACAAACAATCCTATACACATGACTACTTGAATCGTATACTTGTTGCTTGTCTGGGGATAAACGTTGTGCCGTGCTTTAGTCATTAACTATTTTTAGCCTTGTTTGACATGCTTAGCGCTATAGGAATTCACGCATCCACCTCCATCGCTTTACACGTGAGGTCATGTTAAAACATCGTGATTGCGTTACGGGTTTGATTATTAGCATTGCATGCCTTGATTTGCTCTTGTATAGATTTGGTTGCCATGAGGATTGTTAAAACTTTAATCGTATACGTATGCTATGCTTAAACTTGTGTACTCGCCTTTGCTTTTGCATTGACTTTATTTTAAAACATGTTACAGGTTGAAGGAGATGACGCTATGAAAACAATATAGTGCAAGGACTAGATACACACAAATTAGACGTTAGGTTTAATGTCGACGTATCAATTTTGTTATGACTTTGCAAATGTTAGATTGTTCTTTGTTTTGTTACATTGATGTATTTGACAATCCTTATGAAATGAAATATGGTTTAATTAATTATTGTCACTTAATAATGTTGTGAGCAATGAGCAATCTCGTTTTCGTCTCATCCCGATGTTTCCGCCATCGGTTGGGGTGTTACACCACTAAACACCCAAGTCGCCGGTAATCATCAAAGTCGCCGGAGATCATCAAACCGTACACCCACCACTGGACATCCGCCACCACCACTAAACACCCAAGTCGCTGGAGATCATCAAACCCATTGCACAATATCACAACCATATCACTTATTAACTACCTGTAAATCAAAAGCTTCATATAAGTCACTCACATGGATACTTCAAAAACAAATGGGCAGAGAATTTGAAAATAAATTAAGTCTCACCTATAACGGGGCGTGGGTGGTTACTTCCTTGAATGTAATTTCCTTAAAAGGCATGTTGGAATGAAAAGTGGGCAGAGAAATTGGATATTAAATCAGGTCTCAAACTTTGAGTCTGTGAGTTTGTGTCCTTGATATCTTGATTAGGAAAATTCAAGAGGTGAACAGCGGATCTAGTGATCTTAACCGGTGGTGTAACTGTAACCGGAAGAGGGAAGTTGTTTCGCCCGAAGTTACGATCGGAAGGTGAGCCTGTAACAGATTGCAGCGCTCGGAGTTAAGATTGGGGTGGTCTCCGGTGGAGGGGTGGTCGCCGGTGGAAACGAAGGGGTTGGGGTGGGAAGCAGGTGGAGAGGCGCCACGATGATGAAGAAGATGATGGGCTGTCCCCTTGTTTTGTATTTTTACTTCTTTTAAATTGCTTTATTTTAATCTCATGGGTAATCTTGTCATTTCATACACATTTAATGTCACACCCCGACCCGCAGCGGAATAAGAGTCGGGGCATAATTGGGTTATCACCAAAGCTCATGATATTTACTAATATGTTTCATATTTATTAAATTCAAAATTACATCCTCAATATTCCAAACATGTTCATACAATTACAAACAAGATAATCAACTAAACAATCCAAAGTCTAAACCGGTTTATTCTTCTAAGCCATCCTATATGTTTCTTGCTGCAGTGGTTCACCTGTATCATGTGTAAAAATGGGGGTTTTTGGGTCAACATAAGTTGGCGAGTGAACCTTGTTAGAAAACATTTATTATTGATTTCTTATTATATTTATTATGGAAAATTGTGCAATAATCATATGTGAGCAAACGTGAATAATCATACAATAACAATAACAATAACAAACAATAACATACAATAACAAACCAACTTGCATGAATATATAACATGAATGATATTGTATATGTTGGCAACGTCGGTAATGGGGAACGGACGGCCTATGATAAATGTCTGTGCGATCAAGGCTCAATCAAACGGAGCCGATCGTATGTTGGCAACGCCTCGTTAACGCTCATAGGTAATGGGGAACAGCTCAACGCTCATATGTAATGGGGAGCGGCGGCCTATGATAATGTATGTACTGAAAATGATAAATTTAATCTAAACAATAACCACACAAACAGTAGATACATATTGAATACACATTTGATCATGGACATGATGGATGCACAATTGTTTAAATGTAAATAATGATAAGACACATGATACACCGCAAAAACATGATTAAAACGGGGAATTTGTAGAGATTCACTCACATTGGGTGCATTCGGTTGAAGATGTTGAAATGCGCACGAGTTTAGAGGATTGATCGACGAGAATTAACTAACCTAAATAATAACGAAAAAGTATGGTAAATGAGTGGATTTTATTAATAATTTTAATAAGATTTTTAGATATATTTTTGTGAGTTTAAGGCTATTTTCTAACTTTAAAAACATTATTTTTAAGTATTTTTAATTGATTTTTAAATTAAATAAATAAATAAAAATATATAAAAAAAATGTTGACTTTTGAGTTGACCATTGACTGTGACTGTTGACTGTTTGACCGGTTCGCTAGTGTGCAAGTATGCGCCGGGTAAGGCTCGAACCCGAGACCTCCCGTACGCGTGCACGCAGCTCTACCAACTGAGCTACGTGTCTAACCCGAAATATTTCTGTTTTTAATTATAGTTATAAACTATTTAATTTAATCAGAAATCTTTTATTTTTAAAAAGGATTCAATTACATCTGACCGGTGCACGCAACAGGTCTTGAACCCGGGACCTGTGGTTTAGTGTTGCACACAGTCCCCCGCTGGACTGTGTGTCTAACCTGGTTAATATACTGATTTTTATTAAACTTAACATCTCTCTGTGAGTTGATCCGGTTCAGTTAAAAAGGAAACATCTTTATTACAGAGAATGAGATTGTGTCAAGGATCGAACTCGCGACGTGTGATAAATGTTTGCACACAGTCCACCGCTGGACTGTGTGTCTAACCCGAGATATAATCCAATTTATATTAAACTTATATACAAACTAACTTCATCTTCTTCGTTACAATATCACAGAAAAATATTACCCTACTGATCTTGTTTAATTCGATTGACAAACATTTAATTGATTAAAATGAAATGGACAGGGAAGATTTTGGGAGTAAACATACCGGAAAAATGATCTTTCTCAGAACTCCGGTGAAGTCGTCGGCTCTGTTTTTATGAACTTCGTCTGAGTGGACCAATTAACAGTTTTGATTAGCTAGTTGTGGAATTGAAGTACTGAACAAGAGTTATCAGAAGGTTTAAAAGATTATACCGTTTCAGAGCGCAATCTAGGAATTTTCAGAAGTTTTCCGGCGAGTGCTGATTATCCGATATCGTCGCCTGGAACTGATTCTGATTGAAAGGTTTGAGTTAGTAAAAGCCTAACAACTGATAGAAGATAGAAGAATCGAGAAACTTACCGTTTTGATGAAAGACACGATTTTCCGGCGAAAGTCCGGCGAGTTCAAAAAGCGATTCCGACGATCAGAAATTAGACTAAAAGTGAAATTAGAAGTTCTGGGAATGTTATTGACTCGCGAGATGAGGTTATTGATGGAGTAATTCAGAAAGTGAATGTTTTTCGGTTATTAAAACCGAACATCACATGAATTCAAGTTCATTAACGACTGAATTGATTAAGAATGTCGGTTTATCGGTTATAATCAAGAATCCGCGAGCACTCAACAGTCCTTGAATGTTTGGAAGCCGTTTCAGTTTGGCGCAAACAGATTGATTCATGGTTGAAGTTATGTTTTAATTGTTTCCTAGAATTCACAAAGACATCAAGTGCCGGAGTGGTTGGATGTGTGTGAGTTAAGTTGCTAGGCTTCCCGGCTGACCCGGGTTCGAATCCCGGCAGCCTGTTTTTCTTTTTATTTACTTTATTTTTACTTTTTAACAATTATAGCTTATAAATTCAAATTTGTTTATTAATTATGTATCGTTTAAAATTATAATAAGTCATAAATACGCAACAAAATTTTTATAACTTGATATCCGATTACAAACGAAGCGGGTTTGGAAAACCCGTTTTTCGACAAATTTTACAGTATCCCCTACTTTTAGAAATTTCGTCCCGAAATTTAAGTAGTAGTGGTAACAGGAAAAAGATGCGGGTATTTCTCGCGCATTGAGTCTTCTCGTTCCCAAGTAAACTCAGGTCCCCGTTTCGACTCCCAGCGTACCCTTACAATTGGAATACGACTCCGTCTTAAACGTTTTTCTCCGAAGTCCATGATCTCTACTGGTATTGCAATGAAGTGCATTGATTCATCGATCTGAATATCTTCCAGGGGAATATGGAGGTTTTCATCGGCGAGGCACTTCTTCAAGTTTGATACGTGGAATGTGGGGTGAATTCTGTTGAGTTCTTCTGGTAGATCAAGCTTGTATGCTACAGGTCCTACTCTTTCGAGTATCTTGAAAGGTCCTACGTAGCGTGGTGCTAGCTTGCCCTTCTGGCCAAAACGAACTACTCCCTTCCACGGTGATACTTTTAAAAGTACATGATCACCAATGTTAAACTCCAAAGGCTTTCGTCGTTTATCTGCATAACTCTTTTGACGACTTTGAGCCGCTAGAAGATTGTTTCGAATTTGATGGATCTTGTCTGTGGTTTCTTGAATCAATTCTGGATCGGTGATTTGAGCTTCCCCAATTTCGTGCCAACATACTGGAGATCGGCACTTACGACCATATAAGGCTTCGAAAGGTGCCATGCCGATACTTGAATGACAACTGTTGTTGTACGAAAATTCAACTAATGGTAGATGAACGTCCCAATTTCCCTTGAAGTCTATGCCACATGCGCGAAGCATATCTTCAAGAGTTTGAATGGTGCGTTCAGATTTTCCATCAGTTTAAGGATGATAAGCGGTACTGAGGTCTAATCGTGTACCCAAAGCGGCTTGTACGGCTTGCCATGTTCGTGAAGTGAAACGACCATCACGATCTGAAATAATGCTTAACAGTACACCGTGACGGCTTACGATTTCGCTGATGTAGATACGAGCTAACTTCTCGTTCTTGAAATCTTCGCGGATCAGAATGAAGTGAGCTGATTTTGTAAGACGATCAATGATTACCCATATAGTGTCATACCCACCAGAAGTGCGAGGTAACCCGGTAATGAAGTCCATGGTTATGTTTTCCCACTTCCATACAGGTATTTCAGGTTGGACCAGAAGTCCTGAGGGTCTTTGATGTTCAGCTTTCACCTTGGAACATGTAAGGCACTTGGAAACAAAAACAGCAATATCCTTTTTCATTCCAGGCCACCAGTAGGTGTATCGAAGGTCTTGATACATCTTGTCGGCTCCTGGGTGTATAGAGTATCGTGTTTTGTGTGCCTCATTCATAAGGAATTCACGAAGGTTGTTGTGGTCAGGAATCCATATGCGATCTAGATAGTACATAATACCGTTGGATTTAGTTTCAATTTTAAGTTCAGCTCCATAGGACATCTCCTTTCGTACGTCGTCTCCCGTTACTGAAACATGTTGGGCTTCTCGAATTTGATCTT
The DNA here is from genome assembly GCA_947069175.1 of Scalesia atractyloides. NCBI lineage: Eukaryota > Viridiplantae > Streptophyta > Magnoliopsida > Asterales > Asteraceae > Scalesia > Scalesia atractyloides. The sequence goes on along the minus strand of CAMTDV010000015.1, from coordinate 74,321,074 downwards.
TGATGTCGGTTATGATTTGCGAACATAGAAGACGAATGGAGTTCGCATAACCCTTTCGACTGAGTGCATCGGCCACCACGTTTGCCTTGCCAGGATGATACCGAATTTCACAGTCGTAGTCATTAAGAAGTTCAACCCATCTCCGTTATCTCATGTTTAACTCCTTTTGGTTGAAGATATGTTGGAGGCTCTTATGGTCAGTGTATATTTCACACGTAGTACCATAGAGGTAATGTCTCCATATCTTAAGAGCGAACACAACGGCTCCAAGTTCTAGGTCGTGAGTAGTGTAGTTCTTCTCATGAGTTTTGAGTTGTCTAGAAGCATAAGCTATCACCTTTCCTCTTTGCATTAGAACACAGCCTAGTCCTTGCCCTGACGCGTCGCAATAAACCACGAAGTCATCACAACCTTCAGGAAGAGTGAGGATAGGTGCGTCACAGAGTTTTTGTTTAAGGGTTTGGAAGGCTTCTTCTTGTTTGGGTCCCCATATGAAGCATTTTCCTTTATGAGTTAAAGACGTGAGTGGTACAGCAATACGAGAGAAATTTGCAATGAAACGGCGATAATAACCAGCCAAACCAAGGAATGATCTTACTTCGGTTGGTGTACGTGGCGCTTGCCATTCTTGTACTGCTTTGATCTTTGAGGGGTCGACATGTATTCCCTTGTCATTGACGACATGTCCAAGGAATTGTACCTCTTTTAACCAGAATTCGTGTTTGGAGAATTTGGCGTAGAGCTTTTCATTCTCTAAGAGTGTAAGGATGAGTCGAAGGTGTCGTTCATGATCAGACTTAGACTTTGAGTAAATGAGGATGTCGTCGATGAAGACTATAACAAAGCGATCGAGATAGGGTTTGCAGACTCTGTTCATTAGATCCATGAAGACAGCTGGAGCGTTGGTTAGACCAAATGGCATGACCATGAATTCATAATGACCATAACGAGTTCGGAAGGCGGTCTTTGGGACGTCTTCTTCATGTACTCTGAGTTGATGATAACCAGAACGAAGGTCGATTTTTGAAAAACAGCTGGCGCCTTGAAGTTGGTCAAGAAGATCATCAATGTGAGGTAATGGTTAGCGGTTCTTGACCGTTAACTTGTTGAGTTCTCTGTATTCGATGCACATGCGAAACGTTCCATCTTTCTTCTTCACAAAAAGGACAGGTGCACCCCAAGGCGAGGAGCTAGGACGTATGAATCCTTTGTCAGTCAACTCTTGCAATTGACTGTCTAGCTCTTGCATTTCGGATGGGGCTAACCTATAAGGAGATTTTGCAACTGGTGTAGCTCCAGGTATAAGATCAATGCGGAATTCGACTTCTCTCACGGGAGGAAGTCCTGAAATGTCGTCAGGAAAAACTTGCGGAAAATCTTTTACTACTGGGATGTCTTCAAGTTTCTTCTCCTTGGTTCCCTTTTTGACGACATGAGTTAGAAATGCGACATAATTCTCGCGGAGATATTTTCGGGCTTGAAGACAGGACATTAATTTGAGCCCTTTTGATGGGGTTTCTCCAAAGATTCGTAGAGTCTGGCCGTTTGTAAGAGGAATGCGTATAAACTTTTCGCGGCATACAACTTCAGCATGATGTTGGCTGAGCAAGTCCATACCAATTATAATGTCAAAGCTTCCCAACTTCATAGGAATGAGGTCAACTGGAAAATCGTGATCGTTTAAGGTGAGAGTACAATCGCATATAATAGAGTTTAATGAGACCGGTTTTCCGTCAGCAACTTCTACCGTTATGGATTCCATGAGTTTATCACGAGTTTGGTTGAGGATGGGTTCAAATTCTAAGGACACAAAACTTTTATCCGCGCCAGTATCAAATAACATGGATGCATAACTACCATTGATGAGAAACGTACCGTTAACCACATTGTTGTCGGCCCTAGCTTGATTGGCGTTGATGTTGAAAGCTCTTCCTCTAGCAGGTGGAGGAGCTTGATTAGCTTGATTCACCGGATTTGCTTGAGCTTGAGCATGTATAATGTTCACCAAGCGTGGACAAGTGTTTCTAAAGTGGTTTGGGTCTCCACAATTGTAACAAGCCCGCATAGGTTGCACCATGGGATAGTTGGGTTGGTAGTAGGATTGGGCTACATGTTGGGTAGGTGGTAGTAGTAGAGGTTGTTGGGCTTGACCCACTATCTGATGGTGGGTTTGGGTTGAGGGCTGGTGGCGGTTCGTTCGCTGAGGTATGCGACAGGTTTGAATGGTGTGACCTGCGCGACCACAGCCGGTACAATGTTGGCAGGGATGATCAGGAAAGTGATGGTATTGGAAACGGTTGCATTTTGGGTATGGGCCGGAGTATAGCCTTTTATATGGTGCAGGTGAGGGGGCAACTTGGGTAATGGGTGCAGCAGGGATAGGGAAATTTGTTTGTGTGACAACGAAGTTTCTGGTGTTTCGTTTCCTCTTGTTAGCAAACTTTGAGGAGGAGATGGAATGGTTTGAAGTTTGGCCCTCAACGGGGGCTTTCTTTTTCTCATCTTTAAATTTACCGTTGCGAATTCGATTCTCGGTAAGCTCAGTAGCTAGTTCCATAGCAGCTTCAAGTGTTGCAGGCGAAGTGCTGAGAACTGAGTCTTGAATTTTCGAGGGGAGACCTCGAATATAGTGTTCGACTAAGCGGTAAACTGGGGTGAACAAGTTAGGGACCATTTGGTTCAACTCTAAAAACCTCTTGTTGTAGGAAGTATGATCTCCCTCTTTTTGCTTCAACGAATGAAATTCATCCTCTAACTTTTTGATCTCGCTTCTAAGACAGAAGCGTCTCGTCATGATTTCCCTTAACTCCTCCCACGTTAAGGCCATTGCATCTTCGATTCCTCTCTTACCCTTTTCAGTATTCCACCAGGTAAGAGCTACCCCAAATAGCCTTCCGGTTGCGTAGCGTACCTTGCGATCCTCGGGACAAAACGCAGTTGAGGAAGGTGTTTTCCATTTCCTCAAACCAGTGGAGGAGAGCAGTGACACCTTCGGTCCCTTCAAATTTCGGAGGATCGCAAGACTTGAAATGTTTATATGAGCACTTTTTGGAAGGAGGGTTGCCGATGTTCTGGTCTTCTTGCTGGGGAGGATTGATGGGATTTGCGGCGAGAGCTTGTTGGACTTGAACTACAATGTCAGGAAGCACCGCGGCCATTTGTTTTGCGATTTGGGTGGCCAAGCGTTCGTTTGACCTTCCTGACCTTCTACCCCCTCGTTGTTGCCTAGCCGACATCTACAGGAATATACATAAGAAGATTGTGAGTTTATGGAGTCTTTTTAGGTGTCATGTGTCTTAAAAAAAATAAAAATAACATAAACATCAATAATGCAACTACATCCATAGGATGTCTTGGGTTTGCTCATGTTGGGCCTCAAATGTCCCCCATACTTTCACCTGTATAGTCATGTGGGCCCCATGACTATTGGCTTAGTAGGATTCACATTGGTATTGGCGGTTTAACACTCGCATTACCCGAATGAAAACCATGAAATATGTTTACGAGATGTATGGTCGGAAGGTGTCCAGGTGTAGACACAATGACAACTCAAAGTAGGGTTAGCTCACACGACGTTTGGTATAGCATGCTTTGGCCTAATAGGTCCTTCGTACTCTCATCGTTAGTCCCCAGGTAGGCAAACTGGTCCTTTATGTTGGATTTATACGAATGCCAAGCCTAGACAGGACGTTCCGACTACCGGTACTTGTACCCTTCCAGTTACTACATGCCCGTCATGAGAATTCACTTTGATGTGATTTGAAAATACAAAAATCATTGCAAAAAAAAATCATGGAAATGATGTGGTGTGTGCTCTCATGGATATGATATGTCATGATAGGCATTGTATAATAATATGTACTTATGAACATGCTTGCATAACATTGAATGTAACATTAAACATAAAACATATAAACATCATGAATTTTGCATGTAACACACAAAAATTTTTAAAAATTCTAATCAACTATAGTATAGACTCTAAGGGTCTAATAACCTATCCTATATCCCTATAGTCATGGCTCTGATACCAATCTGTCACACCCCGACCCGCAGCGGAATAAGAGTCGGGGCATAATTGGGTTATCACCAAAGCTCATGATATTTACTAATATGTTTCATATTTATTAAATTCAAAATTACATCCTCAATATTCCAAACATGTTCATACAATTACAAAGAAGATAATCAACTAAACAATCCAAAGTCTAAACCGGTTTATTCTTCTAAGCCATCCTATATGTTTCTTGCTGCAGCTGGTTTACCTGTATCATGTGTAAAAATGGGGGTTTTTGGGTCAACATAAGTTGACGAGTGAACCTTGTTAGAAAACATTTATTATTGATTTCTTATTATATTTATTATGGAAAATTGTGCAATAATCATATGTGAGCAAACGTGAATAATCATACAATAACAATAACAATAACAATAACATACAATAACAAACCAACTTGCATGAATATATAACATGAATGATACTGTATATGTTAGCAACGTCACGTTCACGCTCATAGGTAATGGGGAACGGACGGCCTATGATAAATGTCTGTGCGATCAAGGCTCAATCAAACGGAGCCGATCGTATGTTGGCAACGCCTCGTTCACGCTCATAGGTAATGGGGAACAGCTCAACGCTCATATGTAATGGGGAGCGGCGGCCTATGATAATGTATGTACTGAAAATGATAAATTTAATCTAAACACTAACCACACAAACAGTTAATACATATTGAATACACATTTGATCATGGACATGATGGATGCACAATTGTTTAAATGTAAATAATGATAAGACACATGATACACCCCAAAAACGTGATTAAAACGGGGAATTTGTAGAGATTCACTCACATTGGGTGCGTTCGGTTGAAGATGTTGAAATGCGCACGAGTTTAGAGGATTGATCGACGAGAATTAACTAACCTAAATAATAACGAAAATGTATGGTAAATGAGTGGATTTTATTAATAATTAATAAGATTTTTAGATATATTTTTGTGAGTTTAAGGCTATTTTCTAAATGAGTGGATTTTCTAAAAGGTATGGTAAATGAGTGGATTTTATTAATAATTTTAATAAGATTTTTAGATATATTTTTGTGAGTTTAAGGCTATTTTCTAACTTTAAAAACATTATTTTTAAGTATTTTTAATTGATTTTTAAATTAAATAAATAAATAAAATATATAAAAAATGTTGACTTTTGAGTTGACCATTGACTGTGACTGTTGACTGTTTGACCGGTTCGCTAGTGTGCAAGTATGCGCCAGGTAAGGCTCGAACCCGAGACCTCCCGTACGCGTGCACGCAGCTCTACCAACTGAGCTACGTGTCTAACCCGAAATATTTCTGTTTTTAATTATATTTATACACTATTTAATTTAATCAGAAATCTTTTATTTTTAAAAAGGATTCAATTACATCTGACCGGTGCACGCAACAGTTCTCGAACCCGGGACCTGTGGTTTAGTGTTGCACACAGTCCACCGCTGGACTGTGTGTCTAACCTGGTTAATATACTGATTTTTATTAAACTTAACATCTCTCTGTGAGTTGATCCGGTTCAGTTAAAAAGGAAACATCTTTATTACAGAGAATGAGATTGTGTCAAGGATCGAACTCGCGACGTGTGATAAATGTTTGCACACAGTCCACCGCTGGACTGTGTGTCTAACCCGAGATATAATCCAATTTATATTAAACTTATATACAAACTAACTTCATCTTCTTCGTTACAATATCACAGACAACGATTACCCTACTGATCTTGTTTAATTCGATTGACAAACATTTAATTGATTAAAATGAAATGGACAGGGAAGATTTTGGGAGTAAACATACCGGAAAAATTATCTTTCTCAGAACTCCGATGAAGTCGTCGGCTCTGTTTTTATGAACTTCGTCTGAGCGGACCAATTAACAGTTTTGATTAGCTAGTTGTGGAATTGAAGTACTGAACAAGAGTTATCAGAAGGTTTAAAAGATTATACCGTTTCACAGCGCAATCTAGGAATTTTCAGAAGTTTTCCGGCGAGTGCTGATTATCCGATATTATCGCCTGGAACTGATTCTGATTGAAGGGTTTGAGTTAGTAAAAGCCTAACAACTGATAGAAGATAGAAGAATTGAGAAATTTACCGTTTTGATGAAAGACACAGTTTTCCGGCGAAAGTCCGGCGAGTTCAAAAAGCGATTCCGACGATTAGAAATTAGAGTAAAAGTGAAATTAGAAGTTCTGGGAATGTTATTGAGTCGCGAGATGAGGTTATTGATGGAGTAATTCAGAAAGTGAATGTTTTCGGTTATTAAAACCGAACATCACATGAATTCAAGTTCATTAACGACTGAATTGATTAAGAATGTCGGTTTATCGGTTATAATCAAGAATCCGCGAGCACTCAACAGTCCTTGAACGTTTGGAAGCCGTTTCAGTTTGGCGCAAACAGATTGATTCATGGTTGAAGTTATGTTTTAATTGTTTCCTAGAATTCACAAAGACATCAAGTGGATTAGTGGTTGGATGTGTGAGTTAAGTTGCTAGGCTTCCCGGCTGACCCGGGTTCGAATCCCGGCAGCCTGTTTTTCTTTTTATTTATTTTATTGTTACTTCTTAACAATTATAGCTTATAAATTCAAATTTGTTTATTAATTATGTATCGTTTAAAATTATAATAAGTCATAAATACGCAACGAAATTTTTATAACTTGATATCCGATTACAAACGAAGCGGGTTTGGAAAACCCGTTTTTCAACAAATGTTACATTTAACTAAGAAATTTAACTTAGGTTAGTGATAAGGATCACCCGAGTGCAAAAATTACAACCACTGGGACCAAATATGTAATTATTGAACCACTGGGACCAAGTCTGCAATATTTGCAAACCACATGGACCAACCAAGCATTTAACTCTTTATTTTCTAAACAAGTAAGGGTATTATAGTCATTTAACATATACTTAACTGGGATATTTAACTTAAGTTAGTGATAAGGACTACCCGAGTGCAAAAATTACAACCATCGGGACCAAATATGTAATTAGTGTACCACTAGTCTCAAGTCAGCAATATTTACAAACCACAGGGACCAACCATGCATTTAACTCGGTTTTAAATTGTAACATGTTTTAAAGTCTAAGGTCAAGGCTGTTCACGAGTCAAGCCGAACCGAGCGGGTTTTTGTTCGTGCTTGACTCATTAACAAACTGAACCGAGCGGAGCGGCTCATTTAAAACCGAGCGTCAAATCAAGCGAGCCTTTTCCGTGCACTAAATATTCTGAGCGAGCGTCGAGCGAATTTCGAGCGATTTGGACAACCGTGTTGCTCGATTTAAATTTGCTAAGAGAGATAGTGACAATATTGGGTTTCAAGTTTTTATGTCTTTAAAAACAGGCACATTTCATGGCATAATATTTTCTTATGATTAACAATGTTGTAGCCGACGAGGCGATGATTATATTGCACGAATAATGACGTTGAGAACATGAGACGATTGACTTAGGGTAACGGCATGAAACATTGAGGCGATAAGCAGACTGTCGTTTATTGGTTTAAGGTTTAACTTTTAGATTTGATATTAATTTTTTATTGGCGTGATTATAGTACGTATAGATATAGTTGTAAACTTGTAAATAGTAGACCAAAATTTAATAAAGTGGTATATATAAAACTATAATTTAATTTATATTTAAGTATATATATATATATGTGTGTGTGTGTGTGTGTTTTGTGTGTGTGTTTGTATATATAGGTGTGTATATATGTATAATTTATTTTGTGTATATGTATATATATACTAATTAAAAATAATAATTCGAGCCGAGCCGAGCCGAACAAACCTTTGCTCATGCTTGGCTCGTTTACAAACGGAACCGATCAGAGTGGCTTGTTTACAACCGAGAGTCAAATCGAACAAGTATTTTCTGGGCAGTTTCTGAATGAACGTCGAGCCGAGTGACGAGGGGCGAGCAGTTTGAACGGTCCTATCTAAGACTAACATCTATCACACTCACTAGCGAGTCGTGAAACATTTTCCAGTGAGTTATTTTTAGTAGATTCTCACTAATTTTTTTCAAATCACAAAAGCTCTCACTATTTTTTTTCAAGCTAAATGAGTTTTTGAGAGCCAATGACCTCTAGCTCAAGTAGTAGGAGGGCTTGAGTTCTTCTATGAAGACTTAACTTCAATTCCCACTTGGTGCAAAAAATGAGTGAGGCACTGGTGGATAATGATAGGAGACCCATGAAAATCCGGGTTCGATCTTTGAGACAAACGGGTTTTACCGGTAATTTCACTGTCGTGCGGAGACCCATGAAAATCTGGGTTCGATCCTTGAGCCAAACGGGTTTTACCGGTAATTTCACTGTCATGCCTATGGGCGGGTGGATTACCGGGTTTTCTCCGGAAATGGTGGTGGACGACTCGGGTTACTCTCGCAGTACTCCGTTTGTCCAGTGGGTACTCCGAAAGTACTCGGGATTGATTTGTTGGCCGTTAAAAAAATGAGTTCTTGAGAATCCATAAAAAATACCTAAATCCGTCCTTGATTACCATTTCTATTATTAGTTTCTTTCTTTCTCTATACAGAGAGAAGGATGGTTCCTATAAGAAGTGGATTTAATGTAGAAAAGTGTATGGAGTAGTGAATCATGTATATATAATTACACTCTTAACATCCACAATGTTTTTAAAACACAATAGTCTTTTAAATATGTGTTTGTGCATATACAAATAGAATATTCAAATTACGAACTACAAAATATTTGTTCTATGTTACATTTAAAAACTGATATCCATAAAACGTTGGATAGAAAGTAAAAGAATGCTGATTTTTCTTTCCCTTTTTCCCCTTTTATGCCCAGTAAAATTCACCTCCTCTTATCCACTATTTTGTCTTGGTCAAAAGTTCAGATTCACTTCGCAAACTTTTTATTGTTTTTATTGTCTTGGTCAAAAGTTCAGATTCACGGTAAAATATTCTTCTTTGTTTTTCACTTCTTCTTCGCAAACTAGGCGTAAGAGGTAAAATATTCACTTTGCACACTTCTAATCAATTTAATTTTTGCTTTGAGCTGGAGATGACCCTTCCCCTTTTACGCCTAGTTAATTACAAAATTATCATTTTCCTTGTAACATCAACTATACCTGTTAAAATCTCACATGTAGATAAGCTACTGGTAAAACCTAAGGATAATGAGATGTATGCAAAACATACCCCTGTCTCAGAGGATAAAGATATTGCTACCGATTTTATCCGCTTACTCCAAAACTATATATGGACACGAAAAGCATATTAGAATAAAGAGTGTTTCTCATAAAATATATGATATGCGTGAATTATATATATTTTTAATTGGGTTTTTCTTCACACAGATTTAGTTTTAAAAAGAGTTTTTCACCTAAAAACTAACTACACACACAAAGGGCAAGTGTACCCATAGGGAGGTAATATAATTTGTCGGCAAGAACGGGATATCAATCCGTGGACGCGGTGTCTCGATACTAAACTTTTGTTACTTAAAGCCTTTTCAATTGATGAGTTGATTTTGTTTCTAATTTATCATGCAAAAATAACAAGCTACCAACTAAACTAAGAAATAACAATATCGAAAAGAGGTTGCCTAAACCAAGTATCCACTAACAAACATGTGACAACTAAAGGAAGAGACGAATGGTGATGCAAGATCCAAACTTAACTAAGTCCCTAATCAAGGCTTCCTAGTTTATAATCCTTAGGAAAACTAAAATGAAATAACATTCTAATCGCCTAAAAAATATTATTTTTGAGCTCACTTGCTAAGTTAATGTTAATCTTTAAACAAGAGTTATTTGTTTGCTAAAACTCTTAAATCTACAAGTTTGGGAAAATTACTATGAACAACATAAAAATCACCCTAACTTGCTTTCAAGTAAGTAGCACCTTCATCATGTTCTTGATATGAACCACAAGCATGGTCATGCTAGATAACAATCTTGGCCTAAATCATCATACTAACATAACACCAACTATAGAATTCATATAAACATTCTTTTGATTTTTCCAAATCTAAATGCAAGAATTTATACACATGTTCAAATCACCATTCTAATCATGTTAGCAATCACCATTCCTAGTATCATGCCATGAATCATACTAACAAGTTAACAAGATTCAAAAATCAAAATCTCTACATGGGCTTTCCAACACAACATGTAAATTATTATGACCAAACCTTCAAGAATAAAGACTTTAAACATGCATAAAAACTCCAAGAACAAGATTCAAGCATTACTATGAAGATTAATAAAAACAATCACCACATCTACTTCCATATTATCAAATATCCATTAGCTTCAACAAAGTTTAAGCAACACAAATTTTTAGCCCATAGGGCTCATAGCAAATAAATCAAATACAACAAAGTATAGATTTTTCATAATGTAACTAGTAAGCTAACCAACTTAAAGACAAGATTAAATGGTGTTTGAGTAGATCTTCAAGTGATTAAGTCCTCTTCAAGGCTTCCTCTTGGCTCCAACAAGCTTCCAAGACTAGATTCTTGAGAGAAAAATTCACCAAAATGCTCCAACTCCCCTCCAAATGAGCTTAAACCACGTATTTATGCTACTGGGAGTTTGGCACGACCATGCCACCTTTTGGCATGGTCGTGCTTGGTAAGTGTCAGAGGCCCTTTTTCGAGTGTTGACTTGTTTGCTAGCCATTTTGGGAAAAATCCCGCTCAAACGCTCCCGAGGTGGCACGACCATCCCAACCCTTGGCACGGTCGTGCTTCCCGATGAAATCTTCGACGATGACCGAAATGATCCCGGAAATAATCTGACATGTGATTGACTTGGATGAGCATGGTCGTGCTTGGGGGTGGGCACGGTCGTGCCAGTCTTCAAATCTTCCTGGATTGCGCTAAAATGATAGTGCTCGATGAGAATGCCGTTCATGGTTGGCTTGGCACGGTCGTGCCGGTGGTTGGCACGGTCGTGCCATATCTGGCAGTTTGCTATAAAACTTCGTTTTTGCTCATTTTTGCTCCAAAATCCTTCGTTTCAACACCGGGCCGAAGCACGGACCTGTATTTTCACAAACAACTCAAATGAGTACCAAAATCAATGAAAATACAACAAGTTCTCGCGTAAACGGGGTTTATTTGACGTTTTAAAGATGTATAGATTCTTATACATCAAACATCCCCACACTTGAACTTTGCATGTCCTCAAGCAAACTAAAACAAACAAAAACTCTCTAAATGGCAATCATCTCAACTAGCATTATAAGCACAAATTAACAACTCGAGTTATAACAATTAAGGACTACTTGATATGACGGGAAAAACCAAAAACTATATAAAATATGTTTATGAGTAATTGTCCATCTTGGAAATCCCTACAAGTCTACCCCACATCCTCACAATGTTCTCACACCTTGGCTAAAATATAGGTTCACATACAATTTATGAAGTATGTGTAGAACACTCGATGCCAAGATGATGACTATGCGATATCATAAGCTTGTGGAATGATCAAATCTAATCACTTGACAAAAACATAACATGAATCGTGAGGTCTCGTTTGGGTTGTAACTTGGCTAGATTAAAGGTATGGAAATGGATTTTGAAAGTGGCTAAAACGGTTGTAACCCGGTTGTTCGATTAACTTGAAACAGAAGAAAACTAAAACCATACAACTCAATAAAAACTAACTGAGAGCTATCCAACAAAATTAACTTTTTCCATTCCAAAATTGCTCTAATGAAGCCAATTGGTAAGGTTTTTTAAACTATAATCATTTTTCTCGTTTTTTTTAACACATGCTTGAGAGGGAAACTAAGTACGTCTACTTAGATAAAAACTCTACCCCATGATGTTGCAACTATAAACTACGATACTATACAAAAGTAACAAATTAAAAACTAACCAAACCGAGCTTCCAACCAAAAATGAGTTAAAATATATAAGGCTAATTTGGTTAAGTGGTTAGTATTTAGTGGTTAAAAAGAAATGAAAGGAAAAGGCTTAAATTGGTTTAACTAAGGGAATGATTTGGGTATATAAAAATTGGCTAAAAACAACAAGTTTCCTAATGCCTCAATCATTTTCATGCTAAATGTTTGCTTTGCGGCCTCGAAATGTATACCTAACACAAGTTCTAAATCGCAAAAGTCATTCGGCTCACCATTCTTTGCCCACAAAAACATGAGCAAAAATAATTCTAAAGCTATAGAGGCTCAAAAATAACTCACGGAAACAGGCATATTGAGTAAATATGTAAGGCAATCAAGTAGGCCAATCACTTGATTTCTCATGCTCAAGTTTATACAAAAATTTTTACTTAGTGGTAGTCCTCACGCGAGCGAGCCCCTTTTGCGTTCACCCTTGTATATTTATCAAAAATTTAGTGCTTTTATAAAAACTTATGTTGGTTTGATTATTAAGCCACAAAAAATATTCAAGAGAGCTTTGTATTATTATTAATAATTATAATTAATAGTTTCTTTGTTATTATTATGTCTTTTTTTTAACAACAAAGCTCAAGCGCTAAACCACCTCCCCACACTTGAATTGTACATCGCCCTCGGTGTACAACAAAAACAAATATATGCAATATAATGAAAAATGGAGGAATTGGGAACACGAAAACTTCCCTGAAACAAAACTGCTGAAAATGGAGCTCAAAAATAAGGAGCATCTACCACGAACCGCCAAGCTATCCAACAAACCAGCATCTCAATCAAGCAAGCATTGCGCACTAGCAAAACAAGATCAAACAAACAAAAATTACCCAACCCCATTTTCCCTTGCCTTTATTTATTCAACCTATTAAAACTAAGGAAATGAAATTAAAGTTCATGACGGAGGGGTGTACGGACAATGCAAAATGGCACGCCTCTCAAACATAAAATAGTAAAGGTACAAAATGGGGGACGGGACTAGAACCTGCCACTGGACCCGGATATGGAATGGGAGGGACATACTCTCTCATTGGCTCCTTGGCTCGTGTTGTACTTGCTGGGACTCAACTCTGTTGCACCTCACCTGGAGACTCAGTCTCAATTTCCTCAACAATCTCATCATCAGTCGGCTTTGGTGGAGCAGCCGAAGTGATGGGCTCAACGGTCTTGCCGCTTCTCAACGTGATGGCCTTTGTAGTAGCATTCAGATTAGGCTCTGTATTGCTTGGAAGCCCCCCCTGTTGTCTCTCAGACAACATCTTGGAAATCTGACCAACTTGGTTCTCAATGGTCTACATGGAAGCCTTTTGGCTTCTCAACTCACCCTCATGCCTCGCGAAACGCCCGTCATAATCTTTAAAACGATTTTCGTTCTCCATCTTAATAGAGTTCTGATTGGCTAAGAGTTGACTGAACATATCCTGTACACTGGCTTCAGTAGTGTGAGATGTCTGCTAAGGTCGGGGTTAACCATATGCTCCTGGAGCTGTGGGACGTGGAGCAAATCCGGGTGGATGCTGAGTAGACGCATCAGGTCTCCAACTGAAATTTGGGTGATTCTTCCACCCCGCATTAAAAGTATTGCTTTAGGTATTATTCTGAGGACGGTATTGGTTTCCTATGAAATCTACATGCTCGTGTGACATCTCTCCCGTCGTAAAATCGCCTACATGATATGCTACCCCACTCGAAGAACCACTCGAGTGTATCTCCATCACCCGATCAAATTTCAAAGATAAGGCATCCATACGTGCTATCATGGCAGTGAAGTCGTCCACATGATGAACTCCCTGACGAGAACTCTTCCCTCTCGGCGCTGCTGTGTACGATTCTTCGTGGCACATTTCTCTAAAATCTCAAATGCCTCGGTGGCATTTTTCGTGCCAATGTCTCCGCCCGAATATCTATCGACCATCATCTGCCCCGGACCATCTAAACCATAGTAGAAGATCTGACATTGTTGCCACTTAGGCAACCCATGATGTGGGACCTTTCGCATAAGCTCTTTAAACCGCTCCCACGCCTCGTAAAGGGACTCATCCTCATCCTGACGAAAGTTGAGAATCTTGGTTAACTTCTCAGCTAATTGATTCCTTGTAGTGATGGATCCAGCTAAAAGTAAGAGAAGCCACTCTTTGGCTCCATCACGTAAAGAAAACGGAAACAGCCGAAGGCGTATCACATCCGGTGATGCGTCACGAATCGTGAACGTGGCACAAACCTCCAGAAAACCCGCAATATGGACACTAGGATCCTTGTGATCCTTGCCATAAAACTGCACCGCATTCTGCAACATCGATATGGTGCCAGATTTGATCTCGAAACTATTATTATTAATCGTCCACGCATTGATAATCGCAGGTAAACCCTCAAGTGATGGTTTCCCTGTCTCATTTAAGATCCTTGTTTCCTCCTCGTCCGCCATTTCTACACGAACCTCATAAAACGTATCGTCTCCGCTCGCGTCTACCTCGATTGTTGATGCACTATTGTGTTCGTCACTTGTCGAATAGGCTAGATTGAGCGTGTGTTGAATATTGTATAGGTTAGAATCGAACACACAACCGAATACGGAGATTAAGTGTAAAAGGGAACAAGTTCGCCCGAACTTGACATGTGGAGGTCAAGTTCGCCCGAACTTGACCTGTGAAGGTCAAGTTCGCTCGAACTTGACATATGGAAGACAAGTTCGCTCGAACTTGTCCTCCTATGCGCATGTTAAGCGAACTTGTTATGTTTCCCTATAAATAGGTGGTGTGTGTTCATTTGTAGTTGGAGTTTTTGCCATCTCTACGGGGAGGTGCTGCCGGATTCTCTCCGGGAACTCCGGCAGCTGGACTTATAAAGAATTATACTCTTTCGGTATGAATGAAGACTTCCGCTGCATTCTACTTCTACTCCTTTCTGTAATAACATTCTACCGACTCGGTTTACGTTTACGCATTAACTTCCGTCTATAATCGCCTGATCACGGACCTTCATCGATCGTCGCGGCTACCACGCGGGACCACTCCCGCAGTCTCCGATGAAGATTGCGCTCCGGCTCTGATGAAAGCTCAATGATTTCAGCAACGGGGGTTGAGTACATGCACGACCTGTAGGAAAAATAAGGAGCACAATGCATTATATATATACAAAAATAAAAACAACTAGCAAATAATCATTTTTTTCTTTTTCAAATAATCATTTTTTTCTTTTTCAAATAATCATGCAAGACAAATAAAATCAAGTAGACAAAAACTTTATACACTTTTCACAACGGCTAATAAGTAACTCAAACCGTTCTCAAGAAGACCGCATCCCCGGCAATGGCGCCAAAAACTTTATGTGCGTGAATTATATATATTTTTAATTGGGTTTTTCTTCACACAGATTTAGTTTTAAAAATAGTTTTTCACCTAAAAACTAACTACACACACAAAGGGCAAGTGTACCCATAGGGATGTAATATAATTTGTAGGCAAGAACGGGATATCAATCCGTGGACGCGGTGTCTCAATACTAAACTTTTGTTACTTAAAGCCTTTTCAATTGATGAGTTAATTTTGTTTCTAATTTATCATGCAAAAATCACAAGCTACCAACTAAACTAAGAAATAACAATATCAAAAAGAGGTTGCATAAACCAAGTATACACTAACAAACATGTGACAACTAAAGGAAGAGACTAATGGTGATGCAAGATCCAAACTTAACTAAGTCCCTAATCAAGGCTTCCTAGTTTATAATCCTTAGGAAAACTATAATGAAATAACATTCTAATCGCTTAAAAAATATTATTTTTGAGCTCACTTGCTAAGTTAATGTTAATCTTTAAACAAGAGTTATTTGTTTGCTAAAACTCTTAAGTCTACAAGTTTGGGAAAATTACTATGAACAACATAAAAATCACCCTAACTTGCTTTCAAGTAAGTAGCAACTTCATCATGTTCTTGATATGAACCACAAGTATGGTCATGCTAGATAACAATTTTGGCCTAAATCATCATACTCACCAACTATAGAATTCATATAAACATTCTTTTGATTTTTCCAAATCTAAATGCAAGAATTTATACACATGTTCAAATCACCATTCTAATCATGTTAGCAATCACCATTCCTAGTATCATGCCATGAATCATACTAACAAGTTAACAAGATTCAACAATCAAAATCTCTACATGGGCTTTCCAACACAACATGTAAATTATTATGACCAAACCTTCAAGAATAAAGACTTTAAACATGCATAAGAACTCCAAGAACAAGATTCAAGCATTACTATGAAGATTAACAAAAACAATCACCACATCTACTTCCATATTATCACATATCCATTAGCTTCAACAAAGTTTAAGCAACACAAATATTTAGCCCATAGCAAATGAATCAAATATAACAAAGCATAGATTGTTCATAATGTAACTAGTAAGCTAACTAACTTAAAGACAAGATTAAATAGTGTTTGAGTAGATCTTCAAGTGATTAAGTCCTCTTCAAGGCTCCCTCTTGGCTCCAACAAGCTTCCAAGACCAGATTTTTGAGAGAAAAATTCACCAAAATGCTCTGACTCCCATCCAAATGAGCTTTAACCACATATTTATGCTACTGGGAGTTTGGCACGACCATGCCACCTTTTGGCACGGTCGTGCTTGGTAAGTGTCAGAGGCCCTTTTTCGAGTGTTGACTTGTTTGCTAGCCATTTTGGGAAAAAATCCCGCTCAAACGCTCCCGAGGTGGCACGACCATGCCAACCCTTGGCACGGTCGTGCTTCCCGATGAAATATTCGACGATGACCGAAATGATCCCGGAAACAATCTGATATGTCACTGACATGGATGAGCACGGTCGTACTTGGGGGCGGGCACGATCGTGCCAGTCTTCAAATCTTCCTGGATTGCGCTGAAATGATAGTGCTCGATGAGAGTGTCGTTCATGGTTGGCCTGGCACGGTCGTGCCATATCTGGCAGTTTGCTAGAAAACTCCGTTTTTGCTCATTTTTTGCTCCAAAAGCCTTCGTTTCAACACCGGGCCGAAGCCCGGACCTGTATTTTCACAAACAACTCAAATGGCAAAATCAATGAAAATACAAAAAGTTCTCACGTAAACGGGGTTTATTTGACGTTTTAAAGATGTATAAATTCTTATACATCAGTATACAAATAGCAACAACAAAGAGAAATCACATTAGCTATCTATAATAGAAATTGTTGAAAAGGTATACCTCAAACAAATTGTACACATTAGAGGCACAAAGAAAAAAAATGAAGTAACTTACAAATGCAATGCAATGAATGCAATAAAAGTATGTATGGGAAAAACTAAACCCTAAGACAAAGTTATATCCTTCCTAAAAGTTCTTAAATTGATTCTACGTCGTCTTATCATCGTATTCTCATACGAGTGGAAGTCTATCAAATTTATTAATCGGCTCATCCTAAGTTAGCCTGGATCTGCCTCTACACCTTTTCACCTTAACAATGAGGGTTTCCACTACTCTAACCAATTCTTTAATTTGTCTCCTCTCAAATGCTGGAACAACTTAAATCTTCTCTCTTATCTAATCAACCCTACTCTTTTAGCAATTTATTTGCCTTATCAAGCGACAAGATTCATTCTATACACTTCTCACTATTTTTCGCACATTTATGCACATGTAAAAGGTATTTAAAAACACCATGAGTTCACATCTGGGGTGAGCATTTTAATATACCAAAGAACAAAAACTTTTTCCTTATTAATTTATAAAATAAACCTCTAAATGAGGGTAAAATGGTCTTTTAAACGATAGTTATATTTTTGCCCCACATCTTGTTACACTTAAATACCTGAGTTTTAACATAATTATGGGTAATTAGTTACACTTTCCCCTCAACAACAAACTAATAATTGTTTTACGTATTTTTTCCATATCTTATAAACTATAATATTTTAAAAAAATCCAAAAGTACCGTGACGACCTACTTATTTTTTTTGATGTTTTGATAGTTGTCTTGGTCAGTATTAACGTGTGAATTAAAAGGTACAAGTAGATGATGCCTTAGTGTACAAGTGATTAAAGCTAAACGTACTTAATCGGGTTAAGTGAATAAATACCGTCAATTTAATCCTCTCATCTAGATTACACTAAATTCATCTTTAACAAAATTATAGATTATTAGTTAGTAGTTACATTTTATCCCTTTATAAAAAAAACTAAATCCCCCTACGATTTTAAAACGGTCATTAATGTTTTTTACATTAATATTTTTTGTTTTAAATTACACAATATAAACAAATATTTTATTCTCTTTTATTCGAGTATAGTATTGCTATAGTTTTTTAATTAAAAAATTGATATATTACGTGATTAAAAGTGTCTACAGGTGAGTAATAACTTAATCGTTAACCGAAACCGAACCGAAATCAACCAAAAAATAAATTAATTGAAAACTGATTAACCGAAACCCGAATTAACCAAAAACAATTATCGACTTTTTTGTACCCGCATTTAACCGAAATTTACTGAACCGAACCATTCATATTTTCATATATGTCTAGCTTTTATACCTTCAGTTCATGTATTTCATATTTATACCACCATATTATGTATTTATACCTCAATTTCATGTACCTATACATCCATTTCATGTATTTATACCTAAATTTTCATGTATTTCTAATCAAAAGTTTTAGTCAAGTTTGGTTTTGGCTATTAACCGAAATTAAACTAATAAACCAAACCAATTAACCAAAAACGAATTGATTAATAAAATATACTAACTGATGATCTCAATTTTGTTTGAGGATAATAATCTAACCAACCGAACAATGCACACCGTGGCAATGTCTGTGTTTCCCGCCGCATTGCGCGCACACCTATAGATTATTAACCAATCGCTTATCAGTGAGCAATAACTAAATCGTTAACCTAAATCAAACCGAAAAAAGACGAAACCGAACCAAAATCAACTAAAAACTAAGTTAACTGAAAACTGAATTAACCAAAAAGCAGTTATCATTTTTTTGTACTCTCGTTTAACCAAAATTAGTTGAACCGAACCGAATCATTCATATTTTGATATATTTCTAGCTTTTATACCCTCGGTTCATATATTTCATATTTTATATCTCCATTTCATATATCTATACTTTTATTTCACGTATTTATACCTCGGTTTCATATAATTCTAAGCAAAAGTTTTAGCCCAAGTTTGGTTTTTGCTATTAACTGAAATTAAATGAACCAAACGAAAACCGTCAATCTAACCGAATAAACCGAAGTGATTAACCGATTGGTTAATAAAATAGACTAACCAATGACTTTGGTTTCAGCTTCGTTGAGGATAATAACCGAACCGACCAAACCATGCACAACAAAATGAAATAGATCACCCGACTACTTCGCTTTTGATGCATATCTATCACAATGATACTACAAGAAATATTATTTATCATAATGATGCTACAATAAATATTATATGAATAAAAAAACTACTAAAAACGAGTATCGCAATGCAATGTGTCACTCTCGTCGCATCACGCGGGCACGTTGCTAGTTAGATACAAAGCATAAGTATAAAGAAATATTATTTGTTCATATACGAAACAAATTATTCACATGTTAACGATATTTTATACCAATTTTCACATGAGGTAGAATTTCAAATACCTAAAATAAAATCTTTTGGAGTGCAATTTTATTGTTAGTTTAGAATCCAAGAGAAAACATACCCAAAACACAATTACTTGAGAGATGATACAACTTTAAACATCACAACATTTATTTGGGAAATCAAACAGAAAAACAAAGCAACTTCACTATTTTAGTAAAACCAATTATAGAAAATTAATATATATAATTGCTTTTGAAAAGCAACTTTGGACGCAATATACATATAAGCACACTCCATCTTTTCTTTAAATCATTTAATGGTCCAACAACACGTCAAGAATCATTGTAACAAAATCCTGTAAACAACAACAAAAGATAACCTCAAATAAGAAAAATAAACCTAACGAAATGGCAAGACAACCACACATGGGTATCTACAAAACAACGCCTTCACTAAACTTTCTCCAACGT
Source organism: Scalesia atractyloides (assembly GCA_947069175.1). Taxonomy (NCBI): domain Eukaryota; kingdom Viridiplantae; phylum Streptophyta; class Magnoliopsida; order Asterales; family Asteraceae; genus Scalesia; species Scalesia atractyloides. The sequence goes on along the minus strand of CAMTDV010000015.1, from coordinate 74,301,081 downwards.
TTTCTATGAGAAGAAGTGGCAATGTAGACACGAGATGATGTGTATATTAATGTAAGATTAGAAATAGAAGCATAGTTCCCACTGAGGGATCGAGAATTTTTTTCTGGAGGGGTTTCTTTTGATAGATTCTTATTAATTCTCACTAATTGTTCCCAAATCATCCAAGGTTTCCATTACTTTTTTCCAAACCGAGGGGGTTCCTAGGAACTCAGGAAAACCCCCCCCCCCCCGGATCCGCCACTAATAGTTTCGTCACAAGTGACAACCCAATGAAAAAACTCGCTACAAGTTATTAGTTTTTTTTTATGTATTTTTTAAGTAGAATTTGGCGGAAGACGATGATGGAGGGCTAAATCGAACAACCTTATGAAAAAGAGAAGTAGGGTTTTAATTGGAATACAAAATTAGTGAGGAATGACTAAGTAACTTGATGGTTAATTTATAACTAAGATGACATTTAAAAAAAATCGTGAACGTCAACTCAAGAAACTTAAAGTTTTTTAAGGATACTGTAAAAAAGGAATAAAGTGTGAAAAGTGTAAGAAGTATTTGTTGAGATCATTAAGAACCAAATTGTAAATTGTGTTTTAATTGTTTGGGCTAATTTAAAAATTATAGGGGTAATAGTGTCTTTAGATAAAGGGTGTCGGTTATTCCTATAATAAAGGGCGGCGGTTATTCCTTGGACACTCTTTACGGCTGATTTCAGTAGTAATCTACAAAGAGAAGCTGAATTGGAGGTACAACAACTTGAGGAGACCAAGAATCCTTGGACACTCTTCACAGATGGAGCTTCAAATGTCAAGGGAAATGGACTAGGCTTACTACTAAAATCACCACAGGGGGGATATTATACCCCAATCCACTGCATCTGAATTCCAAACTGCCAATAATGGATCAGGTTGACACAAGTACCTAAAAGAAGAGATGCAGAAGCAGACACTTTAGCTAACCTTGGATCATACCTAAAGATGCCAGAGGATGTCAAGATACCTATCATCCATGTTTTGTCTCCTACAATTGATGAAAATGAAGCAATAGAGATAGCGGAGGACGCTGCATTTGTACCTAGTAATGATGTGCAGTCAAATTCAGGATCCTGGTCCTTCCAATTTTATATCCTAAAAGGGGAAATTCCTATAGGGGAAAAACCTAAAGCTTCAAGATTAAGGTATCCCAATTCATCATATTTAATAACATGTTATATAAGATATCTCTTGCAGGTCCCTATCTACGATGCATTGAGGATCCTGAGATCCAAGAAGTATTGAAGGATTCTTATGAAGGAGACTATGGAAATCACATTGGGGGCAGAGCACTATTTTCAATGATCCTCAGAACAGGATATTACTGACCTACAATGAAGAAGAATGTTGTGGAATACGCAAGGAAATGTGATGCTTGCCAAAGACATAGTAACATTCTTCATCAACCAGCAGAACCTCTGTATCCTATATCCTCCTCTTGGCCATTCATGAGATGGGCAATGGATATAGTAGGCAAGCTTCCCAAGGCACCAGGAGGAAAGGTGTTCATGCTAGACATGACAGACTATTTCTCTAAATGGATAGAAGCAGAAGCTTTTACTCAAGTCTGAGAAAAGGAAGTTATATCCTTCATTAAGCGAAACATTATTACTAGATTTGGATTTCCTTCTGAAATTATTTGTGATAATGGATCCCAATTTATTGGGAGTAGAACTACTAACTTTTGTGACAGATGGCAAGTTATCAACAAAGAATGGCTGGAGCATATAACAAGAATGTCAGGATCAGAAGATTTCAAGTTGGTGATTTTGTGCTAGGGAAAGCATTCTAGAACACTATGAATCCAGCTGATGGCAAATTAGCACCAAAACGGGAAGGCCCTTATTTGATTGAAGCTGGAAAGGGGGCATATTGTTCGCTGACTATGGATGGTGATCTTCTCCCAAAAGCTTGGAATGTTGTTCATCTGAAGAAATACTTCATGTGAAAAGGATCATGGATCCTTAGATATTTCAGTGCCCTGACTCAGGAACAAGGAGCCTCAAAGGATATATGATCCTTACTTCGTTAACATCTTACTTTCACTCTCTTTCATTTTATACTTATTATTCATTATAAGGAAAGGATGTTAAACATTTAACATCTACTTTTAGCAAGTTTTAAGCTTTTGCAGAGTTTTTAACATTTATTCACAGAGGATTAAGGGGTCGGCCACCTCTCTCCCACGATTAATGTATCAGCAGATCCCAAGCTCCCCAAGGCACCAGTTTGGGCTTGTCCCCAGTCTTTTGGGCTTGTCCCCAGTTTTCACGGGCTTGACCCCAGTTCTAAGGTTTAAAGGTTTTCACCTTTCACACGAATTGGATTTTGACACCCCGCTAGTAGCGCACGTTATCCAAGTATAGTTCGAGGCAATGGGACCAGTACATGCTTTAGGGGCTGACAATTTCATTGTTGTTGGCTATATGTAGGATCTCAAGTATAATGGTAGACATACCATACATCCGTTCCTAAGGTTTCTAACGTTTTCACGTTAGCTAAGGTTTTGGCATTTTCATGTCACTTACGATGGGCTAGTCGCCAGTTTGGGCCATACGCCAGTATACTAAGGTTTCTAACGTTATCACGTTAGCTTAAGCTTTGGGCTAATCCCTAGTTTATTTGGGCTTGTCCCCAGTTTGTTGCGCTTGTCCCCCGTTATTTGGGCTTGTCCTCAGTTTGTTGGGTTTATCTCTAGTTTATTTGGGCTTGTCCCGGTTTGTTTGGCTTAGTCCCAAGTTGATTTCAACAGGTTCTGGAGCTTCGAAGATTCACAAGTTGATTCAAAAAGGATCCTGGATCTTTAAAATTTATCTAACGGTGACTTGTATGTTTGTACAAAGGTAGTTCCTAAGGATACAAAATCCTAACTTGGATTTTATGGTATGCTTTATTCTTATTCTTGTCTATCTTATTGACTTCACCCTGAACCTTGCAATTCAGGGCATATGACTTATTTACTTGTATCTAATCAGATTTTATCCATGATTATTTATATACAAGAATTTGAAATTTTTTAACAACATGAATTTTTCTAAATTCTTATAAGGTCAAACTTATGATTTTTCACAAACAATCTATTTGAATGTGGAAACACAAGCATATCAAATAAACTTTACCAAACACATGAACAACACCAAGTATAGTCAAAAGGTTAAATTTTTCTATCAAAACCCTGCTAAGGTTACTAAAATGCTCAACCCGGGCTTCCACTAGCTCCGTGGCCAGTCCACTCGGGTTGATATAGGGTGTTACTAATTGTTTTAAGTGCAGGAAAGTTAAGAGCGAAGGGTCTAAAAATATCCATCCTCCACAAACAGAAGGATTTTCTGATCCTCAAAGAAAAGGGAGTTATCTCTAACCCTGTATTTTGCAATGATAGTTATAGCAGGTCTTATCAGCGACGTCAGGCAGTGTAACTGCTAGTTACATGCAGCAACGGCTAGTCTGCATCCAACGGAAATATGACAGACTTGATTCACATCTTATCTGCCATATTTAGGGGCAATTGTTTGGGCATAGATTTTTATAGTTATGGATCATGTATCCTAAAGCGTTGCCTGGATCACTTATCCTTAGCGGATGGTGCAGGAACTCGGAGGATCAAGGATCCTTAACATTACTTACGATTTCTAACAATTATCCACGTTTTTAATGCTTATACACAGGTAAGGGACGACGTGGACTTAGTCTTTGCTAGAATCTCGTCGAATATGCTTCATAGAGCACGTGCTTGATGAAGAATAACCGTTATGGAGAACATGGGGGGACTTGAACCTTTTTCTGATAGTTAGTTACTTGATATTTTCTATCTTTAAAGGGGAAAACGAGCTCAGTTTAGGCAGCAGTCGAATACAACACAAAAACACATAGCACTCTCATACTCTCGCAAACCACACCCTATATTCCATTGTATTGAGCTTGTTGTCTTCCGAAGTTGTACAAGGATCATTGTTATTTTTTGTTATATATTCGGTGATCGGTAGTTTCCATCACCCGAGGTTTTTTATACCGGAGATCTCACAAAGATCAAGGGCTTTTTCCTCGTATAAATCTATGTGTTCATCGTTGTTCACATTTCTAGTTTGTTCATACAATTACTTGTCACACAAGCACTCAACCTCACAAAATCAGATTTGGTTACATTATCCTTATTGTGATTTTTGACCAAAATAGTTTGGCGCCCACTGTGGGGCAATCGGTGCTTCAATTCTAAAAATTCTGTTCATTTCATTCAGTTCTATTCATCTCCATTAACCACATGGCTTCTCAGGTAAATCTACTTCAATTGCCATGCCGGCGGTTACCTTATCTCAAGCCAGTGCACAGTTGCCTCTTATTCCCCCTGAAAATTCTCAGAAGAAGACATCATCTATTTTCACAGGATGTTTCTTCATCTACAACTACTAACAATGATGTTTCTACTTTGATTTTATAGATGAAAGGCTACATGGAACAACAAGAGAAAACCAACCAGAGGATCCTTGCGAAATTGATGAAATCAAGACGCAAAAGAGACCGGAAGAAAATCAGTCTCCACTGATGCCTAGAGCATTGGATTTTGCTTCTCCGTCATCAACAATCCAGCATTCCAAAGGATCCACGACTCAACCCCAAGGATCCTCTATCCTTTAACAAGGATCACTAGCAATGACGCAGCCTCAAGGATCCTCTATCCTTCAACAAGGATCATTGGAGACAACTCAGAATCAAGGATCCTTCCTCCGTTTGAGAGGATATATGGAGATGTTTCTAGCTCAAGGATCCTACTTTCAGAATCAAGGATCCTCGTCTCATGTTCAAGGATCCATGGATTACCCTCTAAGGCCTTCAATACCAATGTATCCAGGATCCAACATCTTTCAGGATCAAGGATCCTCAAGGAGTCAGTCATTCAGAAGTTTCGAAGTACATGAAGGGAATTTCATTCTTATGCAGATCATTGCTTCATCTGGTCCTACCATTGCACCAGACATGTCTTACCCTAGATATACTTCTGGGGTACCAGTTCCAAATCAATCGGGAGGTAACAATTTCAATACACCTTTTGATACTAACTTTGCTTACATGCAAGATGCAGGTATCAACCAAGCCATGGCCAGTGAGTTGCAAAAACTCAAGGATATGATATCCAGTGTCCTCGGAGTGGTCAACCCCACTCCAGAGATTCCGGATGAAAGTCACAGGGTGTCTCGCTTTGCACCTCATATAAGCAACGTTGAGATACCAAAACGCTTTCAAACACCAAGTATGAAGCTCTATGGTGGTACCACTGATCCGGAAGAGCATGTGGATTAGTACAGAGAAAGGATAGAGATCAACCCCATCCCTGAAAGGTTAAATGAAGCCTATCTGTGTAAGGGATTCAGATCCACACTCACTGGATCAGCACTCAAATAGCTGCTAAGTCTTCCTCCTTACTCTCTAACTTCATTTTCACATTAAGTTAACTTGTTCAATAATCATTTTTCTTGTAGTAGATCTTTTGAAAGGTTAACTAGTGACTTGTATAGGATTACCCAGGGATGTGATGAATCATTAAGAGATTATATCACTAGATTTAGTAGAGAATCCTTGGAAATACCTAGTTTAGATATTTCCACGGCTGTGGAACCTTTAAAATGGGATTACTAAAAGATTCTTCATTCTATGTTGATCTTGTTATGACACCTTGCAGGAATCTAGATGAAGTAAAAACATGGCCTTGAGATTCATCCGATTAGAGGATGACAAGAGGATCCAGGAAAGGTTGTCATGATCCTCAAAACAGGAGAATCAAGGATCCTTTCACAAGAATAATCGATCCAAGCAATACTCCAAGCATGACAGTCACAATGATCATGCGGATTGACAAGAGGAAGACGATGAGGATTATCCTCATATTTCTGAATATTGTTTTTCTGTTGATAACAGCGAACTAATACTTGCTTTGCAGAATTTAGATGACAAGGCTAGATGGCCGAGGAAAGATAAGTTGAAATGGTGTGCTTATCATAAGGATTTCAGTCACCTCACTAATGAATGTATAGCACCAAGGAGCTGCTCGGAAGGAAGAAGTCAAGGATCCAGGATCCTGAAAAAAATTCCTGAAAAAGCTCCTCCACCGCAGCAGATGCTCAGATCATTAACTTCATCTCCGGAGGCTGTGATATTTGTGGAACCTCATTTTCTGCAGCTAACAGGCACGCCAAGGAGAAGAAGATGGAGAAGGAGAGAGAACTCTTCGAACGACCACTCTGACTCAGCAGAAAGTTATATCTTTTGATGAGGATGACCGCGTTGACATACAGGATCCTCATCACGACGGTTTAGTCATAACATTATTTATTTCTAACTACTTTGTTCGCGGGATCCTTATCAACAGAGGAAGCTCGATGAACATAACCAAGTTGGATGTCCTTAAAAGAATGAATATTCCTAAATCCGAAATAGTCCGAAGATCGTCGGTGCTCGTAGGATTCAGTGGAGAAACAAAAAATACATTGGGGGACATCAAACTCCCGATCTACATAGAGGGAGTAAACTCTATTAAAAAATTTTGTGTTATTGATTGCTTATCCTGTTGCAATGTTATTCTTGGCAGGTCTTGGATACACGACCTGAAGGCAGTCCCCTCGACATACCATCAATGTGTAAAGCTACCAACCCCATGGGATGTGGTGAAAATAGATAGTGATCAACAGGAGGCAAATAACTGCTACACGTCTTCTATGAAGCCAGCTTGGAAACCAAAATAAGCATAGCAATTAAAGTATCCTCCAAGGGATGTCATGGAGGCAAGGGAGCAAGATGTCAAGGATATACTACTAGACCCCAGGGATCCTAAATCCAAAGTTTTATAGGATCCATGATCCTGGATAGCATAGAGCAAGATCTGGTATCCTTCTTAAAGGGAAGAAGGTCTACCTTCGCTTGGAAGCATGAAGCTGCACTCAAAACCCTAAAGGATTACTTATCCTCTGCACCAGCCCTGATGAAATTAGAAGATGGAGAACCATTATCTATATATTTAGTTGTTTCAGGTAAAGCGGTAAGCGCGGTCCTAGTTAAGGATCACGAAGGCCAACAACATCAGGTATATTATGTAAGTAAAAGTCTACTTGATGCTGAGGCCAGGTATTCTCATTTAGAGAAGTTAATTCTTGCTTTAATTATGGCTTCTGCTAAACTTAGACATTATTTTGAAACTCACACTATTATTGTTAAGACTAACTTTCCTATTAAGAATTTCCTCAGGAAACCTGAGATGTCAGGCATATTGGCAAAATGGGCAGTCAAGATTAGTGCATACGACATTAAGTATGAACCAAGAACTGCCATTAAGTCCCAAGCTTTAGCTGACTTTGTGGCTGATTTCAGTAGTAATCTACAAAGAGAAGCTGAATTGGAGGTACAACAACTTGAGGAGACCAAGAATCCTTGGACACTCTTCACAGATGGAGCTTCAAATGTCAAGGGAAATGGACTAGGCTTACTACTAAAATCACCACAGGGGGGACATTATACCCCAATCCACTGCATCTGAATTCCAAACTGCCAATAATGGATCAGGTTGACACAAGTACCTAAAAGAAGAGATGCAGAAGCAGACACTTTAGCTAACCTTGGATCATACCTAAAGATGCCAGAGGATGTCAAGATACCTATCATCCATGTTTTGTCTCCTGCAATTGATGAAAATGAAGCAATGGAGATAGCGGAGGACGCTGCATTTGTACCTAGTAATGATGTGCAGTCAAATTCAGGATCCTGGTCCTTCCAATTTTATATCCTAAAAGGGGAAATTCCTATAGGGGAAAAACCTAAAGCTTCAAGATTAAGGTATCCCAATTCACCATATTAAATAACATGTTATATAAGATATCTCTTGCAGGTCCCTATCTACGATGCATTGAGGATCCTGAGATCCAAGAAGTATTGAAGGATTCTTATGAAGGAGACTATGGAAATCACATTGGGGGCAGAGCACTATTTTCAATGATCCTCAGAACAGGATATTACTGACCTACAATGAAGAAGAATGTTGTGGAATACGCAAGGAAATGTGATGCTTGCCAAAGACATAGTAACATTCTTCATCAACCAGCAGAACCTCTGTATCCTGTATCCTCCTCTTGGCCATTCATGAGATGGGCAATGGATATAGTAGGCAAGCTTCCCAAGGCACCAGGAGGAAAGGTGTTCATGCTAGACATGACAGACTATTTCTCTAAATGGATAGAAGCAGAAGCTTTTACTCAAGTCTGAGAAAAGGAAGTTATATCCTTCATTAAGCGAAACATTATTACTAGATTTGGAATTCCTTCTGAAATTATTTGTGATAATGGATCCCAATTTATTGGGAGTAGAACTACTAACTTTTGTGACAGATGGCAAGTTATCAACAAAGAATGGCTGGAGCATATAACAAGAATGTCAGGATCAGAAGATTTCAAGTTGGTGATTTTGTGCTAGGGAAAGCATTCTAGAACACTATGAATCCAGCTGATGGCAAATTAGCACCAAAACGGGAAGGCCCTTATTTGATTGAAGCTGGAAAGGGGGCATATTGTTCGCTGACTATGGATGGTGATCTTCTCCCAAAAGCTTGGAATGTTGTTCATCTGAAGAAATACTTCATGTGAAAAGGATCATGGATCCTTAGATATTTCAGTGCCCTGACTCAGGAACAAGGAGCCTCAAAGGATATATGATCCTTACTTCGTTAACATCTTACTTTCACTCTCTTTCATTTTATACTTATTATTCATTATAAGGAAAGGATGTTAAACATTTAACATCTACTTTTAGCAAGTTTTAAGCTTTTGCAGAGTTTTTAACATTTATTCACAGAGGATTAAGGGGTCGGCCACCTCTCTCCCACGATTAATGTATCAGCAGATCCCAAGCTCCCCAAGGCACCAGTTTGGGCTTGTCCCCAGTTTTCACGGGCTTGACCCTAGTTCTAAGGTTTAAAGGTTTTCACCTTTCACACGAATTGGATTTTGACACCCCGCTAGTAGCGCACGTTATCCAAGTATAGTTCGAGGCAATGGGACCAGTACCTGCTTTAGGGGCTGACAATTTCATTGTTGTTGGCTATATGTAGGATCTCAAGTATAATGGTAGACATACCATACATCCGTTCCTAAGGTTTCTAACGTTTTCACGTTAGCTAAGGTTTTGGCATTTTCATGTCACTTACGATGGGCTAGTCGCCAGTTTGGGCCATACGCCAGTATACTAAGGTTTCTAACGTTATCACGTTAGCTTAAGCTTTGGGCTAATCCCTAGTTTATTTGGGCTTGTCCCCAGTTTGTTGCGCTTGTCCCCAGTTATTTGGGCTTGTCCCCAGTTTGTTGGGTTTATCTCTAGTTTATTTGGGCTTGTCCCGGTTTGTTTGGCTTAGTCCCAAGTTGATTTCAACAGGTTTTGGAGCTTCGAAGATTCACAAGTTGATTCAAAAAGGATCCTGGATCTTTAAAATTTATCTAACGGTGACTTGTATGTTTGTACAAAGGTAGTTCCTAAGGATACAAAATCCTAACTTGGATTTTATGGTATGCTTTATTCTTATTCTTGTCTATCTTATTGACTTCACCCTGAACCTTGAAATTCAGGGTATATGACTTATTTACATGTATCTAATCAGATTTTATCCATGATTATTTATATACAAGAATTTGAAATTTTTTAACAACATGAATTTTTCTAAATTCTTATAAGGTCAAACTTATGATTTTTCACAAACAATCTATTTGAATGTGGATACACAAGCATATCAAATAAACTTTACCAAACACATGAACAACACCAAGTATAGTCAAAAGGTTAAAATTTTCTATCAAAACCTTGCTAAGGTTACTAAAATGCTCAACCCGGGCTTCCACTAGCTCCGTGGCCAGTCCACTCGGGTTGATATAGGGTGTTACTAATTATTTTAAGTGCAGGAAAGTTAAGAGCAAAGGGTCTAAAAATCTCCATCCTCCACAAACAGAAGGATTTTCTGATCCTCAAAGAAAAGGGAGTTATCTCTAACCATGTATTTCGCAATGATAGTTATAGCAGGTCTTATCAGTGACGTCAGGCAGTGTAACTGCTAGTTACATGCAGCAACGGCTAGTCTGCATCCAACGGAAATATGACAGACTTGATTCACATCTTATATGCCATATTTGGGGGCAATTGTTTGGGCATAGATTTTTATAGTTATGGATCACGTATCCTAAAGCGTTGCCTGGATCACTTATCCTTAGCGGATGGTGCAGGAACTCGGAGGATCAAGGATCCTTAACATTACTTATGATTTCTAACAATTATCCACGTTTTTAATGCTTATACACAGGTAAGGGACGACGTGGACTTAGTCTTTGCTAGAATCTCATCGAATATGCTTCATAGAGCACGTGCTTGATGAAGAATAACCGTTATGGAGAACTTGGGGGGACTTGCACCTTTTTCGGATAGTTAGTTACTTGATATTTTCTATCTTTAAAGGGGAAAACGAGCTCAGTTTAGGCAGCAGTCGAATACAACACAATGAGGAAATTACTTGTTTACCCTTTTAAATTAATTTAGATTGAGGACACATGCCATCTCCATAATATTTTTAACACTTCTTACACTTTAGGCACTTTATACAGGATCCTCTACCTATATATATATAGGGGAGGGTTCATTGGGGAACATTAAAAAAGTTAGGAACAGGAGAACACTTTTAAAAATAATACTTAACATATTAAACATTATTTTTTTCTAATTTTTTTCGATATTTTTTTCTTATAAATATATGTAGAAACATTTTTAATAAAAAAATCAAAAACTAAAAATATAAAAAATGTATATCTTATAAAATTAACTTAACATGTTAAAAATCAATTTTTTTCAAAAAAATTTCAACGCTTTTCCTTATAAAAATGGGTAGAAACTATTCGAATAAAAAAATATTTTTTGTAAAAACATGTTTTTAACTGTTTTTATTTATATTTTTCGTTTTTGATTTTTTATAAAAAATGCTTCTACAAGTAATTATAAGAAGAAGCGTCGAAAAAGAATTTAGAAAAATTTGATATTTAACATGTTAAGTTAAATTTTTAAGAGTGTTCCCTGGTTTCCTACTTTTTTAGTGTTTCCCAATAAACCCCAAACTATATATATATGTATATGTATATGTATATGTATATGTATATGTATATGTATATGTATATGTGTTATATATATATATATATATATATATATATGGAGGGTTATCTTGAAAACGTTAAATATTGCGAGAACCGTGAGAACGAATAAGGAAACCAATCAAAACCATTTTTAATACAAACCTCATTCTAATTAAAATACAACATCAAAATAAGAATTTACAACATCAAATAATTCATTTCTTCCCTCAAAATCACTCTTATTAGATTTTTTACACATGTGTAAATGTAACAAATTTACACATGTGTAAATGACAAACTTACACATGTGTAAAAAAATTATTTACGAATTCACGTAAATTTAAACGTTGTAAATTAAATTCTAGCATTGTATTCGAATAATAATGATAAGTGTAAAAAGAATTTTTTAATTTGAATTGTTTTTGACCAAGTTTTCGTGGTTTTTTCATTCGTTCTCACGGTTCTCGCGATATTTATCATTCTCATTTAAACCCTCCCCTATATATATAGTGTAAAAAAGGGTGGTTTCGTGAGAAGGATAAGAAATGTTTTAAGCCCTTAGATCTTGTAGTTAATGGTTGAGATCAAGAAGGGCTTAAAATGTAAATTATGTTTTATTTTTTTGACTAATTTGGTTGGATTGGGGGTAATAGTGTCTTTTTATATTGTATTTTTAATAAAGAAACCGCCATCAACTTTAATGCACATGTAACTTCCACCCATTTTTTTGAACGTCAATAACTTTTTATACGTAATGTTTTTTAAAAATAAATTACATCATATTAACGAGTTTTTTTTATCTTCAATATGAGTACCATATTAATATATTTATATAGACAAAAAATTACGAATAACACATACTGGATTGCAGGTTTAAAACACCATAAATGCATGTTTAAAACACCATACGAAGAACACATACTGCACTGTTGGTTTAAAACACCATGAATGCATGTTTAAAACACCATACGAAGAACATACGAAGAACACATACTGAACTGCAAGTTTAAAACACCATGAATGTAGGTTTAAAACACCATACAAAGAACACATACTGGACTGCATGTTTAAAACACCATGAATGCAAGTTTAAAACATCATACGAAAAATCAATGGGTGGCGGTTATTGAAGGATGACGGTTATGGAAGGTTATCAATTAATTAAATTAATGAGAAAATTACATGTTTACCCTTTTGAGTTAAGTTAGATTGAGTGCACATGTCATCTCCACAATATTTATTACACTTCTCACACTTTGTACATGATCCTCTACCTATACATATATATGCCGTTTCATAAAAGTACGTTTTTAATGGGTTTGCACACTTGTGATGCACCATAATGCATGAGCTTGATGCGTACGTAATTAAAAGAAGGTTGATACATTAAGATCTATTGATATAATATTACTTAGTTGAGTGCAACGGTCATGCATGGTAATGTTATGACCCCAAAACTATGAATATTGTTTTAAAAAGACTTGGTTTACTGTCCGAAAAGGTTGTTACCCGTTTGCGTTTTATTTTTAATAAAATAAAAATATATATTACATGTATTTATGTCAAATATGCATTAAAAGTATATCATAATGCATCACATTATGCTAGTCGTCATGAAAGCGTCTCGTATTACATCGCAATAGGTCATTGTATATTACGTAGAAAATGATGCAACTTAACCAAACAAGTAGGTTTAATAAAACTTAAACACCTATGAAGGTTGGATGATCAAAAGGTTGAAATATTTGCATCTTCAAAGACATCAAATGAAGAACATGATCAAAATCTTATCCATCCTCAAAACAGTAATCGGTTCCATAATGCATAAAACAACAAAAATGACTATAAAAATGAAAAAAAAAAACAAACAAATATGTGAAATAAGAGATGAAATAAAACTTGATAAGACACGTGTATTTTAAAAAGGTGGTAGATGTTTTTGTTAAATTAGTTTTAGACACACAATATTTGTAATTAGTTTCATTAGAGCCGGTCCGAAGTATTCAAATGTTCTCTGGACGAGCTAAAAAAGACCCTTAAACCCTAACTCGTTATTTAAACTATTTTATTAAACAACAAATAACGTTATAGCAATAAATACAACAAACTCATAGTATTAAAGTGACATAGTGTCTTATGTATGGCGTATTTGCATTTTATGTTCCACATCGCCCAAGGGTCGGGACTCAAATTTAAACCGACGTACGTACACCCACCCAGTGCGTATGCCGGACACAGATGAATAAAATATCAAGATAAATGCATTTATACTAAAAATGTAAATACTTTTTGAATATAAATTCGTCGAAATTTGTTTAAAAAAATTATAAATATATTCTAAGCATAATTGTATAATTTACCAAAGAATTAAGAAAATAATGATGATTTTTATGAGGAGAAAAAATATATATTCGTGTTCTTGGAGCATAAAATTACGGGATAAAAACTATTTATATATATATATATATATATATATATATATACAGTGGAAGTATAAAATACAATATTCCTTAACGTACGAACGATATGAATTTGCGCACGTTATAAAACTCCAAACCCTAATCACGCATGTTGGAAAATCATAATCATGTATGTTGAAAAACAATAATCACACGTCTTGAATATCATAACCATGCGTTATTATGTTTTATGTTTTTTCAACATGCGTGATTATGGTTTTTCAACATGTGTGATTAGGGTTAGGAGTTTTATAACGTGTGTAATTTCATATCGTACGCTCGTACGTTAAGGAATTTTGTGCGTTAACCTCCCCATAAATATATATCTATATATGAAAAAGGTAAATGAGAACTACCATGAGTTATGAGAACCATGAAAACAAGGCATTCCAAAAGATTTTTTTTAATTCTCAAAAATGTTTAAAAAATTACTTTTCTCAGCAAAAATAAATAACCGCATGCAAAAATTTATATCGCCGCAAACAAAATTTACATCAGACGTAAACAAAATTTACATCAGGCATAACTATCGACTTGACAACTTTGTTTGTTCTTTTATTACAGATGTGTTTATAACATTTTCATTTACGTTTGTGCAAAAAATGGTGGCCCTACTCGTGCGGGAAGTAGGAGTTCTCACGTTCAACTCGTGGTTGTTCTTAATTGAACCGAATCCTATATATACAGGTAAGGGTTTATTTACAAGGAATATTTTTTCTACAAACCGTGAGAATTATATGTAAGGATTGTGTTTAAATTTTAGGCATGATATTTTAGATTCTTTTTATATGATATTATATAGAAAAACATCAAACGTACCAGTTTAAAACACAATAAAATGTATTCTTTCATGAAATTTAAAACACCATGCCAATAAGTTAATCAAAGTGCTTTAAATTTAATTCCTAAGATACATTTGATTGTGTTTTATATTGTACATTTGTGGTTTTTTTATATAATACCATGCAAAAAAAAATCTAAAACATTATGCCTAAAACTTAAAACAAAATGCAGACTTCTCAAAATTTTAGGAATAAAACAAATCTTTTGTCGACTAACCATGCCTTATATATATATATATATATATATATATATATATATATATATATATATATATATAGGGAAAGGATATATAGAAAACCCACTTGTAGTGAGAAAACCTAGGAAACTCAAAGCTCCCAACATTTTTTATTTTGAAAAAAATTACACATGTAATATACATGTTTTTAAGGGTTTTGAGCAAAAAAAATCAAAAAAACGCCGACCAGTTTTTTTTTTTTTAAAATAACCAAGTTTTTGTGTAACATATGTTAAATTCAGGTGTAACATATGTTACGGTCGCGTTGCTGAAAACTTGTTTATTTTTTTAAAAATATCCACTCGGCGCTTTTTTGATTTTTTTTTGCTTGAAAACCCTTAAAAACATGTATATTACATGTGTGATTTTTTTTTTCAAAATAAAAAAAATGTCGGGAGCTTTGAGTTTCCTAAGTTTTCTCAACTACAAGGGTTTTCTTCATATACTTACATTATATATATATATATATATATATATATATATATATATATATATATATATATATATATATATAGGAGAAGGATCCGTTAGGAATCACCCTTTATTGCGAGAACCGCCAGAACCACCCAAAAAATACCTAAAAATGTCTAAAAAACCGAAAAAAATTTAATATTTTTTTTTGAAAAATTCGCTATATTTCGTCAACAATAAAAAAATTTCAAATTTCTTTTTTGAGTAACAGTTATCCATGCACATGTGCATTTTTATCATTTCTTTGACAAATTTCGTAATATATTACAAACATTGGACAATTGTACTTTAATTTACACAACCACGTGTAATACACTACTTTTTACATTACCAGTATTAGAAACGCACATGTGCATCTATATGTATCAACATGAAATAATGTGTTTTGGTACACTACTTTGAATACACATTCTCTTTCATCTATCATTCCATCTATAATGCACTACCATTCACATGTGCATATGTATCATTTCTTCGACACATTCCGTAATACGTTACACATATTAGGCAATTGTATTTTCATTTACACTACCATGTGTAATACACTATTTTTTACGTTACGAATATTAGAAATGCACATGTGCATCTATATGTATCAACATGAAATAAGGGGTTTTGGTACACTACTTTGAATACACTTTCTCTTTCAACTATCATACCATCCATAATACACTTCCATTACCTCCTACCATCCATAACACAATACCATTACCTCCTACTATCTATAATACAATACCAATACCAATATTTTCACTTTATTACATGTATATCAACACAATTTATACCATCCAATCAACATATTACATCATAAAGTGACAACTATAACCAAACCATCAACCATTAGATATAACTAAAACATGTATATCAGCCTACTTCATCATTCAAAATCACAAACTTTTTGTACCAAAACACGTTATATAATGGTTATACATAATGATGCACATGTGCATTTTGAATATTGGTAATGTAAAATGTAGTGTATTACGGATGGTATTGTAAATTAAAGTGCAATTGTCTACTACTGATAATGTATTACATAATTTGTCGAAGTTATGATACATATGCACATGTGCATGGATAACTGTTACTCGAAAAAAAAGTATTTTTTTGGAAACGAAATATAGTGAATCTTTTTTAAAAAATATTAAAAAAACATTAAGTGTTTTTTGATTTTTTTTAGATTTTATTTTGCAATAAAGGTGGTTCTCGCGGTTCTCGCAATAAAGGTGGTTCTCGCATGAACCTTACCCTATATATATATATATAGAGAAAGAGAGAGTGTGTGTAACACCTCGTGTTTTTACGTCAAATAAAAGTCCGACACGTGTCCAATTAATCCTCGTGTGTCGTGTGCTAAACGAGAGGGTCTAAAGTCGCCAACGCGATAATTTATTAAGTGGTGATGATTAAAGTGGAGGGGCTAAATGTGGAAAATTTAAAATTTATGAGTTTTGAAAGGCGGTTACGGACCGCAACCATACTTGGTTACGGTCCGCAACCAGTTCAAAACTGGGGCGCCTGAAAGGCCTTACGGACCGCATGACTAAAGCCATACGGTCCGCAAGAACCTGCCAGCGACAGAAAATGTGGCAGCCTCATGTGCTGCCACCCTTGTCGCCATTGCCACCCTCTAGCTCCTTGTGCCACGACCTGGGACACTTGGGAGCCTCTCACAACAGCCTCCAACACCTGGAACAACCCCCATGCTTCCTCCTCACTATAAAAGGGGACTTGATTTGCCTCTTACCATTGCTCACTTCTCACAAATTTTCTCTTCTTCTTCGCTGAAGGTTCCTGAGCTTAAAGGAGCTTCCAACCCAGTTCTATTTCAAGTTAGGACCTTGTGTAAGTGTCCTTAACCTTCCTTTTCAGTTTTATTAGGCTTAAAGCCAAAAGTCAAAGCGTTTACGTAAAAACGCTTTGACCTTAGGTTAAGACCATTACAGTCCAGCCATTGTTCGTTATGAACGTGGCTACGTGATCATAATTAGGTAGGTGTTAATCCCTTAAAAGGGAACCTCCTGATTACCACGTTTGCTTGACCAATTGACGGGTCAAAGTTATATAATTAAAAAGTCAACGAGTCAGTTTTTATAAAAATTCATAACTAGTAATGTGGGTGTTATAAAATATGTTTAGTCACTCTAATAACTTGGTAATAAGTATTAGAACATGTATAAACATGCTCGGCCCGTCAAGTCCAGGTCTAGGGTCGGTTCGCAACCGAAAGTCGCAAGGTTTGACTTCTGCTTTGACTTTCAGTTCTGACCCAATTTAGCAACTTAGGCTACTGACCTTAAGTTGTTTTAGGACCATGATATAGTATAGAATATCCCTCTAAAGTTTTACTACATGGTTGATTAGTATTCTGCGTTTTATGCAAGTTTCCGTTAAAATGCCAAATCTTGACTAAATTGCCCTTTTTGTATAAACTAAGGTTTCATACATCAACGAACATACAAATAAGTTATAAACTGATTTGTAAACTTAATTAAATTAGTTTGATGTCATGATTCTGGTCATAAACTAAAATTTACATAAATAACATATTAATAGCTTTAAAAAGACTAAAATGCCCTTTTCAGCATTTTAGATGGTTTTAACATAATTTCTCCACCAAAACTAATACCTACTGATGTAATATCATATTATGGAATATTTGGGAGATTGAAACAATTTATAAACTGAGTTTGCATACAAGTCCTTGTATAATACCGGTAAATGACGATAACGCTCTTACGGCGAATAAAATGAGTTTGACAATATTTTTGACATCTAAATCTTTTACCTACTGATATAGTATATTCAATAACATATTTTAGTATATTGTCCACACCCCGACCCGCAGCGGAATAAGAGTCGGGGCATAATTGGGTTATCACCAAAGCTCATGATATTTACTAAGATGTTTCATATTTATTAAAGTCAAAGTTACATTTCCAAATATCCAAACATGTCCATACAATACAAAGAAAATAAACCAAACATAACAATCCCAAACTCTAAATCATTTTATTCTTCTAGTCCAATCCTATGTGTTTCTGGCTGCAGCTGGTTCACCTGTATCATGTGTAAAAATGGGGTTTTTGGGTAAACATAAGTTGGCGAGTGAACCTTGTTAGATAAACATTTATTATTGATTTACTTGTTAGTTTATCAATGAAAAATTGTGCATAATCATAAATGAGCAAATGTAAATAACCAAGCAGTAGCAATAGCAATCACAACTATAACATACAATAACACATGATAGCATACATTAACATACCAACATCATACGATAAATAACATGAATGAAACTGTGCGATCAAGACTCAATCAAACGGAGCCGATCGTATTGCATGTACTGAAAATGAAAAAAAATGTCTGTGCGATCAAGGCTCAATCAAACGGAGCCGATCGTATGTGGGCACGCCAGGTTCACGCTCATAATGTAATGGGGAACATGCTCAACGCTCATAATGTAATGGGGAGCGGCGGCCTATGAAATTGCATGTACTGAAAATAGTAAATTGCATCTAACGATAACCACACAACAGTTGAAACAAACTGAATACACATGTTCATCATATGATGTATGCACAATAATTTAAATATAATATATATAGCAAGACACATGATACACCCCAAAACGTGATTAAAACGGGGAATTCATAAGATTCACTCACATTGGGTGCGTTTGATTGGAGATGATGAGATGCGCACGAGTCGGGAGAGTTGAACAACGAGAATTACTAACCTAAATAATAACGGAAAAATATAATAAATGAGTGGATTTTATTAAGGATTTTAATGGGATTTTTAGATATATTTTTGTGAGTTTAAGGCTATTTTCTATCTTTAAAAATATTATTTTAAGTATTTTTAATTGATTTTTAAATTAAATTAAATAAATAAAAATATATAAAAAAATTGTTTATTTTTGTGTTGACCGTTGACCGTTGACTTGTTGACCTGTTGACCGGTTCGGTCAGTGTGCATGAATGCGCTGGGTGAGACTCGAACTCGAGACCTCCCGTACGCGTGCACGCAGCTCTAACAACTGAGCTACGTGTCTAACCCGAAATAATCTTGTTTTTAATTATATTTATATACTAATTCGATTTAACCAAAATTCTTTTAATTTAAAAAACATTTTAAATTCGTTCAACCGGTGCCAGTAACAGGTTTCGAACGCGTGACGTGCGACTTAGTGTTGCACACAGTCCACCGCTGGACTGTGTGTCTAACCTGGTTAATATCTCGGTTTTTATTATACTTAACAACTAACGGGGTTAACCCGGTTCAGCTTTAATCAAAAAGGCATTTTATTACTTAGAGGGTGCGTGTATCAGGGATCGAACTCGTGACATGCGCGTATTATTTGCACACAGTCCACCGCTGGACTGTGTGTCTAACCCGTTTAAAATACCAATTTTAATTATACTTATAACTTAACTATCTTCGTCTTCTTCACTCAAATTACAGTCGACGGTATTACTAATCCGTTTTCTTGTTTTTACGATTAACAATCATTCTTAAGGCTAAAATGAAATGGCAGAGACGTGTTGGAAGTAACATACCGTAGGAATGATATATCACAGAATTTCCGGCAATGCGTCGGTTCTGTTTTTGTACACCTCAACTGAACAAAACAATTAACCGTTTTGATTAGCCAATCGTGGAATTGAAGTGATAAACAAACGTTAAAAGTGTGTTTGAAGGTCCTTACCGTTTCACAGACGATGATAACGATTTCCAGAAATTTTCCGGCGAACTGGAATTATCTGATAACGGTGTCTGAATTCGATTTCAATTGAAAGGTTTAAGTTAGAAATAGCTTAACAATTGTTAGACTACGACGGTATTGAAAGAATTACCGTTTTGATGATGAATACGGTTTTCCGGCGAACTTGCAGAAATTTCCGGCGAGTTGATTTAAGCGTTCTGATGGACTGAAAGTATGACGAAAGTAAAATGGAAGGTTTGTCTGATGTCTCTGAGTCGCGAGAAGGGTTTTGATTGAAGTAATTTGGACTTTGATTATTTTCGGTTATAAAAACCGATAATGATGAAAATTGATGTTCATTCAAATCCGAATTGTTTAAAATCGTCGGTGCATCGGTTATAAACCTGAATGTGCGATTAATCAATAGATTGTTGAATTGCCGATTTCGGTTTCTCAGTTGGCGCAACCGGTTTAACTATATTTGTGTATAAAAGTTATTTGTTTCATAGAGATGACAGAAAACAACAAGTGGCGGAGTGGTGATGTGGGTGTGTGTTAAGTCTTTGGATTTAGGTTCTGGCTGACCCGGGTTCGAGTCCCGGCAGCAACATTTTATTTTTATTTATTTTGTTTTCACTTTTTATCAAAAATAAATTTTATAGTTTAGTTTGTTTATTAATTATGTATCATTAAGAATCAAAATAACCATAAATACACAACGTGACATTTATAACTTGATATTCGATTACAAAACGGAGCGGGTTTTGGAAACCCGTTTTTGACAAATGTTACAGTATCCCCTACTTTTAGGAATTTCGTCCCGAAATTTTAAGTAGTAGAAGTAGTAGGAAAAAGATGCGGGTATTTTTCACGCATTGAGTCTTCACGTTCCCAAGTAAACTCAGGTCCCCGTTTCGACTCCCAGCGTACCCTAACAATTGGAATGCGACTCCGTCGTAAACGTTTCTCCCCGAAGTCCATGATCTCTACTGGTCTTTCAATAAAACGCATAGATTCATCAATCTGAATATCTTCCAGAGGAATGTGAAGGTTTTCATCAGCGAGGCACTTCTTCAAGTTTGATACGTGGAATGTGGGATGAATCCTGTTGAGTTCTTCTGGTAGATCAAGCTTGTATGCTACAGGACCTACTCTTTCGAGTATCTTGAAAGGTCCTACGTAGCGTGGTGCTAGCTTGCCCTTTTGACCAAAACGAACTACTCCCTTCCACGGTGATACTTTTAGAAGTACATGATCACCAATGTTAAACTCTAAAGGCTTCCGTCATTTATCTGCATAACTCTTTTGACGACTCTGGGCCGCTAGAAGATTGTTTCGGATTTGATGGATC
This sequence comes from Scalesia atractyloides, assembly GCA_947069175.1. Lineage (NCBI taxonomy): Eukaryota > Viridiplantae > Streptophyta > Magnoliopsida > Asterales > Asteraceae > Scalesia > Scalesia atractyloides. The sequence goes on along the minus strand of CAMTDV010000015.1, from coordinate 74,279,847 downwards.
TTGTCTGTGGTTTCTTGGATCAATTCTGGACCAGTGATTTGAGCTTCCCCAATTTCGTGCCAACATACAGGAGATCGGCACTTACGACCATATAAGGCTTCAAAAGGTGCCATGCCGATACTTGAATGATAGCTGTTGTTGTACGAAAATTCAACTAATGGTAGATGCGCGTCCCAATTTCCCTTGAAGTCTATGACACATGCTCGAAGCATATCTTCAAGAGTTTGAATGGTGCGTTCAGATTGTCCATCAGTTTGAGGGTGATAGGCGGTACTGAGATCTAATCGCGTACCCATAGCGGCTTGTACTGCTTGCCATGTTCGTGAAGTGAAACGACCATCACGATCAGAAATAATGCTTAACGGTACCCCATGTCGGCTTACGATTTCGCTGATATAAATATGAGCAAGCTTTTCGTTCTTGAAATCTTCGCGGATAGGAATAAAGTGAGCTGATTTTGTAAGTCGGTCAATTATTACCCATATAGTGTCGTACCCACCAGAAGTGCGAGGTAACCAGGTAATGAAGTCCATGGTTATATTTTCCCACTTCCATACAGGTATTTCAGGTTGGACCAGAAGTCCTGAGGGTCTTTGGTGTTCAGCTTTCACCTTGGAACATGTAAGGCACTTAGAAACAGAAACAGCAATATCCTTTTTCATTCCAGGCCACCAATAGGTATATCGTAGGTCTTGATACATCTTATCGGCTCCTGGGTATATAGAGTATCGCGTTTTGTGAGCTTCATTCATAAGAATTTCACGAAGATTGTTGTGGTTAGGAATCCAGATACGATCTAGGTAGTACAGAATACCATCAGATTTAGTTTCAATTTTAAGTTCAGCTCCACAGGACATCTCCTTTCGTACATCATCTTCCGTTACTGAAACGTGTTGGGCTTCTCGAATTTGATCTTTAATGTCAGTTATGATTTGCGAACATAGAAGACGAATGGAGTTCGCATAACCCTTTCGACTAAGTGCATCGGCCACCACATTTGCTTTGCCAGGGTGGTACCGAATTTCACAGTCGTAGTCATTTAGAAGTTCGACCCATCTTCGTTGCCTCATGTTTAACTCCTTTTGATTGAAGATATGTTGAAGACTCTTGTGGTCAGTGTATATTTCACACTTAGTACCATAGAGATAATGTCTCCATATCTTAAGAGCGAACACAACGGCTCCAAGTTCTAGGTCATGAGTGGTGTAGTTCTTCTCATGCGTCTTGAGTTGTCTCGAAGCATAAGCTATAACTTTTCCTCTTTGCATTAGAACGCAGCCTAATCCTTGCCCTGACGCGTCGCAATAGACCACAAAATCATCACAACCTTCAGGAAGAGTGAGGATTGGTGCATCACAAAGTTTTTGTTTAAGAGTTTGGAAGGCTTCTTCCTGCTTGGGTCCCCATATGAAAGGTTTTCCCTTGTGAGTTAAAGCCGTGAGTGGTACAGCAATGCGTGAGAAGTTTGAGATGAATCGACGATAATAACCAGCCAATCCAAGAAAAGATCTTACTTCAGTTGGTGTACGTGGAGCTTGCCATTCTTGTACCGCTTTGATCTTTGAGGGGTCGACATGTATTCCCTTGTCATTGACTATATGTCCGAGGAATTGCACCTCTTTTAACCAGAATTCGCATTTGGAGAATTTGGCGTAAAGCTTTACATTCTCTAGAAGTGTAAGGATGAGTCGAAGATGATGCTCATGATCAGATTTAGACTTTGAATAAATAAGAATGTCATCGATGAAGACTATAACAAATCGATCAAGATAAAGTTTGCAGACTCTGTTCATTAGGTCCATGAAGACAGCTGGTGCGTTGGTTAAACCAAATGGCATGACCATGAATTCATAATGGCCATAACGAGTTCGGAAAGCAGTCTTTGGGACGTCTTCTTCATGTACTCTAAGTTGATGATAGCCAGATCGAAGGTCGATTTTTGAAAAGCAGTTGGCACCTTGAAGTTGGTCAAGAAGATCATCAATGCGAGGTAAAGGATAGCTATTCTTGATTGTTAATTTGTTGAGCTCTCTGTAGTCGATGCACATACGAAACGATCCATCTTTCTTCTTTACAAAAAGGACAGGTGCACCCCAAGGTGATGAGCTAGGACGTATGAATCCCTTGTCAGTCAACTCTTGTAATTGACTGGCTAGCTCTTGCATTTCAGAGGGGGCTAACCTATAAGGAGACTTTGCAACTGGTGTAGCACCAGGTATAAGATCAATACGGAATTTGACTTCTCTAACTGGAGGAAGTCCTGAAATGTCGTCAGGAAAAACTCGCGGGAAATCTTTTACTACTGGAATGTCTTCAAGTTTCTTCTCCATGGTTCCCTTTTTGATGATATGAGCTAAAAACGCGACATAATTTTTGCGAAGATATTTTTGGGCTTGAAGACAAGACATTAAGCTGAGCCCCTTCGACGAGGTTTCATCAAAGATTCGAAGAGTCTGACCGTTTGAAAGAGGAATACGTATAAATTTTTCGCGACATACAACTTCTGCCTGATGTTGACTGAGCCAGTCCATACCAATTATGATATCAAAACTTCCCAGCTTCATAGGAATAAGGTCGACTGAGAAATCGTGGTCGTTTAAGGTGAGTGTACAGTTGCGTATAATAGAGCTTAATGAAACTGGTTTCCCGTCAGCAACTTCTACCGTTATGGATTCCATGAGCTTATCTCGATTTTGGTTTAAGATAGGTTCAAATTCTAAGGACACAAAACTTCTATCCGCACCAGTATCAAATAACATAGATGCATATCTACCATTTATAAGGAACGTACCGTTAACCACATTGCCGTCGGCCCTAGCCTGATTAGCGTTGATATTGAAAGCTCTTCCTCTTGCAGGTGGAGGAGCTTGGTTCGCTTGATTCACCGGGTTGGCTTGAGCCTGAGCATGAATAATGTTTACCAACCTTGGACAAGTGTTTCTGAAATGGCTTGGGTCTCCGCAATTGTAGCAAGCCCGCATAGGTTGACCCATAGGATAATTGGGTTGGTAATATGTTTGGGCTAAATGTTGGGTGGGTGGTAATAGTAGGGGTTGTTGGGCTTGACCCATTAATTGTTGGTGGGTTTGGGTTAAAGGTTGGTGGCGGTTCGTTCGCTGGGGCATGCGGCAGGTTTGAACAGTATGACCCGCGCGACCACAGCCGGTGCAATGCTGGCAAGGATAATCAGGAGAATGGTGATATTGGCAACGGTTACATTTTGGTAACGGGCTAGAGTAGGGTCTTTTGTATAGTGCAGGTGAAGGAGCGACTTGGGTAATGGGTGCAGCAGGAATTGGGAGGTTGGTTTGCGTAACGACAAAGTTTCTGGTGTTGCGCTTCCTCTTGTTAGCAAACTTAGAGGAGGAGATGGAATGGTTTGAAGTTTGACCCTCAACAGGGGCTTTCTTTTTCTCTTCTTTAAACTTCCCGTTGCGAATTCGATTCTCGGTCAGTTCAGTCGCTAGCTCCATCACAAGATTTGAAATGTTTGTATGAGCACTTGCTGGTAGGAGGGTTGTCGATGTTCTGGTCATGTTGTTGGGGAGGGTTAGTAGGATTTGTAGCGAGGGCTTGTTGTACTTGGACCACAATGTCAGGCAGTATCGTGGCCATTTGTTTCGCGATTTGTGTGGCCAAGCGTTCCTGAGACCTTCCTGATCTTTTACCCCTTCGTTGTTGTCTGGACGACATCTACAGGAACATACATAAGAAGATTGTGAGTTTATGGAGTCTTTTTAGGTGTCATGTGTCTTTAAGAAAAATGAAAATAACATAAATATCAATCATGCAACCACATCCATAGGATGTATTGGGTTTGCTCATGTTGGGCCTCAAATGTCCCCCATACCTTCACCTATATAGTCATGTGGGCCCCCATGACTATGGGCTTGGTAGGATTCACATTAGTATTGGCAATTTAACACTCGCATCACCCGAATGCAAACCACAAAATATGTTCATGAGATGTTTGGTCGGAACGTGTCCAGGTGTAGACACAATGACAACTCAAAGTGGGGTTAGCTCACACGACGTTTGGTATAGCATGCTTTGGCCTAATAGGTACTTCGTACTCTCATCGTTAGTCCCCAGGTAGGCAAACTGGTCCTTTATTTTGGATTTATACGAATGCCAGCCTAGACATGACGTTCCGACTACCGGTACGGGTACCCTTCCAGTTACTACATGCCCGTCATGAGAACTCACTTTGATGAGATTTGAAAACACAAAAATCATTGTAAAAGCAATCATGATGTGGTGTGTGCTTTCATGGATGTGATATGTTATGAGAATATGATTCATGATAGGCATTATATGATAGTATATACTTATGAACATGCTTGCATAACATTGAATGTAACATTTAACATAAAACATATAAACATCATGAAATTTGGCATGTAACACACAAAAATCTTATAAGCTCATGATATTTACTAAGATGTTTCATATTTATTAAAGTCAAAGTTACATTTCCAAATATCCAAACATGTCCATACAATACAAAGAAAATAAACCAAACATAACAATCCCAAACTCTAAATCATTTTATTCTTCTAGTCCAATCCTATGTGTTTCTGGCTGCAGCTGGTTCACCTGTATCATGTGTAAAAATGGGGGTTTTTGGGTAAACATAAGTTGGCGAGTGAACCTTGTTAGATAAACATTTATTATTGATTTACTTGTTAGTTTATCAATGAAAAATTGTGCATAATCATAAATGAGCAAATGTAAATAACCAAGCAGTAGCAATAGCAATCACAACTATAACATACAATAACACATGATAGCATACATTAACATACCAACATCATACGATAAATAACATGAATGAAACTGTGCGATCAAGGCTCAATCAAACGGAGCCGATCGTATTGCATGTACTGAAAATGAAAAAAAAATGTCTGTGCGATCAAGGCTCAATCAAACGGAGCCGATCGTATGTGGGCACGCCAGGTTCACGCTCATAATGTAATGGGGAACATGCTCAACGCTCATAATGTAATGGGGAGCGGCGGCCTATGAAATTGCATGTACTGAAAATAGTAAATTGCATCTAACGATAACCACACAACAGTTGAAACAAACTGAATACACATGTTCATCATATGATGTATGCACAATAATTTAAATATAATATATATAGCAAGACACATGATACACCCCAAAACGTGATTAAAACGGGGAATTCGTAAGATTCACTCACATTGGGTGCGTTTGATTGGAGATGATGAGATGCGCACGAGTCGGGAGAGTTGAACAACGAGAATTACTAAGCTAAATAATAACGGAAAAATATAATAAATGAGTGGATTTTATTAAGGATTTTAATGGGATTTTTAGATATATTTTTGTGAGTTTAAGGCTATTTTCTATCTTTAAAAATATTATTTTAAGTATTTTTAATTGATTTTTAAATTAAATTAAATAAATAAAAATATATAAAAAAATTGTTTATTTTTGTGTTGACCGTTGACCGTTGACTTGTTGACCTGTTGACCGGTTCGGTCAGTGTGCATGAATGCGCTGGGTGAGACTCGAACTCGAGACCTCCCGTACGCGTGCACGCAGCTCTAACAACTGAGCTACGTGTCTAACCCGAAATAATCTTGTTTTTAATTATATTTATATACTAATTCGATTTAACCAAAATTCTTTTAATTTAAAAAACATTTTAAATTCGTTCAACCGGTGCCAGTAACAGGTTTCGAATGCGTGACGTGCGACTTAGTGTTGCACACAGTCCACCGCTGGACTGTGTGTCTAACCTGGTTAATATCTCGGTTTTTATTATACTTAACAACTAACGGGGTTAACCCAGTTCAGCTTTAATCAAAAAGGCATTTTATTACTTAGAGGGTGCGTGTATCAGGGATCGAACTCGTGACATGCGCGTATTATTTGCACACAGTCCACCGCTGGACTGTGTGTCTAACCCGTTTAAAATACCAATTTTAATTATACTTATAACTTAACTATCTTCGTCTTCTTCACTCAAATTACAGTCGACGGTATTACTAATCCGTTTTCTTGTTTTTACGATTAACAATCATTCTTAAGGCTAAAATGAAATGGTAGAGACGGTGTTGGAAGTAACATACCGTAGGAATGATATATCACAGAATTTCCGGCAATGCGTCGGTTCTGTTTTTGTGCACCTCAACTGAACAAAACAATTAACCGTTTTGATTAGCCAATCGTGGAATTGAAGTGATAAACAAACGTTAAAAGTGTGTTTGAAGGTCCTTACCGTTTCACAGACGATGATAACGATTTCCAGAAATTTTCCGGCGAACTGGAATTATCTGATAACGGTGTCTGAATTCGATTTCAATTGAAAGGTTTAAGTTAGAAATAGCTTAACAATTGTTAGACTACGACGGTATTGAAAGAATTACCGTTTTGATGATGAATACGGTTTTCCGGCGAACTTGCAGAAATTTCCGGCGAGTTGATTTAAGCGTTCTGATGGACTGAAAGTATGACGAAAGTAAAATGGAAGGTTTGTCTGATGTCTCTGAGTCGCGAGAAGGGTTTTGATTGAAGTAATTTGGACCTTGATTATTTTCGGTTATAAAAACCGATAATGATGAAAATTGATGTTCATTCAAATCCGAATTGACTAAAATCATCGGTGCATCGGTTATAAACCTGAATGTGCGATTAATCAAACGATTAGATGGTTGAATTGCCGATTTCGGTTTCTCAGTTGGCGCAACCGGTTTAACTATATTTGTGTATAAAAGTTATTTGTTTCCTAGAGATGACAGAAAACAACAAGTGGCGGAGTGGTGATGTGGGTGTGTGTTAAGTCTTTGGATTTAGGTTCCGGCTGACCCGGGTTCGAGTCCCGGCAGCAACATTTTATTTTTATTTATTTTGTTTTCACTTTTTATCAAAAATAAATTTTATAGTTTAGTTTGTTTATTAATTATGTATCATTAAGAATCAAAATAACCATAAATACACAACGTGACATTTATAACTTGATATTCGATTACAAAATGGAGCGGGTTTTGGAAACTCGTTTTTGACAAATGTTACATATATAAACTTAATCATAATCTCAGATTTCATTAAACTTCACTTAAATCGTCTTAGCGCATTTATCGTCGTTTCGGCGCATAGTATGGTTTAAAACCATAACTATGAACCAAAACTTGTTACCTACTGATTAGTAAAACTTATTTTAAATATTTTTACAGTAGGTACAAGTCCCGAACTCAGAATCCCAAATATGACATTAAATCTATGTGTGAAATGACCAAAATGCCCCTACGAGACATCGTTTGGTTTAAAACTATCAACCACACATATATTTGATATCTTACTGATATAACATTATAAAATGCATAATTTTACAGAATGTTTATGAACTTAACATCAGTTTACTTACAAACCTCTTTTATAAAGCGTAAAATGACCAAAACACCATTTTGAGGCGTAACTTGATTTTAAAACCATAACAGGCATATATGTTGATATCCTAACATGTTTATAACATATTGGCATATGAAACTTGTATATGACTCATCCGGTTACCTGGTTTCGCTTATATGCGAACGGTTAAGCCTACGTGACTAGTTTACGTAATTTAACCAAAATGGGTTTAACCTTATCATTTTTATATCAAAATCCAGAATGTTTTGTGTTTACCATATTATACAAGTCTCAGTACTTGTCAGGTCCAAATAACATTCTATTCCAGTCACCGCTTAATCTAGCGTATCGTGTCGTATTTGTTTAACGTAAGACTAGCCGGTTCAAGTCTATGACTTAACTAAGGACCCGTTAGCATCCTAATTGGTTAATAATACCATCATTCCAGACTAGACGCCTTCCGGTAGATTGTGCTTGTACTTATCATTTGATTTGCAGCTGAGTTGTTATTTTCTTAAAGATTTAGCTCAGGTAAATACCTTTAGCCTATTTCCCCTTATACGGGCTTGGGGTACGGTAAATTATTACCGCTTGGTCGGGTATGGGATCATGTATTGTCCAGTTGTGATTATAACTAAATCTCATAACTCGTTTTAATCTATTGTCTGATAACTTAAACATTGGGGGTGGGCTTGACGTGTCTGGGATATCCTTAGGCTCATTAAAGTGCTAATGGCCACGACCTATGCACTAGGGTGTAGGCATACACCTGTCAGTGCCAATTATTATTATTATATGCTTTCTGTGTGAAAGTTCAGAAGTGGTGTATTAGTCGATCATGTCTTGGTTTCTGTACTATGCCCCATATGTATTGACAGGCTTATAAAACTGTATACAAGGTCATTTCACTGTCTCAAGTTATTTATAAAAATGTGCCTACCGCACTTAAAATAATTTTTGAAAAGATTTTCAAAAGTGTTGGTTGATTGTATTTACCAGTGAAAACTGACGTATGTTCAAAAGGTTAAGATACAAGTATAACACGTAATAGGCCGGAAGCTGCACAGGCATTTACATAGAGGACTTGCAACCCTTAGTAGTGCCAATAAAGTCTGTTGAAATCTTCTGTACATATTTTATTACGATTCGCCTGTGGATCTTTATTACAATTCGTCTGTATTTATTATTTTTGAACTTTGAACTTTATCGGGTTGTAATAATATTTAATATCCAAGACTTCCGTTGTGTTGCTCTGTGTTGTTTGGTTATGATGTTATCAACTTACGTCACAATACTCCCCACCGGGATACACGTGAAAATCGGGGTGTGACAGAGAGAGAGAGAGAGAAATTTAAATGAAAAGATAAAAATCAAATAGATTTATATATTTTCATGAGTTAAAAGATGTTTATTTGAAGTTATAATGTTCAGGATGGGAATCGAACCCAGTGGCCATTAACTGTAGAATTAATTGCCAACCAATGATCAACGCATCAAGGTTCTTTTTGTTTTAGAAATAAACAATACTTATCAATTTACAGTACTGCAAAACTGAAGAAGAAAAAAGGCAACATCAAGAATCGAACCAGGTACCAAGGGTTTAAAAGGTGACACACATACCACTGCATTATGATCCGCATAGTGTCTTAATTTGTTATATGGTATATACGTATATATATATATATATATATAATTTAAGGCCCTCATGAAAACTGGGCCTCGACCGGAGGTGCAACACGCCCACCCCTAGGTTCGGCTTTGAGTTTCATACACCAATGTAATCATACAATTCGTTCATGCCCCAACCTACACAACTTGGACGCACCATTGTGATGTTTGACACATCGTTGTAATTAATTTCAGTGCACTCTTCAGTCCATTCTCAATTCCAATGAATTCCATGAACCAAACGAACCCTTAGGTAAAATACAATTTAATCAATACATTAGTGTGCAAATAAAAAAACTATTACCTTGTTTGCTCTCTTTCCGAACACGAACATCATGGCATCAATCACATTGCTTTCTGCCTATTCCCGTTGCCATTAAGACCAACTGCAACATAAAATTCATGTTCAATTCAAGAATTTCAAATCACATCAAAATCAAACAAGCCCTAAAAATTAATTTATGGGTTTTCTGTGATGTTGTTACAGGAACAAGACCCCTAGTTATCGCATTAGAGAAGGCGAAGGTACTATGGAATTCATATGTGGTTGAACAACATTATCGATGGTTTGGAGACAACCCCAAATTACCGTTGTTGTTAGGGCTCAACCCTCGCTAGCAAGGGTGTAATGGTGGTTAGAAACAACCCAAATCACCGCCGCCCTCAGATTCGCAACGGAACCCTAGCCAAGAACCCCAAATCACCGACATTGTCGGGTTTACAATGGAACCCTAGCCCCCAGAAATCAGTTTTGGTCTCTGAGCTTCATCATCCTCCGTTACTTTGATGTCTTTGGCTTCACCAGCCTACATTACTTTAATGAAGGCATTGGAACTTTGGGAAGTAAGGCATGGGCAAGAGTTTAAACGATAGAATAAAACGCATACACCCCTATCGTCGTTCTCAACTCAAAGGCTATTTCTACTGTTTATGTCGTTGGTTTTTAATATATAGGTAAATTATCAAAATGTTATTCATCCTCGAAACAAGAATTGAATCCATAGTACATCAAAAGCCCTAATAACAAACATCATTAAAATGATTTTTTTAACCATTGTTTATAAAACAAACTAATATGGGAAATACAAGTTGGAATAAAACCTAATAAGACACATGTATTTTAAAGAGATTATCGACGCCTTTCGTCAAATTACAAGTTTCAGACACACCTGTGTAACAAGTTGACACATCATTGTAGCCCCACACCTCGACAGCCCAAACCTATTGTAATTAGTTTAAAGTTTTAACACACCGTTATTAACATTTTAGACGCGTAACGAATAATATAAGCAAGCATACAAGAAAAAGAAAAATGAGAAAGAAAAAGTCTTATGGGATCCACACGGACCACAATATAGGCAAGAAAGCTATAAATGCAATGTAGTTATAATCTTGTTTTCTTTCATTCTCCTGGTTTCACATTCAACCTGACTAAACCCGTGAGCCTTCAAACCCCCTCAACATCATCATCATCATCACATACAAATCAAGATTTTCAAGAAACCCTCATACAAACTTATTCAAGAATGGATTTTTACACATACCCATCTCATCCCACCCCTTCATCTTCACAAATCTCATCTTTTTCATTCGGAAATTTGATCTTTAAAGTCAAAGATTTCTTCAGCTCTGCACTCTCCGCGATTATTGGGAACATCTTTTCCGCAATTTTCACCTTCTTCTTCGCATTAGGTTTGTTTATTTTATCCAATTTTATGTTTTTTGATGTGGGTTTTTGTTTAATTGAATTGGGTATTCATGGGTTTTTTTTTATTTGATCCCACTTGATATGTTCTTGAATCTTGATTGCAAAGTTGTTAAATTAGGGTTAGAAATTGGGGGTTTTGTGGAAATGTTATGTGAGTTGGAATTAGTAGAAAAAATTTGAACTTTTGATCATGTTTTTGGGCTCTGATTGATGTTAATCTGTTGGTGTTTTGAATTTGCAGTGGGTACTTTGTTAGGAGCATTGACTGGTGCTTTGATCGGTCAAGAAACGGAGAGTGGTTTCGTTCGGGGTGCTGCGGTTGGAGCAATTTCGGGTGCGGTTTTTTCGATTGAAGTGTTTGAGTCTTCTCTTCTTTTGTGGCAGTCTGATGAGTCTGGGATCAGATGTCTTCTGTACTTGGTGAGCAATTCTGTTTTTTTTTCGCATTCATATGGTGACTAAAGTGTTGTTATTATTATTCGATTTATCGTTTATCTTTTAAGTTTGTTTGTTAATCGTTAAATAATCTCTAGTTTGAATATTGGGATAGTGAATTAGTGATTATCGTTTTATCGTCATTGTTAGCCGGTTAGCTTTATCGTTATCCTTTTCGTTGTAATCTATTTGTAAAAAAGAGATCTGGTTTTCGGTTATTCAATACACATAAAAAATATTATTCACCAAGACATTTTTTCTGAATTCTTAGGAATAACAGTAAACTTCTATGCAGTTAATCTCGGTGATATATCGGTCCCCTCGTAAAATATCGGTGTCAAATATCGGTCAGAATATCGGTACCGATATTATCGGTGATATTGACCGATATTTGACCGAGATAACCGATATATCACCGATATTTGGCCGATTTAACCGATATATCACCGATATTTGAACGATATAACCGATATATCACCGATATATCACTGAATTATTAGTGTTAAATTGCTATATATATAAATTTTGCATTATATGATAATTACCGATATCCCACTGATATCTCACCGAGATAACCTATATCTCAAATATCGGTCCTTGACCGATATCCGATATTTTACCGCATTAACTGCATAGGTAAATTTATGCTTTAAAGTTCGTGCTTTTTTCATTTTATAAGTTGCGAAAGACGATTTATTTAGGAAATAGTGAGTTAAAATGGTCTAGACTCTAGCGTATCCAAAGGGATAGAGATTTATTGTTGCTTCATGAGATCTCCTTTGAATTAGGATTCAAAGACATCTCGCCCCAAAATTTATCGAAGTTTCCAAGATATATCCGGTCATTACGAAGAGAAGAGTTGATAACTTCATCGAATCTTATTTTATCATGGAAAATGATAGTGAAATGGTGATAAATCTCTAGAATTTCATCATCCTGCAAAACTTTTAGCTCGTTTGATTATAACCCGTTAGCTAATATCGCTTTTACAACAGATTGATGTCATTGTAAGCTTGTTAAGTGGAAGACTTGTTCGCGAACGGATGGGCCCCGCTATGTTGAGTGCAGTACAAAGCCAGGTAAAATCTGAAACCGGTATATCAAGTATAATTTTTTGTCGTTCTTTCTTGTTATTGATCTTTACGTCGTTAATTTAGATGGGTGCGGTAGAAACGAGCTTTGAAGAGGTTCATAACATATTCGACATTGGTGGATCCAAAGGCTTGCCTGAATATTCAGTTGAAAAGATACCTAAAATCACTGTTACAAATGACAACAATTTGGATGATTCGGGTGAGCGAGTCTCGTGCTCTGTATGCCTTCAGGTAATAAAACTTCCTTTTTACAATATTTTCGATAAACGGATTATTCTTTAGATTATTTGATTATACGGGTCGGTTTTGCTAGTATGGCTCGTTCTTCATGTACTGGGTTGATATAACAAATTATAATGATCTGTGTATGTGATTTTTTGTTCAGGATTTTCAACTTGGAGAAACTGTAAGAAGTTTGCCACAATGTCATCACATGTTTCACCTACCCTGCATCGATACGTGGCTTATAAGACACGGGTCTTGTCCGTTATGCAGGCGCGACCTCTAAAGATTCCTTCATCCTCTGTAAATTCCTGAAACGAGACATTTTTTCGTATTCTAACACGTATATGTTGCTTTATATGTCGATATACTACTTCACTTCGTTTTGTATACGATAGTATATGTAGTTAGGTTATACAGTATATGTATCTTGGTACATTTGAGAGTCAATCAGTTATATATATAACATAACATTCTAGTCCTTGTAGTTATAAACTTTGTAATATTTTTCTGAATAATGTTTATCTTGTTTTTATGGCACGTGTTTTAGGGTACTAGGGGCATAACACAAAGTACTCAATTTATTCGTTACACCATATTTTGACCCATTTTCTTTAAAAAAATACTCAAATCATATGTGGTGGTGTCAGAGAAGTACCCGATACATTTTACCCACTTTCACCTTACTTTTACGGCATTCTTCGTAAGGTAGTAGTCATCGAAATCACAAACCGACGAAACCACCCTAATTACATACTAATCTTTTTTAAGAAATTACAATGAAAAGGTTAAACTTTGTAGTAGTTTGGTAATCCATATATTTGTTTTATTCGGTTTTGTAAATGTATGTAACTAAAACCAAATCCACAGTCGTCGTCATTATCGTACTCAGACTCAAAAAATTCCATCAATAGCAAATCCGCAAAGTCATTTACAAAAATATTTTCTATTTTCTTTATTTATTTAAAATTAGTGCATCTTTTTTGTCTTGTATTACATGTTGCTCCACATTTTTAGAGATTGCATAACTTTTATTGCATGGAGTACAAGTCATTATAGCATTAGGTTACGTTCCCTAGATTTGATGATCAAAGATGAAAATAGTTGGTAGCTATTAGGTTTCCATTAATGAAAAGCTTATCCACTTCCTACTATCCATACACATATATACATATAAATATATATGCTTTTGACGACTCTATAATATATAGTTGAAACAATAATAATTGAAAAAATAGAATAATTAAGGGGTGTTTGGGATTAATGATCATAACTGCTCATGTAATTGCTGTGTTTGACAAAATAATAAGCAACTTTATTTGTGAATAAAATAAGCACGCTTAGATATTTATAGAATAAATAATCTTTACCTTGTGGAAAATGGTATTTTAAGATATTTTCTATAAATTATTGAGATCTAGAAAGGTTGAAAATATGATACTTTGTGGAAGAAAATGAAGATTAATATAGGACTTCATTGGGCTATAAAAAACTTGTTAGGAGAGTTTGGTGGCCAAAGTCTCAAGTGTTGTAACCATATTGGTCATTCTTTCATTCTTAATTATATTGTCGTTGAAGAGGTTAAATATGTCTTGAGACCTAGCTAACTCATTATCATTGGGAAAGTTTCAACTTTGGTTGGGTGAGTTTGGATTAGTTTAGTGTTGGTTGAGTGCGAAGATAGTGTAATTACAAAATACAAACCTAAGTTGTTATAGGAATAAACACAGCTAAATTATGAACTTTATGCTATTTTTAAAGTATATATGTCCATTAGTAAAATAAAAAGAATAGGTAATAAAAAAACATGACTATTAATCCTGTAAGGTGCATGTATTGATTGGGAAAAAATGGCTCGATAACTGACTCATAGAAGATTTGAGTTGGCCATGTTTAAGTTTTCGGGTATTCTCTAATTCGGGTTCAGGTGGCTTTAAATTCAGGTCAGGTATCAAGTCTCACGTAAAAATGGACAACCCTAAGGAATAGGTGTATATTAGGCTTAGGAGCCAATCTAAAAATATATATTTAAAATGGTTATAACATTATTGTCACACCCCAACCGATAGAGGAAACATCGGGATGAGACGAACAAATCATTCAAAAATATCATAACACTATTGTAACAATATAATTAAATCAATTTTCATAAATGATTAATAATTCGAATACAATGTTTCAAATGAAATAAAACAAACATAACAATCGTCTAATAAAATGCGTTTCTAAAGCTTGTCCTAACTTGATTTCTTTCATAGCATCTTCGCTTACCTGTAACATGTTTAGAAGTAAAGTCAATGCAAATGCAAAGGCGAGTATACAAGTTTAAGCATAAGCATACGTATAAATATATGTTTAGAACAAATCCACATGGCAACTAAGTTAACATATGAGCAATATACAAGGCATGCGATATTTCTAGTCAACCCTCTGTTTACGCAACTAGTATGAATAATTCAACATGGCCTCACGTTCACGGGTGGTGCGTTACTCCTATAGCGCTATACATGTCAAATGGAGGCTTAAAATAAGCTAATGACTATTGTATCACATACGTTCAGTCCTAGTATAAGCATCACATATGTATGAAAGCGTTCATGTATAATGGATTGTTCGTGCAAGTAATAAAGCATAAGTTTAGTGTTTGTTGATAATGTATACATGTTACACCCCAAAAGTGATAAACGTAAAAGGGGTCAAGTATACTCACAAAATTGCTAAGTCTCCTTTGGTAATCCGCGACGAGTTGATGAGTGGGAGAAAGGGGACACCGAAGTCACCTTAAAAATGGCAAACGAATGTGCATGAATAATCGAAGCTACGACGGAGGATTCGAATTGGAGTTGAAAGTACGTATATATTTAACACGTTTAAGAAAGAAATTAAATTCATCAAAAGGGTTGTAGGAGTGTTGTCAAATAATGAATATATATATTTGACGAAAAGCATATTTGATATATATATTTATATTCTAACGAATGGTATGAGATATATATGTATATTGTCGAATGGTGTACAAATATATTTTTATTTTGTCGTTGGATATATAAATATCTTGACAAAAAGTGTAATATATATATGTATGTTGTCGTAGCGAAATATATTTGTCGAAAGTAAAATAAATATGTTTTGTCGAAAGTATAATAAATAAGTATATTTGTCGAGAGATATGATAAATATATCTGTATTTTGTCGATAAATATAATAAATAAATATGTTTTGTCGAAAGTATAGTAAATAAGTATATTTGTCGAGAGATATGATAAATATATATATTTTGTCGATAAATATAATAAATAAACATATTTTGTTGATAAACGGGCAGAGTTTCCTCTTGTTTTTTGACAATCCCGACAACATATGTGTCGATATATTTTTCCAAAACACAACAATAAACAACGCAAGAATCGACGAAACACTATAAATGTTTACATACTCTTTTTATGTTTACAAATTTTATAAGGTTCGGTTACGCGATTATAACACTAACTAAATACAAAACAATATAATTAATAACATGACATTATACCAAGTCGAGTGTGGATTGATTTTGACCCGAACTTTGAAGCAAGACTGAACTGAGTTAACCTGTTGATTGTTTGACCAGGTTTGACTCGAACCGGAACCGAAACAAACTGCTGTTGATGACGTTGACCGACGCCAAACTGAACTAAGATGAAACCAAAATTGAACTCAACAAACCAACTAAAATCAAATGTGAAACTGAAACAATCAAAGCACGACCCGTACCTGAACCGAAATGTATCTGGACTGAACACGGACCGAAACAAATCTGACTTTGGGCCTGACCCGGTGTTGACCAGATTTGACCCGACAAGAACCCGAGCTGGACCAAGCTCCGAACCAAGATGCATCAGGCCCGAGACTGACTGACACCGGAACTCCTGCCGCCGCCGCTGCTGTCGCTTGAAGCCGGAAAACGGCTTCTGTCGTTGCTGCCGCTGTTGTTTGCTCCGGCGCCACCACCCCCAAGCGGGTGTTGCGGTCGCCGCTGTTTAGAGAGAAAGGAAAGAGTGAGGGAGAGGGTGAGTGTTGGAGTCTCGCCGGTTTCCACCGGCTTCACCGGCACCAAAAACGGGAGAGAGAGAGAGAGAGCTGGAAGGTGTTTGGGTTGCTGGAAGTGGTTCGTCGGAGTGAAAGGAGGGAGGGAGGTGATGGTGTGTGCGCGGCCGGTCGGAGAAGGAGTGGCCGGAGGATTTGCCGGAAATATCTCCGGTTGCCGGAGATGACAGAGAGAGGAGTGCGGCTGGTGAGTGAGAATGAGGGGGCTAGGGTTTGAGTAAGAATGAAGAAGATGAGTCTTTATATACTTCTAGGGTTTTAAGTGAGTTGGGCCTAAACCCGTTTGCGGCCCGATCACGTTTTAAGTTCCCGTTTCATACCCGAATGTCACATAACAGCGTATAATATTATTTTTAGTTTTAAACACGCGATTTAAACGTCGGCGCTCGAAAATGATCGCGTTCGGTTATCGTTTCGTTAAAACGCGTAAAAACGCGTAGTTTTTCGATTTTAAATCCGTTTCTCGATCAGGTTTCAACCGTGACTCTGAAATTAGAAAATGAACATGAATTTTATATAAATTTTATATAAATAATAATTTTTGAAAATACGGGCATTACAGTCTCCCCTCCTTTAGGAAATTTCGTCCCGAAATTTATTCAAGAAGAAGACTGTAAGGGATTTGGCTAAAGAATGAGGGTTAACGATCAAGATTTGTAGTTCTAGATACGTGAGGGAAAGCATGAAGTTTAAAGCAACGAAAAGTTAGGTTAGCAAAGGTGGTTGTTTGGCTAAAATGATTTAAGGCATCAAGCATAAGTAAAAAGTATAAGTGTGCGTATTGACGAGTGGTTTAAACGTGTTTGAATAATTGAAAGGATATGTCATCTAAGCAAAAAAACTTTCGTATGAAACAGTATGCAGTTGGATGATGAGTGTGGTTGATCCGCAGATCGTAGTTTCCAAGGCAAGGAAGCGTTTAAGGTTCGAATGTTTAAATCGATAGATTGTAAACGAGGCTGCATAAAGACAAGGTTAACGTAAAACACTGGAGGCATAAGAATGAACGATTGATTCTAATAAATGAATACGAGTATAAGAATGGTAAGAGTATTTGAACAATGAAACGTTGCGTTAGGGATGAGGTCTCGTTGTGGATAATCGGATATCAAGCGCTTAGCGATGCGTTTGTGAGTTGTTAAAGTTTGCGTATTAGGTCGTACTATGGTCTGTAAAACTCTGAATTTCTCATGGCACGTATTGCGAAAGTTTGGCAACATGGTGAAAACACTTATATATAGGAAGTACCAGCGGCGTATCCACCATGTTTTGACCACGTTGCGACCGTTTCGTTACTCGATGCAATGTTACGTTCCGTGTATTACCATACGCGGTAGTACGCCCTATGGTTCTCATGCCCTTATCACTATAATCCCGGGTATCCCGTGTGCACCCGTGATTATACCGATCATCGCATGATCTGCATAGTTTACAAGTGGCGTATGAATTAGGGTATACATAAATTCTGAAAACAAGTTTGCATGCGTGTACGAATGTAGTATATAAACATGATTGCGTCCAATTAAGCATGAGGCCCACGTAAGCGAATCCCTCGGGTTTCGCTCGCGAACGGCACGAATGTACGAATATGATCATGATTACAAGTATGAGTATAAGCATGGATCTAAGGCGTATATGCATGAATGCGAATATAAGTATGAGTATAAATGATAGCACGTATGTTCATGAATATGATTATGGGTGTATTATGAGTATCAATAAGTGTAAAGGACGACGATTGTGTGTATGATATGTATTGAACACAACAAATTTATTCATATAAAATAATCGAGGAATCTGAGTATGTAAAACAAATTATATAAATAAAATTGTCACGCGAGATTTTGCCTAAATCGCGAACGAGGATATGCATGTATAGTTGTTTGAGCAAAACGTTGAGGTTATCGCATCTAAAATAGGTTTAAGTTTGACTTAGAATGTAGGATCTAGTTTGTGAATATAAACGAATATAAAGTACTTATTGATTATGAGTCACGTATTTTGTAAAGGACATGAATGCTACCACTGTTTTAGGAGAATTTAAGTAAGTCGAAAATGGTTGGTCCTTGTAAAGTTTTCTTGCTCAAGTGTTTTGAAATTGAGGTGACATTTTGGGGGTGTAGGATAAGGTCTTAAATTAGTAAGTTTGTATCGTTTTCAAAGGATGCTACATCAAGATAAGAAATTTGAAATTCAATAGTTCTTGTGAAACGCTGACCTTTGAGAGGAACTCTGGGATAATGGATTTAATTATTGTTGAAAAGTGTTTAGCAAAATATTTTCTTAATCACGATAGGAGGTTTAGAGGGTAGTTGGGGTTGAATTTTGAAAATAGGTTATGTGTTTTAAATAATCAGAATCAGCTAATTAGCTGTAATAAAACGTGCTTCAGAAAGATAGTGTTTGGATTTGATTATGTTGTTTGACAAATATATATATGTAAAAAAAATAATTAAATAAATAAATAAATAAGCTTTGATCTCTACAAAACGAAAGACATCAGTTTTTTTATTATTATATACTTACAAAACATTAAAAAATAGTTTTTTTAAACACAATAATCAAAGGAATCAGGTAAAATAATAATAATAATAATAATAATAATAATAATAATAATAATAATAATAATAATAATAATAATAATAATAATAATAATCCAAACAAACCCTTAGTAAAACGATCCCATAATGTCTATAAGATATTGGTTTGGCTTTTGTTTACAAATGAAAGCTCTTAATGTAAAATTATCGCGTGAGCGTGTTTTAGTGATTATGTTAAACATAAGATTTGTGGGCAAGGTATTCCTTGGACCGATTAAGTTGGTAGGTAGCATTCCGTCGAGCTTTGAAAATCGTGAAACAAAACATTTCATGTGGTGACCAAGTATATGCGTATGTGATTTGTATGAAATGGATTATAGAATGGGAAATACATTTGATAAAATAGTACATTTTGAAATTCGCCTAAGTAAGAATTTTGACGATATGATAAAAGATTTAGGTATGCAATTTAAACGTGTGGTTTGTGTAATAAAGTCTCCAAGAAGGAGTGTTGGTAACGATCACCGAGGTATGGGAATCACCCCTAACCCATTGGTGAGGTCATTTTAAGGAAAGAAGGAAACGAAGTTTGATCGTCTAGGTAAGGAATTCACTCCTATCTCGACAACGTCTCCATTTCGGACTTTTCAAGAAATATAAGTATAGTTGATGACGTTTTGAAATCATGTATGCAAGAATGTATAAGTGTATGAATAGGTTTATAGGAATTGGGTAAAAAACCTTATAATAAATTGGAAAATTGAAAGGAATTGTACCAAGTGTATAAAAAGTCACGTATAAATTGAAATGGTATAAAAGAGTCTCAGAAAACATTAGACCGTTTCGGGTTGAGAAACGTCGACTATTTCAAAGTGAGTCGGAGATCCTTTCGAATTAGAGAAACGTGCTTTGGCCTATAGGTAAAACGCTCTCGTCGAGAAGCGGTTAATGGCATTTTACCCTTCCAGTTACTACATGTCTCTAATCGATTGGAAAATCAAAACTTTGGCGAGATTGAAAATTGAGGAATGGGAATTAATCAACAAGGTGCGGGTTTCAACCCTAACTCGACGATTTCGTACCCTAAGTGTGGTTAGTAATCGTGGGGTCAAACTACAGTTCAACACGTTGACGAGGATCCAATAGAGTTTGAATTGGAAATTCTCCGTCAAGGTGAGGATGTCCCTCCTAACATGAAGGCGGATTTCGGGTAAAAGAATAGGTGGATCGAGAGTCGTTCACCAAATTGTGGATTTCACGCCTATTTTGGTGAAGTGTCTCATTTGAATTATATGAGTGTTTTCGCGTTTAGTATAATCGAGTAAAATGCATTGGGAAAAGCCTATGATTGAAATAATGTAACGGGTATGAACACGTAAAGCATTTCATGAATTTAACACATAAGAGACATTTCAAGAAATTAACATGCGAATCACGTATAGTCGAATGTGGTGCTAAACTATAGACTAGGTCGAAAGCATGGCAATTCTACCTAATTCCCTATAGTTATGGCTCTGATACCAATCTGTCACACCCCAACCGATGGCGGAAACATCGGGATGAGATGAACAAATCGTTCAAAAGCATCATAACACTATTGTGATAATATAATTAAATCAATTTTCATAAATGATTAATAATTCGAATACAATGTTTCAAATGAAATAAAATAAACATAACAATCGTCTAATAAAATGCGTTTCTAAAGCTTGTCCTAACTTGATTTCTTTCATAGCATCTTCTCTTACCTGTAACATGTTTAGAAGTAAAGTCAATGCAAAATCAAGGCGAGTATACAAGTTTAAGCATAAGCATACATATAAATATATGTTTAGAACAAAATCCACATGGCAACTAAGTTAACATATGAGCAATATACAAGGCATGTGATATTTCTAGTCAGCCATCTGTTTACGCAACTAGTATGAATAATTCAACATGGCCTCACGTTCACGGGCGGTGCGTTACTCCTATAGCGCTATACATGTCAAATGGAGGCTTAAAATAAGCTAATGACTATTGTATCACAAACGTTCAGTCCTAGTATAAGCATCACATATGTATCAAAGCGTTCATGTATAATGGATTGTTCGTGCAAGTAATAAACATAAGTTTAGTGTTTGTTGATAATGTAAACATGTTACACCCCAAAAGTGATAAACGTAAAAGGGGTCAAGTATACTCACAAAATTGCTAAGTCTCCTTTGGTAATCCGCGACGAGTTGATGAGTGGGAGAAAGGGGACACCGAGGTCAACTTAAAAATGGCAAACGAATGTGCATGAATAATCGAAGCTACGGCGGAGGATTCGAATTGGAGTTGAAAGTACGTATATATTTAACATCGTTTAAGAAAGAAATTTCTAAATTAAATTCATCAAAAGGGTTGTAGGAGTGTTGTCAAATAATGAATATATATATTTGACGAAAAGCATATTTGATATATATATTTATATTCTAACGAATGGTATGAGATATATATGTATATTGTCGAATGGTGTACAAATATATTTTTATTTTGTCGTTAGATATATAAATATCTTGACGAAAAGTGTAATATATATATGTATGTTGTCGTAGCGAAATATATTTGTCGAAAGTAAAATAAATATGTTTTGTCGAAAGTATAATAAATAAGTATATTTGTCGAGAGATATGATAAATATATCTATGTTTTGTCGATAAATATAATAAATAAATATGTTTTGTCAAAAGTATAGTAAATAAGTATATTTGTCGAGAGATATGATGAATATATATATATATATATATATATATATATATATATATATTGTCGATAAATATAATAAATAAACATATTTTGTAGATAAACGGGCAGAGTTTCCTTTTATTTTTGGACAATCCTGACAACAAATGTGTCGATATATTTTTCCAAAACACAACAATAAACAACGCAAGAATCGACGAAACACTATAAATGTTTACATACTCTTTTTATGTCTACAAATTTTATAAGGTTTAGTTACGCGATTATAACACTAATTAAATACAAAACAATATAATTAATAACATGACATTATACCGAGTCGAGTGTGGATTGATTTTGACCCGAACTTTGAAGCAAGACGGAACCGTGTTAACCTGTTGATTGTTTAACCAGGTTTGACTCGAACCGAGACCAAAACAAACTGCTGTTGACTGACGTTGACCGACGCCAAACTGAACTAAGATGAAACCAAAATTGAACTCAACAAACCAACTAAAATCAAATGTGAAACTGAAACAATCAAAGCACGACCCGTACCTGAACCGAAATGTATCTGGACTGAACACGGACCGAAACAAATCTGACTTTGGGCCTGACCCGGTGTTGACCAGATTTGACCCGACAAGAACCCGAGCTGGACCAAGCCCCGAACCAAGATGCATCAGGCCTGAGACTGACTGAAATCAGAACTCCCGCCGCCGCCGCTGCTGTCGCTTGAAGCCGGAAAACGGCTTCTGCCGTTGCTGCCGCTGTTGTTTGCTCCGCGCCGCCACCCCAAAGCGGGTGTTGCAGCCGCCGCTGTTTAGAGGGAAAGGAAAGAGTGAGGGAGAGGATGAGTGGTGAGTGTTGGAGGTCTCGTCGGTTTCCACCGGATTCACCGGCACCGAAAACGGGAGAGAGAGAGAGCTGGAAGGTGTTTGGGTTGCTGGAAGTGGTTCGTCGGAGTGAAAGGAGGGAGGGAGGTGATGGTGTGTGCGCGGCCGGTCGGAGAAGAAGTGGCCGGAGGGTTTGCCGTAGATATCTCCGGTCGCCGGAGATGACAGAGAGGGAGTGCGGCTGGCGAGTGAGAATGAGGGGGCTAGGGTTTGAGTAAGAATGAAGAAGATGAGTCTTTATATACTTCTAGGGTTTTAAGTGAGTTGGGCCTAAACCCGTTTGCGGCCCGATCACGTTTTAAGTCCCCGTTTCATACCCGAACGTCACATAACAGCGTATAATATTATTTTTTGTTTTAAACACACGATTTAAACGTCGGCGCTCGAAAATGATCGCGTTCGGTTGTCGTTTCGTTTAAACACGTAAAAACGCGTAGTTTTCCGATTTTAAAACCGTTTCTCGATCAGGTTTCAACCATGACTCTGAAATTAGAAAACGAACACGAATTTTATATAAATTTTATATAAATAAAAATTTTCGAAAATACGGGCGTTACAATTATCTCTACTTTTAGTGCAAAGACATAATTTGTAATCCTATTTTCTTCCCCAAATCACCTACACTTTTACCATTACTAGATGCCCCCAATTCCTATATTTTTATGCTCAAATGAACAATCAATGTTTGTGAACAAAGTAGTTGTCCTAGCCTAGCGTAATAAAAGTTCTGTTCATGTAATTTGTCCCTTGAAAGTTCTTGCTCAAAAGAGATGTGATTCACTTGTTCACGTGTGATAGTAGTTTGCCTACATCCTACTCTCCTCAGACCCTACCATTAACTTTGCTAATTACGAGATTTACTGGATATGGTTGTTGTTGTTACATGTGATAGTAGTTTACATGTAAACTAATTAAGTTATCATTAATCTTTAAGGTAGTTTTTGTTATACAATAATGAGTGGCGGAATGGTACAGATCATTACGAGGGAATGAAGAATAAATCATTCATTACATAATTATTTCATTCTCTCAAAATTATTTCATGCGTCCCCTATATTTTTTTATTCCATCCCCCCTTACACCCTTCATTAACAACACCACACCCCATCACTGTAACCATCACCCACCACCACCCACCACTAACGCCCACTACCGCCGTCACCCGCAACCCTTCACCGCCGCCACCAACCATCACCGACGGGCACCACCGCCACCACCCACCACCGACGTTATCGTTGCCACCACTCACCACCACCACCTATCACTACTCACAATCACTACCACCGACCACCACCACTCATCACCAATTTTATTCCTTCGTCTTGTCTTGCCTAACAAAGAATACACAATAATGATTCATTCGATTCACACATGGTAACCAAACAAGATATGAAATGGTAATGATCCATTTCATTCCCTCGTTCATTCCATTACCTCATACCAAACAAATCCTAAATTTGTTTAATTGTCATTATTCTATCTCTAATTTGAAAATTAGAATATTTAGTAACAAATATTTTTTAAATGACTCACTATACATGTGAATCTAATTTTTAATTACCTAAAGATAAAGTCAACACAAGTATCTCATTTGGGTGGTTTACTAGTAGATGGAAAAAAGTTTCGTTTGTATAATTTAATTTGTTTGGCCTAGTTTGAAGATATGTTCAAAGATATTTCAGTTGAAAAATAAAAACTATGTTTAGAATTCAGTGGTCATTGTCTTTGATGTGTTTAGGAAGAGAAAGAACAAGTAAAATCATTGATGTGTCTATGACCAAACAAGATCTTTGGCGAGAATATCTCTTTTATCTCCTTCTATCTTTATAATTTAATTAAGTCTCATATTTATCTTTGAATTTTGTTTATCTTTTAGAAACATTTGTATCCCTATCGCCATATTTAACTTTATTCAGTTAAATAATACTAGAAAAAAAATTTTTAAAAACATAATTTTCATACAAAGCATGTATATACTTGAGAAGGAGAGAGTTACTAGTGTTACGAGTAGAAAAGGTAATTTAGTCTTTTCTCGAGTGATCTAGTTTTTTTCTTAATTTTCAAACGGTTATAATTTTCTCATACGTTAATAATTTTTATAAAAAAAATTACACCGTACTAACAAACATTTCATTCTCTTTTATTTGAGAAGCCTATGCTATAGTTTCTTAAAAAATTACAATATTTTGAATACACATTACATTATGAATACCCAATACTGCTATAGTTTTCTTAAAAAAATTACAATATTTTGAATACACATTACATGATTGTGAATACCCAATACTCATATGTGAATTTGAATACCTAGTACATGACTACGTGATTTTTGAATACACATTACGTGATTACACAATAAATATGATTTGTTATAACTTATGTTTATTACGTGATTAAATCTCTAACATACGGCATTATCTGGTTATTATAGGTTGATTTGACTAATGTTTTGTATATAATTTATCCTTGATACGTGATTATACCTGAAATATTAGGTATTCCGCATGAAATATTATGTATTACATGTTTTGTTTTTACGTAATTATGTAATCACTTAGTGAGGTTTCACATAAATATTATAGTGAAATCACGTAATCACGAAATCGGTATTCAAAATCACGTAGTCAAGTAATAATACATAATCAACTATTGTTACGTAATTATGTAATCACTTAGTGAGGTTTCACATAAAAACTTTAATGAAATCACGTAATGGGTATTCAAAATCACGTAGTTCCTTACTGGGTATTCGAAATCATGTAATGGATATTCAAAATCATGTACTTTTTTTAAGAAAACTATAGCAATAGCATGCTCAAATTAAAGAGAATGAAATGTTTGTTAATATGATGCAATTTTATTTTTAAATATTAATGCATGAAAAAGTTATAGCAGTTTGAAAATCAGGAGAAGGGGGAAGGAGTTCAAGTGAGAAAAAAGCAAAATACTCTTTTCTCTATTTATTTCTTCAATTGTTTGAACTTGAGATTTACCAAAATGTCAATTGTATAAACTTGAGATTTATCAAAATGTCACCACCTAATTTTGAGCCAATGGTCTTGGGAGATCAATGGAGAAGATTCTCTCCTGTACTTCGCACACAAATTGTATCTTGTATTTGATCCTCTACCTAAATAATACTACTTTATTATTATTTTTTAACTTTCCAATAGTCACAATCACTCACAGACATTTATAGACTGATGTAGAGAATGAATACGAATAGTACATCTCTAATTTACACTTTTTCTCTGTTTTAGAGAATCGGATGGTGGAATGATTTAGGTAGTTTTTTAACCATCTATAAATTTAAAGATAAAAGGGTTTTCTTAGTCCACCATCGGTCAACACATTCTCTAGTTGCACCCGCCAGTTGTAAATCATTGCCGACACATTCTCTAGTGGCACCTACCAGTGGTAGGTCGTTGGAACTTTGAAATAGTGAAGGGTTGGATCATACGGATGACACTGAGATGGGTAGTGATAATTTTAGTCTCATACTCGATTGTGAAACATTGTCTCATTTCTTGTTCCATATCCGCCAGCCACATGTACGTACACCTTAGCTTGTTAAAAATTACATGTTGGGCTTCCCAGGTACCTTTTTTTTTTCTATTTTAGTTTATATAATTTTATTACCCGATAAAACAAAAAAAAAAAGTGAGGATCAATAGATTTCTCAGTGATTCAAGAATAAAAGAAAGTAAATAGAAAACATTTACTAGTACCGGTAATGTGTTGGATATATGTATGTTTCGGGTAATCAAACCGGGTATCACCTAATACGATATCCGTAAAACGAATTTAAAAGTAATCTAACACCCAATCCACACCCCATTACCCGCCACAAATGGTTCGAATTCGATGTTTGTCTATTTGGTCCGGGTTCCGCTTGACATCCCCAAGTGATAATGGAACATGATAGTTTTGTACTTTTGCAAGTGTAGATGGTATTGGGCTTCAAATACCTCGTCTAGACTTGGAGAGGATATCCTTTCAAAGCGCGAGCTTGAGATGTCTGGAAGCCGATAAGTGTCGTTTTCTTTCAATGATGACGACGAGATGGGCCTTTGTATGAATGACCGATTGATACATCAAGTATACGAGTTGTGTTTTTAGGTCATGCACAGGAGATGAGGCGGTACACAATGCATACGCGCAAAACAATGGAGGCGGTAAGATATCTGGGTTGATTTAGATAACGGGTCAAAACATGTCATTTCTAGTGTCAAACAAAAGAGTTTGGGTTGACCTATACACACCTTTCTATTCACTTTTTTTTTTTCAAATTAACAGGCCAATAAAAAAAAGAGAGATAAATTTCTAAGAACAAGATTTACATAACATAAGCTTCAAATAACTCCCTATACATCATGGAATTAAAATTAGAGATGGAAAATTACCTTTTTAACCTTCTCTAAAATCCATCCAACCACATAGTGGTAAATCAAGAATAGCAAGAGTAAGGGATGCCGACCTGATCCTAGGCGGTTGATGGTGGTGCCGCCTTCCCTGAGAGGTTGACGCCGCCACCTCTAAGAGACAAAGTAGGGCCTTTTAATGAGCTTGCTTTACTCACTAGATTCGAGTCTAGATATATAACTACAACTGTAATGTCGTCGTGGAAATGACGCCTTACTCCCCTGTCGATTTTCTTCAAATCTGTGTACCTCATCTCCCTCTTCTTTGCCGCCTCTTGTAAGGCGGTTTTCACTAGTCTTCTAGCAATTCCCTGCATCAAAAAAGCAAGCTCATGCTCATTAAAAAACACATACATTTGATATACAAGTTTTGCTAAAAGAATATATACGCTACATACAAAATGGCTAAGTTGGATACTTGTAATGGGACGAAACGAGTACATATATACACTACATACAAAATGGCTAAGTTGGATACTTGTAATGGGTCGAAACGAGTACTTGATAGCATGCACCAATGCGTGTCAGGTCAAGTTGGATTGATAATTATCGTGTAATATTTATATTTTCTTAGAAGACGATTTGTGGAGCATGTTAGTACTATTTTAGTAGTAATCAGTTTTATAAAATAAAATGATTAAGGAGGGTTTGAATGCGTTAAAAATACGCTTGGGCAGCTTTCAACCTGTTTGACCCTGTTGACCAAAACTAATTTTATTATTCAACCCGTTAGAAATAAAACATACCTCAAATCAACAAATTTATAAGTAAATGTGTTGAAATAACCACCTCTAAAGTACATTATGAATGTTAAAAATGTCTAATATCGGAACAATCATGATATTCAAATGTAAAACAAACTGTTGTACTTCACATGTTTTATCGAAAATCACACATTGGTACAAAGTGTAAACACTTACTTTACGTGGGTGATTCTGCACTATATCGACAGCCTCCTGATTGCTAAAATGCTCCCAGAGACCATCGGATGCAAATATGATAAATTGATCGGTCGGTTGGATTTCATGCATGGATATTGACGGGTCAGCAGTAAGTATCGGTCTCCGAATCGGGTCACGAAGACGAAACTTTGCGTACAACGGTTCCCTATTGAACTCCGCCTTTTTTAGGTATACATCACCTATAGATCTTGATACCTGCAATAACATTCCAAATTGTCATTGTTTGTTATCTTCATAAATTGGATTTGCACATGAACCATACCTGTATGAGCCCCTTTACACGCCACACATTATGTTTTAACACCACAATTTGCGGATCATCGGGATGCAAACTATGAAGCTCTTGTCTAACCGACTCGATACTCGCGTTATGCTCCACCGATAATTGAATACCGATAACCTCCCCGTCGCCTTCACGGTTCTTCCCAAAACAGCACGAGAATCACCAGCATTAGCAATGTAAAGCATCCCGTCACAAATAACACCAACCAGACAACACGTTCCAACAGCAGCTAACTGCGTTTTCACCGTCCAATGCTTAGCAACAATCGATAAAAACCCCTCTTCTGTTGCGTGAAACGCTTTACGGATTAC
This sequence comes from Scalesia atractyloides, assembly GCA_947069175.1. NCBI lineage: Eukaryota > Viridiplantae > Streptophyta > Magnoliopsida > Asterales > Asteraceae > Scalesia > Scalesia atractyloides. The sequence continues at coordinate 74,251,138 of CAMTDV010000015.1, read as the reverse complement.
ATCCATAGACATTGATTTTTGTTCTGTAGCAAACCCTAGAAAAAAAAATAAACAAAAAAATAAACATTACAAATTACCAAAATTCGATAAAACTTAAACTATAAACTATGATTCAAGCATTGATTACTCACTTTTGAGATTCTGGAACAGATGATCATTAACATAACGCGATGTTTCCGGTCCACCATGACCATCATACACTCCAACAAACGTCCCGTACGGACCCGAATCATTAAAGCTCAACGAGCCGGACTCAATCTGGCTCTGATCTTCAAGCAACATATTGGCTTGAACTACAGCCATAGAGTACTCTCCATTGATATGTTTCCCATAATCCTTACACCATAAAAGCCCTTCCTGCCGGCCATCTGAACCGATATCATACCGGTCCGACGACGGGAACCAGCAGGCTGTTAAAATACTCATCAATTGTTCTAACATCCCTCATCTCTCAACATCCACAAACACTTGGTACACAAACCCTAATTCTCCTCAATTTGCAATTTCTTCTCACTGATCAATCAATTATCAATTATCAATTATTGGTTATAATCACTAATAAGTGATTGATAATAACATAAACAGTTAAAATTAACTTAAAATAATAATAGAATGATTAATGAACAAACAAATAAGAAAAATCCAATAAGTAGAAAACAACCTAATGGTCAAATCAGATATTCAGTCAACATTTTGAATGAATAAATATTAGGTCAAATGAATCATACCGGATGAAATTGATGAAGATCTGATTGAGATTTGAAAGGAACTTTTGTGGATTCAGATCTGTTTATTCGTTAGTTTGTATGAGTGTGTGTATGTTCTCCTCTGGTTTTCTCTTCTCTCTCTCTCTATACTCTCTCTCTAGTTCTCTCTTCTCTCTCTCTCTATACTCTCTCTCTAGGTGTGCGTGTGTGTATATATACATATATACATACGTGTGTATATGTGTGTATTATGAAGTTTTGGTATGATTTGAGTAGATATGATGAGGATATAGAGTGAAATAGACAGGGTGAGGATAGATAGAGAGAGAGAAGGAGGTTATGGTTATATAAAGTTCATATTAATATTTTTAATATTATTATTATTATTAAAATGGTGCGTGTTATTTTCAGAACCAGTATTATGTTGAGAATCCATAAAGTATGGGTTCGTAGTGTAAAAATGTAGTGTACGTGGTAATGGAATCGTCTTTTGTTCTATACCTGAGTAAAATGTACAATACAAGTGTATCATATGATTACCGTAATTCTTAACATACTATGATAATAGTTATTTTTGTAATTTGTAAAAATTTTAATAGTGTACTTACTTTTTATATTTTTTGAATATTGTTTGAGTGAAACATAATTACCATATATATTGAACTAGTTTTTTAAACGATTTGATTTTAAGCTATCTTTATTAACCAATAATTTTCAAGCAGAGTTTGTTGCTTCTGTGCCCCTCACGCCTTTACTTAAACCAGACAACGGGGTTAGGCCTATTGCCGTGGGCGCAATTTGGAGGGGTTAGTTTCTAAAGCGGCTATGAGAGGGGTCAGGAAGGATATGGCTAAATATCTCGGTGATTTTCAATTTGGGGTGGGTATTCCTAGCGGGGCTGAGGTGTGCTCCATAGTGCGAATAGGTTCTTAAACGTGTTCCATTCTGTCGCAACCCCCGACCCCTACCACGGGAGCGGGAGCCGCGAGACACAGAGCTGGTGGTGGTGTTTATTAATTTGGCAGCGGAATTACAACCTCAGGATCGTAGTTAGGAAATAATTTATCAGAGTTCAAAACACCAAACTTTTATATTACACAACATGGGATAAAACCCAAGTTTCAATTACAATAGATTTGTAGGGATAAACCCTGACTTATGGAAAACATAAACTCCATTTATTTAGGTAACTTTTATTTCCACTTTTCTAAGCCTTTAGTGCTCTCCAGCTGGCTTCTATCAGCTTCACATTAAGTTACCTGAAACGCGTTGTAAAAAGATTTTATCAGCAAGAAATAATGGTGAATATATCCCAGTATAATCAAAACAAGTTTTATAGCTTTACAGTTATTGAGAGCATCCGCATTTACAATGTTTATATCTACAGCATTACCCAATCAGTACTTTCACTCCTGACTTGTGGGTCATGTTACCCATTGGCAAAAATCCATTTGTCCAACGGTAACGGATTCAAATTTCATATACAAAACCCCAACATACCGGCAGTAATTGTAGAATACATATACTCAATCACTGTTAAGCATAACTAAAATATTTTGACCCACAAAAAGGTTTACAAAAAGAGAATGTACTCACTTTGAAAACTTAGGTATTCCTACGGAGTTCCTGGTGAAAATTCTTGATTACTTCCCGGAATTTCTATTTAAAACATACAATGCACATGCGTTAGTAAATTAACCCAGGTCACTTTTAGCCATACAACCGAGACAGAACCCCGACGTGCGTAGTGAGGCAGGTCCTTGACATGCGTCGGTGGGTCCTAAATCAATCGGGTAGGATAACCATACAGCACAAGATAGAACCACAACGTTCTCAGTCGGGCAGAGCCTTGACATGCGTTGGCGGGTTCTAACTCGGGTCGGGTAACGAATTTGTGATCGGGGGTTAAGATACTTACAACGGGCAGCGCTTCGCAGGTTTAGGGGTTTAGGGGAGGGGGTTTTGACAAAATCAGAGAGTAGAGGGAGTATACGTTCGATTTTTTCGATCGAAACTGAGCAACGAAAACGATCCCAGGCCTGGCCTTATATAGGCCAGTTTGACCTCTCCCGCGCGTCGTGCGGGAAACTGGGTCTGCTCTCGCGTGGCGCCCTAAGGTGCCTAGCTAGGGCTAGGTCAGCCTCGTAACGGGTATAGGCTTGCCACATGGCAAAAACAGACATACGCGTGTCTGACCTCTCCCGCGCGTCGCGCCAGGATTAGGGGTCCCTGGCGCGTGGCGCCTGGGATACCTAGATCCAATTTCTTCGTTTTGCGTGCTGAGTCTCGATTTACGTGTCCGGTATGTTGTTTCGGCTCGGTTTGAGATGTTTTGGAGAGTTGTTGTCGTTAGCTATGAATATTGTTGATTTCTCTAATGCTTTCAACCTGGTGGATAGAACCACCCTTTTGTCAGAAGTTCGAACCCGATGCCCGTCCATTTCCTTATGGGTGGATTTTCTATATGGACAGCCGGCTAGATTATATGTCGGAGACGATCATATTTGGTTTCAGCAGGGAGACCCCTTGAGGCCTCTTCTCATTGCCTTAGTTTTGCATCACCTCATTCATCTGATACGAGATAGATGCAAGTTACCCTTCCATGCGTGGTACTTAGATGATGGTACGATTATAGGAGATGCTAAAGAGGTGGCTAAAGCTTTAGAAATCATCAGGTCTATGGGGGCCCTGTTTGAGGCTTCAACTTAACGTCAAGAAAATAGAAGTTTTTTGGCCATCGTGCAATTGAGTTAAGGCGCAAAAGGGTTTGTTTCCTAGTGGGATTGGAAGGCCGGTGTCGGGTGTCAAACTTCTTGGGGGCGCTGTTAGTCAGGATGCCGGTTTTATCAGTAGGTTGGCCGTGAAACGGGCATCTTGTGCAGTGGATCTGATGAGCTATCTTCCGCATCTGCGGGACCCTCAATGCGAGCTCCTCTTGATGCCCAGATCCAATTTCTTCGTTTTGCGTGCTGAGTCTCGATTTGCGTGTCTGGTTTGTCGTTTCGGCTTAGTTTGGGGTGTTTTGGATAGTTGTTACATCCTCCCCACCTTGATTTAAATCTCGTCCTCGAGATTCACTTGAATAGGTGTGGATATTTTCTTTGCATTTCTGACTCTAGCTCCCATGTATATTCTGGTCCTCTCTTTGAATCCCATTTAACTTTGACCAGAACTAATCTCTTGTGCTTGAGATTCTTGATCTTTCTATCTTCATTCTGAATGGGTTTCTCTACAAATTTAAGCTTCTCGTTAACCTCTATATCTTGGAAAGGTATTACCAATGATTTGGCTGCTAAACATTTCTTGAGATTACATATATGAAACACATCATGTATTCCTACCATTTCCTCTAGCCATTGTAGCTGATAAGCTACGGGCCCTATTCGTTTGATAATTTTAAAAGGTCCAACATACCTTGGGCTTAGTTTTCCTTTCTTACCGAATCTTACAACTCCTTTCCATGGTGAGACTTTTAATAGCAATTTATCTCCAACTTGAAATTCCAAAGGTTTGCGTCTGTTATCTGCATAACTCTTTTGACGATCTCGGGCTGTTTTCAGTCTTTCCTTGACTTGAATAATTTTGTCAGTTGTTTCTTGTACAATCTCAGGACCTGATAATTGTTTTTCTCCAATTTCTGCCCAACACACTGGTGTTCGACATTTCCGTCCGCATAGTGCTTCAAAAAGTGCAGCATTGATGCTGGTATGATAACTATTGTTGTAGGAAAATTCTATCAAAAGTAAATGTTCATCCCAATTTCCTCCAAAATCAATTACACATGCTCTAAGCATATCTTCCATTGTTTGGTTTGTCCTTTCACTTTGACCGTCTATTTGAGGATGATATGTCGTACTTAAGTTTAATCTAGTTCCCATTGCTTTTTGGAAACTTGTCCAAAAATGCGAAGTAAACCTGATGTCCCTGTCAGACACAATAGATAAAGGAATTTCATGCAATGAAACTATTTCATTTACATATAATTTAGCTAGCTATTCCATACTGAAAGTTTCTTTCATTGGAAAAAAATGAGCAGATTTGGTTAATCTGTCTACAATCACCCAGATTGTATCATTACCTTTTCGTGTCCTGGGTAGTTTGGTAACAAAGTCCATTGTTATCAATTCCCATTTCTAAATTGGCATTTCCAATTGTTACAATAGTCCTGAAGGTTTCTGATGTTCAGCTTTAACCTGTGAACATGTTAGACATTTAGCAACGTAGGTTGCTACATCCTTTTTCATACCTATCCACCAGAAATTCTTTTTTAAATCTTTATACATTTTATCACTTCCAGGATGCATTGTATACTTAGTCTAATGGGCTTCCTCTAAAATTCGATTTTGCAGGTCTCCTTGAATAGGAATCTAAATTCTTTTCTTATGGAATCTCCAAACTCCATCGGTTCGTTTTTCTAATTCCTTAATCATTCCTTTTAATCCTTCAGCATCGTCCTTGATGGCTATTTCCTGAACCTGTTTAATTTGCTCATTTAAATTTATCTGAAGATTTAGTCTAAGAGAGCGTACTCTTTTCGGGTTCTCATGATACTTTCGACTTAAAGCGTCTGCTACTACGTTAGCTTTTCCTGCATGATACTGGATATCACAATCATAATCACTGAGGATTTCCATCCATCGCCTCTGTCTCATGTTTAATTCCTTTTGTCCAAAGACATATCTTAAACTCTTATGATCTGTGAATATCACAAACTTACTACCATAAAGATAGTGTCTCCAAATTTTAAGGGCAAAAATTATTGCTCGTAATTCCAGATCATGTGTAGTATAATTTTCTTCATGCTTCTTGAGTTGTCTAAAGGCATAAGCAATAACCTTTTGACGTTGCATTAGCACACATCCATATCCTAATTTAGACGCGTCACAATAAAATATGAAGTCTTTAGTTCCTTCTGGCAATGCGAGTATTGGTGCGTGGGTTAACTTGTACTTTAAAATCTTGAGTGCTTCTTCCTGCTTTGGTCCCCATTCAAATTTAACTAGATTTGTAAGTTAGCTTGGTTAATGGAATGGCTATTCTATAAAAATCTTGAATAAAGCGTCTATAATATCCTGCTAATCCAAGAAAACTTCTTACTTCCGTAGGTGACTTGGGGACTTCACATCTGGTAATCGCCTCGATCTTTGTGGGATCCACATGAATTCCTTCATGGTTAACCAAATGTCCAGTGAATTGTACTTCTTGTAACCAAAATTCACACTTCGAGAATTTAGCTTAAAGCTTTTCCTTCCTTAGCAATGACAGGAGTATGTGCAAATGCCCTGCGTGATCTTCCTTACTCTTAGAGTAAATTAGAATATCATCTATAAAGACGATTATGAATTTGTCCAGGTATGGTTTACATATCCTGTTCATCATGTCCATAAATGCAGCTGGGGCATTGGTTAAACCAAATGGCATGACTGTAAATTCATAATGACCATATCTCGTTCTGAAAGTAGTTTTAGGAATGTCCTCTTCCTGTACTTTCAGATGATGATATCCTGAGCGTAAGTTGATCTTAGAAAAGAATCCGGCTCCTTGGAGTTGATCAAACAGATCATCGATTCTCGGTAATAGGTACCGATTTTTAATTGTAACCTTATTCAATTCTCGGTAGTCAATGCACATTCGCATTGATCCGTCCTTCTTCTTAACAAATAACACCAGTGCTCCCCATGGTGATGAGCTAGGTTGTATGAAACCCTTCTCTAGTAATTCGTCTAGTTGTTTCTTCAGTTCCTGCATTTCCGTGGGTGCTAGGCGATAGGGGGCTTTGGCAATCGGTGCTGTTCCTGGTATTAGGTGAATTCTAAATTCAACCTCTCGATCTGGCGGCAATCCAGGCAACTCTTCTGGAAAGACATCAGAGAAATTTGATATTACAGGAATATCTTTTAATTCTTTTCCTTTAGTGTTGATGGTTATGGAAATCATATACACCATTCCTCATTTTCGTGTGTAAGTTGCCGCTTTCATCACGGAGATGAACTTTGTCGATCTTGTCGACTTATCTCCCTTAATTGTGATCCTTTCGCTAGATGGCGCAATTACCTCTACAAACTTTTGATCACACAATATTCGTGCCTGATTGGTTACCAACCAACCCATTCCTAACACGACATCGAATCCGGCTAGATCCATTGAAAAAAGTTTAACAGAAAAATTTTGACTTAAAAGTTCTATCTTAGCTCCCTACAGGATTTCGCTTATTTTGATAGAGGATCCATCTGCCGTCTCCACCAAACAGTCTTGGTGAAGTTTAGTTAATGGTTGATTAAGAAAATTGCAGAAGGAAGTATTTATGAAACTTTGGTTTGCACCACAGTCAAATAATACTTTTGCATATACATCATTAACTAAAAACATACCGGCAATCACATCCAGAATCATCTTGGCTTCTTCGGCAGTCAGCACGAATGCTCTGGCAATCTTCTAGGGTCCTTCCATCGTCCTTGCTTTGTTGTTTGCCGCTAGAGCTAGTTTCGGGCAGTTGGTTTTAATATGACCGGCTTCTCCACAATTGTAGCATAGCCTATTATTAGGTTTCTTTCTGCGGTCTTCTTCCTTATGCTCTGGAAATTTGCAGAAATTGCAGTATGAAGAGCATTTCCCGGAATGCTTCTTTTTGCAGTACTTACATAGGGGTGACGAAGAACTTGCCCCTTTTCCGTGATAGGAATTACCATAACGTAGTTCCTGAGTAATCTTTTGAGCTAGGTTCCTTTTCTGGTTTTCTTCTTCTTTTTAGAACACGAGCTTGAATTAATAGTCCATGATTTCCGTTCATGCTATGATTTGGTTCAGAGAATACGCGTTTACTTCCGTTTCCGGACTTATCATTTTCTGGCTTTTTAATAGTATCGATAATATAGGGCATAGCATCTATTATTCCTTGGGCTACTATGTGTTCGATAGCACTTTTATTCATTTGATTCTCGTTATTATCGTTATTTTGGATTTCCTGATTTACTTCATCTGACATCTGAATCGTAAACATTTATCAGGCATTAATATCACAGAATAATAAATATCACACAACACAGTGAACCAAAATCGTCGAGCATTGCGACTTTTACTCTTTTCATATATATGCGTCTATTACAAACATAACTGAAATTCAAACATTAGTAACTATGCATTGATATATGTATATAGGTGGTACATAGTTTATATCTATTTTAGTTTTCTTTTTTTTCTAACTATGTAACAAAATACACACACATATATATACATATATAGTAGGTGGAAGTTGCTTAAAACTGCATTTCCCGCTCGTCATATTTCCAGATGAGCTTCTCTCCGATTTGGCGAATTCGGTTTCCTTCCTCCACCAGTTCATCTCTAAGCTGGCGAAGTTCATCCACATGCTCCATGGGTAGCACTAGGGCTGGCACTGGTTCAGGGTAAGGTGGAACTGGTTCTTCGTAGGGGAATGGGTTTTCTAGTAATTGCTGCATTTCCCAGTTGTTGGCCCACCATAGGTTTAGAGGATTTGGTGCTGGAATCTTGTGTTCCTCGTTGGGGTCAAAGGCTAGGATTGGAAATCGGTTCCCCTGGTTCTGGTCTAGATTCATGGGTTGGTTGGGAAATAAAGGAAGTATCTGTGGTTCTGGATTTGCGGCTTGGTTGAAATTAGGCACTCCTCCTATATTTCCATACAAGTGGAAATTCGCTAATTGTCTATCCAACTTTTCTTCCCATAAGGGTCTAACTTCTGGGTTTTGGGTATTTCTAACTGCTATGGCTTGCTGTTGGGCTTGTCTTAATCTTTTCCTCCTTTCTCCTTTGCCTCGACTAAACCAACCTCTCTTTTTAGGGAGAAAAGGATCTACAGCTTTGGCTTTGAAAACAAATATTCCCTCGGAGTCGGTAATGGATCCAGCGGTTGATTGGGAGGTTCCTTCATCCGTGGGAGAATGGGGTAGATGGCGATAAGCGTCAGAAGTACCCTGATCACTCATACTGTAAACTAAGAAAATTTGTCAGATTAACACAAAATAATAGATATTTCCTAACACAATAGGATAAAATTTAGGTATGTAAAAGAACACCTAATTGGCTTAAACCAGTGGCATGGCTCTGATACCACCTTCTGTCGCAACCCCCGACCCCTACCCCGGGAGCGGGAGCCGCGAGACATAGAGCTGGTAGTACTGGTGTTTATTAATTTGGCAGCAGAATTACAACCTCAGGATCGTAGTTAGGAAATAACTTATCAGAGTTCAAAACACCAAACTTTTATATTACACAACATGGGATAAAACCCAAGTTTCAATTACAATACATTTGTAGGGATAAACCCTGATTACGGAAAACATAAACTCCGTTTATTTAGGTAACTTTTATAGCCACTTTTCTAAGCCTTTAGTACTCTCCAGCTGGCTTCTATCAGCTTCACATTAAGTTACCTGAAACGCGTTTTAAAAAGATATTATCAGCAAGAAATAATGGTGAATATATCTCAGTATAATCAAAACAAGTTTTATAGCTTTATAGTTATTGAGAGCATCCACATTTACAATGTTTATATCTACAGCATTACCCAATCAGTACTGTCATTCCTGACTTGTGGGTCATGTTACCCATTGGCAAAAATCCATTTGTCCAACGGTAATGGATTCAAATTTCGTATACAAAACCCCAACATACCGGCAGTAATTGTAGAATACATATACTCAATCACTGTTAAGCATAATTAAAATATTTTGACCCACAAAAAGGTTTACAAAAAGAGAATGTACTCACTTTGAAAACTTAGGTATTCCTACGGAGTTCCTGGTGAAAATTCTTTATTACTTCCCGGAATTTCTATTTAAAACATACAATGCACGCGTTAGTAAATTAACCCAGGTCACTTTTAGCCATACAACCGAGACAGAACCCCGACGTGCGTAGTGAGGCAGGGCCTTGACATGCGTCGGTGGGTCCTAAATCAATCGGGTAGGATAACCATACAGCACAAGATAGAACCACAATGTTCTCAGTCGGGCAGAGCCTTGACATGCGTTGGCGGGTTCTAACTCGGTAGGGTAACGAATTTGTGATCGGGGGTTAAGATACTTACAGCGGGCAGCGCTTTGCAGGTTTAGGGGTTTAGGGGAGAGGGTTTTTGACAGAATCAGAGAGTAGAGGGAGTATACGTTCGATTTTTTCGATCGAAACTGAGCAACGAAAATGATCCCATGCCTGGCCTTATATAGGCCAATTTGACCTCTCCCGCGCATCGCACGGGAAACTGGGTCTGCTCTCGCGTGGCGCCTGAGGTGCCTAGCTAGGGCTAGGTCACCCTCGTAACGGGATAGGCTTGCCACATGGCAAAAACAAACATACGCGTGTCTGACCTCTCCCGCGCGTCGCGCCAGGATCAGGGGTCCCTGGCGCGTGGCGCCTGGGATGCCCAGATCCAATTTCTTCGTTTTGCGTGCTGAGTCTCGATTTGCGTGTCCGGTTTGTCGTTTCGGCTTGGTTTGGGTGTTTTGGAGAGTTGTTAAACATTCGGATGGGTCGTTAGCTATGAATACTGTTGATTTCTCTAATGCTTTCAACCTGGTGGATAGAACTGCCCTTTTGTCAGAAGTTCGAACCCGATGCCCGTCCATTTCCTTATGGGTGGATTTTCTATATGGATAGCCGGCTAGATTATATGTCGGAGACGATCATATTTGGTCCACAGCGGGGTTCAGCAGGGAGACCCCTTGAGGCCTCTTCTCTTTGCCTTAGTTTTGCATCCCCTCATTCATCAGATACGATGTAAGTTACTCTTCCATGCGTGGTACTTAGATGATGGTACGATTATAGGAGATGGTAAAGAGGTGGCTAAAGCTTTAGAAATCATCAGGTCTATGGGGCCTGTTTGAGGCTTCAACTTAACGTCAAGAAAACAGAAGTTTTTTGGCCATCGTGCAATGGAGTTAAGGCGCAAAAGGGTTTGTTTCCTAGTGGGATTGGAAGGCCGGTGTCGGGTGTCAAACTTCTTGGGGGCGCTGTTAGTCAGGATGCCGGTTTTATCAGTAGGTTGGCCGTAAAACGGGCATCTTGTGCAGTGGATCTGATGAGCTATCTTCCGCATCTGCGGGACCCTCAATGCGAGCTCCTCTTGTTGCGCTCTTGCATGGGTGTTGCTAAGCTGTTGTTTGGCCTCGGAACGTGCCAACCCATGTTTGTTGGGGAGGCTGTTTCGGTTTTTGACAAAGGTCTTCGGAGAGCTATCGAGGATATTGTGGTTTGCGGGGGTCCGTTTTTTGGGGATCTTCAATGGAGGATTCCATCCCTCCAGACCCGTTTTGGGAGTTTGGGTTTATGTTCGGCTGAGGATATGCTTTCGTGGCCTCGAGGGCGTAATCTTGGAGTTTGCAGGACCACGTTCTTCGAGACTGTGGTATTGTCGGGTTAGATTCTGATTATGTGTGCGCGTTGGATTGCATGCACATGTCTCTTCCGGATTTCGATCTTGGCGGTTTCTCTAATAAGGACATCGCCCCCCCCCCCCTAAAGCCCAAAATGCTTTGGTGAGTGCCCTATTTAGTAGAACTGTCCAGAGTTTGGGAGAGAAGTTTAGTCTATCCCCTCGTCAGAAAGCTGTGTTTGATTGTCTCCGGGCACCTCATTCTCAGTATTTCCTGACAGTCATTTCCATTGAAGGACTAGGCCAACACATGTCGGTAGTGGAATACCGGGCAATTCTTAAGTACCGGCTAATGATCCCTCTGTTTCCGGTTGATGATCCCTGCCCAGTTTGTCGCAAGGTCTGTTTAGATACTTTTGGCGAGCATGCGGTCCATTGTAAGGAGTTACCTGGTTTTAAATATAGACATGATTTGGTAAGGGATGTTCTCTTTGATGTTCTAAAGCGGGCAGGGATTTCGGCGAAAAAGGAGGCTCTGGTGAACTTTCTGACGGATCCGCTCAATGGGAGGTCTACTCTTCGGCCAGCTGATATTCTTGTGTTTGGGTGGGCCAGGGGAAAACACGCTTGTGTGGATCTTACAGGAGTGTCCCCTCTTGTTGGGCTTAGGGATAATGGGTTTGTTGCTGGCCAGGCTGCGTTGAAAGCGGAATCAGGCAAGGTCGTTAAACACGAGAAGACTTGTTTAGAGAATCAACACGTGTTTATCCCATTCGCGTTTGATACATTTGGGTCCCTAGCCCCAGAGGCCGTATAATTCCTAAACAAGGTCCAACGGGTTGTAAATAGTAATCTCTCAACCCTTAAGGGACGTTTCATGTTTAGCTGGATTGGTTTTGCAATTCAAAAGGGGGTTGCGACGCAGCTTGTTGCCCGTTTACCTGCCACTTGTTTGTAATTTGTTACTTTGATATTTTAATGTAATTCGGTTTGACTTTAAAAAAAGACTTTAAGATTAAAAAAATATAAAAAGAGAGACACCGTGTGACCATAATGTCCCTTGAAGACTCATTGAACTATTAAAGTTGAATTGAATTTTCTAGTATATATAATATATATTGAATTTTGTAGTATGTATAATATATAATATATAATTGTTGCGTTTTATTATAATAAAAAGATAAAAAGGAGGATTGCATTTTTGTTTTCTTACTAAAACTAAAACATAAAAGATTCTAAAGGTTACATTTTATAAGAAAAACATGTATATTTTTAAACTAAAAAAATAAACAATTAAAAATAACTTGTTGGTAAGGCTTGTGGGTGTGGTTTAAAGTCCCTAGGGGCTTTATAGTGTCACATCAGAGCCACGTATGCACACATAAGTGGTTGATTTTATCGTTAATTTGCATGGTTTATTATAAAGCTCCTTTAAAACCCTCTATTAAAGAAAATACAAAACAAAAAGCAATTAAAGAGGAAAAAATTTTATTGATTGAAATTATTGGACCCCATCTGCATATTCCGTTAGCGCTCGTTACGGGGATGGAGCCCCCTCTATAGCAGCCCCTTTTGACGCCTAGAAAATGTGAAAGGAGCCCTATAGGACACCACTAACGATGAAGTGATGGAGAATGATATACCATACCCCTGGCGTAAGTATAAACTTGTTTTTTCTTGTATACAAAACAACAAAAATCAATAATAGATAGATGTGTGGAAAGAGGGAAATTGAAATTTGGGTTGGACTTTGAAGAATGAATAAGGACGATAAATCAGGTATCACATGCATATCCATCCACGTGTGGGTCATCTGTTCGCACGACTGCCAAATAAATGCTGTCTTGCATGCCAGCTGGACTTTTATTTTATGCATCATTCATTAAAATTCAACTAATCCTTCCAAAACAGCTGTCTTTGTTAAACCACCATCCAGGATCAACTATTGACACTTTTTAAGAGCATATATTAGAGATGGGGACCACTTATCCATGAACGCTGATATGAAGGAGAGAGGAAGCCTGCGTATGTGAAAGAGAGGGGAAAATTTTCGGTCTATGGTCTTAAACCGTCTATGACAGACACTCGTCAATAATATGACCCTGAAAGAGGAAGGAGAAAGAAAGAAGGGAAATGCAACGCTGATGTGGAGGTACGTCGACCTCTCCCGACCTTGTATGCTCTTATGTTCTTACAACAACCATCCACTTTTAAAGATTTTTTTTTTTTCAAATTCTACGAACTAAATTGGGAATTCGTTTCCCGGCCATCTCTTGTAAAGTCAAGGATTCCTCGATTGAACCAAAATCTGATACTACGTTTCCTATCTTTTCACCAAGGCGATCTTAGTGATAAAATTTAAGGTTTGATATTGTAATAAAGGTCCACACAACATGTTTTAAAGATTATCTTAGTATTGTATATAATTACGCAACAACAAAGGTAATTAGATATCTCATTAACTTTTGATATTCATTTGTATGCCAAACTAATTAAAGCGTAAATCATGTCAGGTTGATGCGTTTAGGTTTGTGTGTTTAGTTTATGCTTAAAATGTGTAATATGAACACAATCAGTGGAATTCCTTTATCTAAACGGGTTAAACGGGCTAATATATAAGTTAAAAATATCAAAATCAGAAACATATTACAAGTTATAAAGTGTGTACTAGATTATTTTAAAGTTTACTCTAATTTGGATGTAGAGTAAATAAGAATGGGTTTGGGGGCATTTGATTATTGATAATTTGGATCAAACTCTAGGGTCATAAATTCATTTCAAAGTAGTTTTAGAAGTAAAAAACCATACAAGGATTTATTGTGCAACATAAAGGCTAAGGACAGAAAATGATTTGTGGTTAATAATTGTTTCAAGAGAAGACTTTGATGGTAAGTAATATGTTACATAACCAAAACGTTAGAAGTTTAAATTTTATAAGATTGTAGGTGGAGTATTTTGTTATAGAAAGTTAAGAAATTACTTTTTCTGAACGACCAACGAATCCTTCAAATAGTCTAATGGCGAAATTCACCACATCAGGATACACTCGTCATCCAAACTGAGGAAAATCCTCACCTTATTACTTTTAAAGAAAATATATTTAATTACTTACCTTGTAAAACCTTATTTATTAAGGTTAAACGTTTTTTAATAATTAATGAAAGATTTTCACCAGTTTTTCAACTTTAATAATTTTCATATCGAGCCAATTAATTTAATTTAACCAAATGACTAAATATACGGTATAAATAGCTAATTCACTTTGTGTATTGTTTTGCTTTTTTTACAGGGGAGATACTCTTAGTTTATGTTTACTAAGCGATGTGGGACAAAAAATGATGGATGTAAACCTTATCGAGCCAGTTCATGAGTCGAGTCAGGCAAAGCTCGAGCTCGGCGTGTTAACAAACCGAGCCGAGTTGGCTTGTTTACAACCGAGTCAATTTCAAGCTGAGCTTTTTTCGAGCGAGCTGCGAGCCACGAGTTTTTTGAACACCCCTAAGATGAATATGCAAGAGTATGGTGGAATTGGGAAGTCGATGACACTTTAACCAATATAATTTCTTTTAATGCCAAAGCTTGCTTCTACCCAGGTTTAAAGTTGTGAACTTTTTTTAAAAATATAAGTCTCTACTAAGTGGGCTAGTTTCACATTTACAAGAGTCAAATATAATCATCAATTTATCACACACTCATTTTTTCCATTAAGGAAAAATAAAATCTTGAAACTTAATTGTTAATTTTTTTAAACAGGCCCTCTTAAAATGATTTCATTAAATACTTAATCAGGTTAATGGATCAACCCGTTTAATCGTATCTCAACTCCAACACGACCTGTTTATTAAACAAGCCAATGCACACACAACATGTTAAATTAAACGAGAAAGAAAGAACAAAAAAATTGATTATTTGGTGTCATTTTTATTTCATGTTGTGAGTGGTTTCAAAAACTAAGACGCCTAAAACATCTTAACTATTCGTTGAGAAAATGCCATAAACGCATATGCTCTCTCTCTCTCCCCCGTCCCTCCCTCCGTCACTCTCGATCTCTCTCGATGAATAATAAAATTATCGATTATCATTTAACCCACAGTCGAAAAAATGAAGTGATGAACTTTTAGCCGTGACAAAAACTAGATATTTACTTTTGATAATAACTTAAACACTAAACAAAAGGTCATTGCAAATGTGTCATATATTTGGTTTTGATCATAACTTAAATACAAAAGGTCATTGCAAATGTGTCACTTGAACAACCCAAATGGACAAGAGTCTTAAAGCACATGCAAGGGAAACTTCGCTCAAGGTAGGAAAGATGGTTTTTTAGTTATAAATGATTGGTCCATAACCATCATCGTATAAAATATTCTTCCCATAGATATTTAAACTCTAGACTCACTTTTATAAAACTTGAATTGCTTACTTTATAAGTTTCAAGTGAATTTAAAAAGAATATGTTTTCATTAACTAGTTTTAGAGTGTTCATTTGTTTTTTCAACATGTTCCAAACAACTTTATCTTGAATCATTCCTATATGTGTATGTTTGATGTTTGACTTGAATAGTTCAAACCATCCTTTTGAAAATTGTCCACACATTGTATCCAAGGTCAAGGTTCTTCAACCTTTTGAGGCTTCAAGACCGGGCCGATACACGATCGGATCGTACATTGATCATGTGTTCTACGTTCATACAACCCTTTTTTCATACACAAGGACGCAACATAGTGGGGGCGGCCGAACCCTCGAACTTTTCGCTCAGTAGTGAAGAGTATGTTGTTTTGTATAGAAATTTTTGGGTATATACGTTTTCGACCCCCCGTTTTATAGAAAATTTTGGGTATATACGTTTTCGACCCCCGGTCGGAAATCTCAAGCTTCGCGGCTGTTCATACAACCCCTTTTTTTATTTTTTTTCATGTTAATCAAGTTAGAGCATTCGTGCCAAACGAGCCTAATAATTACTTTTGCAGATAACTAAGTGGTATTATGAAATAAGTGAATAAATAGTTAAATATGGAGTGAATAAATAAGTTATTTGTAACCCTCAAGAATGAAAAATGAGATTTGTATAGTATTTTATTTGAGGTTAAATTGTGGATGTTAAATGATGAAAAAAACAGGTGACTTGTATATGTAGCAAATTGTGTCAATTTCTTGTTAAAAATCTAGTAATTTGACAAAATCAAAGAAGGCACAAGTTAAAAGATATTCAAAGGGATTATTGGTCGAAGAAAGCAAAAGTTAAAAGATATTCAAAGGGGTATAATGGTCATATTCGAGTGACCTACATTTGGTATCTTCTTAAGTGGTGTTCTATGAGAGAATTAGAAAGAGAGAACAGAAACATAAACCAAAAAAAATGTTTGACTTGGCGGCAATATTGATGATGGATTATGTGTCAAAAGGTTTGAAAAGATGCTAGGAAATAAAAGGTTGAATTTGAAAGAAAAATGTTTACTCAAAATGAGAAATACAAGGTATTAACAACGAGCTATTCAATTTGAGAAGTGCGTTAGCATAGTAAAAAAAAGCCATCGTTCTATAAAAAAACTATTAACCTATAAGCTCTTTTTAACCCATTATGGGTATTTTTGTGATGCAAAAATAAGAGTAGTTAATGATTGAATTAGTAATCGTGACACCGTTAATACTAAATAAATAAATTCATAATACGAAGAAAAAAAAAACTATTGTATAAATCAGCGGCGAAGTATAGAAGGGGTCGGAGGGGAGGGGCGCCTGACCCCCTGAACTTTACGTTCAGTAGTGTAATATGTCGTTTTCGTATATAATTTTTTGGGTATTATACGTTTTCGACCCCGGTTCTATAGAAATTTTTTGGTATATACGTTTTCGACCACCCCGGGTCTTCGCCAGTGGTATAAATTACAATTGAAATAAACGAAAGAATGGAAGAAGAAAACACATGGTTGGACTTGGGTTTTCATGTTTGACAGCAAGTCTCACATAGTTTAACAGTAGAAACAGTGTATACAACCAGAGATGACTCGAGTATTTGTATTTGTATTTGTATTTGTATTTGTATTTGCATTTAAAATGTGTAGCAGGTAACAACTCTTGTTCATTGGTTATTGTCTTGGTGTGTCTTTTTGCAACTATCAAATATTCCGTGTCTCTACTAAGGTAGAAACTTTTGTTTTGTAGTCATCTAAAAAAATCGTCAATCATTTAACTATATCAAATAGAAAATTTATTTTGTTTAATTACAATATAAGTGATTTATTAAACAGTTTCAAACAGATTTAGAAACTAAAATACTATTGTTGGCTTTATGTCAAAATGGATCATATAATGTTTGCATTTCCTCAAGCATATTAAAGGCTTAAAGCTTCCTGGTGGAATTCTTATAAAAGGGCTACAAGAGTTGGTGATAGTTCTAGCTCACTATATATACAAATACATACTAGAGTTAAATGCAGTTGAACTGTATGTGGCATTACAACTCATTGACAAGAGTTGATGCATATTTTAAGGTTTACTTTATGCACCCTTAGATTAGCATTTGTCCTTATTTCAGTTGTTCATACCAAGAGTGATTTATTTACATACATGTAGTTGTTCTATACTCTAGAGCCTCATGAATAGCTTTGTTGGGATTTGTTTGTTTTCAAAGTGTTGATACAAAAACTTTGTTTTCAAAGTGTTGCTTCGGCTCTTGCTTAATGTAAGAAAGTTAATGTCAAGTTGCTTTGCTACTAATGGTGTTTAGTGGTAAGAATTTCTACTGATTAAGAGTTCATGCTGACATGACAAGTACTACTAATTGCAGCCGGCGAAGGACTTAGTAAGGGGGGCAACGGACGACCACACCCCGTAAGAAAAATAGTACTATATATAGGTTGAAATCCCAACCAACCCCATGAATTTTGACACCGACCCCATCGAATTTCAAAACCGACCTCATAAAATTTGGAGACGGAACCAAAAGAAAAACTAAACTATATATATTTTTCATATATACAAATATAAATAATTAATCTAAGTTAAAAACAAATATTAACATTTGGTATAAGATTTTGAAGCTCACAACTAAGCCAATAACCAGTTTTAATTACTTGCCCATTTAAGATTTGTTTAATTATTTATACATTTAGCTTGAATAGAAAAACGGTAAATTGGAGTTTCTTTGGAAACCAAGCCTCATGACTGAACTCACGATCTACATTGATAATTTGAAGGGGGATCAAAAATTTGCCAACTTGAATGGTTTATCCAATCTTGTACAATTGATGGTTGAAACAAAAAAGAAATACCTAGCTCTTACATTGGTATATCGTTTATTGAAGCTAGCACTCATTTTACACGTGACCACATCAACTCTTGACAGATTTTTTTGTGCAATGAAACACGTGAAGTCCAATTTGCGTAATGGGATTGGTGATGAGAATTTAAACGGTAGTTTATTTGTATATTGAAAATGACTTGCTTAGAAATGTCTCTCTAACCCATTTGCAACCAAACCAACGGTTTTGGTTGGTCAATTCATTTGTGCCGTTTAGACAAACAAGTTACACTAGTCTTGTTTGGATTACGTGATGTTAATATGTCCAGGTACCACAATTATGCTTTATACTGGCAACTACATGCACCATTCAAACAAATATAAACTTAGTCTCTGTGTTCAAAAAACAACGAGTGTATAGCATTACAAACCATGAATTACATCAAAAGTAAACCAAGACATTATTATACGATAACATTGAACTCCAGCAGCATATCGTGTAGCTTCTGTGCGTATATCGGAGTTGGGTCTTCATCCTCCATTAACATCGGAAGCATTGGGATGAAATGATCACGGCATACTGATTTCAAAACCTCTAGTCTCCGGGCATCCTTGGGTGCTTCATTTAGCATATTAACAACCACCTCAAACCATATTTTCAAGCATAAGAATCTTGCATCTCCATCTTTACTTCCTTTGCAAAGAACCGATAGACTCGGGAGAATTTCAATGACAAAAGTTGTGTGGTTTTCCTCGATTACAGAACCTTCTTCCGTGATAGCTTCAAAAACCCGTAAAAGGGTCAACAGAAATTCATCCCGTCCCTACCAAAAAAGAGTTTGTTGAAGAACACAAAATGCAACAGTATCATCCATTTATGCACAGGTGAAAGATTGAACTAGAGGTGTAAACAAATCAAGCGGCGTACTACTTATACAATTTGTATTTAATAAATATAATATATTAAATATGTATTTAGATAATAACTATTATTATATAAATAATAATGATAAAGACAATTAAAGAATATATGTGTGTATATAATAATTGTAAAGAATAAAAAAATATAAATGTATATAAATAATATTTATACAACTAATTGATTATAGACGAGCAGAGCTCGAGCTTAAAAGAATTAGCCACAAATCGAGCTCAAGCTTTGACAAAAGTCAAAAACACGATAAACAAGCCAAGCTTAGCTCGTTTACACCCATAGTTAAAACTAGGGGCAACAATTCTTAACCCGATCCGAACCTGACACCAAAAAAACAGGTTTGGGTCGACTAACACGATTAAAAACGGGTTGGGTTCAGGTTGACCCGTATACAAAGGGGTGACCCAATAACCCGTAAAACTATTTAGAAGAAAATCTTTTATTTTTTTGTTTTTTCCGTTTCTATTTTGGTCATTATAATGCTTGTTTTGACACATTATATTATTTACTTGTCCCATTCAGACTCACTACTAAACATGTTATCGATTACCTGCTTAAAACCCAACAACTCACTTAAATATCGTCAACTTGTGTGACTCATTTAAAAATACGGGTTAACCAGGTCGTGTTCTGGTTGACCCGACTTTATATGCGTGCGAGTTAGAGTTGAAATCTTTGATTCGAAATATAAATATGGGTCAGGTTCTGGTTGAACATTTCAACCCACCAGCCCGTTAACCAGCAACCCGCCAACCTGACCCAAGATAAAACTGAAAGTATTAGCAATGCTTTGTTTACCTGAAACGGTGATTCGACGAATTTGAGTAGAATTTTGAGTTGCAGAAGGATCTGAAAGTCCACCACCCTGCGTTTAAACGACGAACTGCAAAGAAGATTAAGAACCACCGAAAAAAGTGGCAAACTGGTCTTTGAACCACCACCTTTGCCAGTTAAACCACCACCTTGCAGATGCCGTTTCCCGCCAGGCAGTTGCTTAACATCAGCAATAATCATATCCAGTAACCCCGGTATAATCGACACCACACCGTTTATAAACGCCTCTAAACATTGCTGCAGATAAACACCCTTTTCCTTCACCAACCTATCAACAGTCGTTAAAAGCTTCACATTAGAGAAAAAATGAGGAAGCCATCTTTTCCGGTTTTTACAAAGGAGGGTAATAAAAACGAGTGTTTTCCCTCGTAAAACTTCACCCCCATGTTCGATAAGAGATATCAAATTCGGTACGAGGCTTTTATCGTCTATTAGCGGTAACAAATGGCGACCGATGTGCGCGAAAAGATTGCTGCCGAGCATTGCCATGTTTAAAAGGTTTAAGCAGATTTGCTGCTCACGCGGGCTTCCTTTGGAAACCGCGTTTGCGGTTTCTTTGAAGTTGAGTTTTTCCATTACTTGTTGGATTGTGGGCGGGTTAAAACGGGTCAAACGGACTAGACATGATCCGGCTGTGAGTCGCATTGTCTCTGGTTTTGCGGGTGATCGGAATATGTGACAAAGATTGTTGATTACATCCGGGCTGGTGAAACGGGTTGCCCAAGATCCTCCTTGGCTTGAGATGTTCTCTATCGTTTTTAGTGCGTAAAGTTGAGTGGTGTCATCTTCACCCTTGCGTAAAAGTGATGTTACAAGTGAAGTTAATGTATTTGGTACCTGCTACATAAAGCTAAAAATTAGACGTGAATAATGGGCGAGTTAGGCGGATATGATTGTGGGTCAAAACTCAAAACAGGTCGAGTTGGGTTGACTGAAAACAGTTTTTGTTATAAAAATTAATTGTAACAAATAATCAATGCAGTATAGAAGTACAATCTTATAAAAAGTTAAAAACTACATGTTACAGCGTTTAGAGACATAAAAAGACCAATTTAAAACGGTCGACCATTTGACTTATTTTCTTTTTAGCTAAATTTTCAGTTACCCATTTATAACCTTAATTAATTTTTCAATATTAAAACGAATTAAAAGATTGATTTCAGAGCCATTTATTAATATAATGGTTCATTTTTACAATATAATGTTTAACTTTATCCAGTTTGATTTGTTTGCTTTTTAGCTTTTTTTAATTCTCTTTTGACTTAATAGATGTGTTAAAATGAGCAGGTTCCACGAATTGTGTAATGTGCCAAAACAGTTTGGGCCAAAACACAATAGTGTATTTTTTAGGAAGGTTTTAGCATTTGAAAACACATGGGTAACTTTCAGCTCGTTTGACCCAGCCAACCAACTTGACCTGTTTTGTTTTTAACAAAATTTTATGATTTTACCCGTTTGACCAGTTAGTAGGGCTGCAAACGAATCAAATGAGCACAAACAAGACATTGTTCGTGTTCGTGTTCATTTTGAAAAAAATATATGTGTTCACGAACTGTTCATGAACACTTACCGAGCAAGATTTTATGTTTGTGTTCGTTTGTTAAGGAAATGAATGTGTTCATGTTCGTTTGTGTTTGTTTGTTAATTTTAGGCAACGAACGTTGATGAACACAAACTAATGTTCATTAACACAAATGTAAACAAACGAACACAAACAAGCGTTCAAGAACAGAATACATAATACACTGACACTTGTTAAATATTTTATTTATCAAAATTTTGAAGTATTTAAATAGATTATAAAACTAAAAACACTAATAAACTATCGAACATAAACGAACACGTTACCAAACGTTCATGAACATAAATGAACGAACACATCCTCTGTTATGTTCGATCACTTAACTAAACGTGGCATATCTTGTTAATGTCCGTTTGTTTAATAAACAAAGGAACACAAACGAACTTCCCGTCGAACGCTTCACGAATTGTTCACTGAACGTTTGGTTCTTTTGCAGCCCCCGTTAGATATAGATACAATCCAAATCAACCCATTTTCATATTAAATACAAAATACAATAAGATCTTCCAAATTAAGATGAAAGAAATGGTAACTAAAGCTGACCTGCCATCCTGATGAGGTTTTGTTTTCCTTTAACGGGCTTTCAGGTGGAATAAGTGCTTTCGGTTGGTCATTCTGAGTTGATATATAAAAAACAACTCACCCAACGCAGCCATAGAAAACCTTCTGACTTTTTCTTGACGATCCACTAACCCTTCGCTTAATGAACCCAATATCCCCGAACTTGCTAAATCATTGTCTATAAAAGTAGAATGTCGTATTAGCAACCCAAGAAGTGACGCGAGTTGTACCCGCAAAGCCGAGACTTTAGACTGCCGAAACATTTTAACCAAAACAAGCATTATTTGACCATTGGTCAAAATATTGGCTGCATCCACACTACAGCTTAAAATCTCGAGATATTTGATCACGTTTTGCTTCTCACCAACTGAAGTGTTTCCGTTTAGGATGCTTATGATGCATTTCGTGACTACTTCTAACTGGTCTTTTGGTAATTTCACAAAATCCGACGATGGAAATGCATCGAACGGAAGAGAAGGAACCGAGAGGTCAGACTTTTTACTTGGCATCACAGGTCGAACCGAGAGGTCAGATGCATGCCAAAGAACCATTGACATGTTATCCGCACCGCTATCCAAACCTTCTAGAACTTTTTTAATCTTCGGTTGCGGTGAAGCACTCGGTGGAGTAGCATCTACTTCAATACGATCCGAAGAGGATTCATCGTCGTTTCTACTAGATTCATCTGTTGCAGGCATGTTATCGTTAACCATTGGTGATGCAATCAAATTCTCATCATCAACGGTTTGGGTAGAGGTCACAGTCACCATTTCGGGCTCGTCTTGTGTGTCATCGTCATTGTTCTCGTTAAAATCGAGCTCCATATCAGTGTTTTCGATTCGAACATCCGTTTCATTTTCGGAATTTGTATTAGGCAACGGCCTACGGTAATTCTCCTTTTCATTTTCCCTCTGTAGATTCGATTTCGCTATCCTCGAAAGACGTAGCAAATTCACACCCTTTGTATTACCACTACCTTTAGATTGAATCTTTCGACCACTCGATACACCTCTACTAGGGGTATTATGTTCTGATTTCGTTCTTTCAGTGGGGCCCACCGTGGCTCGGTTTCTCGGTGGGGTTTTGTTCTGATTCCGTTCGGTAAGACAAGGTCGATAACAAAGTTCAACCATGTTATCGAAAGCGGGTTGAGGGGGTAAAACCGGTAGGGTCAGCTTCGAGTTCCAGTACACATGACTACAAATTTCGGACCATTGGATTCTTTCGGCTGGATCTTTTATAAGAAGAGAACTGACGAGATTAGCAAATGGACGGCTGGGATTGCCCGGTAAGGATGGAGTCGGATCTGTGATGATTGAATTTACTAACTGTGTGAATTCTTTTCCTATGAACGGAGGTCTGCCAGCATAGCATTCATATAGAACACAACCAAGAGCCCAAAAATCCGAAGCGTATGAATGAACTCCGCCATCGTGAAACAACTCAGGCGCCATGTAACATGGAGTTCCACGTTTTGCTTGCGGTAACTAAATATTATCAAGAGAATATGATTATATAATATAACATTGATCAATAAAAACTGTTATTTATAGGCCTGTAAATAAACCGAACATTCATGAACTTGTTCGTCGTTATGTTCATTTAGTTAAATGAACGAACATGAACACATGTTTTGTTCGTTCATTTATGTTCGTTTATTTACATGTGTTTGCGTTTCTTCGTTTATTTCATTTCAATTTAAATACATAACTAGTTATATTTATATAAATATTTAACATAAAAGAAACTTTCTAACTACTTAACTAAATAAAACGAATGGGTAATCGAGATTTCTAGTAATAAAAATGGGTTTTCCACTGAAAGTTAACGTAATCAATCACTAACTTATATGGAAAAAAATACTTTATGTTCGTTTATGTTTAGACTTCAGTTATGTTCATTTGGGGTTGTTTATTGTTTGTTAAATTATGTTCGTTTAAGTTTGTTTGTTTATGTTCAATTACGTTTGTGAACTGTTGTTTAGGTTTTAAATGAACGAACATGAACTTGGCCATTTTCTTAATAAACAAACATGAACAAAAAAATGTGTTCGATTATACGTTCGTGTTCATGTTCGGTTAAAGTTAAATGAACGAACATGAGCAACAAAAATAAAATAAAGATACTAGAGCCAGTTGTTCGAATGCTCACTAGTGAAGAAGGTGTTTTGGATATATCACTCAATTTTCTGGATAACCCGAAATCACAAAGCTGCAAAACATATAATCAAAAGAAATACATTAGTAGGGAAATAACCAACTACAAAATTATAAGAAATAAAAAAATACCTTTGTACGACCATTTTCATCCAGCAAAATGTTTGATGGCTTCAAGTCACAGTAGATGACTCCTTTTGAGTGTAAATACCTAAACATTACCCAGGTAGTATAAACTTCCAAAATCCAAACACATGTACGTTCAAAAAAAATTTCCATATACAAGGGCTAGATGTTTTTTTTACCGTAAACCTCTGACAAGATCCCGTGCTAGATCGTGTACTGAATCCTCAGGAAGTTTACAGTCCTGTAACTCGGTTAAATAATATAACTTGTGTCATAGGCATGTAAAAACAATCCATGTTTGTATATAAACAAGCGTTTTAACATGAAAAAGTTGAATTTGAATTAAATTCAAGCTTAATTAGATGTTACACTAGCAAATGTTTGAAAACTTCTAGAGACCAAAAAGACAATAAAAAAATGTGTGCTTTATTGTTTAACTGTTAATCAATTCATATATCCACAAAGCATGATGGTAAAGAAGGGCCAAAAAAGTCAAACTACCGAAAACAGATGAAACATAAAGATGAATGATCGCCCAAATGTTGGAATCTAAATATTTTTATATACATAATAATGCACCTTTATCAGTTATCAGTTGATCTATAAATATTTTAATAAAGAACAAAAGATAAAAAAATGAGGTCACCTGCTCCAGTAATGTCCTGAGGTCACCTCCAACACAATATTCTAAAATCAGCCACAAATGAGCAGAAGTTTCATACCTATTTTAAAAGAAAAAAAACAAATAACATAAAGTGTCAATTTCCATTCTTCCATTGAATAAATCATCTATAACCACAAGGATAGTTCCAGAAACTGAAGAATTCAATATTTCCAGAAGGCTGCTTTACCAGGCATGAAATTTGAGTACATTAGGATGATCCGATGAGTGAAGAATTCTCACCTGCAGTTTAAAATCCAAACCAATATAAATTATTGAGAACTGAAGATAACACTAAAATGGAAACAGTAATATTGTAAGAAACTTACTTCCTGCAGAACCTTGCTTTTGTGAGATTTATCGACGCTCTTAAGTGCATAATATTCAATACTTTTCTTCTTCCTGCCTTTATACACAGTCTGCAAACCAGTGTAAAAGTAATCAATATACATACTAAACTGAAACAAAAAGACAGAATCAATAGAACGTTGAAAAATAGAATTCATTACCGATGTTTTCCTTGGCCAATTGCTTCGTATATGTGGTAATTATTCATGTTGAAGACTGATGGATTTCAGTGGCCTGGTGACGATATAAAAGGTTAAAAATATGTAAAAATCATAAACCTTGTTATAAATACTATTAAGTATTGAAACACAATGCAAAAATCAGTATAATACAAAATACACTTCTAAGATCAAAAGTGAACTACATGTATGTCTTGATCTCAAATGCTTAAAAAGGGATGCCAATGGGGTATAAACTACAATAATACCACCCAATATATGTATCCCTTAATCTAATATTCCCAAATCAAACATAAAGTCCAAAAAGCATACATCAGGGGAAAGGTAAAATGCAGACTGATAAAAAAACTAACTCAGTCAAATTCAACAACACTGCAGAAACTAGCATTTGCAGAAATCCCAATTCATCATATGATATAATCTTTATACAAGACTAAATGAGCAAATAAAGTAGTTTTCTTCAATCTTTGAAACTCAAACACAAACATTTATTTACATATTTATGATTTTTCCAGACGCTTTAACTGTAACAACCAAGATTTTAATCATTTTAACACTTGCTCTACTTTTCTATTTCAAATATTGCAAATCAAACCTTCATATCATTCCCAAAGTATTATCAAAGTTTAAAAGAACGAAATCAAGCCACGAAGCAAAATTTTTTAAAAAATATATATATATTTTATAAAATAAAAAAATCGACATAAAAACGTTTAAAACATAAAAAACAAAATAACTGACACAGAGAGTCTAAACATCAAAAAGACACATAACCCCATGAGACGCATGTTTTCTTACCGCCTCGGCCCTTAGAGGCGTATGTACAAACATAACCTCATGAGGCGTGCCTCATACACGTTTTCTCATCGCCTCGAGGTGCACACCTCAACCGTTATCATACTTGAAGAAATATACTACCTAAGTGGTGAGACACACCAAAGCAGCAGACAATCAGCCTACACAAGTTCTCTGTCAGCTTCTTTTTCTAGCTAAAGGATCCAGACACAACAATGTAAGAGGATCCGAACTCTCGCCTCTCCAGTTGAACACTACCTTCAACCACAGCAAACAATCAGTTACACCAAGCTATAAAGCAGATGGTTGTAGAACTTTAACAAGATATTATATCTCAGAAATGCACACAGTAACATATAAACTACACACAATTGGAACGAATTCAATTGCTTTAACTGCTTTAAAACCCTAATTCATTGATTAGACGCTGATTCAAACTAATAACGGACGAATCTGTTAAAATGAAACGGTCAAACTGAATTAAACATAAAAATAAGTGTGATTTACTGAGTTAACGGTCAAATATGAAGATCTGATAGCATAATAAGCATGAATTTGAAAGTAATCGTAGTGGCGGAAAGTTAGGGTTTCATACCGGCTTGAAAGAGAACTGAACGGAGAGATAAAGTGGAACTTACTTATATTGGATCGTTCGCCTTCAATAGTTAACCTAATTTTGGATCTTGTTGCAGAGAGAAATGGATTACTAATTGGAGAGAGAGAGAGTGTGTGTGTGTGTTTTTGTGAAGGTTTGAGCGGGGATGTTGAAAATCGAATTTGAAAACGTTGATGATAATAATTACTTTTTTTTTTTTCAACAGCAATGACAATGGAAAATCTCCTTTATTTTTTAAATTTAAGGTAAAATTTTCACTCCATATGAGGATCATCAAATCCATAGCCCATTTTTATAATTTGAAAAATCACTATACTTAACTTTTAATTTATGAAAAGCTATTATACAAAGGCTACAAATAAACACGAATAAGATTTTGTTTGTGTTTGTTCATTAGAGAAAAATATATTCATGAACATGTACTGGACGAGATCTTATGTGCGTGTTCGGAAATGATTGTCTTCGTTTATTAATTTTAGGTAATGAACACAAACGCAAACCAACTTCATATCTTTCATCACAAACACTAGGTAGATCCACCCAATATATTAACTTTTGCGTAAACTCGATATCATTCATCACAAACACTAGGTAGATCCACCCAAATTCGCTAAATATTTTATGTAAGATCAATACACTTATATTTATTGTTTTTTTTTTTTATTAGAGGGAGTTTTGAAGTATTGAAATAAAATATAAAAATTTAAAACCCTTATAAACTATAAGACACAAATGAACATAAATGAATACACTGTCAAACGTTCACGAACATAAATAAACTAACGAGACTTAGGTTCATGTTCGTTCATTTATTTAATACATGAACATGAATGAACTTTCCCCCGAACTGTTCGTTGGACGTTCGATTTGTATGCAACCCTAGTTGTGTTTTATAAATCCTCCATCAAATTAATGTGAGTGTATGAATATGAGAAATATAACAAAATAAGTGTTTATGAATAAAATAAAGAATAAAAAAAGATGGATGAGATGTGGGATTTTTTTATAAAATGAGAAATAAATTTAGAAAAATATGATTTTTAGTTAAACTAGGGTGTTCATGTATAGTTTGATTTGTCCACTTGTACTCCATGTGTGTTCGGACGACCCAAAAAACTCACATTGTAGATGCTCTTTTCATTTGTACAATTTAATTTCTTATGATTGAGAAATTTGCAGGTGGACATGAAAAAAGCTAGGACTACCTGGTTGCCGTAAATATTTGAGTTTGTTAGGGAGGGTGGTATGGTATGGTTTTATTGATCATCAGTGCTTCATAGTTACTTGTTATGTCACTTTCATCTTGTTAGGGGTCATTTTTATAGCTCGGGATCCTGGACTCTTTGGTGGATATTTCGGTATCCCCACAGAATTCAGTATCCTAAGCTCTGTGTTACTAACCTTTCCAATGTCCTATTTTGTTTTAATTCGCAGGTCTAAAGATGTAAACGGCTATTTGAACAAGTCTTCCCGTAAAATCGCATAAGAGGTTGCTAGGAACGTGTTAAAGACGTGGAGAAGACCCACAACAGTCATATTGAAGACAGACCAAGCCTTCTGAGAATCCCAGGTATTTCAGAGAGATAGTTAGGATATTTTTAGTATAAATATAGCAGTTAGATCGACTTAGAACACACAAGACACTCGAATTCTCAACTGTAACACTTAGCTTAAGATCCGATACTCATCATTGTACTGATTTTTATCATTTTAATAGAGTTTGGAGCTAGGCAATTGTCAGCTCCCGGGGTTTTGTGTCGGCCATCATTTTTCAAGATATTAAGGATTTTTCTCGTAACAAATCATGTGTCTTTCTTAATTATTTTCTATTATTCATCATTCTTTAACAAGCTTCATTCCATTTCATTACTTTTTCATCTATAGATATGTTACTACAAATCGGTATCCCGAATAGCACACTACCTCACAAACACAGTTTGGTTACTAAATTCATGTTGTTAATTTTTCACCAAAATAATGTGGCGCCCTACCATGGGGCAAGTGGTGCTTTCATTAACAATCCTTGACTTCTGTTGTATCATTTTCTTTCGAAGTTATTTTTGAAAATGGCATCTCAATCCAAATCGACTTCACCCTCTGTTACCTCTTTAACCTCTGGAGTGAGCAATCATCTTCCTCCTCCTCCAACGTATCAAGGAAAACCTACTTTTTGTTGGATGCACCTCTTTTGAATCTGAGATACCTGATGGAGAACCAGTCTTGGCTTCTAATGATGAGATCCTATTAATGTTCACTATAGTGAAACAACAACAAGAGACCAAACCACTATTGTTCAGGAAACTTGAAAAGCTAAAAGAATCTAAGAAGCGGATGGAGACAACAACACCATTACAACCAAGGATCCTGAACTTTGACACTACATAATCCTCGGGAAACTACCAGGGAGATTCCCTACCCCTGCGATCTAGAACATCAGCAGTCGTGTCACACCCCAACCGATGGCGGAAACATCAGGGTAGTGGCACTAGGCGACCAGATTGTCTCACGAGAAATTTCCATAACACTATTCAATCAACAATATTTTAACGTCTAATATCCCATACTACTAAACAATATGTCATAAAAAAGGTCACGAAATACATGATTTTCCCCATAAAACAATAAGGTTCGATTTTCCCTAGATTTATTACATTTTGAACTAAACAAAACAAACTAGACTAAGCAAACTACGTCCATAGCATCCAAGCTAAGATCCTCAACCTGTTACATACGTTAAATTACAAGTCAATATAATTAAGTAAAGGTGAGCATACAGGTTCAAGTAATACTAGCATAATAGAGAAATCGTTCGCGAAATAGTCTAATAACATATCATGATACACCAAACACATCACACAAACATAGGCTCATTTCTCATGCTAACTTCCGTGAGAAGGCTAGCACGTCCATCCTAACTAGACCCCGTCGGGTGTTAGCCACACTATAGTACCATACTAGCTAAGGAGGCAAGTTAACGAAAATAAGTCCTAGTCACATGTTTCTAATATCACGTATTGAGCATATATAATCAGATTATTCGCGTGTGTTAAACAACTTGATTTGTGAGGTGACTTTGATATAGGAACGTATGTAACACCCAAATAGTGCGTTAAAGCGAAAACGGGTCAAGTATACTCACAGCGGGTGCGGTTTAGGTGAGATAAGGGATCTGAGAAGAGTTGCGGAGAGCGCCGTATCAGCCTGTAAACGAACAGAAGTGCATCAGTCTTCCGATTTGCTGAAACAGTTAAGTTTGGGTTGATCAGTAGACAAGTTCGGGCGAACTTGTATGTAAACATACAAGTTCGGGCGAACTTGTTAAATTTTGGTGATTCTGGTGTCAAGTTCGGTCAAACTTGGTAGGTTTCTTTGGAAGCCTGACAAGTTCGGGCGAACTTGTGGGAAAAGCTTACTAGAAAGACAAGTTCGGGTGAACTTGTAAGTTTAAATGAGAGAATGGAGCTGAGTATTTATAGGTGAAGGCAAAAAGGAAAGCTGGTAGAGTCAAGTTTGGCCGAACTTGCATGGAACCATGCAAGTTCGCGCGAACTTATATGAATTTCAGTGAGTCAGAGGCTAAGTTCGGCCGAACTTGAGATGAAATGAGGGTTCTAAGTGGCTAGTCAAGTTCGGCCGAACTTGGCATCACCCAAGTTCGAGCGAGCTAGCCTAAAAACCCAAGAATTTCTCGTTTTTCGTTCATTTATCGATTGTTTAGCGATGAATTCGAGTTGTAAGGTAACGTTAAGTGATTAAGCGATATATTAAGCGTTATATTTGATATAATAGTGCGATTTAGCGATTCGAGCGTGCGGGAGCGATGCGATAGCGATTGTAATCATAACCATAAACACACATAACACGTAAATAATATAAACAACATAATTAACTGCGATTTGCGATGCAATGAGATTAGCGATGCGTTTAGTAAGCGATTAGATGTGATACAATTGAAATAAAACATATTTAATTTAACATAACTTTCTTATAAATGAATCCCGAGATTACAAGCGATAGATACATTGGAAAGTAAAAGAAAAAGATAATAACGAAAATCGGATTTGTTACAAGTCGACCTAACTCCAACTGTCAAGATCTCGACTAACAGGGATCTTGGAATCACCCCGGGATGTTGAAAGCGTGTCTTCGAGCCACTTGAGCTTGAGCCTGGTTATTGCATTGTGAGCATTGGTTGCTAAGGTGATTTAGCTCACCATACTTGAAACACGTCTGACCGTTGTTTGGCGGTTGTTGGTTTTAGGTTTGGGCTTGGGCTTGATTGTCTTGTCGTCTAGGACCACTTCGGCATTGAGTGTTGAAGTGTCCATACCAATTTCACGTGGTGCAAAAACGGCATGCGGTTTTGCTCGGGTGGTGATAGCTACAGGTGTTACACTTGGGAAAGTTCCCAGTGTAGGCCCGCTTGGTCGGCTCAGGGTTTAGGTTACCGAGTTGTTGTTGTTGACGAGGTTAGGTTTGTTGGGTTACCACGACGAAGTTGCGGCTCGGTTGCTTACACTTCTTGCCGCTAGAGTTGGTTTTGGATGGTGGTTTGGATGGAGTGGGTTTGACGGTTGGTTCTATGATGGCTTGGTTGATAGTTTGGTGGCTTGGGTCGAGGAATGCCTATCTCTCACTCGGTTTTCTTTGAGGCTGGCGGTTAGATGGTAAACTAGCTCCATGGTGTCGGGTCTTGTGGCTTGGATGACATCGGGATGGCAGGGGGAAGAAGCTGGAGGTATTTCCTAATAGCACGCTCGGGGGTGCTAACCAAGTGAGGGACGATGATACTTAGTTGTTTGAAACAGGTGGTGTAACCAAGGTTGTCGTCACCTATCTATTTGAGGTGCCAGAATTCTTCCTCGAGTTTTTGGTGTTCGTGCGGAGGACAGAATTCCGCAAGCATGAGTTGTTTAACCTCAGCCCAAGGTAGGGCATAGGCTTCATCATTCCCATGGATGTTGCGCTCGTTTGTCCACTAGTCGAGGGCTCTCGACTCGAAGTCTCCGGTTGCGCTTATTTTAAGTGTTTGGGACACTCGTTATTAATGAATGTCACCTCGATGCTATCAAACCACTCTAGCATCTTGGTGCGCCCTCATTACTAGTGAATGTCCTTGGGTGGCAAGCAACGAAGTGCTTGTAGTTAAAGGAGGTGGTTTTTGAAATGTCGGGTTTGGATTCGACCGACGCTTGAGGGGTATTATTCGCGTTGATCTTACTCACGATATCAGGAATAACCTGGGCCATTTGCTTGGCCATGAAAGCGATCATTTTCTTGTTGGAGCTCGACTTGGAGTTCCTTTTCGAGTTAGAGTGACGGCTTGACGATATATATAAAAGTGAGCAAGGAACGGATGAGACTTGATCAAATGGTTTTGTAAAATAAATTGCATGTTTTGGCACAATAGTATGTCACGTATCATGTAAGTTTCAAGTAGTTCACATAAGCATAACAAGAATTCACTTTGAACGGTAACAATTAATAACGAAAGGATTCTAAATTTAGTTTGTTCTTGGCGATTATTATTGTTTTAGATTGTGAGTAAAGTGCGATTTGGGTCTTCGACTTTGAAGTGAAAAAAAGGGTATCAAATGTAACACACATTAAGTTGAGATAACATTGAAGTGATTTAACGTAAAATGTGGAGTATCTCGGAACGAGACTAAGACTATTCCAAAGTGGTCGAATTCTTTGAATTTGGGATGCATGCTTTGGCCTAATAGGTAGAATACTCTCGCCGAAATTTTGGTTAACGGTATTCACCCTTCCGGTTACTACATGTCCCGAGTCAAACGAAAGTTTGAGACCTTGGCTAGATTGAAAATCGAGAAGTGGGACTCGTTATCAAGATGCGAGTTCCACCCCCTAACTTGACAACATTTTCCCTAACTGTGGTTAGTACTTACCGAACGAGATAAGGAACTAATTCCAACTTGATGGTAAGGGTCCACTAGATTGAGAATGGGAAATTCTCCATCAAGGTGAGGAATTCTCTCCTATCTTGAGGGTACATTTTCGTGAAATCAACAAACGCGGATTGGGGGATTTCACCAAAAGGGAGGGTTTTCACGATTATTTTGGTGAGATCGTGTCGTTTGTGTAATGAGAGTGCCATCGCATCTTCGTGTGTGTATTATAGTTCGTTGTCACACCCCTAATTTCCACGTATAACCCGGTGGTCCCGGTTGGGGAATATCGTGACGTAAGTTGATATCATCATTACCAAACAATACAATATAACACAGCGGAAGTCTGGATAATTACTATTACAAACGTATGAATGTTCAAAGTTCAAAAATAATATACAACGCTTGTAACTAGATCCACAGGCGGATCGAAATGATTACAAAAGGAAACTTGACATACTAAGGCCTTCTAAGCAAAGGGTTGCAGTTCCTTCTAAGCTTCGCCGAGTACTTCCAGCCTATTATGTATACTTGTCACCTGCGCTTAGTCTTTTGAAAATACGCCAGTTTTCACCAGTAAATACATTTAACCGACTCATTTTGAAAATATTTCGAAAACATTTAGTGTACGCAATGGTACTTAGTTTTATAAATAACTTGGGATAAATAATTTTCATGTTATCAGTTTTACATGCTAATAATACATTTAGAGCCCGAAAACTATGTTGGGATCATGATTAATCGACACGCCACTTTACACCTTTAATAGGTGCACCCCTAATGGGTCATAATTTAATTTTAGCATCTGACGGGTGTATGCCTACACCCCGTGCTTAGGTCGTGGCCATTTGCAAGTAAATGAGCCGTGGAAATCCAGGACACAGTCATTTTAACCCCCAAATGTTTAATATTAAGCAATATAAATAAAAATCGATTATTTGAACTCCCGAATCATTGGTCTTTGATCCCATATCCAGCATGCGGTATTAGTATACCGTATCCCAAGCCCGTATAAAGGAAAATAAGTTAAAGTATTTACCTGGCTTGCAAAATCTTTAAATAATAAGAAAATAAGCAAAGCACAGCCGTAATCAATTAAACTAGCTTGGCGACAATCTACCAGAAGTCTCTAGTCTGGAATGGATGGTATTATTAACTGATTAGTTAGCTAGCGGGTCTTCATTTAGTCATTGACTTAGACCGGCTAACTTAAAATAACGATAACGTACGAAAACGCTAGATTAAGCGATGACCGGAAAAGAATGTATTTTGGACCCAAAAAGTACTAGGACTTGTATAATATGGGTTACCATTTTAATTCTGAAATTTGAGAATATTTTGATATGGTTAAACCCGTTTCGGTTAAGTTGCGTAAACTAGTTACGTGGGCTTAACCGTACGCATATAAGCGAAATTGGGTAACCGGGTGAGTCCTATACAAGTTCCATATGCCATTAAGTTTAAAATATGCTATTATAACAGTAGGTTATCCATATGTTGGCCCGTTACGGTTTTAAAAACAATTTATGCCTTAAAAGGGCAAATTGGTCATTTTACAATGTAATAAATGAGTTTATATGTAAACTGATGTTATTGTCATAACATTCTGTAAAAACACTTATTTTATGATGTTATATCAGTAGGATATCAATTAGATGTGTGGTTTATAGTTTAAGACCAAACTATGTCCCGAAAGGGCATTTTGGTCATTTCACATATAATTCGATAACTTATTTGGGAGTCTGAGTTTGGGACATGTACCTACTGTTAATAAATTGAAAATATGTTTTGAAATCAGTAGGTATCAAGCCTTGATGTTCTAATATGGTTTTAAACCATATTTTGCGCCGAAACGGCGATTAAGTCGCTAAATGACGATTTAAATGGTAATTGAGTGAAACTGTTGTTGTGACCAGGTTTATATGATTAAAATATGTTAATATATATACTACATTAGTAAGTATAAGGTTTTGGTTCATAACAATGTATAAAACCCGTGTTGAAAGGGCAACATCGTTATTTAAGGACATAATACGCAAACTATAGGTTAAACTTAGTTTGCAATCTGAATGAACATCCCAAATAATCCTAATAGTGATATTACATCATTAGGTATTGAGTTTTGGTGTCAATTTTATGTTTAAACCATTTTATACGCCAAAAGGGCGATTTGGTCACTTTAAACGTTTTAATTACGTTAAATAATTAAACATAGTTTATGACCAGGTTACTACTATGAAGATAGGTTCACTAATATAATAATTCAGTTTACAACTCATTTATATGCTTGTTAGTGTTCAAAACCTTAGTTTATGACAAAAGGGCATTTTAGGCATATTTATCGGATACTTGTATAAAAACTCGGATTACTACATGACCATGTCCTATAACTCCAGAGGGTTATAGTATACTATAACATGGTCATAATGAAACTTAGGGACAGGAGCTACGGTTGCTAAATTGGGTCATAACCGAAAGTCAAAGCAGAAGTCAACTTTTGCAACTTTCGGTTGCGAACCGATCTTAGACCTAGAATTGACGAGCCGAACATGTTCCTACATGTTCTTATAATTATTACCAAGTTATTAGTGTGTCAAAACGGATTTTATAACGCCTACATTACTAGTTATGATCTTAATTCAAAACCGACCCGTTTGAATTTTTATTAACATAACTTTGACTCGTCAATTGACCAAGCAAACGTGGTAATCAGGATGTGTCCTCTTGAGGGATTATCACCTACCTTATTACGATCACGTAGTTATATCCGTTACGAACATTGGCTAGACCATAATGGTCTTAGCGCAAAGTCAAAGCGTTTTTACGTCAACGCTTTGACATTGGCTTAAAACTTAATAAAACTGAAAAGGAGGGCTAAGAACACTTACACAAGGTCCTTAGCACGAAATAAGACTAATTAGGAAGTCCCCAAGGATCAGGAACCTCCAGATAAGATTAGAGGAGATGAAATAGAAGTGAGCAAGTCCAAGTGATGCAATGCACCACCTATTTATACTTGAGGGCCAAGCATGGGATCATGACAGGTGTTGGGGCTTGCTCTAAGATGCAAACAAGTGTTTTGGGACGTGTATCAAGCAGGAGGAGAGTGGCAATGACGTAAAAGGTGGCAGGGCAGCAAGCTGCCAACAATCTGCCTCTGGCAGTCCCTTACGGACAGTAAGGGTTATGCCTTGCGGTCCGTAAGGACCTCTGGCGCCCACATATTTGAATTGGTTACGGACCGTAACCATAAAGGCTGCGGTCCATAACCGCCTTACTGAAACAATGTTTTGGTTACCTTACAGTCCGTAACCATTGAAAATTACGATCCATAAGGACCTTCCAGAAAGGGAAATTTTGGCATTTTTCCACTTTGATCCTCCGACTTTTTCCGATGCTTGTTCAGAGGTTATTAAAATAACATGACGGTGCCTTTGGTCCCTCTCGGCTACGCATGGTAACCAAGAAATCTTCAGGCACGTTTCGGATTTTTATTCGACAAAATTTTTCGAGGTGTTACATCTTCACCCCCTTAATAAAAATCTCGACCTCGAGATTTATTCAAATAGGTAAGGGTACTTCTGTCGCATATTGGACTCGACCTCCTAAGTGTATTCGGGATCTCGACGGGCATCCCATTTAACCTTTACAATAGGCATATGCTTTCTTCGAAGCTTTTTGACTTGCCGATCTTCGATCGCAATTGGTTTCTCTAGGAAACGTAAGTTTTCATCAATTTGAATATCTTCATGTGGCATTGCTAGCGACTCGTCCATGAGGCATTTCTTCAAGTTGCTGACATGGAAGACATCATGAATTCCACTGAGCTTGTCAAGTAGCTTAAGCCTATAAGCTACGGATCCGACACATTCGATTATTTCAAATGGTCCAATGTATCTCGGGCTTAACTTGCCCTTTTTTCCAAAGCGCATTACACCTTTCCAAGGTGACACTTTTAACATAACCTTGTCCCTAACTTGGAACTGTAAAGGTTTACGCCTTTTGTTAGCATAGCTCTTTTGTCTATCACGAGCTGCCTTAAGTCGATCACGGATCTGTACAATCTTTTCCGTGGTTTCAAGAACAATTTTGGGCCCAGTTAGTTGGGCTTCTCCAACTTCAGCCCAACACACAGGCGTCCTACATTTTCTTTCGTATAAGGCTTCAAAAGGAGCGGCCTTAATACTTGTGTGATAACTATTATTATAAGAGAACTCGATTAGGGGTAAGTGATCATCCCAACTTCCGCCTAAGTCTATCACACAAGCTCGAAGCATGTCCTCCAAGGTTTGAATGGTACGCTCACTTTGTCCGTCCGTCTGCGGATGGTAAGCCGTACTGAAGTTTAATCTCGTGCCTAGAGATTGTTGGAAGCTTTTCCAGAAGTGAGATGTCTATCTTGTATCTCTATCAGATACAATGGATATTGGCACACCGTGTAAAGATACAATCTCATCGATATAAAGCTTAGCCAGCTTATCAGAATCGTATGTTTCCTTAATTGGTAAGAAATGAGCGGATTTGGTTAATCTATCCACGGTAACCCAAATCGTGTCATTGCCACGCTTGGTCTTACGTAACTTAGTGATGAAGTCCATAGTTACCATTTCCCATTTCCACACTGGGATTTCAAGCTGTTGTAGAAGTCCTGACGGTTTCTGGTGTTCTGCCTTAATTTGAGAACACGTCAAGCACTTTGCGACATGATTGGCTATATCTTTCTTCATACCATCCACCAATAACTGGGCTTGAGGTCTTGATACATTTTGTTGCTTCCTGGGTAAACCGAATATTTAGAACTATGTGCTTCTTGGAGGATTATATCTCTAAGTCCTCCAAAGATCGGAACCCAGATCCGATTATTAAGCCTAAACATTCCGTCCTTTCCAGATGTTAACTGATCAATGGTTGCACCTAGTCCTTCATTCGCGACGTTATTCTCCAACATGGCTTCTTTTTGTGTAACTAGTAGCTTTTCATTCAAGCTATTCTTCAGTTCAATGCTTTTGGCATTGATCCTTAGAGGTTTGACTCTTTTCTTGCGACTAAGCGCATCAGCGACTACATTCGCCTTTCCTGGATGATATCGAATCTCACAATTGTAATCGATGAGTGTTTCCATCCAACGACGTTGCCTCATGTTCAAGTCCTTTTGATTGAACAAATGTTGGAGACTTTTATGGTCAGTGTAGATGATACACTTTGTTCCATATAAATAATGTCTCCAAAGTTTAAGTGCAAATACTACCGCACCCAGTTCCAAATCATGGGTGGTGTAGTTTATCTCGTGCACTTTTAATTGTCGTGATGCATAGGCAATCACTTTGCCTCTCTGCATAAGCACACATCCCATACTAGTGTGCGAAGCATCACTGTAAACCACAAACTCTTCAACACCTTCTGGCAGAGTTAACACCGGGGCATTGCTTAACTTGTACTTTAAAGTTTCGAAGGATTCCTGTTGCTTTGGACCCCAGTTGAACTTAGCATTCTTACGAGTTAAAACTGTCAAAGGAGCGGCTATTCGTGAGAAGTTCTCAATGAACCTTCGATAATAGCCAGCCAGTCCTAAGAAACTACGTATCTCGGAAGGTGTTTTTGGTGCTTCCCAATTCATTATTGCTTCTATCTTTGCTGGATCTACTTGGATACCACGTTCAGTTACTACGTGACCAAGGAACTGAACCTCACGTAGCCATAATTCACTTTTAGAAAATTTTGCATATAGCTTTTCTTAACGCAGAATTTCAAGAATGCACCTTAAATGTTTCTCGTGATCATATTGGTACGAGAATAGATAAGTATGTCATCTATGAAGACAATGACAAACTTATCTAAGTATGGCTTGCATACTCTATTCATGAGATCCATGAATGTTGCGGGTGCATTAGTGAGCCCAAAAGGCATCACTAGGAACTCGTAATGTCCATATCTCATTCTGAAAGCAGTTTTTGGAACATCTTCATTTCTAACTTTAAGTTGGTGATATCCCAATCTTACATCAACCTTTGAGAAGTAGCTTGCACCTTGTAATTGATCAAACAAGTCGTCGATCCTCGGCAAAGGATAACGGTTCTTGATCATTATCTTATTAAGTTCACGGTAATCAACGCACATCTGCATTGATCTGTCCTTCTTTTTTACGAATAGGATAGGAGCTCCCCATGGGGATGAACTAGGTTGAATAAAACCTTTCTCTAAAAGTTCGTCCAGTTGGGTTCTCAATTCTTTCATCTCGGTGGGTGCTAACCGGCATAGAGCTTTAGCGATGGGAGCTGCTCCAGGTATGATGTCAATACGAAACTCTACCTGCCTATCAGGAGGTAGGCCAGGTAATTTTTCTGGGAACACATCTGGGTTTTCAGAAATGATAGGTATATCCTCGATCCTCGGTTTGGGTTCATCGATGGTAACTTGTGCCATGTAAATGACACAACCTCTCTGCATACATCTGGATGCCTTAAGCGAAACTGCTTTATCAGGCAATCCAAAGTGTTTGTCTCCATGAATTGTAAGGAATTTACCCGACGGGGATTTGATTTCAATGAGTTTCTTATCGCGGGCAATGCGAGGTTGGTTATGCGATAACCAATCAATGCCTAAGATGACATCGAATCCCGCTAGTTTCATAGGTAGAAGAGAGACATGGATAGAATGATTCTTGATGGATATGAAGCATCCGTCAAGAATGGAAGAAGCGGTTTCTATAGTTCCATCAGCGAGCTCTACTTCATTGGTTATGTCTAGAGTTCTTACGGGCAAGTTTAATAGTTCACTAAACTTATGATCTACAAACGATTTATCGACGCCCGAATCGAAAAGAACTCTAGCAAAAGCATCGGTGATAGGGAACGTACCCGTTATGACATTGTTATCTTTCACTGCTTCCTTGGCATTCATTTGAAAGGCCCTAGCAGTGGCTTTCTTAGCCTCAGAAGTTTTGGCCTTACCCTCAGTATTCGCCTTAGGGCAGTTTGTTTCGATGTGGTCTTTCTCACCACATCCAAAACAGGTAGCATCTTTTATATTTCGGCACTCATGTGACCGATGCCCTATTTTCTTGCAGATGTTGCATTGTTTTGGTTTTTGTTCCAAGCGACACTGCCCATAGTGTTGTTTTCCACACGTCTTGCACGTGGGTTTGTCGCTCGATTTTTGATTATCTTTGCTAAACCCATGTTTACCCTTTTTGTTGAATCTCTTGGAATTAATTATCCTCTCGTTTCCTCTTTCCATCAGTGTCAGTCTTAACTGACATTTGCCTCACATAGTCCTGTGTGAGAGAGAGGGATAACTCCACAACGGACTTGTAGGTGCCAGGCTGCACCGCTTTAACCATACTCCTGATTTCAGGAGCTAGCCCATTGATAAAACGTGCAATGCGTTTGGGCTCCGGAGTAACTAGATAAGGCACTGGCCTTGAAAGAGAATTGTAGTCGGTGACAAACTTCCGACAATCCATGTTCTTCATGGTCAGATTTAGGAAATCTGACTCGATTTTCTCCACCTCATGAGGTGGGCAGTAGGTATCCTTCACTAATTCTACAAACTTGGACCAACTTAAGTTGTAGAGATGAACCTTGCCCGTGGACTGAACTAGGGCTTTCCACCAGATAAGGGCATCACCCTTGAATGACTGAGATACGTACTTAACAACATTCTTATCAGCGCAGCCGCTGATATCCACCACGGTTTCCATTTCATCCAACCACCTTAAACATTCCACTGCCCCTTTTTCCCTATTAAAATCACGGGGTCTACAAGACATGAAGTACTTGTAGGAGCATCCATCGCCATCAACATTCGGCTTTTTAGGTTGCAGATCACTCTTCACATTTGAAGAGTGTACCTCACTCTTCTTCGGCTTTGAGTGGCTGGGCTGAGATTTGGGTTTAGAAACAGGCTTGGAGCGAGAAGCACTCGACTCCGGCTGTCGTTCGGACTTATCCTTTAAAGCTTTGCCGACTTATGCGGTAATAATTTCTCTCAAGTCGTTCTTACTAATAATAATGTTCTCATTGGTGTCGTTGTCATTGCGTTTGCTGTTGACTTCATTTGAATCCGCCATTGTTGCAATTTAAATTTCTAAATATTGAGGTGAATTCGGTTAGTTGCTATGGTGTACCCTTTTTCACGATATGGTTCTATGATCATACAGAATTTAGATATCAAATGTGATATATTTATATACCTAGGTCCAAAGGACCATCATAAGCAATATAGTTTGGACCTAGTCCAGAATTTATCAGATAGTGCGTCAAGCGTCACTATTGTATTTTTTGTGCATTGGCTTTACACTACTATTGAGTGTTTAAATATTTTAACCAGGATCTAAGTTGATCACTTATGCGATAAGGTGTGAACATTATCATTTACCCAACTGATTAGTGTGACAGAAATTCTCACAGGGGATTTAAAGGTAACTCCATTTTAAGAGTTAATATAGAGAAATGATAAATTTGGAAGTTGAACATTGTTCACCTTTCCTAGACAGAAGATTACTTCCGTAATTTTCATTTGCTAATTTCTAATTGATCATAGTCATTGGCTAATAGATTTTCGGGATAATATAGCGGATCGATAAAACTTGAATAAAATCATGATGATTGATTGAATGGAATAAATAATATGGAAATTTTACTAAAAAGGATCGTTACAAAATTGCCTAATACATAGGACTTGAAATAACAAGAGTGGTTCACGCAGGAACTTTACTGAAATAACAATGTCCTTGCAGGGACTTCTTGGAAATTTAAATTACATAAATAAAAATACAAAAATCTACTCATATTTTCTCCCCTTCACGCTTTATAAAGTTTCTTGATAAACTTTTATAGTTTTCTTCTCTGATTTCTTGACTTGTTGCGGCATTTCCTTTACTTGATCCAAGGGCTCATTAATGGCCTCGAGTTGTACCTGTGGTTGGGGTTGAGACTGAGGTGGAAGTGGTTGCGGTTGATGCATACCCGGGTGTGTATACACATTTGGTGGATACCCGGTAGCCGCATAGGAAGGGTAAGAATGTGGGTAACTAGGATAAGGGGAATGATAAAGGGCACTGTGCATGGTTGCTTCAAGATACGGATCGTATGAAGGAGTAGTGAAATTAGCACCATATCCAGATAAATCTGGGTAGGTTGGAATCGAGTAACCAAAACCCGATGAAGATGGCTGAACTGCCGGTTGGGGCATCGGATCAGCAGCAGGTTGTGGGGTTGGAATCGCCACAGGTGAAGTGTTTGAGGGCCCACCCATTTGTGGGTCCTCGGGGATAATGGGGTAAGAAGGTGGCAAAGGTGGTAGCGAACCTGACCTTTGACCAGCACGCACCGACATGCGTGCCCTACGCCTTCGGCGTGTTTGTGATGATGATTCAGGTGGTGGCTGAGGTTGATCCACCTGTTGAGTATCTACATCCTCGATTTGAGGATGTGGTGATGGAGCATGATGTTGGGGAGTGCTGTGGTAGGAGGGCATGTTGACAAACACATATTATGCCCATCGTTGCTCATATTCATCGGGAACTCGAAACGGAGACCCTGCCAAAGAGTTCGAGCTACTAGATAGCTCGATGGGGTGGCCATAGGATCCGGTTTGGGGAAATTCTTCCGGATTGGAGTCCTCCTCCATGTGAGTTGGCGAGTCGACTAGAGGGGTTTCTGGTGAGGGTTGGTTGACTGGGTTGACAAAGTTAAAGTTGAAGAATTATTGATGCGTATGGGAATGAGAATGGTGTGATTGGTGGGAATGGTGAGAATGGTAGGAATGATGAGAGTGTGATTGAGGCGGGGAGTATTCGTGTGAAATGGAGTGTCTGAAAGGTTCAAAAGGGGACGAAGAATCTCCGGATCCTTCGTAAGGATTGTGGTCAGGGAAATCAGCTGCTCCGGCTAGAGATGGTCTATAACGTGGCCGAAAAGATGGTCCGGTCATAGAGGGTCCACCCCTCATGGGTCCTTTGCCCTTTTCTC
Source organism: Scalesia atractyloides (assembly GCA_947069175.1). NCBI lineage: Eukaryota > Viridiplantae > Streptophyta > Magnoliopsida > Asterales > Asteraceae > Scalesia > Scalesia atractyloides. Next base: position 74,208,167 of record CAMTDV010000015.1, on the reverse strand, counting down.
CGCGTCCAAATTTAGGCGGCATTATTCCTATTTCAAAAACAAGTTAAACAAAATACAAAGCTAGAATAATAAGATGGAAATGATTACACCTAGGCAAAGTCTAGACTCGAAAGTCTAAGAGATATGTGTTAATATGTACTCCCGAGATAAATACAAAAAGGCTAGTGTTTAATTCACTCGAAAGTTGGCTCTGATACCAACCTGTCACACCCCTAATTTCCACGTATAACCCGGGTGGGCCCGGTTGGGGAATATCGTGACGTAAGTTGATATCATCATTACGAAACAATACAATATAACACAGCGGAAGTCTGGATAATTACTATTACAAACGTATGAATGTTCAAAGTTCAAAAATAATATACAACGCTTGTAACTAGATCCACAGGCAGATCGAAATGATTACAAAAGGAAACTTGACAGACTAAGGCCTTCTAAGCAAAAGGTTGCAATTCCTTCTAAGCTTCGCCGAGTACTTCCAGCCTATTACGTATACTTTTCACCTGCGCTTAGTCTTTTGAAAATACGTCAGTTTTCACTGGTAAATACATTTAACCGACTCATTTTGAAAATATTTCGAAAACATTTAGTGTACGCAATGGTACTTAGTTTTATAAATAACTTGGGATAAATAATTTTCATGTTATCAGTTTTACATGCTAATAATACATTTAGAGCCCGAAAACTATGCCGGTATCATGATTAATCGACACGCCACTTTACACCTTTAATAGGTGCACCCCTAATGGGTCATAATTTAATTTTAGCATCTGACGGGTGTATGCCTACACCCCGGGCTTAGGTCGATGCCATTTGCAATTAAATGAGCCGTAGATATCCAGGACACGGTCGTTTTAACCCCCAAATGTTTAATATTAAGCAATACGAATTAAAATGGATTATTTGAATTCCCGACTCATTGGTCTTTATCCCATATCCAACCATGCGGTATTAGTATACCGTATCCCAAGCCCGTATAAAGGAAAATAAGTTAAAGTATTTACCTGGCTTGCAAAATCTTTAAATAATAAGAAAAAAAGCAAAGCACAGCCGTAATCAATTAAACTAGTTTGGCGACAATCTACCGGAAGTCTCTAGTCTGGAATGGATGGTATTATTAACTGATTACTTAGCTAGCGGGTCTTCATTTAGTCATTGGCTTAGACCGGCTAACTTAAAATAACAATAACGTACGAAAACGCTAGATTAAGCGATGACCGGAAAAGAATGTATTTTGGACCCAACAAGTACTAGGACTTGTATAATATGGGTTACCATTTTACATTCTGAAATTTGAGAATATTTTGATATGGTTAAACCCGTTTCGGTTAAGTTGCGTAAATGAGTTTATAAATAAACAATCTTTTATAATGTGATGCAAATAATATGTTTGATACATCCTTTGGTCTATGAAAAACCAAAAGGTTACACCTTTGTGACTCAAAGTAGAATTTTTGACATACATACATACAATTTCTAGCAGCATACATTTCTTTTGTTACATGAAATAATATTATAAAAAATAAATAAACAATTTCAGATACATCATTGTTACAACTAAGTGAATAACAGTTAAAAGGTGCAAAATGGTCTTAGAAAAACTTACCAGGTTTATATCCAAAAACAATGCCAGATCCAATTCTGAAGAGTATTCTGATGTTCTGAAATCAAAGTAAAATAGAACTTGTTAGGGTTTTAGAAGTAAAAGAAAGTACGATTTAGTTCAACTCAGATTAACTTACCAATTTGAAGGTTTAATTGAGAACTTTTGCTTTAGTTGTTCACACCTTGAAGCTGCATTTTGATCTCTGATGTTGAGTGTTTGTAGAGTGTTAGAGAACTTTTACTTTAATTGATGAAGCTTCAAACGTATATAAAGAGTGTTATGGGATATAGTGTCAGTTTTTTGAAGTTGAATATTGTAAATTTTCAATGTCAAAAGACATGACTTTATAGAGTTCCAAAACATGCTTTACAGCCACTTTTCAGCATGTATGCTTTACAACTGTAAAAGCAAGTTTTGAAAAGTTAGTAGATTTGACTTTGAAATATAAAAAGTTTATGATAGAAAAGGACAAAACAAAAATTATCAAACAAATAGTGTTTGACAGTAGAGGTGCACACAGTAACTACAAAAGGACAAATGTAAAAGCTTATTATAGAAAAGGGCAACATTAAAAAGTTTATAAATAGTTGGTATTTCAAAGTAGAGGTGCACAAAGTAACTGGTTACTAACCGAAACCCGTAACTGGTAATAACCGTCCGAGGAATAACCGGTTAGTTGTTATTTTTAACCATAAGTTAGGAACGGGTTATAAATATTTAGTATAGTAACCGGTTAGTAACCAAAGTATATTGAATATGAATCATTTAATTAAATGGAACAACAGACTCAAATTTTTAATTTAATAACAAAGTGTAGAATATTTATCAAAAGAATAATAGACACAAATTTATAAAACGTTGATTTATGTACTAATTATGTCGCATATTTACCTCGCTCAAATCTTGGGCACCTCATCGCTTGCCTCAAAAGTTTAGCAGCCGACCATTTAAGTTGAAGGGTTGAAGCTGCTCGTCATCCTCACATCCTCATAAAAATTTGTCCAACATTGAATATATATCAGAATCGTGCATGCGGCGAATTAAAGAACAAATTGCCACATGTGTCAAAACAACATATAATATTAAAGTAAAGGTGCACACAGTAACTACAAAAGGACAAGTGTAAAAGCTTATTATGGAAAAAGACAATAGTAAAAAGTTTATAAACAGTTAGTATTTGAAAGTAGAGGTGCACAAAGTAACTGGTTAATTAACCGTAACCGGTTATTAACTGAAACTGGGAATAACTGCTCGAGGAATAAACGGTTAGTGGTTATTTTTAACCATAGGTTAGGAACGGGTTATATATATTTAGTATAGTAACCGGTTAGTAAAAAAATAACCGGTTAATTAACTGAACGACAAAAAAACTGATTATTAACCAAAAATGTGTAAAATGACCTCAGTAATAAATTAAACGGTATAACCTCTATTTAAGTTTTGAAAAGTTAGTAGCTTTGACTTTGAAATATAAAAAGTTTATGATAGAAAAGGACAAAACAAAAAAGTTTATTAACCGTAACCGGTTATTAATCGAAACTGGGAATAACTGCCCGAGGAATAAACGGTTAGTGGTTATTTAGGTTAGGAACGGGTTATATATATTTAGTATAGTAACCGGTTAGTAAAAAAATAACCGGTTAATTAACTGAACGACAAAAAAACTAACTATTAACAAAAATGTGTAAAATGACCTCAGTAATAAATTAACCGGTATAACCTCTATTTAAGTTCTGAAAAGTTAGTAGGTTTGACTTTGAAATATAAAAAGTTTATGATAGTAAAGGACAAAACAAAAATTATCAAACAAATAGTGTTTGACAGTAGAGGTGCACACAGTAACAACAAAAGGACAAATGTAAAAGCTTATAATAGAAAAGGACAACAGTAAAAAGTTTATAAACAGTTGGTATTTCAAAGTAGAGGTGCACAAAGTAACTAGTTAATTAACCGTAACTGGTTACTAACCGAAACTCGTAACCGGTAATAACCGCTTGAGGAATAACCGGTTAGTTGTTATTTTTAACCATAAGTTAGGAACGGGTTATAAATATTTAGTATAGTAACCGGTTAGTAACCAAAGTATATTGAATATGAATCATTTAATTAAATGGAACAACAGACTCAAATTTTTAATTTAATAACAAAGTGTAGAATATTTATCAAAAGAATAATAGACACAAATTTATAAAACGTTGATTTATGTACTAATTATATCGCATATTTACCTCGCTCAAATCTTGGACATCTCATCTCTTGCCTCAAAAGTTTAGCAGCCGACCATTTAAGTTGAAGGGTTGAAGCTGCTCGTCATCCTCACAAAAAATTGTCCAACATTGAATATATATCAGAATCGTGCATGCGGCGAATTAAAGAACAAATTGCCACATGTGTCAAAACAACATATAATATTAAAGTAAAGGTGCACAGAGTAACTACAAAAAGACAAGTGTAAAAGCTTATTATGGAAAAAGACAGTAGTAAAAAGTTTATAAACAGTTAGTATTTGAAAGTAGAGGTGCACAAAGTAACTGGTTAATTAATCGTAACCGGTTATTAACCGAAACTGGTAATAACCGCTCAAGGAATAAACGGTTAGTGGTTATTTTTAACCATAGGTTAGGAACGGGTTATATATATTTAGTATAGTAACCAGGTAGTGACAAAAAATAACCGGTTAATTAACTGAACGGCAAAAAAACCGGCTATAAACCAAAAATGTGTAAAATGACCTCAGTAATAAATTAACCGGTATAACCTCTATTTAAGTTGAAGACTTGTAATGTTTAAAATAAGTAAAATGACCTAAGTTACCCTTGCAATATACATATTATAGATAGTATAGATGATTAAATCTTATCGTGAACTCACACTTGAAAAAGCACCGTGAGAGTACGCAAGGCCTTCAAATGGAAAATTTAACATCACAAGAACCAACAATGTTTGAATCTTGAAATCCTACAAGTCACCATGAAAAAAATATATGTTTTTTAATGTATTAAAATGGACATGAAACCTATAGAAAACAGGGTTGTAATGGGACGATGAATACCTTGAATTTGGCTAGAAACCCAACTTTCTGAATGATTCGAGCATACTAAAGAACCAACATTAGGAAAGGTTAAGAGAAAACAATTAACATTGTGACATAAAAGATTATATAATGGCTATAAAATAGGTGTTATCATTCTCAATTACCTTCCATGCAGCTAGTTTTGACTGTTGTTCACTCTTGGCTCCGGTACAAACCTGAAATAGTGAGTTGTTAAACTTGCATTTTATTTAGTTTTCAAATTGCATTGTTGTGGTCATTCAGAAGAAAAACGAACTCTAAAATTGCAGACTATGAGTTAAAGCAAAGTTAAAACACTTGCATTAGTCAATATATATGAAAATAAAGATTACCTTTGGATTATATTCTGCATTTCGAGCCTGCAACGCGATAGCCTTCAGGTCTAGCTTACATGTTCACTTTTGGCTCTGGTACAAACCTGAAACAGTGAGTTGTTAAACTTGCATTTTATTTAGTTTTCAAATTGCATTGTTGTGGTCATTCAGAAGAGAAACGAACTATAAAAGTGCAGACTATAACCTGAAGCAAAGTTAAAACACTTGCATTAGTCAATATAAATGAAAATAACTTACCATCTTCCTAGAAGCAAAGATTAAACCTGTTTTTGGTTCTCTTATTCTCATAATAAGCACCAAAACGTTGAATAACATTAATAAGATTATATATCATCATCAATTCAACATATAATCTTCTATATATCTACAGCCAACCCAACCCCTTACACCAACCAACGTTGTCTGTTATGCCCATAAGAAACCAAAAGACTTGTTTTTCGTTAACCAAGTGGAAACTTCCTATAAGGTCATTCATTTGTGTTAGGTGTCAGAATTATAATCAAATTATCAAACAATTAAAGACGATTTAACCATCAAGCAGGATTTCAAGTATGACTGATTGACTCTTTTCAAGTGGTCATACATAACAAAATGTGGGCTAATTAGAATAGAGATTACCTTTGGATTATATTCTACATTTCGAGGCTGTAACGCGATAGCCTTCAGGTCTAGCTTACAATCCAAAATGACAGTAGAAACAATGTTCCTAGACGTATACACCAAAGTTATTGACAGTAGAAACAATTTCCATCCATTAGAACCTCATTATATGATTCACCAAAGCACAAAATCATCAACTTTGTTGATGATTTCGGATGGTCATGAATGTGGAAATAAGAACATAAGACTACTAAATTTAAAAAAACAACCAATTGAGCTAGCTAGATGCGTGCATCCCAAACATGGAGAGTGTTTGGGGACGTGATGTAGCCTTGTCCCTTTGTTTGGAAGTTGTTTTGAGGTTTACTGGTAGGAAGCTAAGCTAATAAATCAAGCAAGTGAGGTAGTGAACCGTAGTTGGAAAGCCAAGGCTTCCATGGTTCACACATTATCAAATCACAAGTCTCACCACATTGAAGATGATGAGCTTGGATGATCTCAACATTTGCAGGTTGCTTGAACCTTGGCTTGAGTGTGGTTGATTCCCATGAGTTTAGAGGTCCAAATACCTCCTAAACTTTTTGTTTTAACAAGGTTGCTTGAACAAGTTTAGGAGGTATTTGGACCTCTAAACTCATGGGAATCAACCACACTCAAGCCCCCACGACTATAGGTTTGGTTGGAAGCAAGGTTGGTGCAAGATTACCACATAAATAACTAGTTTATGAAAAGTTAAACCAAAACAGAAAGTTTGGACCTCAAAATGGTGATGTTCCACCTTAGTTTACCATGGTAAACTTGTGGAAACATTCCTAGAGGTGTCCTAAACAAGTTTGAAGCAAGGATTCATGAAAAAGAGAAAGAAAAGTGAGTTTGAAGCTCACTTTTGAAGCTTGCAAGAATCTATCCTAAAGCTTGATGTTTCAATTTTTTGAGAATGTTTTGGGTGAGTTTAGAGTGTTGGAAAAGTGAAATGAAGGTGTGGGGAGGTTGTTTACATAATTGGTAAGTCGGGTTTGTGTTTTAATGGAGTTATAAGGTGATTGAGAAAGAAGAGATTTGGAAAAAGGTGACCAACCTGTGTGAAAGAAACAACTTTCTACGGATAACCTATACTCACGTCGCGCGGGCTTCATGCCTTTTCCCGCGGCGCGACGCGACGCGTTAATATTCCAACCAAAGTTTGGTTTTTGACATTTTGGCATCTGAACTTCCATGTGTTCATTATTTATGCTAAAGGTTTATATTTTGAGGGTTTTCAAGTATAGGAAGTGTATGCATGTTTGTGTTATGTATCGTGCGTGTACGAATGATAATATGTATGTATTATAGGTCTCAGTTTTGCATATAAACATGTATTTAAAGATTGCTTGAATACACCATAAGTATGAATGAAACAAGTATATGTATAAAAGTGAATTCCATTATGATCGAAGTCTCAGTTTTTACAAGATTGGAATTGAAATACGAATAAAATACGAATACAAGTTCCTAAAGAAAGAAATGCGATTACTACTTTCTAAATAAGGAAAGTACAAAAATATGAAGCGTTACACTTGCAATGAACCCTTGTAAAAATGGACGAAGTTAGGAATCGAGCTTTGAGGTTCATAAGGCTTGAAGATGACAAGAAAATCTAAGAAAGGATCAATACACTTGTCAGTTATGATCATCCTAACAGAAAATGGGAATCCTCACAGAATTTGTGACACCCGACTATTTAGAGTCCATATCGTAACAGTGTAACACGTCTTAATATAAATAAAAGTGTTATTTCGATTGATTTGGTGTTAATTAATTTTCTTTGGTGTTCTGGCAAGTCTAAATTTTATATGGAGTTATGTTGGTAATTATAAGATAAAGTTTATCACTTAAAGAACAAAAATACGAAACAAAGGTCTATGGTATCCCGATTAATGTTAAAATCCTAAAATATTCCGTTATGATTAAAATGTTATTTTTATCATATCCGCGTGGAAAATTTAAATAAAACGCCTAAAACACTATTTTGTGGTTTTGAACGCGTACACTTGTCAGCGAAAACGTAAAATATAGTGTTCAACAATATTGTGGCGAACTCATTTTTATAAATTAGTCAAAAAATTATTAAACGCCTTAAAACGAGAAATAAAATACCCGGTTATCAGTTAGTTAATTACCTGTGTAATACAAGATTTAACCTATAAATTATATTTAACAAAAAAAAATTGAAAAAACGCATGGATGGGGGAGGTGGCGGCTCAAGGTGTGCCCACCAACACCCTAGCCTTACAAATGGCACAATTACCCTACGCCCTCAATCATTCCAACTTTTTATAAACACTAATCATCACACAAAGATCAAACACCTCTTCCACTCCCTTTCTCTCTCTCTCTCTCTCTCTCTATCTCTCTCTCGACCGTGAACATCGCCACCAACTCCATTTCATTTATCTTGTTAAAATATTGAAGACTAAAGTCCTTTCCAAGTGATTTAAGTGTATTTGGTGATCCAAAGTGCAATCCAAGGTAATTTTCAAGAAGGTGCAGTCTGTTATCTCAAAAACGCATCATCAAAACCTACTTTTTATTCTTGAAAGGTTTAACCTATTTCCTAATTCGTGTTTTGTTTCTTGATAATGATGATGGGTTGTTTCTCAAACACTTGGATTCTTCACACACTTGAAAATTAATCAACAAGTTGATTTTAATCAAACTAAAAATCGAAGTATTATTGTGTGTGGGGGGGTTAGTGTTTGTGTTTTGATAAAAAAAGTTAAAGTGTGATTATGTTAAAGCTTAAAAAATGGTTGCATGTATGATCAAAGTGGTTTTGTGTGAAGATGATGATAATTTAAGCTGAAAAATATGAAAAGTGGATTTTGCAAGTAATGTAAGTGCCAAGTATATGCATACATATGTTTTAATATGTGGGTTTTTGTTTAATAGTTCATACATGCATAAGATACTTACATGCAATACTTTGGAAATGAATGAATACGTGATTGGAATGTAAGGAATGTCTTAGATTATTTGAAGCATCAATAAACATGTGTTGGATGCATTTATTTGATATGTGATGATCAAGACTTATGTGACATGCATTATGGACCTGTACATAAGAGTTTGATGATGATTTGAAGATAATTTAATGAGTTTTGTGAAAGATGTTTTAGGTCAGGTTATAAACTTGAAATTATGGTAAAATATGATGTGATATGGTGGTATAAAAGTATGTCATATGATAGTGGTCTTGCGTGTTGTACATGAGGCATAAAAAAGTAGTAAAATGGATGAAAAATGCATTATTTATGTGGTTTACTTGAAATCTGCACTAATATGATTATGATCATCATTACATACAGTAAATAACATTAGTTGTGTTAAAAAATGAGTCTTGATGATTCGGGATGGTTTAGATAAAGTTCGGTACAAGACTATGCATTAAAAACGGTAAAAATCGGCTTTTTAAAGCGATTTTGTAAAAATAATTTTGAACAGCCTCTAAATTGATATTTTTATGATAAATATGGATATTTAAACTTACATTAAGTATCCATGATGTTTGGCTAGTCGCACGTGGTTTCGAAACCAACAAAAGTTAACAATATGTAAAAATACACATATTTTGATGTACGTGGAATTTATTGTTTAAGTGTAATATTGCATGATGGAATGTGTTAGATGGATATTTTTTATGATATGTGGAATAATAATTACAAACATGATAGTAGTATATGAGACTATGCACGCGTACTAATGTGATTAAACGATTTTTTCGTTACATAGGCTTGTTTTGATTTAACTTATTTGTCAAGCATGAAAATGTAAATAGGTTAACTTGTGAAGTTATTGTATGTATAATTAAAATGATAAAGATATAAGTTAGCAACTTACGTGTAATATGAAGTTGAGTGATGTGCTATGTGTTAATTGTTTGTGTAAATATTTCGCAAATTGTATATTGTACACAAATGGATGTGATAACGGATATAACATAACGAGGGTCACCAATAAAATCATACGGGTTCGCATGATCTTAAAAATATATATATGTAAAATTTAATATATACAAACATACCAACATAACAAAAAAACAAAGACATTTTGGAAATTAAACCAGAAGCAGACTGGTCAAGCCTCACGATCTCTCCCCTCCCCTTATGCCATGTCTCTTGTCATCGCACCTCTAGGTTCGATTGTGGTGCTAGGGTTTTCCTTTTGGTGACTTTAAATCACCAAATGTTACATCTTGGGCCCCCGTAGTTCATTTCTACGCGTCTTGTTTCTCGAAGTTACACAATTACACTAGTAATAAGGAGAACCAAGTCTCTATAATTCCATTGATTCGTAATTATCGTGTTCACAACCTTACATCGTCTCCTTACTCAAATTCCGGGTCAAACATATACATTTCAATATTTTACCGGAAAAAAAATGTTATGCTATATCTGGCTATAGTAAGTTTATCGAACACCTTAAAAAACTTTGTATAAACATTCACAAAAGATCTAAAAAAACATTGTATAAACATGATCTATCTGCTTGAAATCAAGTGTGCAACCCATTCATCATAAACATAAAAAGTCATACATAAAAACAGGTAAATAGTAACATGTATTTCTTTGATTTGTTTTAGCTAAACCAACACCAACATAGAATTTAACATCGAAAATTTGGCTCATATCTTTTTATCACGGTCACAACACCCAACCCCCAAAACTATTGCGCTCAAATTAAAACACGCCTAAAACCTCCCTTAAACATCTAGATACATTGGATGAACAATATTATTTATATTATAGTTTCAAGCATAATTCTTATCTAAACTCTCTTAGCATAGATAAACATTAAATAGATCTATAGATCTAAAGAATGTAACACCCTAGATACATAGACTTTGACATCCACACCCCAAACGTCAAAACTATTCAAACAAATTCAAATCATCAATATACAACATCAAGTGCTAAACATAGCAGCATCAAAACAAAAAGATCTAACAAATAGTAAAAAGAGCAAAACTGACATTTCACATAACTTACATTTTTCATGAACTAAACAATTTGACAATCAATTGGAGGGACTTTGAACTTTGAAAATGCAAGAGTCTAGTTGGTTTTTTGGGATGTAATCATGGTGGGAGATAAAGAGTTGCCACATATGGAAAGAAAACAACTATGCTTTACCAAACCACCGCCATGCTTTAAAAAATAAACATCTATCTTGATAGATGTCAAAGGATTGCTTTGAAACGTAAAAAAAGGCATGGGTGTGGAAAGGTATTGAGAGCAAATCATACTTAGTACACAACTTTCATTTTTTAAAAAAAAAGAAGAAGACAAAACCAAGCATTCCACGGTCGATATCACCACGGTCTGTCAATTTGTGTTTTCTTGTTTTTCATGCCTTGCCTATAAATACAAGCATACTTCAACCTTTTTCACTCACCCCTTTTGCGCATAGTATTTTCAAGTACACATTGAATTAATATGTCTCTAGTTCCCTTGATATTTACACATCCAATCAAGGAGAGAGTAAATATCAAGGAACAAGACCAAAAAGAAAAATTGTGCTTCAACTTACATATTGAATTTATTGTAATTGTAAAGGTTATCACTAATGTGTTGAGTGTAACACTTCGCATTTTGTACTTTCCATATTAAGAAAGTGTAATCGTATTTCTATTTATGGAAACTTGTATTCACATTATAGTCGTATTTCATTTCCAACTTTGTATTTCGAGACTTTGATTGTAATGAAATTCATACTTTATATGCAATCACGATACTCAGATTATACTTACATACAAATTGACACTTGTTATACGTTCAAATACTAATATATGCAATCACGATACTCAAATTATACTTACATATGTGTTATATACGTAAAAACATGCCAAAACGCCAAGTTCTAGCTAAAAATAAGGAAAAATGAAAGTTCAGGGGCCAAATTGCAAAACAAATGAAAGTTCTGACTAAATGAAGCGTGGTGGTACGCTACGCCAAACCTATTAGGTGTGGCGGGGTGCGACGCACCCTAATACGCAGAAACTTGTTTGCTGCATACGGGTTGGCCATCTTTTTCACATCCAAACTCACCCAATCATCTTAAACCTTCATTAAAACACTAAAGCTAATCAACCGCTATATAAACAAGCTTCCTACCTCCCATTTTCACTTTCCCAACTCACTTACACTCTCAAATTACTCTCTAATCTGCTGCAAATACAAGTTTTTGGCAGATTACTCCAAGTGCTAAAAGTGAGTCCAAACTCACATATCTTCATCTTTTTTTCACTTCTTCTTCCTCATGAAAGCTTGGAACACCTTTAGGAGTGTTTTCACAGGTTTACCATGGTAAACCAAGGTGGAACACCACTATTTTGAGCTCCAACTTTCTATTTTGGAAGAAGAACTTTACTTAAACTTGTTTTTATTCAACTTTCTTGTAAGAATCTTGCACCTAGCTTGTCTCTAATCTTGTCTTCGATTATGGGATTGTTTAGAGTTGATACTCATTAGTTTAGAGGTCCAAAAACCTCATAAACTTTCTGTATTGTTAGGGTTTAGTCAACCCACAAGTAATGAAACCATCCAAGTTCACCATAGTTCTTATGGCAAGACTTGTGTTTTGGTAAAAGTGTGAATCTTGGAAGCCTTAGCTATCCTAACATATTTCCACTACCTCACTTGATGTTTTCTATGTTTATATCACTAAAACTCATCCAACTTTGATTGGAGTAACAAGGCTACGACATGTCCCCAGACGTTACCATGTTCAGGATGCACGTAACGGACCTAGCTTGCTTACTTGGTTGTTCATAGTTTTAGTTGACTTAGTAGTTAGTAGTATTTTCTTTTCATTAATGACCATCTGAATCATCCTTGTGGTGATTTGTGCATTGGTGAATCATAAAATGAGGTTTAATGGATGATTATCATCCTATCTCCATGCGTGACTTATATGAATTCTATGATAATATATGATGGACATATAAAATTATACTATATAATATACAAATATATACATAACCCAACCTTTGACAATTAACCAGATTATGGTTACATGTCATGGAAATAGGTTATATTATCTAAGTTTTTAAACCTCTCGTTACGATTCTATGTGCAAATTCGACCCATAAAATCACACGAAATTAATAGTGTCAAAAACTCGTGTTTAAGACTAGATAATTTTTTTTTTTGTATACATACTATTACATACTTAAAATTCCAAAATCCAAACTATCTACCAATCCGAATACTCACACACCTTTGTTTCCCCATGTACGGTAACTTCGGTGTTCCATCCTCTAAACTTAACGACTCGCGAATTGCTAGTGTTGATACAGTTGTCTGTCGCCTACATCATCGTATAATATCGAGTCTGTGGTTAGGAGCAAAAAGTTATGTTTGTATGTAAAAGAGCTAGTTCGCACGAAGTTGATATGTAATGGACTAGTTTGTATGAACTAGTAGTTCGTACGAACTAGGCCAATAGCCTTTTGGTGCGAACTAGAAACTCTATAAATAGGAGTCTCGTCATTTCATTTGTAACAGTCAGAGATTTTGCTACTTGGACGGCGGAGCTCTGTCCAACTGTTTCCAGGAACTGTAAAGTCTGATAATCAATGAAACGGTGATTAAATAGAAACAAACTTGTCTACATTGACGCCTAAGCAAACGGATTCCGCGCGTTTACGTTAGGTTTGCCAAATTAGTGCCTGAACAGATCCGGCAACGGGACTAACAAGTGGTATCAGAGCAGGAGAGGCGTAATTTGAAGACATTGGACTTAGAACATCACATCTTCTACTCATTTCTTTCTATTTTTGACTTTTCTTAGACGTTACACGGATAAAATGGACTGGTTTTCAAGTATAATACATAAAATCCATAATAGTAAATTCTTGGACGTTAAACGGATAAAATGGACTGGTTTTCAAGTATAATACATAAAATCCATAATAGTAAAACCCTTGGAAGTTTCAGACCTTAAAACAAACGAATTCGTGTCGAAAATTGCAATAAACATTATTTTGGAGAGCTAATCCGCACGAACTAAGACGTGTAGTTCGTGCGAATTACTCACTCAAAGTTTAACAAAATTTTAAACTCCAAGTTCGTACGAATTAGGGTGTTCAAAACTATCCGTATCCGAAAATCAGATCCGAAATATCTGATATCCGAATCCGAAATATCTGAAAAATCGGATATCCGAAATTCAGATATCTTAATTTTTCGGATTCGGATTCGGATAGTGATTTTCAAAATTTTCGGATATCCGAAATATCCGAAAATTCAATTTTTATTTTTTTCGGGTATCCGAAGTATCCGAAAATATCCGAAATATCCGAAAATATCCGAAAATTTATATTCGGATATCCGAAACTATCCGAAATATCCGGTTCCGAATATGAAAAAAATAATAAAAACTAAAAGTAAAATAAAAAGTTGGATTTTCGAATATCCAATTCATTATCCGAATCCGTATCCGAAATTTCGGATATCCGAATTTCGGTTATCCGAAATTTTGGATACGGATTCGGATAGTGAAATATGGTATCCGAATTTTCGGATATCCAGTTTTGAACACCCCTTCAGATATCCAGTTTTGAACACCCCTAGTACGAATTAGATTCATTCATACCCACTTCGTACGAACTAGAACTCTAAAATTGACTTTCTCAATTCGTACGAAGTGAACACTACTTCGTACGAAGTGAACAACTAGAGACAAAAAAAATCGGCCTCGGACATGAAAATCCCGAAATAGGTCTCGGACATTATACATCGTTGGATTCGTATTGACGAGACGAGTTTAAAGCTATAATCTGGTAATGGTTTTTGAAAAATTTTAAACGTTTTTAGCAAACCGATACGTTAAAATTGTCGCTTAAAAAGTCTTATTTTGCATCAAACTTTCCGAAAACCAAATTGTTGACGAAAATGGAAGAGGTTCATTATGACAATTTCCTGAATAGTCTAATTACTGTCATTTTGATGCAAGAGAATATATACAGGCATATATTTCTAATGCTTTGTATGGTAATCAGGAAAATTGTCAGAATACGCAAAATGAAGAAGAGATGATTTAAGAAAATGTATATGGATCGAAAAGATGAAGAAAAGACATATGCGAGGGTTGCACAGGACAAGAAAGTTGAAAGTGTCAAACAAGTAGAAGTTGTGGTAGAATGACAGTGCACAAAATGTCTCGAACCATGCAAGTCGTGCTTAGAGAAGGATGAGATCATTAACGAGCTTAAAAAGCACAATGAACATTTCAAATATGATTATAGAACAATGAAAGAAGCTTATGATGTGTTGAAGAGGACATATGAAAATTTAGAACAAGTCAACTTAGAACAGGGAGCTACGATCAGCATGTTAAAGGCTAAAATGATGAGTAAACAGATAACAATAAATACTCATATTGATACAATAGCCAAATTAAAAAGTGAGCTGGAAGCAATACGAATAGAGACTGAAAGAGTTGATAAAAAGTTAATCAGTTACTCAACAGCTTCATATGTCTTGGATTATATTTTCCAGAAGCCAACTGGAAAAGATACTTATGGCAATCAAAACAAAGGTTTAGGTTACAATCGATGTCCACCTCCGATGTGGGACAGTTGTGCCATAAAAAAAAAGCCCGAGGGGGTGGAAGAGGCATTGAACTTGAAATTAACGATAGAAAAAGACTGAACAGAAAAATCAGTTGCCTGACAACATCAATGTTACTTACTCTAAATCTGATGGAAATGATGGATCAGATGTGATTAAGAAAGTGGTTGAGAATGTTTTGGGACAAGAAAAAGATAAAAACATTTTTGAAAACACCCAACCAAAACATGAAAAAGCTTGTTTGAGTTCACAATCTGGAAATGAGGAAAATTTTCATGATGCTTATATCAAAACATCAGAAAATAGTTCAAATGATGATCCAGGTATTTTTAATGTATAAAATGATTGGATCTGATAAACTACATTATGATTGTGAATTTCCGATTCAGAATGTGAACTTGAACATAGTTGAAAAAGTTTTCAAACTTGTTGAAATCAAAATTTTTGATATAGAAAGTTTAACAAAAGAATCAGAAGTTTTGAACTTTAACAGAAATAAACCTTACTACTCCAAACCCAAAAATTGTTCATTCAAATAATCAACAAAGAAATTACACTTGTTGGAAAGGGTATGGGAATGGTAAGAAAAATAATAAGTTTGAAAAACCAAAATATGTGAAGAAAATGACTTTTGTACCTGCAAAGTCAGAAAACACAAACGAAAGTCATTTCTATAAACAATCTAATGACGAATTTTTCAAAGAGCAACAAAGTAAACAGGTTAAGGGACCTTCTGTCATTGATAGTAGGACATGCTTTAAATGTAACAATGTTGGACATATTGCAAGAAAATGTCCACAAAATAATCCTAAACCTGTTCATGATGTAAAGAAAAATTCTGAAGATTTGAAACAAAAAGCGTCACTCATGTTCGTTCCAACACAAGTTTGGAGACAGTGTACAAAAACTATAAACAAGGTGAAACCAGCTATTACTAAGTTTTCAAATTTTGAAATTGGTGAATCCTAGAAAAGTATTGAACAAAAAGTTTCTACAGTGTATTTCAAGAAAGCTTTAAAGAAAAATCAAACATGGTTGGTGAAAGAAAAAGAAGTTAAACAATCAGTGAAAGTTGAAAGTTTAGAGGATTTTCCGAAACTTGAGAAAGTCCAAATAAACCTGATTGTGAAAAGAAAATTAAAATCGAGGTTGAAGAAATAACACCTAAGACTGAAAAGACTTGGGTGTCACTATTCAACTAAATGTTTGAATTTTTTTTGTGCAGGAACTTTCCAGATAAAAGCAAATTACTGAGAGTGGAGTTCTGTGGCACACAATGAAGATTCGGGCAGGGTGAATAAGTTCTATATAAAGGCCATTTTTAGAAAATTTTTGAAATTCTAATAACGTTTACTTTAAAATTTTACAAATTTTTGAAGAAAATTTGAAAAATCACACAGACCCTCACTGTTGAATAGATAGAATTGATGAAATAAATGTTTTATAAGCACAAAAGTGTCAAGGTTTTTGTCATTATGAGGGGGAGAGAACTTAAAAGTAAAATTGTGAAACAGTAATGGATGACGAATTGAAGTGATTCTCGTCGGCTGGTCATTGTTTTTATATAAATAAAAAATCCAAAAATATGTTTTTGATTTTAGAGGGAGAAATATGGAGAAAATACAAAAACATACAAAATTCAATAAGTACAAAAACATGGCAAAAAGAGTTTTGTGTAAAACAAGGAAATGATAGTACATCAGTGGACTATCACGGTATGCTAAAGAGATGAAATGTTTAAAAAGTTAAGAAAATAAATCTCACTGTGGATGTGCCAGTAGGCTTTGCACGTTCAGTAGATTGTTTCTGGGATATGAACCTAAATTTACAACTTTTTAATTTGTGGGTCAACATCTCTCGGATATACGGACTTGGGATTGCCTGATTCTGAGATACTAGGTCTTTATACATAATTGATATCTGGGGTATTATACAAGTTCTTCTGATTTTGCGTAAGCTATGGCCTAGAACTTATATAATACTTTTGCTTAAAACCCCTAAACTACAGCGAATTGTAAGTATCGAAAGATTCAACAATTGCAGTCAAAAGATTCCATATTGGAACAACATCTTAAAGTTGAGCCTTCATCTCTTTGTCGGTACGGTGGTACTAACTTGAGCTCTCAAGGTCTCGCACAACCCAGATACAGATATAAGTTAAGCTATACTCATCTGTAAGATTAAATATAGGGAATCTTGATACGGGAGTATATTCAGAGATGGGAAACGCAATTAAGTCAAGTTCTTAATTCTACTTAACATATCTCGGAACAATTGAGAAATGTGTTGAAGTTTAAAAGGACAAACATACTGACAATCTAAGTGAAATTAGTTTTTAAAACTTAATGTCTTAAAAGGTCAATGGTACTTGTGATTTGTCTCAAAAAGTGATTTGATCCTTGAACACAAACTCACAAAAATATGTCTGTAAATATGTTTGTACATAGTTAGAGTTTGATATTCATTTCATAGAAACAAAAAGATTTTCTCATCTTTCAGTTTCGACCATTGATGATGAAATGTTGTTTTTCAAAGTCTAGAGTTGCTGAACAAAATCTAAAAATTGAAATTGTTCTGAAAAGTTTAAAAAATCATTAATTTGAAACTTACATTTGAATAAACACATCAGTTTGTTTCAAAATGTCTAATCAAGATCATTAATTTGAACTTGATACATAAATCAGATATTCAAGGTCATTAGTTTGGACTTGATTAACTGAGAGAGTTTTATAACTAATAAGAAGACTAAAATTTGTTTATGTTTAGAAATTTCAAAGTTTGAATCTGAAAGTTTATTTGAATGTTTGAGGTACTTTGAAACAGAAAATAGATTTTAAAGGAGAGCTGGATAAACAAGTTGAGTGAAGATAAAAGAAAGCTTAAAGTAAGGGGGAACATGTTTAATCAAGTTTTATCAAGACAAGCTTAAGAAAAGAGAATAGGATTGAAGAAATATTTGAAGATCATAGATGTTAAGTTAATCACGAATTAAAGATCAGAGAATATTAAAGACTCTGGAGTTTAATTGAAGATTGATGACTACGACAACATCCAAGGGGGAGTCTGTTGATACTATTCTGTTGGATATCATTGCAAAACCGTCAATATACTCGATCCCATTTTCCATTATTCACTTTGGGTGCAACATGTACACTTATACAAAAATCACGAATCATGTTAAACTTGTAATAATCACACTCTATCCATTAAAACATGATACTTGTATTATTCTTGTTATCATATGCTATGTATACCCGTGCCTATATGCTCATTAACTTTGCTAGCATCCCTTAACAATTTTAGCGCTATAGGATTAACGCACCACCCGTATTCTTGTGGTATTGTTAAGTAAACTATTTACAGTCTTGTCATTTCGGTGACAATGGTGTGTACGATTGCGTTAAACTTTGGTTTGACATATAGTTACCACATGTTAGTATGCTAGTAACAATGTATGCAAATTACCATGTTGGATATGAGACAACTTTTAAATCATTATTATGCTATGTATCAAACTTGTATACTCGCCAACTTTTGTTGATTATTATTCTAATACATGTTGCAGGAAAATAGTTGATGTTGATGAAGAACACTACTTAGGGTGGATTAGAAACACACCTAGATTTAAACTTATGTATTTCGTTTTTTGTCATTCAATTATTTGCAACTTGTCGTACCTTTCCTTTCGAACAATGTATTATCATTTTAGAATCAATAAAATTTTGAATTATCAAATATTGTCACAAATAGTGTTATGAAATCTCTTGCAGTCTTGTTTTCGTCCCGCTCTGATGTTTCCCCCACCGGTTGGGGTGTGACATTGAGTAATACATTTGTGAGGGGTCTCACCGTTAGTTCGTGATTATTGTAAAACACGATTTGGAAGATAGCGTTGTGAGGGTGTTCATTATTGTGATACAATGGACTGTAAGAAATGTAAAGCTAGTCACTTCTGGTAGCTAGTGAAGATGGTGATCATTAGCTTGGATTAGTGAAGAAAAGTAAAGGCACACTATAATGATGTTGGCTGAAGAAGGTGATCAGTACCTTGGACTAGTGAAGGAGTTTTTATTGGTGATCTCTTATGTCTAAGAAAAACTCATTAGTAGGGAAAGTCTAGGTTGGAGAATTGGAGAGAGGACGTAATATGGATTGCTTAACATATGCTTAAACCTACATAACTCAATTTTGTCTCTTTAACCCTAAACCTTTTACATTAATTGTTCATGATTGTTGTTGGGCTTCAAACAAGCCTAAACCATCCAAATTAAGGGCTAACCGGAGGAAAAAAAATCAAGAAAACCTGTTCACCCCCTCTCGTTTTCTATAATATAAATTCCACAACTTTTGGATTTCTAAAAACCTTCCAAAAGACTCTCGAGATCTGGTGATTCTAAGTTCACCGAAGACTCAAAAAACATTGTATATAACATGATATATTTGGTAGAAATTAAGTGCGTAATGCATTCGTTGTAAACACATATACATGGTATAAATACGAGCATGTACATAGTAACATGTCTTAGGTCATTTGTTTTAATTAGTTTTGTCAAAGATCCAAACTTATGTGCAATCATTAATATCTCTTAGATAACTTAACACCAACTTAGAATTAAACATTGAAAATCTGGCTTATCTCTTTTATCATGGTCTCAACACCCAACACCTAACCCTCAACCCCCATAATTACTTCGCTCAGTTTAAAACACGCTAACCCCACTTAAACATCCAGAAACACAAGACCAACAATACTGATTAAATTATGATCTAAAAAAACAAATGTTATTTAAAAATCTAATGCTAGACAAGCATTGAACCCTTTCTAGACCTGAACAAAGTAATACCCTGAATACATATACTTTCATATCTCCAAGTCCTAACCATCACAACCAGTCACAAATTCAAACAATCAACATACAACATCACAACACAAGGTCAAAACCGACCTTTCACATACCTTACACTTTCCAGGATACATATAGATAGAGACACACCTCGTTGCCAATTGTTCGTGTTTTCCCTGTGCTTATTAATAATAATATTATTGTATTATCATTCAGCCTCTATGTTGTTTTGTGTGATCGGATCCTCCGTTCACTGCCTTCTTTGATTTCTCATTTCCCCCAATTTTTTATCCTCCTTTTCTGTTTTGATTCCAAACATTGATCATGGATCAACTTATCAATATGGAACCCTAATTTACCCCTATTTTACACTAATTCTACCCTAATTTCATATTTTGTTTTAATAACATGTATTAGTTGTACATTTTAATCCCACCTTGTCAAAGAGCAAAATTTATGTCCAGTCGTTGATTTCTTTTAGATAAACCAACACCAACATAGAACTAAACATTGAAAAATTGGCTTATCTCTTTTTATCACAATCATAACACTCAACCTTCAAAACTACTGCACTCAATTTAAAACACGCTTATAACCTCACTTAAACATCTAAAAAACACTAGACTAACAATATCAATTATATTATGATTTTAAAAAAGAATTCTTATCTAAAACCCTCTTATGCTAAATAAATATTTAATAGCTTTGTGGATCTTAAACTATTCAAACCATCAATATTAAAAAGGGTAAAACCGACATTTCACATACCTTACACCTTCAAAGAAATATATCATAACATAAGATAGAGACACACTCCGTTACCGGTTGTGCGTGTTTTCCCTGCGCTTATTAATATTATAAATATTAATATTATCATTCGGCCTCCGTGCTGTTTGTGTGTGATCGGATCCTCCAGTGATCCACCGGATCATAAATCTTTGGAACATCAAACCCTAACTTAGCATTCTCCGTTCACTTCCTTCTTTGATTTCTTATTTTCCCCCAATTTTGATCTCTTTTTGTTGTTTCGATTCAATATATATCACATCCATCGATCAACTTATCGATATACAACCCTAATTTACCCCTATTTTGCCCTAATTTTGTTCCGATTTTGTGCTAATTCTGTTTAATTTGAGTTTGATTAACAATCGTTTGTGAAATAGGTTGAATTTGAGGCGTGTTTTTGTTCGAATAAAACCCTATGGCTGCTACAAACGTTCAATCTGGTGACGATGCGTTAAACAGCCCTAGGGTTACGTCGCGGTGGAATCAGGTGGTTCGCGGTGGTGCCGGTGAGTCTGAGCATGTTAGTAACGCTTCTCCGGTGGTGGTGACGGCGGTTGATTCTGCTCCTGCGGTGGCCGTTCCTGCTCCGGCGTCTCCATCGTGGTCGCCGGTTCATAGCGGTGGTTCTCCTGATGATTCCGGCACCGAAGGTCAGGGTGATGGTTCTGATAACAGTGGTGGTGGTGCTAAGAAGCCTGTGTGGAATAGGCCTTCTTCGAATGGAGTTGTGGATGGTTTTAGTCCGGTTATGGGTGCGGCTTGGCCTGCGCTCGGTGAGTCGACTAAACCGAATCTTAAATCGTCGTCTACGGAGTCATTAAAGACGCTTTCGGATGGCTCATTGTCGCCTGCTTTACAGGTAGTAGTAGAAGTAGGAACATTGGCTAATTGATTGTTTAATTTGATTATTTGAATTAACACATATTTGCACATGTCTATAAGTTTAGGATAGTTTGTTATTTGATAAGTGAACCTTTGTTTTTAATATGATGACTGTATACACTTGTTTTGTGTGTATATGCTTGTTACATTGTAGGTTACTGGAAGCTCTTCACCGTCACATAAACAGGCAAGTGCTGCTAATATAAATTCTGCTTCAGCTACGAACCATGTGGCGCCTTCCAGGCAGAGGTCAATGAAGCGAGGCGGGGGCAACTCTGGTGCAAATGTTTCAGCTAATGGGATGGTGTCTCATCTGCCAACGAGTCAGGATTCGATAGTGGAAGCGCCACATGGTACATCTGGTAAGCCGGGAAATGCTGCTGAGCTGGCATCTCCGAGAGATCATACGCATAGGGAGCCACAAAAAGGAGGCTTTGTATCACAATCTCACGGTGGTAATGATCACCATCATCAAAGGGGCTCGTATAGAAGGGGAGGTGGTGGGCAGCATCCACGGGGAGATGGTTCATATCATCACAACTATGGAGGGAAACGAGATCATGATCGTGGGAATCAGGAATGGAATCAACACAGTAGAAGCTTTAACAACAGAGATACACACTTGCAATCTCAAAGGGGTTTCTCTAGGGGTTATATGCGACCCTCTGTACATACTACTGCGCCGTTTATTCCTCCACCAATGGCTGTGCCAATTCAGCCTTTCGGCAACAACATGATGTACCCTGGTGAGGTTTTCAATCGGCAAATATTTATGCTATTAAGTATTAACCATGTTTTTTGCATGATGTTTAAATCGTTTTGCAGATGTGGCACCTCCTGTATTTTATTATCCTAATCCACTTCCACCGCCCATGCCTTTCGGTGCACCGTTGTCCCCAATGTATTATTCTGATCTCGTGTTGAATGCTAACATAATGAGCCAAATTGATTACTATTTCAGGTACGTTATCAAATGGAAAACAAATGTTTTTTATATTGCTAGAAACTAGCTGAGGATTTGATGGCTAGTGTTTCATTGCAGTAATGAGAACTTGGTTAGAGATACATACTTGAGGCGAAACATGGACGAACAGGGCTGGGTTTCTGCTAGCTTAATAGCTGGCTTCAAAAAAGTGAGTATTGAAGAATAATTCTATTGATTCATTCACTTAAATGGCTGGTGCTTTCTTCTATTTTAGTGTCCTCGTGTTTGCATTATTCTTATTAAACCAGGCAATTAGACATTTGTGGCTCTTAAGCTCTCGAACATAAAAAACTTCACTTTTCTAATTAAATCATAGACACTAAAATGTAAAATTGTTTATGTTAACTGGCACATCTGAATGCTTATTTCAGAACCATATTGAGTGATATAAATGTCTTTGAACTAATGGCTACTGATGAGTTTCTAGAACAACCTACTGATTGTCTTCTAGAAGTAAAACTGTCTATGAACGTATCACCATTCCTGTAACAATTAAAATCATTAACTGCGTCCTTTTTTTATCTGAATCCACCGATGCAACTTGATCATGTTCTTCTACAGTCTATTTGCATATTTGACACATAGCGTCTTATTATATTATCTTTCCTGTTTAAAGTGCACACTCTCTATTATAAAGAGACCCCATCTGTTTAAGTTAATCTTGAAGGCAAATGGTCACCATCTCAAGGAAAAAGTTCTTTCACTATGATTGTGATATTTTGGTGTTACAATGCTCCTTTAATTCTTTGAACTGGTTCTACACTTTTAGATATACATGTACACTTGATTTGATAACATTTTGATCTTTTATTTACACAAGTGTTTAAATTTTCAAGTTACGGGATCACATTGCAAGTAGCATCTTTCTGTTGCCTTGTTGACCTCTAGCCAATTATTAACGTGCCTTCATACTATTCTGTTGGATATCATTGCAAGTGTGCTGGCTGTACCATATACTCACCTTTTTTCAGTTTATATATTTTTAATGCTTATGTTGTGTGACACTGGACAGCATATAGTGCTCAAACTTTACTTAGTACATCTACTTTATCCTCCGAGTTCTTTGTAAAGATGACATGTTTTGCTCTATTATAGGTTTCCTCTATGACGGATAATGTTCAGCTAATATTAGATGTTATGCGAACTTCAACTCTTGTGGAAGTGCAGGTACGAATTATCGTCACCATCTCACTTTATCAAACTTTTGCTAATAACTTGCACTAGTTTTTCTATGGATCAGTCATGGTCATAATCATATTTTCTATGATATGTTCAATTTCGCATGTGTTCCAATAATAATAATAATAAGAGTATAATGCCATTTTCCTCCCTGAGGTTTGGCCAGTTTTGCGACTTTCGTCCAAAGGTTTGTTTTTTCCGCATCTGGATCCAAAATGTTTAAAATCTTGCCATTTTCATCCGGTTCGTTAATTCCGTCTTTTTTTCTCCGCTAAGTCAGGGGTATTTCCGTCTTTTTTGTTTAAATTTAAAGGGCAATTCGGTCTAACGGATTCGGTCATGGGTATTTTAAATGCTTGTACGGAAAGTGAAAAAGACCAAATTGCCCTTTTAGTTAACAAAGAAGACGAAAATACCCCCAACCTAACAGAGGAAAATAGACGGAGTTAACGAGCTGGATGAAAATGGCAAGTTTCAAACCTTTTGGATCCGGATGCGAAAAAACAAACCTTTGAACGAAAGTCGCAAACTTACCAAACATCAGGGACGAAAATGGCATTTTACTCTAATAATAATTTCTTAACATACTTTACCTTGTAGGGTGACAAGTTACGGAGGCGAAATGATTGGATGAAATGGATAATGCCTGCACCTGGTCAATACTTGAATCCATCAAGCCCACAGGCCAATCACGAAGAGTTGCTGTCGCATATTCAGAGTCTTACGTTGCCAGCTTCAACAAATCAGGTTCCTGTTAGCAGGTCGAGTTCCGTGGAATACACTGCGGGTGAGGGGACAGTTCGTGTGACTGGTCAACAGGCTGGTTTTGACCATGCATCGGCAGCGTGAAGCTTATAGCAGACTCGTTTTTGAGAAGAATGGACCTCGAGTATGATGATCTGAGAGGCGCATGGATAGACCAAAAAAAATTAAAAAACTTTAAAAAAGCAAAAAAAGAAGAAAGACTTTAATAATGAATGGAAGAAACACCAAAAGGATAGGATTATGACATGAGTATGGGTTTTTTGGATTGTTTTTTTTTCTTCTGGACCAATGTTTTGAATTATCTGTCCTTTGTGGTTCTTGGTATACGTTTTGAGACGATGATACGGGGGGAGAATTTTGTGATTTACTTCCCTAACATCATACTTCCTGCTGCTCTGGCTCCTTTTGAGGTGATTTGGACTTGTGATCAAATCATATGGATGAATATTGATTGTGTGCTTTTATTAACCGAAGTCTTCGCGTCGCTTTTACCTTCATTCTTGCATGCATGTGACACTTTTTATGCAGGTGGAGCAGCTCTATGCTCTTTGTGTATGTGATGCCTAAATTGGCATGAATCTGTTTGGAGTTTGCTCTTTTGTGTTATTTTTAATTGACAAGTTAAAACTGTGCAGCAACTGTGTTTTACCTCATATATGAGGCCTTTTAATCAAGAAAAAAGAGGTTACTGTAACAAGGCTCCCTTTTTATCCATCTGGCTCGAATGATGAGCTATATTGTATATTTCAAGCCTGAGTTTTATCTGTCTGACTAGTGATAATCCAAATAATACATTTTAGCCTAAATGGAAAATCTAAAGGCGCTACACATAGCCTCACTTTCTACCCCTCTCTTTACTAGTTATATCCTCCTTTCACATGTGTACCCTTTTCTTTACTAGTTATACCCCTCATTCTTTCACATACTTACGGGTGAGGCCTCTTACTTTTTCTAGTAAGATGGGGATACGTTTACATCAAGCCATTTATTTTCTCTTTATCTTTTAAAGTACATGGCAAGACTCAAAGAGTCAAGATGCTTCAATTCTAACCAAGGAGCACGGAAATCCTAAAACACACATGGTTCCTGTAAAATTGAGTGGGGAACACACTAATATTTACCTAAACCGATAGGCATGGGCAGAGCTTAGTGTGGACCAGGAGTGCCTCGGCTCCTCTAGTTTTTCACTTCGTAGTGTAAATTTTACCGAAAAACTTTGAAAAATTTATATGTGTTGATCCCCCATTTAAAAATTCAAGATCTACCACTGCAGATGAGCCCTTGAGCGGATGCCACGTTAGCTCTGGGTTCTATTTTGTTCTTATTGTCATTATTTACTTGTCATATTATCATGACAATGAAAATCATGATGTTACATGCCCAACCAAGAAACATGTAATCTAAGGATGTTACCAAGAAACATATGCGAGATATGTCATGTCTAATATGCGAGATAAAAATTAGTTGCTTGTATCATCTCATGCTACAATGTTTAAATTTATTTATAGAAAAAAATTCAAATGGAATACGGGGCGTTATTTTTAGCTATCAAAAAACTTCAAATGAAAGTTTTCATAGGGAAATTTTAAATACAACCTGGTTTTTAGGAAATCCGATATTCATGTGACATTAAAATAGTCAGGTCCTTGAGAATTTAGAGGCCCAATGAAAATAGTGTTAGGATCTGAATGTGTATTTGTGGGTGTTTTTGTGAAACAGTGAAGTGTTGTTATAAAATGGAAATAAGATAAATGCAACGGAATTAAACACAATCACATATATG
This sequence comes from Scalesia atractyloides, assembly GCA_947069175.1. NCBI lineage: Eukaryota > Viridiplantae > Streptophyta > Magnoliopsida > Asterales > Asteraceae > Scalesia > Scalesia atractyloides. The sequence goes on along the minus strand of CAMTDV010000015.1, from coordinate 74,181,718 downwards.
GAAAGTTGTCATATTGTATTTAATAATCAAAAGATTATAGTTACAAGTAAGGAATATCTCTCGTCCTCAACCTGATCACTAATATATGTTCGTACAAAAGAATGTGATGAAAGTGATGTATAGATTTCTAACAAGTGAGATCTATTTATAGTAAGTACAAACATTTGTTAGTCACCAGGCTAACATCAGCTTAAAAGTGACATCTAACATTCCTAAGTGAAAAGATTATAAGATGTTAGAAACATCTGACATCTGTTCTAAAACTCAGAAGAACTGTTTTATAGACATTGTTGTATTGGTATCATCTGTTCTTTGATCCTCTGTTTTTTGATACTGAACATCTCTTTAGGCCTAAACAGATGTTCCATCTTCTTCTTGATCAACAGAGATTTGTACTTCATCAACAAATCTTTAGTCTCTTTAATAGTTCTTTGACTCCTTCATACAGATGTTGTGTTAGTGTTCAAGATTCACTATATTTGGGAGAAGTTGATCTTCATGACTTGTATTATTCTTGATCAAATTAGCATATTTTGGTTTTTCCAATCATCTATTCTTTTATGGGCTCAACAATCTCTCCTAGAACAAATGATGTCAAAACTAAAATTTGTTTAGATCATTTATTATTCCTCATCATCTTTTCTCTTATCTGACCTTTGAATTGTAATTCAAATTTCATAGAGTAAAGATCTTCTGGATCCCTTTTGAGTTCAAGACCCAATAGGTCTTGCAGACCTTCATTCTTCAGGTCAAAGGCACCATTCATGGAAATCTTTTCAACTTCTCCATTTGCTCTGAGCTATGTCAATTTCATGGCTAAACTTGTCAGCTTTCCATTTGAGAATTTTGGAGCAAGGATTTGCTGGTGAAAAAGTTATTGGTAGTGAGTTAGGAGAAGGTGGTATGCCCAAAATTTGACCAATTATTTGAGAAGTATCAGTGTCTGGATGTGCATAGATGAGTTCATTTCTGATCATTTCCTTTCTGTAATAGTCTTTAAATTCTTTCATTTCTTCAATAGACATATCCTTTTATCCTTTTAAGTAGCTTCTTACAGCTAAGGAGATGTTCTTTGCAGAATGAGGTTCTGTTGGGGCAACCAAAGTCTTGATGAGGAAGTCTACTTGATCATGTATAGGCTTTTTTAGAATGGAAGGATCTTTTTCTCTAAGTACTTTCAACTTTTTATAATTTTCTTCAATAGTAGCTTCATTTCATCTTGCCATTGACCTCATAGTTCCAAAATTTGCACATAAACATGACGTGAGCGGGGGTTTGTATATTTTTAGATATATTTTTGGTACTTTTCACTCATTTATTCAAGCTTTAAATTTATAACAACACGATATAACACTATTACTCTCTACATCACGCTAGGGCAAGTGCACCCATCGTTGGCTTAGTATAGTGATGGTAAGATACCAAGGTCGTCCAAGGACACAAGAGCTTTTAATACCGGAATATCGTCGACGTCTTATCTAATCAAATTTTGAGAAAAGTTTTGTAATAAGTAAACATAAAGAAAAATAAACTAATAGTAATAAAGAAACAAATAGACAAGATAAAATCACTTGGTTCCGACTCGTCGCTTATGTATCCTTTGATGATTTCTGCACTTTGGGTTTTTTTAAGAGATTATCTTAGTTATAGTGCCATGTCTCTCTTTTGGAGGCAACGCTACCCTCAGCCATATTGACCTGAGTCAGCGGGGATACAGTCCATCAAAGCCGGAATATTAAAAGATAATTAAGTAAGTTATTAATGCAAAATGTGGCATATCCCTCTTTTGGAGGCAACGCTACCCTCGGCCATATTGGTCTGAGTCAGCAGAGATACAGTCCCGCAAGGCCGGTTTAATGTTTTAATAGTAGTTTATTTATAATGAATTCAAGCCATTCTTACTTCCCCCGATTTGACCAGAAAGACACGAATGAGTGAATCAACAAAACATGAAGATATGATAGAATAAAGTTCACTTTCAATATAAAAAACTAGTTATTAAAGTCACTAATACATACCCAAATAAAAAGTTAACCAAAGCTTGAAAATCAAAAGTAATACATAAAAGATTTGTCTTCACCAAGTGATGTAAGAGGTTAGCCAAGCTTCGCCTTTGTTTGACAAAAACTCTTACGATCAATCTTGGATCCCGAGACTACTACATACTGTCTAAGGATGGATGATGGATGAATGTGGTGGATGATGGTGGTATTGTAGTGGTGGATTGGTGGCAGGTATGAGAGAAGTGGTTTGCCAAGGGATAACTTGCAAATGAACCAAGCACCCCTATTTATAGCTGGAAACAGTAGCTTCACATAGCCCCGTGCCTTAATTTTTCTCTGTCTTCATTTAATGAGCTTGTCAGATCAGATGCTTACATAGCCTCGTGTGTCAACGGCACGTCCCCATGGCCATTGTACTTGCTGTACTATCCAAGATTTGCATATCTGGAAGTTGACCACGATCTGTGTCCAATAGACACAACCTCGTGTCTCTTGTTTGCTTCTGTTTGTCTTCTTCTTACTGGAATCTTGAAGGGGCACGCCTCCATGCCGAGCAGGTGATGTGTGCTAAACAGACTATCAAAATTAACTAAATAAGACTCTCTAGACTCGACACTAAAAAGCTTTAAAATCTAGACTCGACCTAAACCTAACCACAGAATCGACAAGCGTACCGATCAATGTAGTATAACCTAAGTAAGTCCGTATATCGAACCCACATGACTTTACTAGTTACGCTAACTAGACTCTAATAGACTCGGACATACACGACTCAAACTGTTTCATTGTTTTGGGGGAGGGGGACTGAAAATTCTAAGGAAATCTATTGAACTAATCATTAACTAAGATTATACGAATACGAACTAATATGAAAACTGAACTCAAGTGGTGATGAAAACTACCTAGACTAGAATCCTATATTGATTTTAAGAATTTACCGATTAAATTAACCACACGTTTTATGGAACCGGAATCTTGTGATACTAAACCTATTAAGACACCAACTAAGCCCTCAACCCTTTTCGAGGTGAAACTTATGGCACTACCTAGGCCCTTAATCCTACCGGTTATTATACTTCTTTCCAATTATCTAATTATTGTGTAAGTACCCTAATATTGACCTACTCTTTTCCAATCATAGATCTAGGGTAATTTGAGTATCTTGATTTGACTTGATAGACTAATAAACCGACGGGGCAACTAAGGCACGACTTTTTCCAAAGACTGTCTAAAGCAATTCGCCGGGTAAGACCTACCAATAGCCCCACACCTTCCAGCTATAAGGACTAGTAGAACACTAAAATATAGCAAACCGTTAACTATCACTTCTAGGGGTTTGTTGCCCAATTCACCCTAAAGGTCAATAACACAAGGTCAAAGATCTAGCATGAACCTATTCCGTAGCAGACAACCACCAAGATTCACACGAAGCAATAGATAATAATAAACCAAATTAAAGCACGCATACACACCAAATCAATCAACTAAACCTTTTACAAAACACAATCAACCCATAAAAACGTGCAATTAACTGAAAAGGTTCAAACTTTATTCAATCCATTCATCATAGTCTAAGCAGTTAAATGTTTAGCCAAGCATGGTTATTAAAAAAGACAAAACAAGGTAAATCAAACAGAAATTCATCGTTACAAGTTCTGAAAGAGAAATCAAACAAACAAGGATTGTAAAACCCGAGCTAGTCTTCAATCTTCAATCTTCGCTTTAACCGAATGATTCCCGTGCTTCAAAACCTTCAAACGCAGCTTATTCACCTCCAAAATAAGCTCTAGAAATCTCCAAATTCGTAACCCTAACACCGGAGGAAACTTAATCTATTTATACTCCGAAACACTCATCAAAAGCCGAAACGAAACAACCTGGCTGCGAAATTACCCCGTCGCGCTACGCGACGGGTAGGCCCTTAGGGCGTCGCGTATGGCGGCACCCCCTTTTCCAGTTGTTTTATTTTTCTTCCAAGTTCAGCTTCCCGATTCGCGTACAACTCCCGTTTTTCTTCCAAACTACTCGTTTTAACTCGTTTATCATCACTTTAAGCAACGGGGCCTGAAATCACAGCTTAACGTCAGCAGTATCGAAATTCTAACCTAAACTAGACTCAAACTACCTAAAACTGACCAAAATATACACGATAAACACATGTACTTTGCAGTACATCAGCAGGCATGACCCCGTGCTTGACTTCTGATTCGTTGTTTTGGTCTTGGGGTGAAGCTCGAAGGGTTGGTATAGTGTTTTACCTTTCCTTCCTTTATACTTATGCTGAATTTTATCGTTAATTTGTTTTTTTTGTACATTTAAAATCTTTTTATCCTGAAAATCAAAAGTATACAAAGAAACACACTTTTTCCAACATTAGTACTAAAAAGGGTTGGTTTTATGCCTTATTTGACATAATTTATATGTTGCATTTGACGCATATCAAAACACATTCCATCTTGTACACCCTAAACAGGAACTCGACAAGTTGATAATTATGTCGCCTACATCTATCCCTAATGTGGTCGCTGGCTTACTAGGTACACTCTTATCATGTTTTCCATTACATACATATAGAACTGAGCAATAGCAAGGTCCAAGGGGCAAAGCCCCTGGCTGGGGTCAAGCTGCAAGGTCAGCTTGGAAATTTTAATTCCAATTAAAACTGATTTACTAAAATTGCATCAGGAAATTTATTTTCTGGAAAATACCTTTATTCGCGAAATGTAAAATAAGGGCATTTTTGCTGGCATTTTAATTTTAAAATAACAAAACTGCCTAATGGTAGTTACCCATCTCTAACCCTGAAATTCCCAATTAGGTTTTGATCACAGTTCTTCTAGTTTAGACGAATTCTCATACACACATACTATTGCTTGACTTATCAATCTGAGTTATATCCGATTGAATTATTCGGAGAACCATCGAAATAATTTGATCTGAAAGTGATATCACGCCTCTCAGATCATCTGTGTTTTACAAATTCCCCAACAAAGATCAAATTAGTTTCTATGAAGATGATGAGCGGGCAATCGGTAAAGGATATAACAAGCAAGTTTGGAAAACTGGAGAAATTCGAAGGGGAGGATTTCCATCAACGGCAGAAGAAGATGCACTTTCTTATTGTAACCCATAAAGCGGTGTACGTGTTGGCGAGTACTTCCATTTCAGAGACACTGGAGGCTGACAATCTAGAACAAATCAGGAAGCGATCAAAGTGGGAAAATTACAATTACATCTGTCTTGGCCACATCCTAAATGGTATGTCTGATTCCTTGTTTGATGTTTATCAAAACGTAGAAACTGCAAAGTTACTGTGGGACACTTTAGAAGCAAAATACATGGCAGAATATTCTTCTAGTAAGAAGTTTCTTGTTAGCAATTTCAAGAATTACAAAATGGTTGGTTCGAGGCCTGCCATGGAACAATATAATGGATTGTTGCGAATTGGGGCAGTTTGCCCAACATGACATGAAGATGGATGAATCCATCTCGGTTTCAATCATCATTGACAAGTTACGTCCTTCGTTAAAAGATTTTAAACATAATCTGAAACATCAGACATGAGAGTTAAGTTTGGTTGAACTTGGAAGCCACTTCATAAATGAAGAGGGTTTTAGAACACAAGAAAAAGTGTTGGTTAATGATGACAAGAAACAGGTTGGAACGTCTTTTGTAAATATGGTTGATCCGGGTAAATCATCCAAGGGAAACGGTAAGTTCAAAGGGAAACAAAAGTTTCAAGGGAACAATAATTCAGGTCCAAACAAGAAGTCGAATTACCCTTGCTGGAAGTGTGGTAAGGTTGGTTACTTTAAGAGAGATTGTGAAGTGGTGAAGAACATCAACAAATCTGGTCCCAAGAACAAGTATGAGGCCAGTCCAAGGACCCGGGCAAGCAAGGTCATAATTTAGTACAAATTAATAATTCGGTTCAGAGTTATGCATCACTAATTTCTGAAGCATTTTATGTGCAGGATGATGATTGCTTGGTGGGTTGATTCGGGTGCAACAAGCCATGTATGCAAGGATCTTCGTTGGTTTAAAGACTTTCAATCGATTGAAGGTGGATCTATTATCAAGATGGGAAATGTTACAATTGAACCAATTAAACGAATAGGAACCGTGCAACTTGTTTCTACTTCTGGAATATCTTTACCTTTAAACAATGTTTTGTATGCGTCTGGAATTCAAAAGAATATGTTAAGTGGCATTGTGTAATTTTGTAGGTTTTGGTTATCATTGTAATGGGATGTTTATGTTGAATGTTGATGTTTTTTTTTGTGAATAAAATTTGTTTGTGTTGCATCCACTAGTATTGTCAGTTGCGTAACTTCAACTAGTAACAGTAACAACTTGACTGATTCTGAATAATGGCTTGCTAGACTAGGACATGTGCATTATAAAAAGTATGTAGTAACATTTATAGATGATGCTACTATATTCTATTGTGTTTATTTGTTGCATGCTAAAGATGAAGCCCTAGAAAAGTTTAAAATCTATAAAAGGAAGTAGAGGTTCATCGGAGTGGGTTGATTAAAACTCTGCATATCGATAGAGGTGGTGAGTACTTTAATCCAGTGTATTTTTTATTCAACTGGAATAACATACCATACCACAACTCCTTACACACCGGAACAAAATATTCAAAGGAATTGACGTGGGCCCGCATCATATTTTGACTGCGCTTCAACTATATCAAGTGGCCATAAAAAGATAGGTTTACTCTTTATTCACTTGAATTCAAATCCCCATCATGTGGCAGAAGGGAAGAATATGATTCTAAAGGAAATGGTTAATACCATGTTTTCCTATTCGGCTCTAATTGACGGTTTTTGGGGTGAGGCTATGTTGACAGCCTGCCATTTGTTAAATAGGGTTCTAATTAAAAGGAACAAGACTACCCATTTTGAACTTTGGTATAAAAAACCACCAGAGTTGCATAAATTGAGATTTTGTGGGTTAAGGCGTAGTAAGGCTAACTGATCCAAAGATAAGGAACATAGGGGAAAGAGACATAGACTGCATTTTCATTGGGTATGTTGAGCATCCGTTTGCTCACGGGTTCTATGTCATAAAACTAAATGACTACGTGTCTGTGCATACAGTAATCATGGCAAAAACTACAGACTATGATGAGAATAGATTCTCTTCTATACCTAGACCTAAGGATATGGTTAGAAGCTCTAATAACTCTCAAGTGGCTGATTAAGTGATTGATACTCCCTCAGAACCTATGAGGATTGGTAGAGCTAGAAAAGCTAAATCATTTGGTTATAATTTTCAACTATATTTGGTTGAAGGATCTAGAGATGAGATTCCAACTCATTATCAATATTGTTTCAATATTAAGGAAGATCCTAGAACCTATAGTGAACCCATGTCATTTCAGGATGTAGCATTATGGAAAGAGTCTATAAATGATTAGATGGACTCTATTATGCAGAATAACACTTGGGAAATTAGCGGATCTACCTTGGGTATAAACCACTTGGTTGCAACAGGATCTTCAAGAAGAAGATGAAAATAGATGGTTTTATTGATAAGTTTAAAGCCCGATTGGTTATCCAAATATTTAGACAGAAAGAAGGAATATACTACTTTGACACATATGCTTCTATAGCAAAAATATCCATTATTAGATTGTTGGCTGCCTTAGCAACAATACGCAATCTTGTGATTCAGCAAAAGGATGTGAAAACAGCCTCCCTAAATGGTGATTTAGATGAGGAGATATAAATGAAATAACCAGAGGGTTTCGTTATGCCTGGTAATGAGCATAAGGTGTGCAAGCTTGTTAAGTCATTGTATGGCTTAAAGCAAGCACCAAAATAGTGGCATCAAAAGTTTGATAACGTGGTTATGTCTAATGGTTTTATACGTATATAACAAATTTGATGCTTCTAGAAAAGGAGTTACAATTTGCCTATAGATGACATGTTGATCTTTGGTAGTAACCAAGATCAAGTTGATAAAACAAAGAAATTTTTGTCATCTTGCTTCGACATGAAAGACATGGTATATCGATCTCTCAATCTCATTATATTGAGAAGATGTTGAAAAAGTTTAGTTTTCATAATAGTTCTCTAGTTAACACTCCTATGGATCCCGCTTTTAAGCTCTCACCAAATAAAGGTGTTGCTGTAAGCCAACTTGAATATTGAATGGCTATTGGATTTCTCATGTATGTTATGATAAGCACTAGACCAGATATATCTTATGCTGTTGGAAAGTTTAGTAAGTATACTAGCAATCCAAGTGCAATTCATTGGCAAGTTATGAATCGAGTATTTATGTACTTGAAGGGAACCAAGAAATATGGTTTGACTTACACTTGATTTCCTTCAGTTTTAGAAGGTTATTCTAATGCAAGCTGGATTAATAACTTGGAAGATTACTCTTCCACAAGTAGATGGACTTTTCTACTTGGGGAGGGGTGTTATATCTTGGGAATCTAAGAAACAGACTTGCATAACCGACTCAACAATGGAATCTGAGTTTGTAGCATTAGCAGCAGCCGGTAAAGAAGTTGAATGGCTAAGAAACTTGATTTATGAGATTGCATTGTGGCCTAAACCAATATCACCAATGTATATTAGATGTGACAGTGTTGCTACCTTGGCTAAGACATATGGCCAAATGTATAATGGGAAGTCTAGACACTTAGGTGTTAGACACAGCATGATTTGTGAGCTCATCATGCATTGTGTGATATCAATAGAGTTTGTGAGAACTCAACAAAATTTAGCCGACCATTTAACTAAAGAGTTAAGTAGAGATCTTGTGCACAAAGTGGTTGAAGGGATGGGATTAAAGTCCACATGAAATTTCTCATGTTAAACACATTCGTAAATAATTTTAATCAAGTAAATATTTAAAAAAAAAATAAAAATAAAATTAAAAAATAACTTTCCTTTTAAATTTTATTAGATTAAAAAATGCTTACTATTGTATCAAAACTAGATTTTGTCCCGTCTGCGTTGCGGGGCACGAAACTGAATATTTCTTTCTCATAACATGTACGTTTGTGTTTCGGTTACTTGTACATACTACTCATAACACGATCTCAAAAAAATTACATTGAGTTAACCAATTAAAATAAAACATTACCATACTTTTGTTTAAAAAATGATGGAAAAACTATAATTTTAAACTCGGGGCAAAATTATAAATTTTCAAGACAAATGAGCGTGTGTCAAGCGCCAGCATGGCACGAATAAAAATCAAACCGAGTAAACCAATTAAAAAAAATACTTTTTCTCAAAAAAAAAAAAAAAATGACATAACTGTAATTTTACACTCGGGGCAAAATCGTAATTTAACCAGGAAAACAAACAAAAACGATGGATAAAATATAAATTTAGGTTGAGGTCAAAATCCTAATTTGACTGGAAGAAAAAAACAAAACTAATAGTAAAACTGTAAATTTAAACGGGGTAAAATCGTAATTTTGAACCAATGGCAAAATTGAAAATTTTACCTTGGAGCAAAAGCGTAATTTTATTTTTAACCGGTGGCAAATATGTATTTTTGAACAAATGGCAAAATCGTAATTTTAAAGTGAAGATAAAATCATAAATTAATTGGCCAATAGAAGAATGACAGACAGCTGCCTGTCACTATTCTTTTTGCCATCCATATGACCCAGTAAAAGGCCAACACTATTCCCGCCAGCCATATATTTTGTAGATACTGGAATTATCCCCCGTCCCATGAATTTGCCCTATATAATTTCCCTCTATAATTTCACAAAAAAGTTGTCAGTTGAAACTGCTATTCACTTTGTACAAGTTATAATAGCATTGTGTATAATTAACTAATGCACAATTCATTTTCTTATTAGTATATTATGTCATCTAACATTGGTTCATATATTCCTATTTTTATCAACATTTGGTTTGTAAGTATGAGTTATAATTCAACTTTTTACCATTTTCTCCCCTATTGTGTATTCCAACTGTATCACAAAACATTTTGTATTTTTTCACAATACTTTTTCACTTTCAACTTTATTCATATACTTTTCATCAATTTGTCGTTTTACCTTTCGGTCTAAATTTTACGAGTTAACACCCCCAACGTGTCACACCCCAACCAATGGCGGAAACATCAAGACGGGACGAAATAGATTGCTCATTGCTCACAACACTAATGGTGACGATAATTAAATTAAACCGAATTTCATTTCATAAATAAACTTCCATTACAATACATGGAATTTCAAATAACAACAACAACAAGGGTAAAATCGATACAACATAAATAAACCTAAAATGTCTACATGTGTATCTAGCATCATCGCTACTTCAATTTCATAACATCGTCCTTCTCAACCTGTAACATGTTTAAAATAATGTTCAATGCAAAAGCAAAGTCAAGTATACTAGTTTTCATACATAGCATAAAATGAGTTTAAACAATTCCACATGGCAAGCTATTGAAACAAGATAAACATTAAAGTCGGCATGTGTTTAACCTAATCAAACCAAAGATTGAAACGCAATAAGCTCTTAGCATAACCCAATGTTCACAGGCAGTGCGTTAATCCTATAGCACTATATATGTCAATGATAGGCTCCTACGAAGTTAATGATATGTCTAACACAAAAGGTATAACCCCAAGTTCAATGTATCAAGTAATCAAGTATGCATACGAATAAAGTTTAAGTGTAAGTTTTCATAGTTTAACATGTTACACCCCAAAGAGTGGTAAACGAAAACGGGGGTTCAGGTATACTCACGGTTTTGCAAGCGTTCTGTCACACCCTGACCCACAGCGGAAATGGTAGTCGGGGCATGATTGGGTTTTCATCAAAGCTCATGACATTTACTATAAAGTTTCATATTTATTATTTCTTTTTAAAGAAGAAGTTACAATAAACATACAAGCACAACATGTTCAAATACATTTTCATTCGAATTACAAACTAAAGTATCCATTAAACAAAAATCATACAATTACAAAGAAAAACAAAACTAAGTGTCCATTCCAAAGCATTAACTTGTTTATTCTTCTAGGCCATCCTACGTGTTTCTTTTTCTCAACTGGATCACCTGTATCATGTGTAAAAATAGGGTTTTTAGGTCAACAAAAGTTAGCGAGTGAATCTTATGAAAACATTTAAACGAATTTGTTATATTGGTTATAAAAAGGTGCATAACCACATATGAGTAAACGTAAATGTAAATTTAATCACAAAACACATAATATCAATTAATGCACAAGCACACGCACCAAATGATGAACAATGAGATCAAGGCTCAATCAAACGGAGCCGATCTAATGAGGCACGCGATGTTCAACTCGTCTCCCACGAGGAACTGATGGGTCTAATGAATGATTTGCACGCAACTTGAAAAAATGTAAACACGCATCACAACAAACAATATTTACATCATAAGTTTAGGTCATATAATGGTAATAGCACAAGTTTGAATAAACGAAATAATTAAAGCGACACATGATACACCCCAAAACGTGAATAAAAAGGGGAATTTGTAAGGATTCACTCACAGTGGGTGCGTTCCTTGATGACGATGAATGCGCACGAATATTATGATTCAACCGACGAGGGAAAAACTAACCTAAATAATAACGAAATGATTCGGTAAATAAATAATCAATATTTTTAATTAGTGCTCTTAATGGGATTGTTAGATTTATTTTTGTGAGTTTAAGGAAATTTTCTAACTTTAGTAATCTTATTTTTAAGTATTTTTAAATAATTTTCCAATTAAATAAATAAATAAAAAGAAATAAAAAGGTTGACTTTTTGACCGTTGACCGTTGACCAGGTCTGACCGGCCAGACTGTGTTTATTCTATGCGGTGAGTGAGGTTCGAACTCGTGACCTCTCGGTTGCGTGCACGCAGCTCTACCAACTGAGCTACGTGTCTAACCCGAAATAATCTCTGATTTTATTATTCTTATATACTAGTTAAGCTATTTAGAAATTATTCAATTTTTAAAAAGGATTTAAACTGTCGAACCGGTGTGAGAGCTTGGACTCGAACCCTCGTTTCCAGTGTTGTGTTGCACCCAGCCCAACCAGTTGGGCTGGGTGTCCAACCCGTATGATATAGTTCTTGTATTATATTTAACAACATACTGTGAGACAATCTGTTTTGGTTTAAAAAAAATGGATTTTATTTCAGTGGATCGATGTGGTTCAAGGTTCGAACTCGGTACTAGTCACGTGAAATGCACACAGTCCACCACTGGACTGTGTGTCTAACCCAATTAATATCCGTATTTTAATTCTCTTATACACTTATAAACATGCTTCAGGATTTGGCTTTTATAAAAAGGGTATGTTATTTCAGTGGATCGGAACACTAACAGACTCGAACCGGAGACCATGAGCTTCGTATGCACACAGCCTAACCAACTAGGCTGTGTGACTAACCCGGTTGAAATACAAATTTAAAATTCTTTTAGACATAAACTCAGTTTCATCTTCTTCTTCAATTTGAAAAGATACGTTGAAATCGCGATTGGTTTGATTTGTTTATCAATTTATTTATCAAACTCTAAATAACTACACGTGATATAAATAAAAATGAAAGAGATTAAGCGAAAGATATACCGACAGAGTATTTTCGGTTTTCCGGCAAACTTCCGATTTGTCGCAGATTTTTCCGGCGAGAGTTTCCGGCTGGCGCAGTCGCTTTCTGGCGGTCAAGACTTCGATCAGAGATAATTTTCGTGAGTTTTTGAAAGGATTGAGCGAGTCCTTTTTGTGGTGTGTGCATCGGTATTTATAGTGAATCCTAATCATAGGATTTCCGTTTCGAAGCTTTATTTACGGGTTAATGATTAAACGGTTTGGAGTTTTAATTCGGTTTTGATTTCAGAACCGTATCTGTTTTCCGTTAACCAGAATTTGAGCTTGACTGAGATGGCGGTTTCAGTCAAGATTCAAACAGCTGATATGCGAGTTTTAATATAAAACTCATTTGGTTTCAGTTTTATTCACGAATGTGTGTGTAGTGTAGTGGTGAAGTCTGTGCGTGTATATGCGGAAGACCCGGGTTCGATTCCCGGTTTCCCCATTTCTTTCTATTTTAATTTTTGACCTATTATTTTAAAAGTTAATTTAACTTACTTATTGTTTTATTTATTAATTATGGTTTAAGTTATAATAACATTTATTAATTGTGACAATTTAAAATAATCGGCACTAACAAATACGCAACGAACATATAACCAACACTTGATTAATAAACGGTGCGGGTTTTGGAACCCGTTTTACACAAATGTTACACGTTCCGTTTAACAAGTCCGTGAAGGGTTGTTGATTTGTTGGAAGAACACCGAGTTATCATACAAGAGGAAACGTAGGTGTGAGTATTGAATGTTGATGGAGGATGGGATACGAAATATGATGAAAAGTATAGCAAAATAATACATACAAAAGTAATCACTAAGGTCTAGCACTCGTTTTGACACTATGAGAACCCATTAGGGTTTATGTGATTTCATAGGTTATAACACATATTAGAATCGTAATGAGGAACTAAACATTTTGGTGATTAAACTTAGTAACTTGATATATGATTATTTAGTCATCATCAACGTTTCGGTTTCAAGTATATTATATAGTCCATATATATTTTATCATAAGTCTTACTAGCAATAATATCATGGATGTCATATAGGAGGTAGGAGGTATAACCATCCATTTAGAACCTTATGTAAAGTTCACCACTACACAAGTTGTCATAGACAACAAGGAGGGTCAAGAACATGAATAATAATGGAAATGAAATTACATGCTATCACTATACCAAGTAGCCAAGTAATCTACAACCCGGGTGAGCCGGCGTCGACATAAGTCGAAGGCTAGACGGGGTTGTGTTACTTTCAACTAGCAAACTACTTGGGATAGAGATGGGAATCATCAAGTGATGTGTGGACTTGTATGTAGAATAGCCCAAGATAACCATGTAGTCACACAACTTCAAGTTTTTCAAGTTCAAGACTTGACATCACTTGTGGGCGTAAAGCTTATACAAAACAGAAAGTTTGGAGTGGTAAAACATCTCCTATTTCATGTGAAACAATCTTGGCTAGGCTCACTAACCATAAACTTGATTAGGAGCACAAGAACACAAGTTTGTTTGAGGTAAAACATAAGTTTAAAGAAGTTTTGTTTAAAACAGAAAGTTTGGAGCCTTTTCAGTGAATTTCCAGGTCTGGATTCTCCAAGGAGAATCCGTGGAATCAAACCTAAGGTTCATCCAAGTATTTAGAAAGAAGAATCCAGTGAAAAGACTAAGAAATGAAGAAGTTATGCTCACTTTGGCAAGATGTGATGAATCTGCCAAGTTCTTGAGATTTCAGTAAATTATAGAGTGTTTGAGAGGATTGGAAGAGTGAAAAAAGTGTAAAAATGCTTGGAGATGGCATGGTATTTAAAGGGGAAGAGTTTAAGGTTGTTGGGAGGTGTTTAATGGAGGTTTGGAGGCCATTGGTGGAGATTAGATGTTGGGATTTCGTGCAAACCCGCGGCTGTTTAAACTTTCTGCCCGCCAAAGGTCCTTGCGGACCATAACCGTATACCCATACGGTCCGCAAGGCCCTTCAGAAATCATTCTTTTTATTTTTTTTTCATTTTTGTTGTTTCCGGCCTTGTCCAAATATTATATGTTAATTGTCTTATGAATAATTTAAGGTTTTCAAGTATAAGTAGCATGCACTAAGGACTACACAAGTATAAAACGAGTATCATTAAGTATAAGATTCGTGTATAAGTATCGTACGAAGCATGTATATCACGTATCGGTAAGTTTATCACACGTTTGCAAGTATTACAAATTATGTATCATATGTATGAATGTATGAATGTGTGTAACATGAATTGAAATAAAATACGAGTTTCATTATGATTCAAGTCTCGGATTACAATGATTACAACGAAAGAACGAATACAAGATTACAAAGTTTCCAAAAATAGAATTACAAAACGAGCTTTCTAAATATGGAAAGTAAGAAAAAAGCAGGGCGTTACACAACGTACGTGCGTAAAGTTTTTACGTTATTTTGTTTCGTAGTTTAACGACTCTATCACAATGCACGAATGCTAAGTCGAATTAGTTATTCATTTTTTATTTTATTTTTCAGTCTAATTTTTGCAAGTTAACACGCTGGAACGAGCATGCGTGGTTCAACGTTTTCACGTCTGCTAATTGTTTGGTTCAACGATCCCACTACAAAGCGTGGGTTGTAAATACTACTTCTTACTTAAAAATCAACTTTTATACTTTATTAAAAAGCATCATCAACTAAAACTAACACCTAGATAACTCCTTAAGGTTTTGGGGTGCATTTTAACATCTGATGTGTTAATGGTGATATGATATGTTAACCGGCACTGCAAACCACTATTTCCTTGTGTTAAGGGATATTAAAGGGATTGTTTGTTAACATATTAACAAGATGTTCAAAAATTGTCTTAATTTGTTTTTTTATATACCCAAACCACTAAAATAATAGGGTTAGATGAAGTTAGGGGATTAAAACATTTCCTTGATGTGATATAAGGCCATGAAGATAACCTTAACCCATCTTAACTCCATTTAAACGTTACACCACCTATTTTTCCCTCTTTTACACAAGGAAATGGTTTTACACTCTTTAACTCCACCTTATCCACTTTCTTCTCTTTTATTTTCAATATTATACATTTAATTGAAATATAAGAGTAAATAATAATATTAACATTTAATTAATTTCCTTATAAAATACAAACATTGATAAGAATATAAAAGGACATAAAATATAGAAAAAGCTAAGAAATCATGTATTTTTTTACTTATTTCTTGTATTATTTCTTCTGCCGATTGATAATCTGAATCCTTGAGAAATCGATTAAATCATTATAATCATCATTATACTCAGTAAATCCCACCAATAGCAAAACTAAGGTAGGGTCTGAGAAGGGGAAGATGTAGACAACCTTACCCCTACCTCGTAGGATAGAGAGGCTGCTCCAGTGACACCCCCGACTCGATTGTAGTTTTGCATCAAGCCTTGGACATAAGACACATAACAGTTAGCAATCGGGACAAAGACCGATTGGTGCATACCCCCTTGTCTTTTTAGCTATCAACACCACTAAATATGCATGATTAACCGCCCGTCGCTTTTAACGTTATTTTCACGAAATTGGTAAAATAACATTAAAATTAGTACAATTTCACTTTTGCCTCCTAAGCGCCCACACATATATACATTATATGTGCACACCCCTAGTGTGCTAGTGTGGTGTTGAGAAATCGATTAAATATAAATTTTATTATCTATTCTTATAATAAGTGTTGACTTATAAATTTTAGTGGTCTTTGGTAAAAAAAATAAGAAGGAAAGAAGTAATTAATTCAAAGCTTTGAAAGAATAGTTATCAACATTCATGCTCCTTTGCTTAACATTAACATGTTAATAATGGAAGCTTTGACCTCCCTTAACAATAAGAGGGAGTGGTTTGTATAGCCCGTTAACATGCTACGTCATCTTTCATGTCCGAAGTGTTAGGGTATATTCTAAAGCCTAAAGTGAAATGAGGAAAAGTAACTGATGTTGAACCTAGGCATAGTTAAGAAGAGTTAAAGTATACCCAAAATTCCTAAGTTAATAAAATGTTAACAAATAACTTTTTCAGAGTGTTAGGTTACAGGGTATACTTTCACGCCCCTTAACTACACGTAGGCACCACATCACCTACTTGACCCTCTTTCACTTCAATTCACACTAAAGGAAACGGTTTAACCGCATTAACGCCCCTTAAATTAATTTAATTTAAATACATATATATATATAGCATGTTGTGTGTGTGTAAATTTTACAAGGCTTGATTCCCTCCCTCTCTCTCCTAGTTAACTTCTTAACATGTGAAGCTTTTAACGCCTCTTAACACCCTTCAGGAGCGGTTTAACAGATGTTAACGAATGTCAACTAGGATTAACACCTATGAATGTTAGAGTATACCAGGTGGCCTTAGTTACGTTCATGTTCATTGAGTCGGGGTCTTAGGAACCAGCCTTTTTATCTCCTGAAATATGTGTGGTTGTGTTAATGTTTTTTTACAACATATTGAATGAATTTCCGTCGGGTAGTGCGATAAAATCCGCTAGTATTGAACATTTATAAATATTAACTGTTAAAAAGAAATAAAGGGATGAAAGTTATTATAATATGTTAAAACAATAAATTAAATTATATTATATATTATATTATATTATATTATATTATATAAACCTACAAAAAGATGTTGCATGTATAGTAACCTCACGTGTGGTATATTTTCCTATTTTTTCTTTTAGTATCACTTGTTTTTTTTATTGCCACTTACAATTCTTCAATTTTCTAAATATTTGGAAATCAATTTTTACGTGCTTATTTTTTTTGTACATATCGGTATAAATTCAGATTGATTTACGTTTTAATGTAAAAAAAATTTGGAAACGGGTAGGCCCAAATATAATACGTTTTTGTGCTTTCTTTATGTACGTTTTTAGTTGGTTTACATTTTGACATAAATTTTGTTTTGAAACAAGTTGGGTTAAATATTACGTTTTCGTTAGTTAGATGATAAAAATTCAAGTTACTTTACGTTTCGATGTTGTCGTAACGCGGCGTACCATTTCTTTAACTTAAAAAAACTTAATTTTCTTACATACTTATTTTTTATGTACGTGTCGATATAAGTTCAACTTGGTTAACGTTTAAACGTAAATTTCTTTCGCAAATAAGTCAGATCAAATATAATACGTTTTCGTGTTTATATTTATGTACGTTTTTAATTTGCCTTTGTTTGGACGTAACTTTTGTTCAGAAACAAGTCAACTCAAATATAATATGTTTTTATTAGACGGTACAAACTCGAGTTACTTTATATTTCAAACCCGCTGCAACGCGCGGGAAAATTTACTAGTTTATTACAAATACGTTTTGAAAATTATTATTTATTACCGAATAAAACAATGTTATCATCAATCACATCACAATAAATGTCTTTTTGATATGAAAATCGTAAGTCGATGAGTAGTAGGTTTACATGGTGAAAGAGAATTTTTCACCAAGTGACATCGACGTCAGCATGAATGAAATTACCTTCAAATGATGTAGTGATCTGAACTCTGTGAAGCAAACAAAACCAACCAATACTCGCCACTCTCTCTCTCTCTCTTTATACCAAAATAAGCCCCTCTCTATTTCACTGTGTGATGCAAGCCACGAACGAAAGCACAAAAGTCTTTTTTCACATGGAGAGGGGGCGGTGTAGTGCTTGTGGTTGCCCGTGGTTGGGTGAACCACGAGACTACTACGCATGGCCTAATAGAAGGACAAATAAGATTTAGAGTTAATATTGTATGGATTATCTTTATGGTAAGTTTTTTTTTTTTAGAGAGGGGGGTGAGGGTTAACAACCTATTTTGAGTTTAAAATTATATCCTGAAGTTTAATATTTTTATTCGAGGTTTGTGATATTTAGTTTTTTGGTTGGGTAGGGTCGGGTTTCGGGTTGGGACATGCCCATATAAACATTATAAAGCACATGTGATCTAAGCATGCATTCACATGGCTACGTCCTTTATTATTTATATTAACAAACTTTTTGTCCCTGAATACCATCTAATATTGAGCAAAAAAGAATGCACTATTAGGGAATCAAAACCCCCTTGGCATGGTACTATTCTAGTATTCTACCACTAGAAGTCTAGAACACTAGTTGTATAAAATCATAGGATAGCAATAAGGCGGGTTTGGGACAAGTTTGGTTAACTCCAGCTCCATACCGCACGATAAAAGATTGTTTTGTACCCAACTCAATACCCGTCGAGTATTGGACATGCCCATGGAGTTCAAGTATAACCCCTTAATCTAGGTTTGTGCAAGACCCGACGTAAGCTATGTTGAGCCCAACGTATCTTACCCTGACAAGGATTGCTAAGCTACCATCTTTATGTGTTATCTCACACCATAAGCCCCCCATTATGTTCGCTAGTTTAGGTTACACTAGGTTCAACGTAGCCTGCGTCTGGCCCTTTTTGCTTGTGAGTTATTTCATGTTTTGAACTTCAATATAATCTTTAGTGATTACTTGGTTTATACAAATACTATATATGTATAATAATGTATAGATAAAGCTTCCACGTAGTGAAGATTGGTATGCAAGTCTTGGTGGGTTCAAGGATTATACATTGTATGTTTATGAAAATATGCAAACTCCCAGATCTTTGTATAAACAAATGTTGGATTTGATTTTGTAATAAGTTTTTGTAAGGATCCAAATATATAAGTTTACTTATGTTGGGTAGTATAATATTATAATATGGAGTTTATTTTCATGAAATTAATAATGAAGAAGATAAATTTGTAACCTACTTTCATATTAAGTTAAAGTTTTACTATTTCTAAGCCTAGGTGTAACAAGTTGGTATCGGAACACTGGTTTGAGGAGGTTTCCTGTATCAAGTTGGTACTTGGACTCAAACGTTGTGTGCTCTTAAATGTTAAAAGTTAGTTTTTAATACGATACTTTATTGACGAAGCTACGCAAGCTTGAAGGAGTATTGTGAAGTATTCAAACTTCAAAAATGAGTGTATAAGGTTTATTGAATTCATACAAGGAGTATTACGGAGCATTCAAACTTCACAAAGGGGTGTATAAAGTCTATTGACTTAATACAAGAAGTATTGTGAAAGATTCAAATTTCACTAAAAAGTGCATAAAGTTTCTCGACTCCATACAAGGAGTATTGTGAAGTATTCAAACTAAACGGGTGTATAAAGTTTTATAACTTCACACATGAGTATTATGAAGTCTTATAACTTCACAAGGGAGCGTAGGAAGTCTTCGACTTCATAAAAGAGTCGCGGATCATACATCATCCAACTTAGGAAATTCTATGTTGGTTAATTTGGTCATAAATCATTGATCTAAAAAGAAATGGGGCATTTTCGAAAAGATCTATAACAGTAGGTGGTGGTTTCTAAGATGCTACCAATAGCCAACATAAACAACAGGGGGTTTGAGACGAAATGTAGGGGTATTTTCGTTAATTCATGGGGTTTGTGTTCTTCATAAGAGAGAGAGAGTAGATACATAGAGATGACATGTTTTTGTACACGGTTATCCCCATATTTTACATCTTTGGGAGCATTTTCACACGAATAACATCCTTTGTAAATTTGAAATAGCATTTTGTCATTTTGGTTATAAAAAAGCTAAAAGAAAAAGTACAACAAAATCACCAAATGCTGCTGAGTAGGGTCGTGCATGACGATGCAAGTCGCTCTTCCCAAAAAATAGCCTCGGAATAACGACTCCAAAAGAAGCATGATCGTGCCGACTACATGCACGGGTGTGTTGATAGAATATTTGACGCACACTAGTGCATGCGCAGCTGCATGCCCGTGCCTATCGTTTATGACATGCATGGAGATAGGATAACATGTTCGGGCACAACCGTACATAGTGAGAAATCATAGCCCTATCCTCTCCTCCATTTGCATCAACCATTACACACCACCACAAGCATAAGGGGCACCAACAACATAAATTTAATTATGAAAAATGTTTTCTGCTTAGATTAAGAAACACTTTTGAAACTATGGTTGATCAGTAGTAGTGTGCATGCTATGGCTAATCCACCAGTTGTTGGTTATTATTTTATGGCCACTTGTGGCTAGTCCCTTTTTTTCACCTTGGTGGTGTCGAACCTTACCTTAATGTTATTTGAAATTTTAGTTAAAAGGTGGGTCGATACTTGATTGTTACCACACCATACTATGTCAAAACAGGTACTTGCATTACCATATGTAATTGTGTACAAGTATCAACCAATTTATAAGAAAATTAAAACAATGATTAGGGAATTATTGATTTATTTACTTTTATTTAGAGCTTATCCCTTAAGTCTTGTACTTTGGCGAAATGGACGAAAATGCCCTTTAATACAAAAGGAATGTAACCCTCCAATGCACATGATTAATCGTCTAGATTCATAGATGACAATATCATAAGAAACAAACATACATAATAGATGGAAGTTCACTCCCCCTTCATGTATCTTTCTTTGATTTTTTTAAATCAAGTTTAAACTAAAATATTTTATTAAAGATCTTTTCGTAAGTTCTTAACTAAACAAACTATCTAGTGGCATAACTTTTTGCTACTTAATTATAGACCAAATATATTTGATTTGTGCATCAAAAGGTTAGAATGGACCGAAAACAAAAAGGTGAAGGTTTTAAAAATATAACAATGCACTAAAAATAAAATGGTAACGGTTTCATGGATTCAAAAGAGAAAAAAAAAGATTTATTAAAACATATTGTAACATCACCCTATAAATTTATTTTCTTTTATTATTTTCAGACTATATATTTTTTATAATCAATTTCTAAATAATTAACGATTTGGGGTGTTAAACTGATGATTGTTGAAACAGCAATCCTCGAATGTATACGGGTAAAGGAATAATTAATCATTGTGACAAATACAAGCAAAGTATAAAATATTAAATTTTAGATTTAAAACAATCTTAAGCGGATAATTAAAAGATTGTAGTTAATAATGAGTTTCTTGGTGGTATTCCATATTAGGTAGTGTGGATACATACCACCTAATAGACAAGTGGAATTGCATATCAAACCTGGAATCGGGTATTGATACAAAGTACATGCATGAGCTATACTCACCCACTATGTTCGAGGTGATAATGTGGCACACGCATGGATGGAAGGGTTAAATACGATTGAGCAGGGTGTTGATGCAAGGATGGAGCATCGCACGAGGACTTGGTATTATAAAGTTGTCTTTGAGTTGAATCAAGGTAAAAGGTTTTTCATTCAAATTTTAGTTATTATAACTGACTTTCACCTAAGAAATCGGTTTTACACTTATAATTGATATCTGAACACAATGTCTAAATAGTTTAAACTGAGAGATATAACGTAAATAGTTTAAATAGTTCAAATTTTTGTTTGGTACTAAAAGTGGTTTGAATAAGAATTAAAGAGTCAAAAATAAGAAAATTTGATGAAAGCAACAATTTACGGCCGTATAAACAGGCCCCAGCGAGGCAGAATAAAAGACTTTGGATTCCCCACAACCCACGCACCCGTGTCATCAACTACCCAATCAAACATACCCACGTCAGCATAAAGATCTACAGTTATTCTTTTTTCTATTTCATTTCCAAATATATAAATAATAATAATTTGGCGGGCAGTCAGAATCATTTCAAATTACCGATTTAAAACCCTAGCAACCCCCTTTTCCCCAATTTTCTCACTCACTCACTCACTCACTCTCTCTCTCTACTTTCTCTCTCTACAGGTTCGTGCTCTTCACTTCTTCCTCTCTTAATTCTACTTTGCTGTATGATTTTCGATTAATTCGTTACTTTGAGGTGAAACGGTTACTTGATTTATGTATATATGTGTATGTATATAGCTATCTCTTTCTTACACACACACGCACGCAGTTTGATTTTGTTTTTGTGTATGTTTCGATCGTCTGTTTGCTGCTGTAAAGTTTAATTCGTTGTGAAGTTTTGTTATTGATGCGTTTTACATGATTTACGTCGCTGAATGATGTTGTGATTGTGTGGTTTTTGCTTGTTTTGCTGTTGATTTTAGGTTTTTGATGCATTTTTGGTTGTTTTTGCAGGTGAATTGAGTAACAGAGTGAGAGGATGAAGGCTAATGATGACGTCTGACGGTAATAATATTAAGCTTAAGCAGAAATTAAGTTCATGTGTGTAGATTGTAAGTTGTAGTCCGGTTGTGTCTGTAAATGACTGTTAGTTATCTCAGCTTGTTGAAGCAGACTGCATGTAGTTGATGAAGTATAGTGTCAGAGTAAAAGAGTTCTCTGTAAGCTTTTTAAGTGGTGGTCCTGCATGAAGTAGTTGTAAAATTACCAGAATAATCACTGTTAACTTCACAACTTCCAAAATAAACAAAAGTGATGGCTCAGCCTTCGTTTTCGTTAAAAGTGTAGGCTGAGCTGGCATTTTTTTCTTCAAAAAAGTGATGGCTTAGCTGGCGATTCTGTAGGAAATCGGTGGCTCAGTCGACGCTTTTGTCAGAAATCAATTCGACGACTTAGTGCTATTCACCTCAGCCGACAAAGCTTACTTGGTGCAATTTGATTGGTTTAAATAGTTTTCAAAAGTTTAAACGTGATGTCTATTTTGGAAAAAAGTTGGTCAAAGATGTATATTTTAGTTATTTTCTCTGTATCTGGTAATTGTGTGTTGATTTTGTATTTTATCTATTTTGGGGACTTTTTAGGTTTATATTGATTTTTGATGTGACTACATTAATGTAGGTACACTGGCTGTGTCTTCTGGATCTGACATGTTTGGATTTAAGCAGCAGTAGAGGAAGCAAAGAGCTGATAGAATGGGGAAAGTGTCACCTAAAGAGAAAATGTCAAAGACTTCAAAGCAGAAGAAGCGCTTACATGCTTCAAACAAGTATTTGAAGCCAGGTGCGCTTGCTCAGCTTCGTAATAGCAAGGCGTCAGCATCGAATGGGAAGAAGAAGGTTGATGTTATGGATGCAGAGAATAGTCAAGGCGTTGCTTTGTTTCAGAATGAATGTGCCTATGACAGCCCTGTAATATTATCACCTGAAAAGTTCAGATATAGTAATGTGGCTGGACCACTTGATGTGCACAAGGAGAATAATTTACAGAGAACACCTAAGACACCACGTGATCCATTTCCTGAAGTGGATCGATCCGATTATGAGTCCAGGCTTGAATCTCTCCCAATGGAGTTGCTGGTAATCCACATTTCATCTCTATTTACTATTGATTGGTAAACTTATGACTCATTTTTTCTGTAACTTGTGATTCAAGGTCAAGATACTTGCCACTTACATCATGACCATCTTAGAGCGGTTTTCCATGTCTCTGAGAGTCAGAAAAGCTGTGAATTTTCTCTTAATCTTGAATTCATTTTTGTTTCTGTACATGTCGCCAAGATTAAACAGTTACATGAGTAAACTACCATTTCTGTACATGTCGCCAAGATTAAACAGTTACATGAGTAAACTACCAAAATGGTCCTTGAGGTTTGGTCACTTTTGCCACTTTAGTCCAAAAGTCAAACCTTTTAAATCTGGGTCCCTGTGGTTTCAATTTTGTTGTCATTTTCATCCAAAATCAAAATCTGGTCCCTCCCTTTTAGTTTTGGATGAAAATGGCAACAAAATTGAAACCACAAGGACCCAAATTCAAAAGGTTTGAGTTTTGGACTAAAGTTACCAAACCCCAGGGACCATTTTAGCAGTTTACTGCATTTACATATAAGAAAAGTTTCAAAAATTGGTTTGAATATTCATTCTCCAGGTTGTGATAGCTCGCCAGTTCTATTTCAACTACACTACGCCAGATCGGTCTCGACAAGAAATATTGTGCACAGCAATGCCACAACCTACCGAACACTGGCCTTTTGTGAGGTTATCATATGAATTTTATCTTCTCTTTTGGAAACTTATCCTGTTGTTTAATGATTTAACGGCGTAATATTAAATATTTAACAGCAAGTGAGAGGGTAAAAGCAAAGATTTTATACTACCCATCACTTCAAAAGCACCAAGGCATGGACCCCGTCCTCTGTCCCGCCTAAAGTTAACAGAAATGCATCAGATTGCAGCGGTTTTGTTTCAAGAATCGGCATTTCACCCTAGCTACATTGTTCCGTCTTTAATACGGAAACCGATATGCAAATCATTCGCTTCCAACCGTGTGTTGTTCTATGATGAAGAGCTTGAGCTTTGCCAGGCTGTTGCTCAGAATAAACTTCTTTAGTCTGTCTTTTACATTTGTATAGTGGTAAGCCTCTCTAGTTTCATGTTTTTAGGTTGGTATTACTTACTAGTGGGTAGGTAGAGTAAGAATTTTGAAAAATCCAATGGGGGCAGTCATCAGCTTGATGAGTGGTAGAATACAGTGGTTGATAATCAAATAATATGTTGAATGTTATGCTTTGTACATATTATGACTCTATGAGAACTATTTCATTTAGGATTTGGGGTGTTTATGTTTGTTTGTGCAAGTAATACTATAAGTTTGGTGGCTTTTCAAGATGCTTTGAACTTTTTATTGTAGCATTCTAGTTGTTGCATACAAGATGTAACACATAGTCCTCACACTAGTAAATCCTTTTATGTGTAATATAATATCTGATATTTGCTTTTTTTTTTGTGTGTGTGTACTTAAGGATATGATATTTAAATGACACTAATCAGATGTTTTCAAAGAGTGATGAAGATTAGAAAATCTAAACTCTTCAAAACATGCATAAAAATAAATATAAAGTTAAATAATCAAAGCATGTTTAAAGAGAAAATCGAGTTTTAGACCAACTCTTGGTAATTACATAAAGAAATATCAAACAAATAACAATATTAAGTACCCAAGATTAAAAAAAAAAAAGGTTACAAAACTTTTACTTAGTAATTAAAATGCAAGAAAAGAAAGAAAACTCAACTTTTTACTCCCTATATAGTATATAAATTACATAAACAAATATATAGTTTTCCTTCTTTTCTAATTAAAATTCTTACTAAATCACCTTTTAATATTTGGAAAGAAAAGAAACTTGAGAGTATAAGATATAAATCTTAATAAAGAATATAGTTTGTAAGTCATACTTCATGTATTTATTACAAGACTTAGAACACTCATCACTTAATGAAGCCAAAGACCCTTTGATGTTCCCCGTTATTATTAGTGAGTGTTAATGCGTCCTTTTCTCTACAAAGGCAAGAGAGCTACAAGGACAATCCACGTGTAATTATTGAGCCAGTCCTTTAGTTGAGGAGCAATTGTGGATCTAGAAAATAATTATAGGGGCAACGTGTCAAAAAATATGGTTAGCAAAATCGAAAGAACGTCAAATTTTCAAAAAAAGTTACACTACCGCCGTAACGTTAAGGGATAACGGGGGCTACCCTTATTATAAGGCATATCCGTCCTTGTTGAGCAGTTACACTAGACAAGTAACTTATATCTCTAGTGGAGATACATAGATTACTCGAGGTCGTACGATTCCATCGTGACAAAGCTAACAAACTTCAATTCGACATCGAAAATCAATTGTTCATGAAAAAGTAGTTGTTCATTTAATAAGCTAAACATGAAGAAAGTGATGCGAGAGCTTGTGTGGCTCACAAGTATACTTAAATGCATAGGGACATTCATCACTACCATTCATCACTTTCCCACCTCTTTGGAATGGAAGACACCATTTGTTGGACATTTTGACTTCAGCAGTAAAAATGACGTGACTTGGCTTTTTTTTTTTTTTAATATAATACTTTTTGTTCAACGGGTCGTCCACAATAATTGTTCAACCCCAAGGGGGCAGGGATTTGTGTTTGGAAGGTTAGGGTTCGCAATTCAGAAAGGGTTGGCGGCGCAGCTTGTTGCCCGTCTACCTTCTGTTTTGATGTAACTTGACAAGTTTTCTAGTTTATTAATTACAAAAATTAGGTTAAAATGTTAAAAAAATACTTTTTTTAAACCATTTTGAAAGTAATGTAGTTTTCCTTTTGTTTTCACAAGTGTTGTAACTTAGCATCATAACCTCGGGTTCTCTGATTCATCCTCACACAGTTTAAAACGGGAAAGTTACTTTTTAATTTCATCTAAAATAAATAAAATATATTATAGTTTTTAATTAGTAACAACAAGTTTTTCTCGCGTGATGCGGTGGTCCAGTCGGTATCAATTCAGTTTGTGACGGTGTCACTATGGTAGCGTCACTCGGTTTGAAGTCATGATATGCACAAAAGAACGCGTTTTACATTATAAAAACCATATAAACGAATGCCGGTACCAGTTCCGATAATAACAATGTTGGTAACCATGTCGATAAAAACACAATAAAGACGAAGAAGGGTATCATTTCCGATAATAACAATACCTTTAGCAATGTTGGTATCGGTTTGATTCGGTTCGTCATAGTGGTATTTTGAATAAACTCTTTTTCCTACAAAGTCTATACGGGAACGTTGAGAAAAAACACAATCACGCATTCAGTTAAAAAAAAGATAATAAATGTGAGTTATCGAATAAAAATCAAATTATATAAAAACTAAATGGGTTAAAAGCTTATATTATTTAATATACTAGCAGTGAAACTTCAAATTTAAAAAGTTAATATATAACTAGGTGATGCCCCGCCCGCGTTGCGGGGCGACGGCCGAATAATTATCAACCAAATAAAAAAAAAGTACTATAGTTTTGCAAGAAAAAAAAACTAAAATGATGAGAAAACCGTAATTTTTAGGTCAGGGCAAAATAGTAATTTGTCAGGACTAATAAGCAAGTTTTATGCAGTTCGTTGACACGGAAAACAATTAAATCGAGTCAACCAATGAAAATAAAACACTTTTATAGTTTTGCTAAAAAAACCAAAAACAATGGCAATACTGTAATTTTGAACTGAGAGCAAATTTGTATTTTTTGACTGGGGTAAAATCGTAGTTTGCCAAAAGCTAAAGTGATAACAAAACTGTAAATTTGAAGCAGGGGCAAAAGCGTAAGTTTGCGCAGGGGCAAATGCGTAATTTTTAACCTGGGGTAATATCATCATATAAATTTGAACTAAGGGCACACTCGTAATATTTAGCTGGAGGCAAAACTTTAAATTTATATTGAACTCAGGGCAAAATCATAATTTCGAGTTGGGGGCCAAAACATAATTTTATTTTGAACTGGGGCAAAAACATAATTTTGAACTGATGGCGAAATCATAATTTTTTACACGGGGCAAAATCATATTTTTGAACAGAGGGCAAAATCATAATTTTAAGTTGGGGCAAAGTCATATTTTTATTTTTAACTGGTGGCAAAATCATAATTTTGAACGAGGGCAAATTCGCAATTTTTAGCTAGGGGAAAACATAATTATATTTTGAACTGGGACAAAAACGTAATTTTGAGATGCTGCCAAAGCGTAATTTTAAACCGAGGGAAAAATCATAATTTTGAGCTGAGGGCAAAAGCATAATTTTATTTTGAGCTAGGGGCGAAAACGTAATTTTTAACTGGGGGAAAACGTAATTTTAAAATGAGTATAAATTAATAAACTGGTTGGTCCAATGGGGGAGTGCCAGGCACTATTCCCTCAACTGATGGGAAAACATAAGCTTATTTTGAACTTTAGGCAAAAACGTAATTTTGAGATGGGAGCAAAATCGTAATTTTAAACCGAGGGCAAAATCGTAATTTTCAACTGAGGGCTGAAACATAATTTTATTTTGAGCTGGGGGCAAAAGCGTAAATTTGAACTGATGGTAAAATCGTAATTTTAAAACGAATAGAAAATCGTAAATTAATTGGGCCAATAAGGGAGTACCATGCAGCTAGTGGTGCACAAATCGGGTTTTTTGAATACCCGGTTCCAGGTATGGAACCGGGTTCGGGTATGATCGGGTTCTATAAAATCGGGTATTGAGAATACCAAGGTCGGGTCTGGGTCCGGGTTTTAAACAAAAAATGTATACCCTATATACTCGGGTTCGGGTAGGGTAGGGTCGGGTCGGGTTTTCTAATACCCGGGTATTATAATACCCTATTTCCGGGTTCGGGTATGGATCGGGTTCGGTTCGGGTATGCCTCGGGTATGGATCGGGTATAAAGTAAAGAGATTAAATGTAAACCAAAAAATGGTCAAAATATACTTTCTAACGGCTATATAGCCGTTACCAAAGTGCAAAACTCGAAAAAACACAAAAAAAAGGAAAAAACCCGAACAGGGTATTGGAAAACCTGGACCGGGTATTGAAAAACCCGGTTCCGGGTTCGGGTTGAAACCGGGTACTCGTAAAACCCGGGTTGAAAACGGGTATAAAAGAACCCGGTTCCGGGTTCGGGTTTTATAATAGAAATGCATACCCGATCCCTACCCTACGGGTAGGGTCGGGTTCGCGTTTTTTTTTTCGGGTCCGGATTCAAAATTTTGGTGCACCACTACATGCAGCTGCCTGACACTATTTTCTTTGCCACCCATATGGCCCAAATAAATGCCATAACTATTCTTGCCGACATCAGTGTTTGTAGATATTGAAAATAAACTAGAAAATGTGTTAAAAGCTTATATTATTTAATATATTAGGGATGAAACTTAAAATTAAAGAATTAATATATAATAAATAAAATTTTGATATCTATTATTCAACACAACTTATAGTTCATATGTATAATATAATAATTGTCATATAATATAAAACTAAAAATAATTCTGTTCCTGTTTATATTTTTTATATAACTTTTTATTGAAAACCAAATTATCTTGTAATATCCAAAAACATTTTATGCTTGGTTTTTCATAAAATTCATATAAAATGTAACATAAAAAGCTGAGCAAAACTATATATTTAAATTTTTATTGAATTTGAAAATTTCAAATTATTACAGAAAAAGTAAATTATTTATTTTAAATTAAAAGTAAAAAAAAAACTCATTTCAAAATGTGTAAGCTACAGAACAACTTTTAAACTAATAAACTACGCTTATAAAAATAAAAATATGTATGTATAATAATTTTACAAAAAGTTGTGATTCAAATAGTTTGGAAATATTGACTGAAGTCCTTACACATATATATGCATCCAATTGTTTAGATGATTTGAGCCAATATAACTTTCATTGAAAAACAACTTTTGTCCAAATTACAGGATTTGTACATCACCATCTTCAACTTCAAGTACTTTAAAATATCAAAATACAAATCAACCAACAAACAGATGAAATACAACTCGTTTTCGTTTTTGTTTTTCGATCGCTCTTGATCACAATATCGAGCACGCCTTTTGACCCTTTCCTCCTTTCTTTTTCTTCGCCTTTGGAGGCGCCAGAACAACTTTAATGGCAGCATCGAAAACTTGCTTCACATTCTTGAAAAAGAAAAAAAAACTCGGTTTAACATAACAAATCTTCTATAAAAAAGAAGCAGCAAGACCGAATGAACTTATCAACTGTGTTTTTGAACTGCATTCAATGTACTCAGGAGCTTCAATTGTTTTCTTCAATTCCTCTCCCTATAAAAAGTCACAAAATTTATTAGAAATGGGTCAGAATGATACGGGTCGACACATTCATTAGTAATGGGAGTTGCCCCAGGGTGATCCACAAAGAATTGACTATCGTCCCGAAGATCTACAATACATTAAAATACAACTATGTTAGAATATATATACATTAGGGGCAGGTTCAAGGCATGACCAACTTTAAGTAGAGAACTGCATAATGCACTCGTACATATGATTGGTGGATATAATGCGAGTTAAAAAAAGAGTAGGGTAAGCAGTTACATAACCGCCTTATGTCCTTGTGTATCACAGTTAAAGCAAAAGATACAAATGTTTATGCAGTTCTCGCTCTACTTAAAATTGGTTTTGTATTGCGTTCTGGTGTCTCATTATAATTCAAAGATACGAAGATCATTAGCTTCATGAATCATGCGTTATAAAATTACAGATTGTATTATAGGGATGGATATTTTAAGACCGAAAAAAGAATGATTATGAAATAACTCACCGAGTTTCGTCCCAACAAGAACGATTGGGACACCAGGGGCGTAATGCTTCAATTCTGGAATCCACTGATAACATAAATTACAAAAATACGCAATAGCTTTTTAAGTCCAAATTATCAGTAAATTTAGGAACTACATAAAGATTAAAAAAAGAAGAAGACGTTCACCTTCTTGGAGACGTTTTCATAGCTGGCCTTGTTAATGAGCGAGAACGCCAAAATGAAAACATCGGCCCCACGATAACTCAATGGTCTTAATCTGTTATAATCCTCCTGTCCTGTTTCATAGATCACATGATCAATGTGTGAATCAAACAGATATTATGAAGTTGAATAATAATACAGATTTTCAAAAGGTTACCTGCAGTGTCCCACAAGCCTAGATTAACCGTTTCGCCATTGACAACCACATTGGCGCTGAAATTATCAAATACCGTTGGGACATAATCCTGTTTCAACCACATTCAACAAAGAGTTTTAGCTCAGATGCGATGAACTGAAGGAGCAATCTCCAAATAAATGAAAATTACTAAACAGGGTTGCTTTAAAGCTCAATTCAATGCAGAAAGATAAGAAAGTAAAAAACCGGAAAATGCTTTAAAAAAATACCAGGGACGGCCCTAAGAATTCATGTACCCTGTTCGAGCTCGAAAAAACGTGCCCTTAGGTCTTAAGGCAATTGGGTATTGGGCTCACTAAAGGTTTAAACCTAATGCCAATGAGCTAATAACTAATCTAAACCATAAAAATTGTTTTGTAAGTGGGTCTATGTTGGTGTTTGTATGGGTATACTGTATTAACTTATTTGTTTTTACATATAAATATCGAACTTTTTTAAAAAATAACGTGCCCTGGCCGGTGGTCCTGCCCGCCCACCTTTAGGGCCGGCCATGAAAAATACCATCAATAACTGAGAGAAATCTCACCACTATTACCATCAATGTACTGGTTATTCTTTTAAAAAATTTGACAAAAATGTTAGAAATGAAGAATCAAAATCTTCTGTTTATAAAACCAAATACAGGAAAAAAATTGAATCTTTAACCAAATTGACACCCAACACGAATGTGATCATTACGCTACGTCCTCTAAATAGCTAGGAGCTTTTATATCTTTAATCAATAGGATCAAGAACAAGAAAACAAGTAAAAAAAACTCTAGAGAAATAGCCCACAAAATCAAGAAAATTCATGCAAATTCTTCATCTGCGTCGCGAAAATATTAGACCAGATTAGACACGAAAACAAATATCTCATCATACCGATTTCGTAAATAAGATAACCATCAACCAAAATAGCACTAAAACATTTAACAAAATAAAATTCAAATTAAACACCCAAAAATCAGGAATTAATACAAACAGCATTAAAATATTTTTAACAATCATATAAAGAACAAGAAAAAACATATTTTTATCAAGAATGTCAATCAAGATTATACCCATTATTCAACAAGATTAAAACTTTTAACCTATAAAATCAAGAACAACAAAATCAAACAAAACCCATAAAGAAAAAGAGAAAGATTCACCGTGGGGAATGTATTACTGGTGTAAGAAATCAACAAACATGTCTTCCCAACAGCCCCATCACCAACTGTCACACACTTTATGAACTTTGATGCACTCATATTTCTTCAGATCTTCTTCTTCTTCTTCTTCTTCTTCTTCTTCTACACTCAGAAGACCTGATCTGATCTGATCACCCAATAACTCCCCTTTTCACCTCTTCTGTCTACCCTTTTCACAAAATCAAATTTACCCTTTTTTTTTGTTTAAACAAATGGATGAAATTTTGCAGCCAAATCCCAACCCTAGTGAAATTTTTATGTTTTTGGTGGGAATTGTTTGGTTGTTGAAAGAAACGAGAGGACCTTTGTTTTGCCGGGAAACAATGCCGTTGAATCGTTCAACAGATGGTTTCTTGATTTTAAAACGTTTCTGTGTTTTTTTTTGTTGTGAATTTGTGATTTGTTGCCCTTAATTTATACATACAAATGTGGGATGAAAGAGGCATTTGGAGAGAAATAATCTTTACATTATTATTATTATTAAAATATTATATTGTAAATTATGTTAAGACTATCAAATTAGTAATTAACTAAAAGTATTCAGGCTTTTATTCGTTTTAAAAAATAACGTTTCGATAATGTGACATTCATTACCAATACAAATGAGCGTCTAACAATATTTATAAATTATAATTAGAGTACGTCGTCTTAATCTTTTTGGAGGCCCAAAACAAAATAATACGTTAGGCCCTTTCCAGACACACAAATAGTATTTGATATATAAACCCTTCTTCTTTATTCGGGTATATGACCGGCAATAATAAATTAAAAAGTTTATAGTTGATAGAGTTAAAAAAAGTTTTTTTTTTAAATTTCGTATGGATAAATGTTCAGATAAAATTTACATTTCTTGCTGATTTGAAGCATAAGCTGATATTTTTAGAAAAAAAACTTTATTTACTGTATATATAACCTTATTTATTCTAAAAGCGACCGCCCTATTTTTTTTTTGGTTTAGCAACATAGTCTAGCCGGCCATGAATTAGTGCCACGACCTTACATCTCTTGGTATCTTTTGATATTCATGATGAAACATGTAAGACCACACGTAGTGGGGCGTGAAGTGCCCCATTCACACCCCCAAAACTCCCTTGACCACCGCCCCCCTCTCGTGAGTGAAGCCATTTTTGTCGGAAGCGTGATTTGATTCACAAGTGAATGGTGAGCAAACCCATGCCAACTAACCGTGAGTCTCTCTCTTACTATTAACTTGTTTTTTAATAAAAATAATAATTAGGTAATAGCTAAAGGGGTTAAAACAATACACACTTTTTTGGTTAAAAATGATCATGGTGATGTGGTGTCCACATGACAAAAATTTGTTCAGAAGGGGTTTAAACCACTTCACAAGGTCTAAGAAATTAAAAATAAGTTAAGACTATATGTAGTGGTCAAGTCTCATAACCCCCATAGATATGGGGTTATACGATACGTTACAAATGTGTAAGAAAGAGGGGTTATATAACTTGAGTGTGTAGTGGGGTGATACCCCTTCAATTACACACACACACACACATATATGTGTGTGTGAGAGAGAGTGAGAGAGAAACCAATGATGCCGTCGCTATGCATATCACGACCATGTTCCATATCCCCCGGTAATACCGGCGGAGACGGTGTTCCAGACGCTATGAGACATTATAGCCCAATATAACGTATGTATAGCCCCACTACGCATATCCTAGAAGTGTATATGTTGCTGGATTTTTCAATTTCCAAGAGGTGAAATTAAAAATAACTTAAAGAGTGTATATGATGTTGGATTTTTTTTAATTTCCAATGGACGGGTATCTAGTGTGTTTAGACTATGGGTGTGGTGGGGCTTGGGTTGCGGGCTTGAGTTGATATGTGGCGCAGGTGAGGTCCAACCGGCGGGGAATCGCTGGCGTGGGTTTTTTTGGGGGACGTGACCAACCATGTGTTTATATATTTATATTTTTTAAGTAAATAAAATTTCATTTAAATAATCTAAATGACAAACTAAATAAAAATAATAATAAAACGTACACTAAAATATAAAATAAAAATACATCATTTTTCATGTTATACTTTTGCAAGATATCTTTTTTCATCGCCAAAGTCGTTTCCAATATGTCGCCCAAAAGGTGAGCGACGTTTGTGGCTAGAAACTTCATATCCGCAAGTTTTTGCTTCTCATTGGCTTTTTTTCCTTTTCTAACGCCTTTTCACGAGATGCTTGAATTTTTCTTTTCTCCTCAATCCTTTGTTGTTGGAGGAAGTTGAACGTGTCAATTTTCAAGGCGATTTCCTCCAATTGATTGGTGTATAACCCTTTAGCCGAAGCCGAAGTGGGGGTCGAACACGATGGGGAAGCCAAGGTGGGTGTACTAACCGACCTTCGTCTTTGAGCGCGCCTTTTTGAGGTGTCTCTACCGGGTGGGCGGGAAGGAGAATCATCAAAATCATCCAATGTAAGATCAACCTCTTGATCACGAGCATCGGATTGAGCTTGTGACGATGGTGTTCTTGCCCTTTTAGATGAGGTAGATTCACTACTGTTAGGGCATGGATTTTATGCTAAGGATCATCCATCCTGAGACTGAGCCTGGATCACGGATCCTTAACGGATAATGCAGGGAGTCTGAGGATCAAGGATCCTTACTAATGTTTATGTATTTAACAATTGTTCCATGTGCACTCAGTTTACATTTGTAGGTAGTCGTGGACTAAGTCACCGAGGGAATGTCGGAGGAATATGCCATTTTTAGCACGTGCTTGCAGCTCATAACCGTTGAAGAAGGTCGTGGGAAGCTTGCACATTTAGCGGAAAGTTAGTTATTAGGATTTTTGTTATCTTTTAATGGGGTATCAAGCTCATTTTAGAAAACACTACCTTTTTACGCACAAGAGCATATACTCCAATTCTCTGATAAACATTGGAGAATACACACACACTTTCACATTAGAAAATCATTGTATCGAGCTTGTTATCATTCAAAGTTGTAATCTTTTTATGCAAGATAGTTGGTGATCGGTAGTTTCCATCACCCGAGGTTTTTTGTGTCGGAGATCAACTCTTGATTAAGGGCTTTTTCCTCGTACAAAAATCTAGTGTTCATTGCCACTTTCATTCGATTGTTGTTCATACATTTATTCATTTAACCAAGCATCCAACCTCACAAAAATCAGATTTGGTTACATTATCCTTGTTGTGATTTTTGACCAAAACAGTTTAGCGCCCACCGTGGGGGAATCGGTGCTTCAATTCTATAAATCCCATTCATTTCGTTCATTTATGTTCATTACCATCAACCACATGGCTTCTCAAGGAAAATCTACTTCAAGTGCCATGCCGGCGGTTACCTCATCTCAGACTAGTGCACCATTGCCTCCCATTCCCCATGCACCGACGAGGAGTGCTGATAATGCTCAGAAGAAGCCAACACCAATTTTCTTGAAGGCTTCTACTGTTTCATCCTCTACACCTACTAACAATGATCTGTCTACTTTGATTTTGCAGATGAAAGGATACATGGAATAGCATGACCAAACTAACCAGAGGATCCTTCGTGAAATTGATGAAATCAAGAAACAGAAGAGATCAATGGAGGATCACTCTCCATTGATGCCCAGGTCGTTGGATTTTGCCACTCCAGCAACAACCATTCAGCATTCCAAGGCGTCTGGTGTTCAGTATCAAGGAGCCTCAGGATTACAGCATGGATCATTGGCAATGACGCAGCCACAAGCATCTCATTACCAGCCTTATGGATCCTCATTCCAGCATCAGGGATCCTCATATCAGCATCAAGGATCCTATCTCAGTTCGGGAGGATACTTGGAGACGGTTTCACCTAAAGTATCCTACTTCCAGCATCAAGGATCCTCATCTCAGGTAAGGATCCATGGAGTATCCTTCGAGACCTTTAGCACCCATGTATCCTGGACCCAACGTCTTTTAGGATCAAGGATCCTCATGGAGTCAGCCATCCAGGAATTCTGAAGTTCACATAGGAGACTTCATTCCTATGCAGATATTGCTTCATTTGGTCCAATTGTTGCACCTGAAACATCTACCTTTGGATATACTTCTGGCATACCATTTCCGAATCAATCAGGAGGTAACAATGTCAATAACTCTATTGGTACTAACTATGGTTTCATGCAGGATACAGGTATCAATCAGGCCATGGCCAGGGAGCTCCAGAAGCTTAAGGATATGATATTCAGTGTCCCGAGAGTGGTTAAACCCATTCCTGAGATTCCGGATGAAAGTCATAAGGTGTCTCGTTTTGTACCTCCAATATGCACTGCTGAGATACCTAAGCGCTTTCAAACCCTCAACATGAAGCTCTATGATGGCACCACTGATCCTGAGGAACATGTGGCGCAGTATAGAGAAAGGATGGGATCAACCCCATCCCGAAAAGTTGAAGGAAGCCTGTCTTTGCAAGGGCTTCGGATCCATATTAACTGGATCAGCGTTGTAATGGCTGCTAAGTCTTCTTCCTTACTCAATTACTTCATTTTCTCATCTAGTTAACTTGTTCAATAACCAATTCTCATGTAGTACAACCTTTGAACGATTGACTA
Source organism: Scalesia atractyloides (assembly GCA_947069175.1). Taxonomy (NCBI): domain Eukaryota; kingdom Viridiplantae; phylum Streptophyta; class Magnoliopsida; order Asterales; family Asteraceae; genus Scalesia; species Scalesia atractyloides. The sequence continues at coordinate 74,145,030 of CAMTDV010000015.1, read as the reverse complement.
GTGATTTGTATAGAATAACCCAAGGCTGTGATGAATCACTTAGGGATTATATTACTAGGTTTAGTAAAGAATCCTTAGATATCCCTAAACTGGACATTGCTACTGCTGTGGAAGCATTTAAAATGGGTTTACTCAAGAACTCCTCTTTCTATGATGACCTTGTTACGACACCTTGCAGGAATTTAGATGAAGTCAGAAACAGGGCTTTGAGATTCATCCGTTTAGATGATGATAAGAGAATCCAGGAAAGATTGTCAGGATCCTCAAAGCATGAGAACTTCTTCAAGAATAACCGATCCAAACAGTATTCAAAGCATGACAACTAGAATGTGCATGCAGTTGAACAAGAGGAAGACGATGTGGATTATCCTCCAATTTCTGAATATTGTTTTTCTGCTAATAATGCTAAACTAATACTTGCTATGCAGAATTTAGGTGACAAGGCTAGATGCCCGAGGAAAACTGACAAGCCCGGAGCTACTAAGGATAAATCTAAGTGGTATGCTTATCATGAGGATTTCGGTCATCTCACCGATGAGTGTATAGCATTGAGGAAAGAAATAGGCTATCTTTTGAGCAAGGGATACCTGATGGAGTTGCTCGGAAAAAAAAATCAAGGATCCAGGATTCTGAAAAAATTTCTGAAAAGGCTCCTCCTCCACCAGCAGACGCTCAAATCATAAATTTCATTTCCGGAGGATCTGATATTTGTGGAACCTCATTTTCCGCAACAAAGAGACATGCTAAAGAGACGAAGATGGAGAATGGAGAAAGACCCATTCGAGCATCAACGTTAACTCAATAGAAAGTGTTATCCTTTGATGAGGATGATCGTGTAAACATACAAGGTCCTCATCACGACGATCTAGTCATTACTTTGTTTAAATCTAACCATTTTGTTCGCAGGATCCTCATTGATGGAGGAAGCTCAGTGAACATAATCCAGCTAGATGTCCTCAAGAGAATGAATATTCCTGAATCCGAGATCATCGGTGCTTATGGGATTCAGTGGAGAAACCAAGAATACATTGGGGGACATCAAACTCCCGATTTATATAGAAGGGGTGAATTCAATCCAAAATATTTGTGCAATAGATTGCTTATCTTGTTGTAATGTTATCCTTGGCAGGCCATGGATACATGATATGAAGGCAGTTCCCTCGACATATCATCAGTGTGTCAAGCTCCCAAGTCCATGGGAAATAGTCAAGATAGACAGTGATCAACATGAGGCAAAGAATTGTTACACTTCCTCAATGAAACCAGCTTCAAAGCCCAGGGAAGCATAGGAATTAAAGTATCCTCCAAGAGACGTCATGGAGGCTAGAGAACAGGACGTCAAGGATATTTTGTTAGACCCTGAGGATCCTGAATCCAAAGTTTTTTATAGGATCCTGGATCCTGGATAATATTGATCAGGATTTAATTTCCTTCCTGAAGAGAAGGAAATCTACCTTTGCTTGGAAACATGAAGACATGACAGGTATATCTAAGGATGTTATTACTCATAAACTTGGTATTGACAAGTCTTTCAGGCCAATACACCAAAAAAGGAGAAAATTTGCTCCTGACAGAAATGCCATCATCAAAGAAGAGGTAGACAAGTTACTAAAGGCAGGTATGATTAGAGAGGTTAAGTATCCAAGAGGGTTAGCCAATGTGGTTGTTGTTCAAAGAGAAAATGGAAAGTGGAGGGTATGCATTGACTTTACTGATTTAAACAAGGCATGTCCCAAGGATCATTTCCCGTTACCCCACATTGATTCCATGGTGAATGCTACGGCGGGTCATGAGTTGTTAACTTTTACGGATGCTTCATCTGGATTTCAGCAAATTCAGATGGAACCATCTGATCAAGAGGACACAACATGGATACTATGTAAGTAAAAGCCTACTTGATGTTGAGGTCAGGTATTCTCATTTAGAGAAACTTATTCTTGCTTTAATAATGGCTTGCACTAAACTTAGACATTATTTGGAGAGTCATACTATTGTGGTTAAGATTAATTTTCCCATTAAGAATGTTCCCAGGAAGCCAGAGATGTTGGGAAGGATGGCAAAGTGGGCTGTTAAACTTAGTGCTTATGATATTAAATATGAATCTAGTACTGCCATCAAGTCGCAAGCTCTAGCCGACTTTGTGGCTGATTTTAGTAGTGATCTACAAAGAGAAGCTGAATTTGAAGGGCAACAACTTGAGGAAACCAAGGATACTTGGACACTCTTCACAGATGGAGCCTCAAATGTCAAGGGAACTGGACTAGGCCTACTACTAAAATCGCCACAGGGGGGCATTATACCCCAATCTATAGCATGTGAATTTCAAACCACCAATAATGAGACAGAGTATAGCAGGTTTGCAATTAGCTAAACATATGAGGATTAGGTATCTTTAAGTATTTGTAGATTATTTGTTAATTACTAATCATTATAACGGTTCCTACACTGTTAAAGGTGAAAAACTAATCAAGTATTTGGAGATTGTCAGGAAACTAGCATAATATTTTGTTTCTTTTAGTCTAACACAGGTACCAAGGGAAGAAAATGCAGAAGCTGACGCCCTAGCCAACCTTGGATCATCATTAAAGATTCCAGAAGATATAAATATCCCTATCATCCATATCTTAATTCCTGCAATATAGGAAGATCAAGCAATGGAAATAGTGGAAGGTGTTGTGAATGTACCCGGTGATGAAGCGCAGTCTCGTCCAGGATCCTGGATCCATCCGATTCTGAGATTCATTCAGAATGGAGAAATTCCCATTGGGGGAATCCCAAGACCTTCAAGGCCAAGGTATCCCAATTTACTATAATTAATAACATGTTATATAAAAGATCTCTTGCAGGACCCTATCTAAGGTGCATCGAGGATCCTGAGATACAAGAAGTCTTGAAGGATTTCTACAAAGGAGACTGTGGGAATCACACTGGGACAGAGCACTATTTTCAAGAATCCTCAGGACAGGATATTACTGGCCTACAATAAAGAAGGATGCTGTAGATTACGCAAGGAAATTTGATGCTTGTCAGAGACACAGTAATATCCTTCATCAGCCAGCAGATCCTCTGCATCCTATATCCTCCTCTTGGCCATTTATGAGATGGGGGATGGACATAGTAGGCAAGCTTCCCAAGGCACTAGGAGGAAGAGTATTCATGCTAGCTATGACAGACTATTTCTCTAAATGGATAGAGGTATAAGCTTTTGCCCAAGTTAGGGAAAAGGAAGTTATATCCTTTATTAAGAGAAATATCATAACTAGATTTGGTATTCCTTCTGAGATTATTTGTGATAACGGATCCCAGTTTATTGGGAAACGTACTACTAACTTTTGTGACAGCTGGGGAATTAGGATGATAACATCTACACCAGTCCACCCACAAGCTAATGGCCAGGCAGAATCATCCAACAAGATCATCATCAACAATCTGAAGAAAAATCTTGGATCCAAGAAAGGGAAATGGGTTGAAGAATTGCCATATGTCTTATGGGCAGACAAGACAACTCCCAAGAATGCTACGGGTTACACTCCTTTCTCCTTAGTCTTTGGAGCTGAGGCAGTGATCCCTACAGAAATGGTAGTCTCTACAGCCAGAACAAACATCCGTGATCCTCAAGCAAAGGCCGAGACTTTGACTCAAGACCTGGATACCATGGAAGAACTTAGAGACTTGGCAAGGATAAAGCTGGCTAGCTATCAACAAAGGATGGTTGGAGCTTACAACAAGAATGTTAGGAGGGTTAGAAGATTTAAAGTAGGTGACTTGGTATTGAGGAAAACATTCCAAAATACCATAAATCTTGTTGATGGCAAGTTAGCACCAAAGTGGGAAGGCCCTTACCTCATTGAAGCTGAAGCAAGAAAGGGGGCATATCGTTTGCTAACTATGGATGGCGATCTCCTACCAAGAGCATGGAATGCTGTTCATTTAAAGAAATACTTTATGTAGCAAGGATCGAGGATCCTTATTGATTTTGGTATCTAGTTCAGGATCCTTAAAGGATACATGATCCTTCTTTCGGTAACAATTTACAATTTCTTTATTTCATATCATGTTTATCATTTGTTATAAGTAAGGGATGTTAGATTCTTAACATCCTACTTTATTAAGTTTTAAGTTTTTGCAGAACTAATACAAAGGTTCAAGTGGTTGGCCAACCCTCCAAAGTTTTGGGTTTATCCCCAGTTTTTGGGCTTGTCCCCAGCTAAGGTATCTATTACTTCCTACGGGTCTTTAACATTCACACTAGTTGGGTTTCGACACCCTCGCCAGTTGCGTATGTTATCCAAGTATAGTTCAAGGCAACGGGACGAGTACCCACTTTAGGGGCTGACAGTTTCATTGTTGTTGGCTATATTTAGGATCCTAACTATAATGGTAGACGTACCATACATCCGTTCCTATGGCTTCTAACGTTTTCACGTTAGCTAAGGTTTTGGCATTTTCATGTCACTCACGTTTGGATAGTCGCCGGTTTGGGCCAAACTCCAGTTTACACAAGTCTATTTGGGCTTGTCCCCAGTTTATTTGCGCTTGTCCCCAGTTTATTTGGGCTTATCCCTAGTTTGTTGGGCTTGCCCCCAGTTACTAATGATTCCTTCATTTGATGTTTGGCTTAGTCTCAAGTTATATACTGTTACAGGTTTACGAAGTTTAACAGCTAAGGATCTTGAATCCTAAAGTCCTATCGACTTTTAGGCTTTGATTCACATAATTGTAAGTGTTAAGAATATAGAATCCTAACTTGGATTCACTGGTATGATCCTTCATTTGCCTTTGTTTTATTTCTGGCTTATTTATGTTACCCTCAACCTTTGACAAAAGGATATGTGATCCTTGATCATATAATGATAAGTCTTTAAGAGAACTCGTTTTGACACATATTTGGTATTCTTTTTAACAACTTATGAATTCCTAAGTTATTAGGGAATTGACCAATAAGTGTAAACATAATAATATTCAAGACATAAAATAAGTATGTAACACCAAACATAGCCAAAAGTTTAAAGTTTTATTTATAAAACCCTTCTAAGGTTGTCAAAATTGCCTACCCAAGTTTCTACTAGCAAAGTGGGGCCCGTCCACTTGGGTTGGCAAAGGGTGTCCATACTAATAGTTCATAAAGTGCAGGAAATTAAAGTGGGAGGCATCAAGGGCTTCATCCTCCACAAACAAAAGAACCCATCCACCTTTGCTACCCCCTATTGTCCAAAGGCTCAGTGATCCTTAACCCTAGATGCTATTGTTTAAGTACAACCCCAAATTGTTCAAAATAAAAACACCATCACAAAACCAACAATCCTAAAAAATGGGCTCCGGCCACGTATAGAAATTTCCATCATTGCCCATTGGTGCAGTCTACTTCTTCGTTGCTTCATCACCCTTAGCTTCACCACCTTCGCCACTGCCGGCAGCTGTTGCCTGTTCAGGATCCTTCTCACCACTTGGAGTAGCCTCAAGCATAGATGTCCCTTTTGGCTCATCATCGTCGCCTAGCTCCTGCAACCTCTGCTTCCAAGCATCTACCTCCCATCCAGCCTTGTCGATGGAAGGATCCACTGCCTCCTGAGCTATCTGGATCCTCGCCTTGAGGATAGCCTTGACAGCAGAGATTTTGGCTTCATCAGCAGCCTCCAACCGATCCTTATTCGCCTGAACCGCATCCACTATGGCCTGCTTCTCCAAGCGATTGATTTCCCCCTCTAGCTGCGCAATCTTCTTATCTTTAGCAGTGCAAAAGGTCCGGAGATCAGCAATGGTTTCTTCTGCCTCAGCTAACTTTTTCTCTAGAATGGCTTGGATTTATGCAACTTTCTGCATAGGATAATATGCAAAGATAAGGATCCTTGATCCTAAAAATTTTTCACACACCAGAGAATCAGTGGTCCTTACCTCGGAGACGCAGCTATGGATGTCTTGCTCAAGTTGAGAGGTGTCACTTGGTGGTACAGGCTCAGATGGCTTTTTCCTCTTGGACCCAGCTTTAGCACGGAGGGTCATGCCCTTGTTCTCCGGTTGGCTTTGGCCTGTGGCCAGCTCCTTCTTGAAGGATTGTGGGGAGATTATTCCTTCGAGTTCCCCAAGGCCAACTTTGGAGGCAGATTTGGAGGAGGATTTAGCAGCACATGCGATACCAAAATTCAGATAAGTATTCATGATTTAACTAATTTATTTCAAATACTTATATATATATATAATATATATATATATACATGCATGTATACTTACTTGACATGGTGTAGGAGGCAGATGTGGTCTCTTCTAGATCCTTGGCCTTTGGATAGAAAGTTCTAACTGTTGTGTCTAGGGCCCAGAAGGCAACAACTCTTTCAGCGGTAGCAGGCAAATCTCTCAAGGCAGCAAAGCTAGTCACTGCATAACAAGATAAAACAAGATAAGTTATCTTAAAAAAGATGAAAAGAACAGAGTTACCAATGGTCATATCCTAAGAATCCTAGATCCTACCCTTCAAATTCCACTTCTCCGGAAGACACTTTCCGTTGGGAATAGAATCTCTTTTGACGAAAAAGAACTAGTTTTTTACAGTTGGTATCGTTTCTGGTGGTCATGAGGAGTGGAATGGGATGCTGAGGTTTAGATTTTAAGAGATATCGATGGGATCCATGGGTTACCAAGTTGTATAGGTGATGAAGCTCGGTGAGACCAAAAACCAGACCTTCTTTGCTGATTATTTGTTCGAGAGTGTACAGAACCCTCCATAACATGGGCATCGCTTGGTTGTAACACATTCCGGTGTGGCTAAAGAAGGTTTGGGTGAATACTGGAAAGGGATAACTATAGCCTATTTGAAACGGAGCGGCAGGAAAACAGATCCAGACATCGGACTCACAATCACTTTTCAGTGATGAATCAAAAGGTCTGAAAATGGTCCCCTCCAGGAAACAAGGCCGGATTAGGTCAATTTCAGGATCGGTAAAGCGGCAAAGCTCTTGGGAAGGGTTCTTGAGTAGATCCTGACTTTGGGGTTTGGTGTCTTTCTTCTGATCCTTAAGAGGAGAGGACTGGGTAGCCATTTTTTTCCGAGAAAGAGTGGTAAAGAAGAAACAGAATTTGAGAGAAAGGGGGATGATGATACCTGCTTGATCTTCAATTAAGGTTTTAAAGAAGAAATCTTCGACTTAAATGGAGAATCCTAACCCTATCTCCAACCCTATTTATAATGATGTTTGTTGCAGGGAGAGTCTTATCGCTGATGTCATCCTTGGAACGGCTAATCCTATGGTAACGGCTAGTTTCTTGGTAATGAGTCGTCCAGAATAAACGAGAAAATATGACTCATTTAGTCGCATTTAATTCCTCAAATTTTGGGGGCAATTGTTAGGGCATGGATTTTATGCTAAGGATCATCCATCCTGAGACTGAGCCTGGATCACGGATCCTTAACGGATAATGCAGGGAGTCTGAGGATCAAGGATCCTTAATAATGTTAATGTATTTAACAATTGTTCCATGTGCACTCAGTTTACGTTTGCAGGTAGTCGTGGACTAAGTCACCGAGGGAATGTCGGAGGAATATGCCATTTTTAGCACGTGCTTGCAGCTCATAACCGTTGAAGAAGGTCATGGGAAGCTTGCACATTTAGCGGAAAGTTAGATATAGGGATTTTTATTATCTTTTAACATGGTATCAAGCTCATTTTAGAAAACACTACCTTTTTTACGAACAAGAGCAGATACTCGAATTCTCTGATAAACATTGGAGAATACACACACACTTTCACGTTAGAAAATATTATATCGAGCTTGTTATCATCCAAATTTGTAATCTTTTTATGCAATATAGTTGGTGATCGGTAGTTTCCATCACCCGAGGTTTTTTGTGTCGGAGATCAACTCTTGATCAAGGGCTTTTTCCTCGTACAAAAATCTAGTGTTCATTGCCACTTTCATTCGATTGTTGTTCATACATTTGTTCATTTAACCAAGCATCCAATCTCACAAAAATCAGATTTGATTACATTATCCTTGTGATTTTTGACCAAAACAACTACCGTTAGGGACTGTCGCCCATTTAGAGGCGTACCTAGAAATGTTCCAACAGTGCATGCACTTGAAATTCTACTTCTTCGAGTCTCTATTCAAAGCCAATGTGGTTGTTATGAAGTCGACTTGGATTTCACCGCTCGTTGGCGAGTTCTTCGAGTGATGAAAACATCCATTGAAGTGGGTGACGACATTAACAATTTCCTCCCATTTCGACGAGAGGCTATCATTTTCACGATACCACTCGTCACTTTTCATTTGTTGATGGAAAGTTTTTTAATAGAATCCTAAAAATCCGTACGGTGTCGTGAATTTCCTATTAAAAGAAAACATTAGCCAACCAAAAAATAATAATAAAACACCTAATAATATTGTTAAATATAAATACCTTTATTGAATTTTGGGATTCATCGATATAACACCTCGTCAACGTAATATCCTCTTGAGTCGTCCACTTTTTTTGGACTCGTTGAGCGGTTGTTATTGCTTTTTCTTCGTCTGTTTTTTTTGTGACCTCGTTTTTTTGCTGGTTTGGATGACGAATTACCAATGTTTTGAGATTGTGTTTCGGGCACGGATTCGGGTTGAGAGGTTGGTTAGAATAGATGATTCGTCGAATGGAAAGTTCGTGAAAACTCTTCCCCTAGAAACGACGCGATTCCGGCTAGCTCGGGAACAGATGAGTATACAAACGGTTGGAGTTTCCCGGTTGGGTACTTGGGTCAGGCTAGGTGACGGGCTCTCTTGGAAAGCGTAGGGGTTGTTCGGGTCGAACGTTCGGTTGAATGGGTTCACTATAAAAATATAGAAATTATAAGTTGATTGGTATAGATTATAAAAATATGGAGATTGGAATGGTAAATTTTTTAAAAAAAGGTTAGTATTTATATGGTAAAATTATTATTATTTTTTTTAAATTAGCCGTTGAGGTAACGGCTACCCTTAATGGATATATCAAGCCAGCCAATGCTAGCCAGCCACGTCATAGCCCAAGACTGCCCCACGCCAGGCCAATATCCCACGCCAGCGGGGCAACGCCGCTGGTCACACTGGCTCGGTGTGACTACAACGGTGTTGCTTGGCTATCCACGCCCCAAATCGCCGCCCACACCCAGCGGTCTTAACCAAGAAACAAAAGCCGATAGGGTGGTCACAATCAATACAATAATTTATCGTCCCCGTGTGACTTGTGTTCTTGCAAAACTAGTAATCCCTTTTTTTTTACAAAACACAGTTAAGGCTTACTTCTAACGTACCGATATGGTTTTATCTTATAATGTACATTTTTACTTGTACAACTTTGGTACATAATTTGTGTGATAACTTAGTTCACCATGGTAAAAAAGTACTAAAGGTGCATACCATAATTATCTTTAGCAAAAAGATAAATAAAAAAATATTGGATTTTGATAATCCCAACTATTCGTTGTTGGTTGTCAACAAACCCAACTTTAAAAATAACCACTGGTAGTCCCAACTATTAACATAATGGTCTCTAATGGACCCTGGCTAACAGAATCCTAATGCCATTAGTTTCAGGTCACCGGAAAAACGTTTTTGGCTAGAAAAATGTTCCTAAAGATCCGATGTAAGGTTACAAAGAGGTTTGGGATGAAAATGTTAAGTTTTCCGGCCAAGAAGAAGTTTTCCAGCGACCTTAATAATTGAGGGTTTTTACTAGAAAAAAGTTCCTAAAGGTCCGTAATAAGATTACAAAGAGGTTTGGGACGAAAATATTGAGTTTTCTGGCCACAAAGGAGTTTTCTGGCCAAAAACGTTTTTCCGGCGACCGAAAACTAACGGCGTTAGGGTTTTGTTAGTCAAGGTCCATTGGAGGCCAGTATGTTAATAGTTGGGGCTGCTAGTAATTATTTTTTAAGTTGAGACGGTTGGCGGCCAACAACGAATAACTAAGATTATTAAAATCCAATATTTTTGTGAGATTTATGTTTTTACATGCGGAGTTGGGTTGATATGTCTGAAGACATCCCAACAAATGTTTTTTTCTCCAAAATGTTCATAAATATAGAAGGATGCTAGTTTAGCTTATTTTGTAAAAATGATTTGATTTTCAATCATGTATGACTTATATATGGATCTCCATCATTTAATCTTATATTACACTTTATTTTCAATAATTTGATTAGGTTTTCCAGGTCGGCCTAAACAAACAAATGATAAAATTAATTAATTGTTTTAATTTAAATCGGTGTGTATGTTAAGCAACCCCTCAAAAGATTTGGGTGCATGAAATCATGGTGTGTGAGAGTGGGGGTTGAAAGACATCCATATCATTCTTTTTAACAAAACTTGCTTCACATTTTCACAAAATCTCAACCTAAAATTATTAAGGCATGCCTACGTCACTTTTATAATAAAAAATTGTTAATTTTATTATTTTTAGTTTTACAAACATATAACGAATATATGCATATTTAGCATATACTAAACAATATGATTAATAAAGACTATGAAATCATGGATGTTCATAGTCTGTTCCGACTAATTTTTTACAAAAAATATCTGCGGAAACGCTAATTACGATTTTAAGAAACAACAAATTGAACCAGTTGAATTGGGTGGGTTGGTAGACCAACAGGTTTAACCTAGTTTAACGCTTCGGTTTTGGCACTTTGGCGGTATGACCGCATTTTTTTTTAATCATTAGTTTGTATTAAAACTTTTAAAATAGTAAAAATGGTTCTGCCTCCTAATGCAAGGGCTTCGTATTGGAATCGGGTTTTCAACATTTTTGTATTCATGTTGGTGAGACCAACCGGACTGTGGAATAACTTAATTCACGTCTCACGAACATCCATTTGAAAAGTGTAAGATTTGATGTGGTGTTCAACAATGTGGAAAATCCCAACAATCAGGGGCGGATCTATGTATTGAGGTGTGGGTTCACCTGAACCCACTCGGTTTCGAATTTTCAACAAGGAGCCTACACAAAAAATATGGGTGAACCCATAAATATTATGTTGTATGAACCCATACACAAAACTGATAAAGGCTCCATGGTTAAGGCTTCCCATTTATAAACAATAGATCTTAGGTTCAATCCTTGTTCTAGCTGCTTTTTTGTAAAGACATTCAATTCAAATTCAAATTTGATTTAGTTTCCAACTTTTTGGTGAGGTAAACTTCCAATTTCTTTAAGTTTCTTTACGTATCTTTGACTCTATTCTATGATGAATATTTTCCTATATGTAGTCTATGCTATCCTTGGTAGTTATTTCATTGGGACAAGTAATTAGTGCTAAACTGATAATGGTAGTCATTTCCAACCGTTGGTGGCGTTGTTGTATTGATTCTAGGAGAGTTAATGAATTGCGAGTTGAATTTGTTCTCATTCTCCAAACAACTCATTTCTATTGTTTTCTATCATTGGCCAAAAGAGTAAGTATGTTATTAAAATCAATCTAGATATGTAATGCAATTCATTTTATACCACATTTTATACCATGTGGTAGGGAGACGGCTTTAGTTGAATGATTATGTGTATATGTAAATCTGAATGAGATCATTGGTGATTTTAAATTGTGTTTTTTAATTTTAATGATAATGTTTTTTATATTTGTATCGTATTTTTACTATGTGATGAACTCGTCCCGACCCGAATCGTCGAACTAACCCGAAACTTTTTTATGTCCGATCCTATGAAATTGGAGCATCTAAAAATAGTTAACCCACAAATTTCCTGGATCCGCCACTGCCGACAATGAGCTCACATAAGTGGACGTGATTCAAGTGGCTCTCGTTGACTACAAACATGCGTACAACCGTAATTTTGAACACGTTTCATCGTGGCAAATTATAAGGATGTTTGTTTAATTTTTCTGTTGAATTATGTAATTTTAATATTTATGTTGATTATGTAATGTTTAAGTTTTATGTTTGATTGTGTGATACTTAAGTTTTATGTTTAATTAACTAAAACAAGAAAAAGTTTATAGTAAGGGTATACAAGTGTTTTGTGGTTGAATGGTATGTTTTAAGATTTTTAACATGATGAGATTTAATTGGTCAAAACAAGAGTACTACCCTTAGATACTCTTCCTGGTTATATGTTATATTTTTACTGCCACACCCTATGCAGTCAATAGCGTGCTATAGCACTACTATAGCGCTTAGCGGACATTCAATCTCATAGCGGTCCGCTATAGCGGTGCTAAATGCCGCTATTTGACCGCTATTATGAAACCCGTATAGCGGTCGTAGCACTGCTTTTAGCGGGTTTTTATATTTCAACCCAAAAACCCATATTAATTAACTTTTTGTTTGAAATAAACCTAAAAGTAAAGGCCCAAACATAAAACTAAACCTAAATCAAGGTCTAAAGTCTTCATTTGCTGGATGCGTTTGATGTTGGTTCTTCATCGTTCAACAAAACTAAACCTAAATCTAGATGTTGGACTTCCACTTTCATGTTTTCATTTTTTGATATTACTACTAATATTTTGCATGATATTACTATGAATTTTGATACCACTATCAATATTTTCAAATATATATTTATATTTATATATAAATACATAAATTATGCATGGTATATAAATTACCGCTATATCATATAGCGGACCTTGACCGCTATATGATTTTGGACCGCTATAACTGCATAGGCCACACCTCAATCTCATATTAGCACCACCTCCATCTCTCATCGTGTCACACCCCGATTTCCACGTGTATTCCGGTGGGCCCGGTGGGGAGTATCGTGACGTACAGTTGATATCATCATAACCAATTACAACACAGAGCAACACAGCGGAAAGCTTAGAGTAAAATATAAACCATTACAAACCATAAAGTGTCCAGAGTTCGAAACACAAATATACATACATAAACATGGCTTGTAATAAGATCCACAGGCGGATCGAAAATTTACATACACAAAATGATAACAGACTCTACAGGCACTTCTACAAGGTCGCAACTCCTTAGTTATAATTGCCCTGCAGCTCCCGGCCTATTACGTACTTGTACCTGTAACTTGATCTTAGAAAATACGTCAGTTTACACTGGTAAATACAATCAACCGACTCATTTTGGAAATTCTTTTCGAAATGGTTTTAGGTGCACTACGCACGTTTTATAAATAACTAGGGACAGTACAATTGACCTTGTATACAGATTTACATGTCCGTCTTTTACATATGGGGCCCAGTACAGAAACCGAGACATGTTTGACCGACACACCACTACTGCACTTTCACACAGAAAGCAAACATTAATAAATAATAGCAATTACCGGCGTATGCCTACACCTTGCTTAAGTCGTGGCCACTAGCACTTTAGTGAGCCAATGATATCCCATACACGGTCAAGCCCACCCCCAATGTTTGAGTTTCAGACAAAACATATTAAAACCAGGTTATGTATTTTAGTTAATTATCACAACTGGATAAAACATGATTTCCATACCCGACCAAGCAGTAATAGTTTACCGTATCCCAAGCCCGTATACGGAAAATAAGTTAAATGTATTTACCTGAGCTAAGTCTTCAGAAGTCACAACTCAGCCTCAAATCAAGATAACAAGTACATGCACAATCTACCGCGGAGGCGTTTAGTCTGGAGTGATGGTATTATTAACCAAATTAGAATGCTAACGGGTTCTTAATCAAGTCTTAGACTTGAACTGGCTATTCTTACGTTAAAAAGAATTATGGTACGATACGCTAGATTAGGCGGTGACCGGAATAGAAGGTTAATTGGACCCGACAAGTATTAAGACTTGTATAATATGGGTATACCAATAACATTATGGATTTTGATAGGAAAGTTACAAAGTTACACCCGTTTTGGTTATTTTACGTAAACTAGTCACGTATGCTTAACCGTAAGAGTATAAGCGAAACTGGGTAATCGAGAAAGTCATATACAAGTTTCACATGCCTTTACGTTTAAAATATGTTATGATATCAGTAGGATATCAATAAGTTTGTCCGAAAGGATTTTAAATCCATATTCCGCCGCATAAGGGCATTTTGGTCATTTTAAGGCTTATAAAGGGTTTTAAAACATAACTGATGTCAAGATCATAACTATACAGTAAAAAAATATAATTTGTGATGTTATATTAGTATGATATCAAGTCTATGTGTTTTTGATAGTTTTAAACTAAACTATGTCCCGTAGGGGCATTTTGGTAACTTCACACATAGCTTTGAAGTCATAATTGGGATTCTGAGTTTGGGACTTGTACTTACTGTAAAAATATTTAAAATGAGTTTATAAATCAGTAGGTATCAAGTCTTAGCTCATAGTTATGGTTTTAAACCATACTAAGTGCCGAAAGTGCGATAAAGTCGATAAATGCCGTTTAATTCGATGTTTAATGTAAACTGAGGTTATGATCAGTTTTAAATTACCAAAATATGTTATTTAACATGTTACAATAGTAGGTATAAGATTTTGTGCCCAAAAAGTCTAGTTAAAACCAAATTGTCGTAAAAAGGGTAGTTTAGTCATTTAACAGCATTTTACGAATCTATAGCATCAACTCAGGTCGTAAACTGTTTTAACATCCCAACATAACCTACTTATGATATTACATCAGTATATAAAAGATTTCGTGGAAGAAATTATGTTTAAACTTTCTAAAATGCCGAAAAGGGTATTTTAGTCCTTTTGACGCTTTAAAAATCATATTTGATAAAAATGCAGTTTATGGTCATATTCTTGACATCAAAATAACTTAATAAATTTTACAAATCAGTCCATAACTCATTTTTATGGTGTTTAGTGTTTAAAACCTTGATTTATACCGAAAATGACCTTTTTGCAAAGTTTAGGCAAATTAAGCGGAACTTGTATAAAACTCAAATTATAAAGAGACCATGTAGTATAACTTTAAGAGGTTATTCTACACTATAATATGGTCCTAAAAACAACTTAAGGTCAGTAGTCTAAGCATCTAAATCGAGTCAGAATTGAAAGTCAAAGCAGAAGTCAAATCTTGCGACTTTCGGTTGCAAACCGATTCTAGACCGAGACTTGTCGAGTTAAATCAGTTTATACATGTTTCAATACTTATTTTTATGTTGTTTATGCTTCAAAACATATTTTATAACATCTATATACTTAGTTATGCATTTTATTAAATTTTGCCAGTTTGACTTCCGTTGACTTTTACATTGACTCGTCCATTGGTCATGGATTCGTGGTAATCAGGAGGTGCCCTCTTGAGGGATTAACACCTACATTATTACAATCATGTAGCCACTTTCGATAAGATCAATAGCTGGACCATCAAGGTCTTAGCTCAAAATCAAGGCGTTTTTACGATGGGACTTTGACCTTAACTTAAACCTTAATATAAAGGACTTAGAACGAATTTGGACACTTACATAGGGTCCAGATGATGCTAAGAACATAGAGGAATGCCTTCAAATGGTCAGGAGCTTCTCTAGATGAACTTGTTGAGTTTAAGTGCATGAATGTGGTTGCAACTCACAAGAATGCTCATCTCAAAGGATCATGGAGGAGCCAGGAGGGGTTGCCAGATGTTAATGGGAGTAAACAAGTGTCCAAAGTCATGGCAAACATGCAAGAAAGGTGGCAAAAACGACAAGAGGTGGCAGAACAGAGTTCTGCCATTTTCTGCTCGCTGGCAGATCCTTGCGGACCGTATGGGTTATGCCTTACGGTCCGTAAGGACCTTAGGCGCCCATAGATTTTGGTGGCCTTGCGGACCGTATGGCTTGAGCCTTGCGGTTCGTAAGAGACCTCCAGAACATGAAAAATTTCAAAATTTTATTTTAAGTCCCTCAACTTTCATCAATCACAATACGAGGTTATAATTTATCATTTCAACGACTTTGGTCCCTCCTGCTTTACCATACGGCACACGAGGATTACCGGGACACGTGTCGGAATTTAATTGGACGTAAAAACACGTAATGTTACACATCGTATGTTACATCAATCCCTATCCTAGACTCCCTTTTCTATATTTATTTTAGAAAGTTAGTATAAATATAAGTGTCGATTTTTGTAATTTAGTCATATATCTCTTTATTTTAATATTAAAGAGAGAAAGAGAGAAGAAAGAGATAAATGGTTAGAGAATGTATGCACTACTCATCATGAAACTGGACGAGACAAGGGAGTGGGGCGCGGTGTTCCCACCCCTCCCGGGCCCGTCCTCGACACATTAGGCCATATGTAGCGGGGGTTATGTAAATGGGGGGTTATACGACACGTGATAATTGTGTAAGAAAAGGGGAGGGGGTATATAACCTGAGTGTGTAGTAGAGAGTTATGTAGATGTGGGATTATATATGTATGTATATATATGTGTGTGAGAGTTTTCTTGTTTGGTGCCATGATAATCTTCACGGGGAACAAAATTTCGAAGCCATAGCACCCAGGGGTGGTGTGTCCAGATGCTGTGTTTGATTTTGGCGCGACATAGTCTTCGACTACGGAAGCACTAATTAACCCCCAAAACTTTTGTTTTATTATTTTTTTCCAAAATTGTATTAATTGATTAAAGCCATTTATCCATTTTCCAAAATTGTATTAATTGATTAAAGCCATTTATCCATATGGATAATCTGATTTTTTTAGTTTTTCTCAAAAGATGAGCTTTCTCCTGTAGTCCTCTCATATTGTTAATTTAACTAAAAAAATATTATCTTTTCCACTATCTTAGCACAAACATTAAAGAACCAAGGATGGCCACCCTTTAAACCCTTCATAATGTTTTATTTTGGTTGTCTAATTTGTCTTAAGTGGCCAATTCTTTTTAGATTCCTTTCACTTTTTCTCATGCCTCGAACATGTCCTAAAACAAAAACATCAAAAGGGAATCAAACACACTTTAAAGTACAAACCTTTTGGTGCACACATGTTAACAAGTGATGTGCCAAAACACACTAAAGTCTTGCAACAAGCCTACCCTAAAGCATTAGCCTCTTTACATCATGCACCTCCTCGGGCCGCTTAGCTCGGTTGTAGACAGACTCGAACCCATGGGTCCACACGTTAGCAAAACCCGTCACCGCTTGAAAAACATGAGGCAATCCGATTTGTAAGTTACTCAAAGTCATGGCCCTCGTTACCTTTATCGTTTTCTCATATTTGCCTCTCTCTTCCTCAGTCTTCGCCCTCAACGACTCCACCTTGGCCCGTTTGTCCCCAACCTGGTCCTTCCCGTTTGACGAGCTTGAAAACGGGCCAAACTTACGTTCAAGAGCCCGGAGCACGGACATTTTTTTCTCGAGCACTTTGTATGACGAGTCTGCCCTTTTCTTCTGCTTCTGCTCTTCGGCTTGTTGGACTACTATCGCATGAACCGCGGTGAGTAACGCTTTGATGCCCTCGGATGCTACTTTGTCAGGGGCGTTATCGACCACGAGATGCCATTCTTCACAAAGGGTGTAGATGGGGGAGTCTTGTTTGGTGTGTGATAACGCGGTTTTCCCAATCTGGAAGAGGCTGAGGCGGAGCCAACCGGTCAATGACTGCACGTAGTCTCGTTGACTTTTTACGAGGCTGCAGAAGGATTGGTGCCATTGTTGGACCTCGAGCTCTAGTTGGAGACCTGCTTGGCGGTGGAGTTCAGAAGTGGGGTCCGTGGACTGGGTGGCGTGGAGGTACTTGAGTTGCTGGACTATGTGCATTTGGACTTGGTGGCATTCATATAGATTCCTCCACATTCCCATTAATCTGCAACAAAATAAGATGTTTTAAAAGTTTTGATTTCAACTTTGACCAGAAAAAGTCAAAGTTAATAGTACTAGTGGTTGTTGGGACAACTTGCATCAGCGTATCACCTGGCATACAATTCTAGTCCTTTGGGTTTGACCATATGGTACAAGATATTGCTTTGGAAAATGAGAAGAGGGGGGGACCCGACCCAGCGGTTATAGACTGGTTCTTTTTTTTTAAATCAATTTGGGTTCAACCCAACCCAACGGTTATAGACTGGTTCTTCGCAGAATTTCTAACAGGTTTAAAAACCGAACTGGTTCGGGTTCTCCTTGTATCAAACCGGAACTGTTCTTTTTTGTGCCAAAAAAAAACCCGGTTAAAAACAATTTGTACAACACCTCTGGGGGGGGGGGGGGGGGGGGGTTGTACAGTTAGACTCGCAATATCATATGGGAAAGGACCATAAACAGGAAAATCATGAAAGCAGTCACCATTATTGCCAGGTCTGTTATGTCTCTATCGTTGTGTAAAGACAAATCGCATTTATAGCCATGAGATCCGTCGTGCATATACCTTTACTCATGTAACATTTCTTTAGACTGATAACGATATATAAACCATGAGTCATGAGCATAGAAAAGTAGATACCCATACCCAGAATCTGATCCAGGCATCATGATCCATGAGGCAGACAAAAAGACAAAGTTTAAGGATTCGCGAACATACAATGTAGATACTCTAGTGTGATCCGCGAACATATCATGGGAAGGACCTTTTTTTATTTGCATATTGTTTTTTTATGAGCAGATGAAAAACAACTTTTTTCTTGGATGTGTGAGTAGAAAAGGCACATACTCGAATCTAATTGGCGTTTCGTTTTTTTATGGTTGGACGAGAAACATTTTTTGAGGGATGTGTGAATGCAAAAGGTAGATACTCGAATCTAATTCGCTTATCAATTATTATGCTCATACCCGCGTAAGATTAGATACACTACCTATACTATTAGGCTATCCAGTATGGGGTAGCGCCCCATGCCATGTGTGCATGATGGTGCCCCCAACACCGCCCCACCTCAGCCAAATGGGGCGCCATTGATGGCCTCAGCCAAAGCAATGGCGGTGTGAAAGGAAGGAGAGGAGGGGTCATGGCTCCATGATTTCAACCGGTTCACGGTTCAATATGATAATACATAAGTACATAACCAACTTAAGAATAAGAAGACTAACCCTTTAACAAGCTCAACAAGTTGTGGGTAAAGCTCTTCCTCTCGTAGTTTAACTATTTCATCCGACGTTGACTCGATCGCCTGCGAAGAAACCATCATTACAGACTCCAGCTTCTCAACCTCTTTTTTTGCTTTCTCGGTCTTCATATAATCAGCCCTCTTAAGCTCCATTTTCCTCAATTGTTCCACCCTCTTTGCATGCTCAATCTTTGAACTCTCCATATTCTATAACCCCAACAAAAAAAATATAACATCTAGTCAGAAAACAAACAAACATACCCACCCAGTAAAATCCCACACACAGCAGAGCTATTGGTAACATTTATACCATACAAAAATCATATATAAAGACATGCACATTTAACTAAAATGGTATTTTCACATTGTTACAATATTATTGTTACCTTAACCTCCTGGTATAGCTTCTTCTCCCATGCATACAATCGCTCCACCGTAGAACAATGGCTCCCAACACCAAGACTACCACCAACCGCGGTAACTCCGCCCATGCCATCGCATCCAAACACATTTAACTTCGGGGTCGAGCTCCACGAGCCGAACAATGGGCTCAAATTCTTCCCATACCCTTGAACCTTACCTATGACACATAACATAAACTCAATATAACAAAACCCTTTAATAGTTCAACTGCCTAGTGGATTTTAACGTTGTTTAGCATGTTACAGTTACAGGTAGACAAAAGAACACACGTCAAGTGCACGTGATTGGTACTCATAACATCACATCGCTATCTTGGAATCATTGTTCCCAAATTAGTTTATTTTTAAAACAGGAATTATTAATTTATTTATTTTACATATAAAGCTTTATTACTTTAGGATTGTGGGTCATGAGTACCCTCTACTGAACCAACGGGTGCGGTTAAACGTACCCTATAGTTATAGTCACTGGTACGTTTATCAGCACCCAACAATAACTGTTTTCAATATACACCTTTTACTGGTAAACTAATGGGTTGCGATAAACGTACCCCTTACGATAAAACATAGAGTGATAATATGACTGATTTAGTAGGCGGTAAGGTACATTCCCCGTAAACTAGTACATTTAACACAGATAAATAAGTCTGGGGTAGGTTTAGCAAAATCCTTAATTTACCTGACGACCCTTGGCCGGGAAATGTACACGCCGGAACTTCCAACAACGCCGACAATTTCCCACCGGAATCCGCCGCCTGAAGAAAATACTCATCCAATTCTTTAATAATCTCCACCAAATCTTTAGCCTTTGTCGACACCACCACCGCCATTTCACTAGTAGTACCAGTAGACCCAGAGATCTTAGAAAACCCACTAACGGCGGACGGCGGAGCCGCCACACTTGCCGCCCCAACGGTGGTGGCGGCCACCGTCTCCGACGGAACAGTAGTCGACCTATCTTCCCATTCCTCCTCATCCACCGTCCCCGATCTCGTCGACGACGGCATGAACGGGTCCCAGAAATCCCACGTGGACGACGGCGGCGGCGGTGGCGGCGGCGGAAGTGGGGTGGTGGCGGTGGAAGTTGTCCATGTTTCCGACGTCGGACTCATCGGTGGCGGCGGAGTGGGTGGTTGCGGCGGTGGAGGGGTGGGGAGAGTGGATGGTAAGTGGTGGTCCGGCGGGTGGTGTAGGGTGGTCTCAGCGGTGGCGAATTGTAGAAGGGCGGATCCGGTGGTTCTTAAACACCTTAAATACATGCAATGAGAAGCAGAAAATGCATGTCTTGCTTTTACAAACTGTTTCATGTATCTTTTTCTTGCTTTGCATCTTGAGAACAATTTCTTCTTTCTCTGCTCTTGAATAACAACACCCCATTTTTTTATAAATATTTTTTTTTAACAATTTATAAAAAATGTTGAAGATTTTAGTGAAATCTCATGTGGGTGTGTTCAAGAAGATGAGAAAAACACAAAAGGTTGGTCATTTTGGGTCAAGTTTCATGTGGGTGTTTGTTAAATGTCGAAAAGATTTGAGTGTGGAGTAGTGAGGAGAAGAGGGTGAAGAAGACAAGTCTTGAGAAGTACCAAGAGAAAGAGCACAAACATTATTGGACAGAGTGCAAAGAAGAGCTTTTATATTTTTGTAATTAAATTTTACTGACCAGAGTGCCCCTATTACATGTTAGGTATTGATAATTTAAGTGTAAACAGTATTCTACATGCTTTTTTCTTCTAATTATTATTTTCTTATAATATAATATAATATAATTATTATAGTTATAATATTTTCATATAGTGTGAATATTATTACTAAGTTATCAAATAATTTTGAGTTAACCAATTTGATAGAGGTATATGTTTCGAATAGAGATGTTTCAAGTTTAGACCAAGCAAAGAAGTAATTTAAAATTTTGATGTAAAGTAAAGCTAAGGGAAATTTTGTGCTAAAAAATAATTTTAGAGTTATATTAGCTAAATTTTGTTATAAGAATAAAACATCAAAAGAACTATATAATTTTATAAGGTTATTATACATATATGTAATACTAAAAATACTATAAGACTTTGATCAATACAAATATTATAATATTATTATAAATTCAAACTCTTCATAAATCTAGGAATTTGATAGATAGACATGTATTTTTTTTAAATAAAAGAAAGAGATATATAATAGAACAATTTACTCATGTAGTAATCCATTACGCTACTTTGTATATTCATCTTTAAGAACAATTTTACTCATGTCGTAGTCCATTATACTACTTTGCAGGCCGTATCTGAAAATCTTAGAAAATCAGAGGGTCCTGTGCGAAGATAAAATACGGCGCCCTAAAATATAAACTTTTTAAAAAGAATATACAAAAACTAGATTTGAGAAGTAACTATAATTCTCATTTTAATTTAATGTAACACAAAATTAATCAATTAATATCATTTGTATTTAATGAATAGGCAACAAACACAAAGAAAAAAATCAACTAAAACTGAAGCTATCAAGATTAGAACCCAATGTCTGCTTGTTAATAAAATGACATGGAAACCACCAAACTATGCGGCTCATCATGTCATTTTTCAATTCAATACTTATATATTCTAAGTTCTACAGCTTAACTTTAATAAAAATATAAATTTTCGGGCCCCCGGAAGGTTTGAACCCTGAGCCGGCCCTACTACTTTGTATAATCTTTAAGAAAAAGAACAATTGGAAGAACTTGTAAGATTAAATATAATTATTATGTTATATTTAATTGTGTAGCCATTATAATCATTTATATTATTTGGATCAAAATATATTAAATCTATAATATAATTAGTTGGTAATTGTTGATGAGCCGATTTACCCTAATTAACTAATTGGGTTTCCCATTTGGTGTATATAAGGAGATTACTAGAGAGGGGTTAGGATTAGACATTCATAACATCACACTCAAAATCGCCCATCCTCTCTCTCCATTACAACGAGTTCTTCAACCCTAAAGAACTCGGTGCTATCATCAAGAACATACATCCATAAGGGGAACCAGATCAAGCTGACAACTATGTCGAACTCCATGGCTGCGTCTCTGACTGGATTCTCTGTTGGCATGTTTGCTGTATCAGGTATTATTTACATGTTTTCCATTATGTTTAAATAGAACTGATCAACATGTGGTATCACAGCATATGTTGATAATTCAGTTCTGATTTTATCCATTATTCTAGGATTAAAATATGGAAAACATTTTTTTTATGAAAACCCTGATATAACTTGAAACATAAAATTCGAATAAAGCTAAGAATTCATGGATTTTATGAGTTAAAAGGATGTTTAATCACATCCGAAATTGTTACTGTTCCGAAATCGACATTAATATGCTAAAATATAAAGATTTCGGATCCCGGAATTTTTATTTTATTTTTAGGGTTCATCGCATGTTCATAATGAAATTCTAAAAATTCCCTTATTTTGGAATGCAATTTTGATTATTGAGTGTTTTTCCTGATTTTGATCTATTTTATCTAATTAAAACTTTTCAAAATTTGTTATTGTTATAAAAGGATATAATTTTCGAAATAATTAGATAAACTTAATTGACATTAAAACAGGAAAAAGATATCCCATAATCCCTAAGATTTCGAATTTCAAACTTATCACAACTAACTACCATGATTAGAGATCCATTAGAGATGCTCATGCCTATCTCGGATCCATTAGAGATGCTCGTGTCCATCTCGGATCCATTAGAGATGCTCATTAGAGATCCATTAGAGATGCTCATGTCCATCTCAGATCCATTAGAGATGCTCATTAGAGATATGTTATAGATGCTCATGTCCATCTCGAATCCATTAGAGATGCTCATCAAAGATCCATTAGAGATGCCCATCTCGGACTCATTAGAGGTGCCCATCTCGGCTCATTAGAGATGCTCATCTCGGACTCATTAGAGATGCTCATCTCGGACTCATTAGAGATGTCCATCTCAGACTTATTAGAGATACTCATCTAGGACTCATTAGAGATCCATTAGAGATGTCCATCTCAGACTCATTAGAGATACTCATCTAGGACTCGTTAGAGATGCTCATTAGAAATCCATTACAGATGCCCATCTCTGACTCATTAGAGTTGCATCTGAGATCCATTAGAGATCCAAGATTTTATCCGAAATCTCATTACTACATTAGGTTATTATTGTGAACTAAATTTCAGCTCGTAGCTCCGACCCAAACCCCGTGCGATCCACGCTAACAGGGTGTTTGCTATTAAATTATTGGTTTTGTTAACACTTAATTAATCAGAATCAGATAATTTTACAAAACCGAATAGCTTAACTTGAATGAGCTTCTGATGTTCACATCTGGCCAAAGCTGATTTGATACATCTAATTATTGTTCAAGTATAATAAAAGCTATGTTAATTATACATTTCAAACGTGAATGTCTTATTTCTGGCCAAAGTTGATTTAATTCATTCATGTCTAGCATTATTAACAAGTGCATAACTAAGGTGATTGTCTTATTTCTGGCGAAAGCTAATTGTCACGATTACTTTGCACACATACCTAGATGATTACAGTTCTGGCCAAAGCTGATTTGTCTTCATTTAAGTAGAATTTTTAACTAAGTCTATTATTTTGATGTTAGTAATAGACATATCACAACTTCCTCAAATAATGTTCCTCACATTAATGATCCTTTATTAATTCTATAATCAATTTTTGTTTGCCTTACTTTAAAAACCTCATAATATTACTCACGATAATTTTCTTCTATAAATTAGGTACTCATCCATTCTAAAATTCTAATCCAAATATGTTTTGCCTTACTTAAAGTTTCTATAAGATTAGCTCTTAAATTAAATCCTTAATTATCTCTTAAAGACACGATAATCCTATTGCTCTCTTCTGATAAAAATTTTACAGAAGAAAAGTGAGCATTATGAATAGGATAAGTCGAACATGATGTCTCTTATGATAATCAATAACTCTTTTAAACACAATGTTATCACTAAAGTTATTCCAGATTAAGTTTTTCCTAAGACTATTCTAATACTATGGAATCCTAAGATGCATGTCTTCATTTCAAATTCTAAAATACAAGGTTCAGTGGCATTCGTGAATACATAATAATGTACAATACCATGACCAATAAAATAAATGGCTCACACATGGAAATAAGTGTGTGTGTATATATATATATATATATATATATAGGGGAGGGTTTAAATGAGAACACTAAATATCGCGAGAACCGTAAGAACAAATGAAAAAACCGCAAAAAAAAATAAAAAATAATATATATATGGGAGGGTTTAACTGAGAACACTAAATATCGCGAGAACAGTGAGAACAAATGAAAAAATCGCAAAAACTTGGCCAAAAACATTTCAAATTTAAAATTTCTTTTTACACTTATCATTATTATTCGAATACAATGTTAGGAATTTAATTTACACGTTTAAATTTACGTGAATTAGTAAATGTTTTTTTACACATGTGTAAGTTTGTCATTTACACATGTGTAAATTTGTTATATTTACACATGTGTAAAAAATCTAATAAGAGTGATTTTGAGGGGAGAAACGAATTATTTAATGTTGTAAATTTTTATTCTGATGTTGTATTTTAATTACAATGAGGTTTGTATTAAAAAAATTTGGTTTTGATTGGTTTTTTCATTTGTTCTCACGGTTCTCGCGATATTTAGCGTTCTCAAGATAACCCTCCCATATATATATATATATATAATATATATATATATTCAGTGCAGTATTACTAACTTTTCCACAAGTACCATTTGATGCCTTATAAATCAACTGTAACACTCTAAAGTCCCAAAGGAAAATGAGTGTGTTGATCAGCAACATACGTACAGGAAAAGAAATGCCAAGAACTGGAAAATAAGATGTCATTCACCTCATTACTACTAAAACCTAAAAGAGGATACTTCTAAGGTCCATTGACAAAAATTCATGTAATAATACCAACTCTAAGGTTCTTAAAGGGAGAATCTCATTGCATAATTATGTCATTAGACTAGGCATAAGCAACGAGACTATCCATTATTCAAAAGAATAGTTGGCTAAAATAGGTAGTCGCCTATTAATGTTCTTTAAGTCTGATAATCCAAATATTTCGATTAACACATGATAAGTTGACCCTAGTTCTCCACATTCCCTTACAAGAATTCAACAAATAACTAACACGAGAGTTAGTGACAAAATTAAAAGTTAAGGCTATAAGAACCATGAAAAGTTGTCTTCTAATTACTCTAATGATACCTTTCATATTCTGAAAACTAATCAGAATTTAGTATCAATACTAAAGCTATATTATGATAGTGGTGAGGTTTACATAGCCAACATAAAGTCACACTTACCTTAAACTCTCATATTATTTGTTCTCAATATCTGGTTAGAAACATTAATAAGATGAAACTAGATGATACATTGCACTTTCACAACCTTTTGTTATCATGCAAATGAGAATTTAACAAAAGGACAAATGAGACTTATAAATTCCATCCATTATAACCGAAAATCATGAGAAATCATGACATGGTTAATGAGGATGATTTTTCATCTAATCTCATTTTAAGTGATTTAAAATCATGATGTTAAAAGCTCTAAAATATTTCGGCTAAAGGAATAAGTATGGGTCCACCATACTTATTTATTGACATTCGCGGAACTTATTCAAAATTGAATATTCATACATAATTCTTTTATCAATTAAAGACTACCGACTTGTATCTAAATTTGTCTCATATGGCCCATGATCTTAAAGAAATCTATCCATATATGTACTTAACATGATTTCTATAATATGTTCCTAAGTTTCTTATGATATCTGGACATTAAGGAAATCAAGTATAGTCTAACATATGTATGATAGGTTCCCACGTCATGTACATCATTGAAACTTCTCTTTTAGCATTTATAGAGACATCAGAGATCAGTGAGAGCATTAAGTGTCTTATTATAACTTGTAAAAGTTGCAAGATGTGGGGGAGTGCAAACTTCACATTACTTCAATTTACACCTCTTTACAAGACACTGCTCAATTTTTGGCAATGTTTCATCAAAACTTGTCTCCTTAAATCTAATGCTAATCTTACAAAGTTGCTTAATTGTGGGCACACATAGATTTCTTACCTACACTAACATAATCCTCAACAAGAGAAACTACAACGACTAACGTCATTAATTTGTTTCTCACGTAAAATTTGTTGGTCGTTAAATATTGACCTTAAGCATGCTGAGTTTCTAAAAACTTCTAAGGTCAATGGGAGCAGTAAAAGTCTTTATCATGACTTGCAAGGAATACAAGAGGCGGGGGGAAGAGTGTTATTAAATTTTACTTTGAATTTAACTCCGATTACACCTCTTGTACTCCATATTGCATCAACTCTTACACACTTAGAATCCCGAAAATGATAGCAATCTAACCAAGAGCTAATCCACAAAACTGAAACTTCTAATAAATCCAATAATAAACTCAGGAGGTCATCTACGTTTAAGAACCTACTAACTTTGATGATTACATAACCTCCCTAACTGAAGTTGAAATGGATTTTGGAAAAGTTTACTGATCCTACTCTTCTAATTAAACCATTAGCGTCAATCAATCTTCTGAACGGAATAAAACTGTTTTCTAGTAAAACCGATTTATGTGTTCGAATAACTTTTGAGATTTGAATGAATTACCTAAGAGTGTCCATAACTAAACCAAATCCTAATATAAATGTTAAAACACAAAGAAGCATGATTGATTATCAAAGGTTATACTCAGGAAGAGATAAATTATCAAAGAATCTTCTTAACTATATTACAAAAGATTTCTTTTAGGATCATCACTGTTCTAGTAGCTTATAATAGTTTTGAGCTACATTAGATGAACATTAATACAACTTTCCCTAACATTTGGCTAACATATTTACATGTTCATATAACAACCTGAAAGTTCTAAAGTCAATGTTAAAGAACAGTTTGTCTATAAGCCTATAAAATCCATGTATGGGTTAAATGCAAACATCAAAATGTGATGAAATATTATTTACCTATTTTCATCAAGAACCAAGTGGATTAATGTACCTACCTCAAAATGAGTCGAAGCAACTAAAACAAACTTGTCTCTATAAAGATGACATTCTTTTGACAAATATATGTTACATAAGTCAAAGCATTGTTAACACAAACTTTGATATAAAAGATCTCATGGATATCTCTTACGTGATGAATATCATAACATACCGAGATAGAATCAAAGGGGCATTACTTTCGTTCCATAAGTTTAACCTTAAATGGGTCCTTACACATGTAACAAACAAATTGCTCTTCTTTAGAGGATAAAAGAATAAATGAGATTATTTATTTATGTTTCATTAGTTAGAAGCCTTATGTAAGTTCAAGTCTATACTCGTTTAGATATTACTCACATTGCAACACACTAGATATGTCTAGATTAATGTGAAGCATCTTTGGGAGTTTTAAAATATCTATTAAGGAAATGAGAGGCTATAATTTAAAGAAGAACTGAGAACTCAAACCGGTTGAGTACTCTAACTTTGTAATATTCAAAAATGACAAAATGCAATTTCGGGGCATATCCTTATGTCAGCAGACAAAATCTACCTCATGGAGGAGTCATAATGAACGGATAACAACAACCTAAGTTACAATGACATAATACGTTGCTGATCACAAAGCAATAGTCACTAACTGTTGTTAAGAATTTATCAGTGGACTCATAATTTATTATATAAATTATATTTTGAAGACTTGTTGTGATAAAGTCAGCTACCATGTCTCCTTGAATAGTAACAGTTCAAGAGGCGCTGTATTAAATTTCGATAGGAAATTAATTATTCGTTTATGAACGAATTGAGGAAACTAAATCATTGTATCGAATGCATTCATGATATGCTTAAGGATCCTATAACTGAAAGTCTATCACCCATAACTATTATGTAAGCGCTTATAATAATGACGGGTTTATTGATGACTAGGTACAACTGCATATCGTACTATGAGTGACTAACTATTAACTAATTTTCCTCATCAGTTTGATTTTGTATGTCTCTAACATATGTTCTGCCGGTATAATGACATATAGACAAATATAAATACAAATCAAACGCTAAAGGGCTTATTTGCGTATTTTGATCATAATTGTTAGGTTTTAAATTGAGGTTGTAGTATGCATAATGGGGGTCCTGAGTCGAATGATGATTCAACGGCTGTATTTCTCTGCTACGGTTCCTGGTTTAAAGATAAAATGAGTATTAACTTCTGATCAGACTTATCTAATGCTTATGATAAATGATTACTCGGCTAAGTGGGAGAAGTAGATTAAATATAATTATTATGTTATATTTAATTGTGTAGCCATTATAATCATTTATATTATTTGGATCAAATTATATTAAACCCATAATATAATTAGTTGGTAATTGTTGATGGACCGATTCACTCTAATTAACTAATTGGGTTTTCCCTTGAGTGTATATAAGGAGATTACTAGAGAGGGATTAGGGTTAGACATTCATAACATCACACTCAAAATCGCCCATCCTCTCTCTCCATTACTACGAGTTCTTCAACCCTACAGAACTCGGTACTATCATCAACAACATACATCATAAAAGGGAACCAGATCAAGCTGACAACTATGTGGACTCTATGGCTGCGTCTCTGACCGAATTCTCTACTGGCCTGTTTGTTGTATCATGTATTATTTACATGTTTTCCATTATATTAAACAGAACTGATCAATAGAATTATCTTTAAAAAAAAAGATTATTATAATGTTTTATATTCATCTCGATACATGTTTTAGCTATGAAATGTCTAGTTTAAGCAACTTGTGTCGTGTAGACTAATAAATTTCACGTAAAATTATTTTACCCTTTCTAAGTCAATGATTTTGTAAAATAACATTCACCGCCCCTTAAGAAACATGCCAACAAATTTCATACACCTATTATAAATCAAGCGATTCAGGTGTACTATTTTGGAGCTTTATAATGTCAATAATTTTTTAGTTTGTTTACCATTATCATATTTCATGTTATCTTATTTCATTTTCTATCAGTAGCATGTGTTATTGTAGGTACTTGTATTGATTATGAACGGTAGATTAAAAAAAATTGTGATTCATTAGGTAATATTTAGCAATTTAATCATCTTTTTAAGAGGCTATATTGTCATTTATGATATATTTTCATGTTTGTTTCCTATTGGATATTGGTTCATAAGTGTTTTTTTTTATGTTAAACAAATTTGGTCAATTTTAACATTTCAGGGTTTTTTATGCTACATTGACAATTGACAATGAGATGTCTCGTAAGCATGGCTAGGGAAATTCAAGAGAATTTTGTCACGAACTAGAATATAATGAAACCTTAATTTGGGATTACATGTTCCTTGACTTTCTAATGCTACAAACACACCTTACTCAGAGAATGCGAGGGGCTATTATTCTTGTTGGAAATTTATAAAAAATATTATATTATAAGTTAATATAATGATTATTTAATAAAGTTAATATAATGATTATTTAATAATTAAGCCAAGATGAATGAGAGATTTTACGCATTAACTTTGTGTGTTTGAACCATAAATGTGTGGGAAATTGTGTTTTTCCCACATTGGTGGAGTGATAAATCTTTTGTAGATTTATAATTAAAATTCTCTACACGAATGTATTTTTGTGTGACAACTCACACCCAGTGGCAGCCAGGAGGGTGCGGAGTACCCGACACGCGCCCGCGCCCGGGCACGGGGACGGGGACGATGAGCGCAATGTGGCGCTTTGATGGCGCACGCTCGCATCGCCGCGAGCCGCTTGGAGCTGCCTTTAGTATTTTTTAGATGAGTCTTGGTGTGGTCAGCTAGAGACTATTCAAGTTCCTAACTGACAAGTGATTAAGTCTCAGAATTCATTGTGTAATTGAATTATAGAAGTTATTTTTATTGAATTATGTATTCAATAGGGGCTAATCACTTCAAATTCTAAACTGGTTATATAGAAAGCTTTGGTGCTTTGTTTTAGATACGATAACAGAAATCGTATGGTTGATACAACACACACAAACGAATTCCCTAACTTCGATTCTCTGCGCACTCTTGTTTCAGGTATACTTTCGGGTGCTAGGCTAATCCCGACAGTACAATCTGCTTAGGCTGTTGTACCCTGGGAAGCTGTTGGGATTGAACCTTTGGAAAGGAACAGATGATACAAAGTCAAAACACACCATCCGAGCTTTGGTCCAGCTATCAGAGGTGCCTATCCTCTGATGGGCTTTTACTACTTTCAATAAACACAATGCTACCTATCCTCTAACAGAAGGAACTCCCAACCATTGACAGAAGATTACAAGAACAGAGGATGGCCAACAGTGTTTAGTCTAGTTCTAGTTTAATTAATGTAACAGTGCTATGCACTGATAGTTTTAGATTAAGCAGTGTTTGTAGTTAGTTACGTTTGTTAGTTGTCACTATCAACCATGACGTCACTGTTAGACGATCAGTGGTTAGATAGTTAGTATAAATAGGCGCTCAATGTAACAGTTTTACTTGTCTTCTTAAAAAGATCAATTTCGCATATCTTCTTCATTTCTTACTATCAAACGATCGTTATTGGGCTAAGGGGGAGTTTGTGAATCACATGCAATAGTTTAATTACTTGAAAGCATGATGGTGATAAAAAAAACGACCGATTAATAGTTGTAAAAGTTTTCAATTAATCCGCTGCACTTATTCTCTGTTTTCAATCATTTTTCATTATTTGAAACAAAAACATCAATCAATTCAAACTTAGATCCTGACAGAAGCAGATGGGTTCACCTGGGTGGTCCGAAATCTGTTTTAAGGGAAGCGTGATCTTCACGTGCCTCAGTCACCGTTTGTTTACGTGTTTCTTTATTTCTTTGTAATTTGTTTTACTATAGTTTACATTTCTTTGTATTTCTGTCTTTTTGGCTCTAGCCATTTTGTGTATTGTAATCAGAATCATGATTAATAAAATTGTTATTTTATTTATTTTGTGAAAGGATGTCCTACAAGCTTAAAACAGATTTTAAAAACCCGTTCACTATTTTGGTTTTTAAAAGTTTTTATAAACTGTTATTTTTTTTAGCAAACTTTTGTAGTTTGCATTGGTTTTATGTAAACCAACTTATTTCTGCCTTCACTAATTTTTTGTATCTTGTTTCAGAAATGGATACTGCTCAAGCAACCACATCAACCATTGTTGGGTCCACATCCACCACCATGGGACCATTATGTAACAACAACCAAATAATCCCACACGCCATCTTGGCGGGGGTTCAGGGGCAGCGCGCCTGAGAAGCAGGGTCTTAGGGGCAACAACCCCTAGCAGGGTCCAAGGGGCAGAGCCCCTGGCTGGGGTTGAGCTCCACTTGCCAGAGGAAATGGCTGGAATACATAACGTGTTTCATGTCTGTAATCTCAAGAAATGCTTAGCAGATGAATCACTGGTAATACCTCTTCAGGATATAGAGGTAAATGAGAAACTCAAGTTTGTAGAAAAGCCCATTCAGATTGAGGACAGAAAAATCAAGAATCTGAAGCGAAAGAGATTAGTTCTGGTTAAAGTGAAATGGGAATAAAAAAGAGGACCAGAATACACTTGGGAGTTAGAATCAGAAATGAAGCGCAAGCATCCACATCTATTCCAGTAATCTCGAGGACGAGATTCAAATAAGGTGAGGAGGATGTAACAACAACCAAATAATCCCACACGCCATCTTGGCGGGGGTTCAGGGGCAGCGCCCCTGAGAAGCAGGGTCCTAGGGGCGGCAGCCCCTGGCTGTGGTTGAGCTGGGAAGTGGGTCGCGGAATAAAAATACAAATAAAAACCAAGAATACAGGCGACTCGCGGGCCACGAGAAAGACAGGGAAGTGGGTCGCGGGGCGCGAGTGAGCCCTGGCTTGCCGGACACTTCAGACGCCACGTGTCACACCTATAGTGATGACTGGTCAAACCTAGCCGTAGCTAGGGTTCCCTCGCGGGCCGCGAGAGAGATAAATAAATGGCTCGCGAGGCGCGAGCTGACCTCGGATCAGCCTATAAAAGGAGGCCTCTGGCCTCAGTTTCGTTCGTTCAATTCTTTTCTTTCCCTAAGTCCCTATAATAACTAAACGTTGCTCGATATAATACCCCTAAATAGCAAAGCTCTGCTACGTTGTAAGTACGGTAACCCCTGTTCATTGATTTGTCACCCTACCCGGTTGACATAGGACCCAACGGTATATGTCGAGGCACTAAGCCGTTGGAGTTATGTCCCGTGATGTATGGCTAAAAGTGACTTATCCTACCCGGTTGACCTAGGACCCAACGTGTATGTCGAGGCTCTGTCAGACTAAGCCGTTGGAGTTCTGTCCAGCGATGTATGGATTAATGTGACTTGGGTTATTTTACTAACATGCGTGCATTATGTGTTTTTAATAGATAACAATCAGGAACAGTTACCAGAAAACCAGTAGGATTACCAAAGATACCAATGTGAGTACATTCTCTTTTTCTCACAGTTTGTGAGTCATTCTCTTTTTCTACTAAATTGTTTTACAAAACCTCAAATGTTTTAATTATACTTAACAGTGATTGAGTCTTTGTATTCTACCAATGCTGCCAGTATGTGGGGTTTTGTATACACTACTGAATATAGCGTTGCTATTGGACGACGAGTTAGCCAATAGTAATATGACCACAGTCAACATGACAAATACTGAATGAGTACTTGGGTAGAAGTAAACATTGTAATCGCTCTTAATACTGTAAAGTATAATATTGTGTCATTGTGTAAAATGAAAATGTACTCGCCAGTATTTCTTGCTGATAAAAAAATGTTTTTAAAACGCGTTTCAGGTAACTTAATGTGAAGCTAGAAGAAGCCAGCTATGGAGCACTGAAGGCTTAAAGAAAGTGGCTATAAAAGTTACCTACATAAAAGTTTATGTTTTCAGAAATTAGGGTTTACCCCTACACGTTGTTATGAATAAAATAAGGGTTTTATCCCTTTATTTTATCAATAATATCTGGTGTTTAAACTCTGAAATTTATTTCCTAACTACGATCCTGATGTTTAAATTCCGCTGCCAAATTAATAAACACTGGTACC
The DNA here is from genome assembly GCA_947069175.1 of Scalesia atractyloides. Lineage (NCBI taxonomy): Eukaryota > Viridiplantae > Streptophyta > Magnoliopsida > Asterales > Asteraceae > Scalesia > Scalesia atractyloides. Next base: position 74,111,566 of record CAMTDV010000015.1, on the reverse strand, counting down.
ACTTGACTGGTTCACGGCTCCTGCTCCCGGGATGGGGTCTGGGGTTGTGACACATTAGTTGGTACCCAAGAAGCCCAAGCTGTGGCTAATCATGCTGAGAAGCCAGAAAAGTTCACTGGCTTGAACTTTAAGAGGTGGCAACAGAAAATGTTGTTTTATCTGACCACCTTGAAGCTTGCGAGGTTCTTAACTGAGACCCCTCCTGTTCTTGCAGAAAGAACTAGTGATGCCCAATCTGTGAGTGCAGTTGATGCATGGAAACATTCTGAGTACCGATGCCGCAACTATGTGTTGAATGGCCTCTCAGATGCATTATATAATGTGTATTTCAAGGTTCCAACTGCCAAAGAATTATGGGAGTCATTGGAACGCCAATACAAGACTGAGGATGCGGGTACTAAGAAGTTTGTTGTGGCAAGATTTTTGGACTATAAAATGATTGACTCAAAAACTATTATGAGTCAAGTTCAAGAATTGCAAATTATTCTTAGTGACATTTTGTCTGAAGGAATGAATCTTAGTGAAACATTCCAAGTGGCAGCAATGTTGAAAAGTTGCCTCCTAGTTGGGTGGACTTCAAGAACTACCTTAAGCATAAGCGAAAGGAAATGACAATTGAAGACCTTGTGGTTCGTCTTCGTATTGAGGAAGACAATAGACTGTCACACAAAGGAAGTCAAGTTGAAGCTTCAGCAAAAGCAAACCTTGTGGAACATGGTCAATCCTCAAGGGGTCACAAGGGTAACAAAGGCCACAAGTTAAATGGAAAGGGAAAGAACAAAGGTGTTGACCTTGGGCTAAAGAAATGTAGTGTGAAGAAGAAGGTTGGTCCCTTTAAAAGGAAGTGTTACAATTGTTGACAAACTGGTCACCGTGCTGACCAATGCAAAGAGTCTAAACGTGACAAGGCTCTTATGGTTGATGATGATATGCCACTAGTGGGCATGATTTCAGAGCTCACTGCCATGATGGAGGAGGTAAACTTGGTGGGTAATGAGCCAAAAGGGTGGTGGGTTGATACTGGGGTAACCCGCCATGTGTGCCCAGACAAGAGCCTCTTTAATACGTTTAAAGAGGTGGTGGGAGAAGAGAAGCTGTACATGGGAAATGCTGCTACAGCTGATATTAAGGGAGAAGGAGATGTGATTTTAAAGTGGACTTCTGGGAAAGATCTCACTTTGAAGAATGTGCTTTATGTTCCTGACCTGCGCAAGAGTCTTGTGTCGGTTGGATGCTTAACAAGTTTGGTTTTCGTGTGGTTTTTGAGAGTGACCCGTTTGTTTTAAGTAAGTGTGGTATGTTTGTTGGAAAGGGATATGCCCAAAATGGCATGTTTAAACTTAATGTAATGGCTGTTAAGAAAAACATGAATAAAAATACTAGTATTTCGGCTTACTTGGTTGACTCTCCTAATATTTGGCATGGACGTCTTGGTCATGTAAATTTTAATTCGATGGATCGTTTAATCAAATTAGATTACATACCAAATTTTTCCATTGACTCTAAAACAAAATGTAAAACATGTGTTGAAGCCAAACAAACAAGATCATCCTTCAAATCAGTTGAAAGAATAACTCAACCCCTTGATCAATTCCCACAAGTGGCGGTAATAAATATTTTATTACTTTTATCGATGACAATACAAGATATTGTTATGTTTACTTACTTAAGAGTAAGGATGAAGCAATTGACAAGTTTAACTTGTATAAAGCTGAAGTTGAGAATCAACTCAACAAGAAAATAAAGCATATGAGAAGTGATAGATGAGGTGAATATGTTTCACCATTTGGGAAAGTATGTGCACAAAGTGGCATCATACACGAATGTATCCCTCCTTATACACCCCAATCAAATGGTATTGCAGAATGAAAGAACCGTACATTAAAAGAAATGATGAATGCCATGTTGATAAGTTCTGTGATGAGCCAGGACATGTGGGGGGAGGCAATTTTATCGGCCAATTTTTTATTGAATAAAATACCTTTCAAGAATAAGGACGTAACACCTCATGAGTTGTGGTGGGGACATAAATCATCCTATAAATACTTGAAAGTATGGGGGTGCCTGGCCAAGGTGATTGTTACACCCCCTAAGGCACTTAGAATAGGGCCCAAAACTGTTGATTTCATTTTCATTGGATATGCCAAAAACAGTAGTTCACATTGTTTTCTTGTATATGAATCTAAGAATCCTGATGTGCACAAGGACTCTATCATAGAGACAAGGCCAGGAAATGTGACTTACTTTGAAGAAGAGTTTCCTATGTTAGTACAAACTCATACAATTCTTCAAATCATGCAAGTTCATCAACAATGGTTGATTTGTTTGAGAGGAAACTCAAGAACGATCAGAGGTTGAACAGGGTGAGCAAAGAAGAAGTAAAGGCAAAGGATTGAGAAATCCTTTGGACCTGACTTTCTTACATACATGGTTGAGAGTGAGCCTCAAACCTATCGAGAAGCAGTCACCTCTTCAGATGGACCTCAATGGAAAGAAGCCATCAAGAGTGAAATTGATTCTATCTTGTAGAATCATACTTGGGAGTTAGTAGATCTTCCACCAGGGTGCAAGCCACTTGGATATCGATGGATATTTAAGAAAAAGATGAAAGCAATTGGCTCTATCGACAAGTATAAGGCAAGGCTTGTGATCAAAGGGTTTAGACAGAAGGAAGGTCTTGACTATTTTGACACATACTCGCCTGTGACTAGAATAACCTCTATTAGGTTGGTGCTTGCAATAGCAGCTTTGAGAAACTTGGAAATACATCAAATGGATGTAAAAACCGCATTTCTCAACGGGGAATTAGAGGAAGAGATTTACATGGAGCAACTAGAGGGTTTCTCTGCTCCTGGCCAAGAGGGCAAAGTGTGTAAACTCGTCAAGTCATTATATAGCTTGAAGCAAGCTCCAAAACAATGGCATCAAAAGTTTGACCAAGTTATGCTTAACAATGGTTTCAGAATAAATGAATACGACAAATGTGTCTATGTGAAAGACACTTCTAAAGGTTATGCGATCTTATGCCTTTATGTAGATGATACGCTTATCATTGGGAGTGATGATAAGATGATCAGATCTACTAAAGACATGTTGAAAGCGAGATTTGACATGAAAGATATGGATCTAGATGATGTGATTCTTGGATTAAAGATCATTAGAACCCAAACTGGCTTGGGTTGGTGCTTGCAATAGCAGCTTTGAGAAGCTTGGAAATACATCAAATGGATATAAAAACCGTATTTCTCAACGCGGAATTAGAGGAAGAGATTTACATGGAGCAACCAGAGGGTTCCTCTGCTCCTGGCCAAGAGGGCAAAGTGTGTAAACTCGTCAAGTCATTATATAGCTTGAAGCAAGCTCCAAAACAATGGCATCAAAAGTTTGACCAAGTTATGCTTAACAATGGTTTTAAAATAAATGAATGCGACAAATGTGTCTATGTGAAAGACACTTCTAAAGGTTATGCGATCTTATGCCTTTATGTAGATGATATGCTTATCATTGGGAGTGATGATAAGATGATCAGATCTACTAAAGACATGTTGAAAACGAGATTTGACATGAAAGATATGGGTCTAGATGATGTGATTCTTGGATTAAAGATCATTAGAACCCAAACTGGCTTGGTGCTAAGTCAATCTCATTATGTTGATAAGATCCTCCAGAAGTTCAATCCAGAGTACACGAGTGTAGCTCAAACTCCAATTGATACCTCTCAACATTTGTCAAAAAATAGAGACCAGAGTGTTGCTCAATTGGAATACTCAATGATCATTGGCAGTCTTATGTATCTCATGTCATGTGCTCGGCCAGACATGGCAAATGCTATGAGTAGGCTAAGTAGATATACTAGTAATCCTAGTTCAGAGCATTGGAAGAGTATGACAAGATTATTAAGATATTTGAGATACACGAGAAACTATGGACTGCATTATGTCCAAAATCCAGTAGTTGTGGAAGGATTCAGTGATGCCAACTGGATATCCGATCAGAAAGATTCCAGATCTACAAGTGGATATGTGTTTACCCTTGGAGGTGCAGCTATTTCTTGGAAGTCTCAAGCAAACCCTTATAGCTAGATCCACGATGGAATCTGAGTTTATCGCGTTAGATAAAGCTGGAGAAGAGGCAGAATGGTTACGTCAATTCTTGGAATATGTTCCAAGATGGCCTAAGCATGTGACGGCCATCTGCGTACATTGTGATTGCCAATCAGCTATTGGTAGCTCAAAATGCAATGTTTAATAGCAGATCAAGCGCATACGACGTCGGTGTAACACGATACGACAACTACTCTCAATTGGAGTTATCACGATTGACTATGTGAAGTCAAAGGATAACATTGCGTATCCGCTTACAAAAGGCTTAAGCAGAGAGGTAGTACATAAGTCGTAGACGGGAATGGGACTAAAGCCCTTGGAGTAAGTTTGTACAATGGAAAACCTATCCTAGAAGATTGGAGATCCCATGATCTAGGCTCAATAAGACCACCTAACTGTACGAGCTAAGGTCACTGTTGGGGAGTACCTCAATTTACAAAAGGGAGTTACAAACTTCCTAGTCCATTCCTACATGAAATCAGTGATATCAAGAGAGGTTAAACATATGGCTTTTAATGATTTGTAAATCACCTATGTTAGAGAGAAGTGGGGTCGCTTCGAATGGAATTGGGGGCACAATTCCTAGAGCTCTCGCAGAACCAGGATGGTGTTCCATGACCATAACGGACACAACTATGAGGGGTTAGCCAGACCAGGAAGAGTAATGTGTGATGTGTAATAACGTCTACGTAAAAAGGGGTTGGTTCAAGGACATCGCGTCTACTAACCACTAGGAGACCAAGTATACGTCACAAAGGAGGGTTCAAAGGGAAACCTACCTATCCTGCATTACTTCACCGTTGAAATTTTATCGTGACACTTGAGTGTATGGGACGATCTCCATTCATGTGGGGGATTGTTGGAAATTTATAAATAATATTATATTATAAGTTAATATAATGATTATTTAATAATTAAGCCAAGATGAATGAGAGATCTTGCGCATCAACTTTGTGTGTTGGAACCATAAATGCGTGGGAAATTGTGTTTGTCCCATATTGGTGGAGTGATAAATCTTTTGTAGATTTATAGTTAAAATTCTCTTCACGAAAGTATTCTTTTGTGACAACTCACACCCAGTGGCAGCCAGGAGGGTGCGAAGCACCCGACACGCGCACGCGCCCGCGCCCGGGTACGGGCACGGGACCGGGACGAGGGCGATGGGCGCAATGTGGCGCTTTGATGGCACACTTTGCACTTCGCACCCTCGCATCGCCGCTTGGAGCCGCCTTTAGTATTTTTAGATGAGTCTTGGTGTGGTCAACTAGAGACTATTCAAGTTCCTAACTGACAAGTGATTAAGTCTTAAAATTCATTGTGTAATTGAATTCTAGAAGTTATTTTTATTGAATTCTGTATTCAATAGGGGCTAATCACTTCAAATTCTAAACTGGTTATATACAAAGCTTTGGTGCTTTGTTTTAGATACGATATACAGAAATCGTATGGTTGATACAACACACATAAACGAATTCCCTAACTTCGATTCTCTGCGCACTCTTGTTTCAGGTATACTTTCAGGTGCTAGGCTAATCCCGGCAGTACAATCTGCTTAGGCTGTTGTACCCTGGGAAGCAGACGGGTTCATCCGGGTGGTCCGAAATCTGTTTTAAGGGAAGCGTGATCTTCACGTGCCTCAGTCACCGTTTGTTTACGTGTTTCTTTATTTCTTTGTAATCTGTTTTACTATAGTTTACATTTCTTTGTATTTCCTTCTTTTTGGCTCTAGCCATTTTGTGTATTGTAATCAGAATCATGATAAATAAAATTGTTATTTTATTTATTTGTGAACGGATGTCCTACAATTCTTACATATTGGAGGTACAAGGTTGCAGTTTGGGCATGACGAGTTTTGTCCGGTCACTTGATTCCAATTTGGTCACGTGGATAAATGGGTGGAGCTGCATTTAGGCATAACATTTTTGGTGATTTAGAGAGGTGAAAATAGGGAATGTTAGAAATGTAATTTTGCACCACATAAACGTTGATGTTGTACGAGCTTGTCTGGTATTGTTACAATGTAGTAGAGTCACGGACAATCAAGGTTGTTGAGGAGCGCGCTTTAACACTATTCGATGACTTGTTACAGTGAAGCAATGCTTCACTAAGGGTTTATTCTTATGGGATGTTGTGTACGATGAATTGCATAATTCCCTTCGATAACCATATAACTCAGTAGCTAGCATGCAAGTTTGGTTGGTATTCCTTACATGGATGTCTATGAGCTTTAAAGTATGAATTCTTTTCATGACATTTTTGCGCTTGCGGGGTGCAACAGACACATGGTACAAACACATTTTTCATAAAAACATTGTATTATACATAATTGAGCATCGGTTACATCGTTCGGTTACACACTAATGTATAAAGTACAAGCACAACTTCCAAAAGCAGTCTATCTTTACTAAATATGAATCTAATCACAGTAATATCCGAGCGTCAATATCACGCACATGTATCCTTTATTCCATATCTGCCCCTCCTGAAAAGCATGTTAAAGTTTTGAAAAAGTCAACTACAAGTAGTTGGTGAGTTTCACAATTTTAGTTTGTTTCACAATTAAGTTTGAACAGAATGATTATGAACATTTGATGTAATTATACTAAGCCCACAAATGAAACCTTGACTGTTCACAAGTGTCGTGTCCCACATTTGACACCTCAGCACTTTCCCACCCCAAGTTGTTATGTCTAACACCACATAGCGTGCTCACAGTTTGTGCATGGACATGTGCAATTGTAGTAGAACCCATGCCATTCGTGCCAGTTCAATTGGGTTTGTCATACCAATAGTACTATTCACATATCCACCGGCCTATAGTTGATCAAACCCGGGAAACCCATTTGGCATTAAACATTATCGATAGAATCCCAACTTATGGAGTCGTAGGCCTTTTCTATATTGATTTTAAAAATGAAAGATTGTTTCTTAGCCTTTTTAATCCATGAGACCATTTCATTCAAAATTTGAGGTCCATCCAAAATGTTATGGTTTGACAAGAAGTCTTTGGTTTGACAAGAAGTCGGATTGAGACTCCAAGATTATTGAATCCATCACCTCTTTTTAATACGTGGGAAAGTACTTTGGAGATCAATTTAGAGAAGCACCCAATTAAACTAATCGTCTGAAAATCATTAAAAGACAACATATTCGTACCTTTGGGAATAAGAGCAAGAAAAAAGGACCCACACCCCGATTAATTGTGCCATCCACGTAGAACTTCTCCATGACACGCACGAAGTCGTCTTTTAAGAGCTCCCATAACTTCTTGATGAAACCGAAATTAAAGCCGTCGGGGTCGGGTGCCCGATCACTTCCACACGTCGAAACCGCATCTTTGATATCTTGAACGGAGAAAGGAGTGATAAGTGAGTTTGTTCTATGTGTTATATACACGTATGTAAACGTGGATAGTTATCATTTTCGCCTCAAGTTTTCTTGTTATATAAATACTCAGTATTCAGCATTGAACAATTTACTTTCCTTTCTTCTTGCTATCTCTGCTCTATTGCTTTATACCCGATACCCTAAACTTTGCTCCGTAGTAAGTGTTTTTAATCCTGATCACTGGTACGATACCCTGTCCGATCGATCTGAAACCCATCAACGGATGTCAAAGTGCTGCCTGTATATTAGGCTATACTTTGCAAACTACGTTGGGGTTTTGTCTCGTGATGTATCGTTAAAGTTTGAATTGGGTTGTTGCACTAACACGTGTTGCATTGTATTTTTATTAGGAACCTAGGATTAGCACCAGGAAGCTTTAAGTTAAAACCCTAAAACTACAAAGTGAGTAATTCTTTCTTTTTATTAAATGCTTTCAAAACCCTAAAATGTTTTTTTGTTATACTTACAGTGATTAAGTTTTTGTATTATGAAATTACTGTCGGTATGTGGGGTTTTGTATACACTACTTGATAATCTTCACTATTGGATGAAAGTTAGCCAATGAGTGATATGGCCACTGTCACCTCGGAACTGCCACCGAGTGACAAGTACTGATTGAGTGTTCGATAGATAAAAACAACGTAATCACCCTTGATACTGTAAAATATAATAATGTGTCTTTTTATAAAAATGAATGAACTCGCCAGTATTTTTCGCTGACAAAATCTTTTTAAACACGTTTCAGGTAACTTGCTGTGAAAGTAATAGAAGCCTGCTATGGAGCACTGAAGGCTTAAATAAAGTGACTATGATTACCTGAATAAAAGAAGAATTGTGTTTTATTAATTAGGGTCGATCCCTATAGAAAACTTTGTTTGTAATATGGGTTTTATCCCAGTTGTTTAATATTAAACTTTGGTGTTTTATAAACTTTGAAATTTTTCTTAACTACGATCCTGATGATAAATTCTTGATGCGGGCCCAAGTGTGGAGGAGCGGGCCATGTTATATTTGGAGGCCCAAGATCGCGTGACAAATGGGGCTTCGCTAAAATGGCTCTAACTTGGGCTACGGGGGTCCGTTTTGGGCATGCGACCAGTCAAAACGATCGTGAGGAAAAATCCGATTTTGCTACAAACGCCTTTGGCGGTTTGGGTGGACATTCGGGCCCAAAAAAGGCTTATTTCTATGAGCATTTTTCATTTTTATGTTTTTTGGGCTTTTTGCCAACTTTTGTTTTGTTTTAGTTTTTGGCCCGAGTGTATTTTGGGGCCCGTTTCGAATTTATAACTCTATTAATATGTTGGTTATGAGGTGATAATAATCAGATTTCAGTTTTGGAAAAAAATAGTTTTTCACTTCAAATTCCGTGCCCTTTGGGTTGAATTTTGGGGTTGGGACAAGTTCATCACGGGTATTCGTAGAATCAACGTGATTGATCTTACTTATCGTTTCTACTCTACATTAATTCCGCTGCCAATTTAATAAACACCGATACCACCAATAACTAGTTTATGGCTCCCGCCCAGGGTGTGGTCAGGGGTTGTGACAGAAGGTGGTATCAGAGCCACTGCTTTACGCTATTTAAGTATTATTTTAATACCTAAACTTAAATACCAGAGTTATGAAAGTAATATAAAATACCCCATGTGTTATTTATGTGAATATAAATTAAACCTATATAAATAATTTTTGAAAATATTGTTCCTAACGATTTTTTAGTCTACAGTATGAGTGATAAGGAAGTGTGAAGTTTTCCAAAATATCTCCAATTCGGCAATGGATGAAGGACAATCCGGAAGCCAGTCTGGTTATAAAGGAGATAAAGATGAACCCATAGTTTTTCAAACCCAACCTACTGAACCGATTCCTACTAAGAAGAGAGGATGGTTTTAATAAAAAGAAAAGAAAAAAGAAGAAGAAAAACACAGTAGCTACCATAACCTTATATGAGGGAACTGCTCAAATCCCAGTAACCAAACCACTGTGGGAGGAACTCAACCGAAGGTTAGCAAATTGTGATATATTTCAACCTATAGCCGAGGAAATAAACCTAAACCTACCTATTAACCCAGAACCAATGTTACCATTCAACTCAGACCAAATAATAGAACCAATACTTTTTATCCTGAGCCAATCCCGATCAATCCCCAGCAAATACCCGTTTTCAACCCCGAAGAAATCCCAAGGATACCTGCACCAGCACCGGATCTAATGGAATAGTGGTGGACTAATGATTGGGAATTCCAAAATCTAAATTGGGATTAGCATTGTTAGCATATAAATTATTACATTTGAATAGTAAAGGGTTGATATTATTTGGTAGTATCTAATGGTTCCATTGTCTTCATTAGATGATTTCAAGCTAATTAAGTTTAGAATCTTGAACAATAGGCGTTCATTTCTTTTGCATAAGTTTAGGGTTTTGGTTGCTTAAACCCATTAGTTTCTTAATGGATTTGGGTATTGAATGTTAGAACAGTGGTGAAACGTAAGTGCGATAGAGATGGTGGGTGGTGCATTCAACAACAAATGAAATAGGAACACTTGACTAAAATTCATAGTTATCAATGAACAAAATGAAATTACAAGTAAAATTTATATAAATTAGATAATAGATAATTTCTAACAAATAATAAATACGTTAACTTTATATAAATATTAAAAATAATAATAATTAAAAAAAAAGAATTGCAAATACGTGGCCTATTAGCTTAGTTGGTCAGAGCGTCGTGCTAATAACGCGAAGGTCACAGGTTCGAGACCTGCATGGGCCATTATAAAAGTATTTTTTATTTTTGACAACCTTGCCGATCTCTGGAGTACTTCATTGACAAACATCACTTAGTTCAACAGAACAATTTTTTTTTAAAGTATGTTTTATTCACAACGCCCGTCCCCCGAACAGGGGCGCCAAACCACAACAAAAAACTACATTATATAAAAGTATTTTTTTATTTTGCCAACCTTGCCAATCTCTGGAGTACTTCATTGACAAACCTCACTTAGTTCAACATAACAGTTTTTTTTTAAAGTATGTTTTATTCACAACGCCCGTCCCCCGAACAGGGGCGCCAAACCACAACAAAAAACTACATTAATGTTGAAATTACGCAGTTGTCCCACTCCCAACTAACCGAACTAGCCTTTTGAGACTTGGAAGTGATACGTCCTAACACTAAAAGATGCCTTTTTTATTTCCTTTTGATTCTTTTTCCATGATATAAAAATTCAGAAAAATGTTTATAAATGTTTGGATCTTGTATAAATATGACCTTATAAAGAAGACAAGATGGGAACCTTTTGGAATTGTAGGTGGTTTAGAGATGTGCTAATAAGTACTTCTAGAGGTTTTTTTTGGAAGCCTTTTGAACAAATGGATAGTTTGCTTGCATGGGTAGCGCTGTAGCGAACCCATGCAAAAACCGACTTTGGAATTTGGAGTCCGCTGGTGGTGCAAACAACCAAAGGACCCTATATGAGTCTGCGGCCGTAAGTGAGCAAGGGGCCAAGACATGCCATAAAGAATAAGCATGCTTGTAAAAAGGGATGAGAGACTAGATTAAACAAATAAGGAGACCACTCCCAATTGACTAGCGACCATTTCATCAGGAAGCAAGGGAGAGGGCAAGCCCCTCTCCTAGTGTTCTAATCTTGCATTTCAAATCCCTTTAATATCTACCATTTCTGGTATGCAAATATGATATAATGAAACTCATTCCATTGTAACAAGTCAATAATGGTGTAAACAAGGTTTCATTCTATCAATAAGACTAGTTATTAGTTAGATAAAATACCGATTCATGTATACATTTGTTAAAATCAAAGATATATAGGCATAATCATACTTGAATAGTTGAATGAAATATTTTATGAATGTTTATGTACATAAGCCCATATATATCACTATGAAATGATACTTATAATATGATTGTTTCCTTAACATTATTGGTATAAATATTTCATCTAAACAACAATACATATTATGTTGTTTCGGTTTATACTCTTTAAATTATATTTAAACACATATTTGGCATCAAATTCCTCCATGTGTGACCCTATAATCAATCATATCTTATTAATAATCTTGTAATATGTTGTGTATCTTACACATAGAACAAACAAACTTTTTATTTTTTTCCCGTCTTGAATCATTTAAGGTTCGGATTTTGAACTGAGTTTAGGTTTTTGGTTTCTTTTACGCCCCTTTTAGGATTGTGATTGCTTAAATTTGCAAGCGTTTGTCTTTATACAATACATTTACTAAAAGTTCATAGCTATCCTTTAATAAAATAAAAATTACAACTAAAACTTATATAACTTAAATAATGAATACTTTGGTACAAATATATTTTTTAATCAACTTTGTATCGAAAGGCTATTCAAACTAAAATAAAAGTAGACATGAAGATATTTCAATAATCAAATTACTCACTAATCAACTATAATAACATCTAACAGAAACAATATATTCTCCACTAAAATTTCACCATAAGTGAAAACTTAATAATAGTAAAATAATATTTAGAACAATTATTTCTGATTAAAGTGAAAGTAACTTAGAATTTCTTCTATTTAAATTAGAGACCTTTTTTGGCTATTCAAACTGTTTAAACGAAAATTTGTCCGGTTTAAATGTTTGTCAAATATGCTGATTTACAATGCTGTAACACGTGGCCTATTAGCTCAGTTGGTTAGAGCGTTGCGAAGGTCGCAGGTTCGAGACCTGCATGGGCCAACTTATTATTATTATTTTTTTTTAAATTTGCTACCTTTTAATGGGTTTTTTAAAGCTTCCACAGCATGCCGCTTGGCCATCTCTTACAACTACACAACCCAACTTTTAAAGCATTTATGGCCTCTTCTTCATATTGACTAGTGACTAACTGTATCCTCAAGATAAGCGCGCCATTAGACCACATAGTGTGATGGGCATAAAATGGTGGCGTTATTTGACATGTGGTTTTCATGTCAGTTCGCGTCAGAAAAGTGGTGTGGTGCAAAAAAAGGAGGGGTGGGAGCGGCGTGGTTAGTGGCGTTTTTATGAAAAGAATAAAAGTAAACATCAACCAATTAAAACACACCAAAAATCCATCCACCAATCAAGAGCCTCCACTTCACAACCCAAATGCCCCACACGCGGGTGGACAACTCCCCGCCCTCATCTCCACGCTATGTCCACGTCACCACAAGGGGTGGTGTTCCCGGCGTGGAAGGGCCACCACGCCACTTTTCCACGCCCACACCGTGTGGTCTTAACGGCCTCCAGAAACATGCCATTTGCCGCCAGTGGTTTGAGATATAGATCATAGTGACACGGGTGTTTTAGGTCGTCCGAAAGATTGAGGTCTGTGTTACACAATGATTTAGGTTGTTTATAGGTTTATAGTCCGGTGATCTAAGTCTACACTATGCATTTTCGAAAACATGCCATTTGCCGCCAAGGGTTTTATAATTTATGAAAATTCTAAGAGTCTTAGGATACATAATATGAAGGTTCACGTTGGAATCTAGTAAAGGGATATTAGAAGATTTAATTACATTTTTTTATTAGGAAAAAAATAACTTAGTATGCATAACTTTTATCTATGAGAGCAACTAGATATACAATTTTTTTTGGTGTAATTTGTAATTTGATTTAAAGGAACAAAATCAGAATAATAGCTATTTTGAAATATGTGATAAGAGTTAAATGAGAAGGTTAATTTGTAGATAAATTACAAAACATTGATTTGTATTCTGATAATAATGATATTCATAATAGTAAATTAGTAACTACAAAAAAATGATAACATAATTAAGTGATGTGAATCTAATTAGAAAAAAAATAAAGAAATATTGTGTTAATGCACTTTATGCCGTTGGTTATTTTGATAAAAAAAATAAAAATAAAAATAAGTTTAAACTTGAAAAGTAAGAAAGATTCAAGAGAGGAAATGCAAACAAAGAAGTCCACAACAGCAAGCCAATTAAAAAACTATCTAGTTTTATTGGGTTGAATATTTACATATTGGGTTAAGTTTTGGACTGGTAGTCCACAAGGCCCACTTTAACTTTTTTAAGTATCCTATAATGTGAGAAATCATGAAGCATTTAAGGGCAAATAAGAGGTATTGCGAATTGAATAAGACTTTGAAACACAAAATTCCAAATACTCTATTCTAAAATCTATTGGTACAGGTTTTTTTTTTTTTCAAATCCGTCAGTATTCTTTCCGTAATATCTTCTTTGATCCGTCCGTAAAACTATTAACCTCACCTAGTTGTCTGACAGACCTTCACCGATGAATTAACATTGGATCTTATATTTACCGACGAACTAGCAATGGATTTGTCCGTTGCCAGTGGCGGAGCTTGACCAAAGGGTCCGCAGGGTCGGAAAGCCATGGGAAATTTAAGCAAAATAATTGGCGGGGGCGGACCTATATAATTTTAAAAATTTTGGACGAAAAATCGGAAATATTACGCTTCTATAGAAACATTGGCGGGGGCAGGTGCACCCCCCCCGTCCCTTCAAAGTTACGCCCCTATCAGTTGCTAATTGTCCTTTGTGGTATTTATAGATCGATTCGGTTATATTATATTCGTAACAGTCAAATATGATAGATGAATCGATTATATGCAATTTTATAAGTATATTATTAGTAAAATCAACTCTACTAATAATTTGATTCTATTATATACTAGAAAACCAGATTCGTGATGTACAAGTCTGAATAATAAACCATACATACGTTAGGAAATAGCAAAGGCTTAGAGCTCCACTTTGGGTGTCAACACTGCCACAGGTAGATCATTCTCTACCCATGCAATGTAGCCCCCTCCCATGTTGTATATATGCTTGAATCCCTGAATTTTTTTGTTTATACATAGTTACTTCATTAGATTCATATAAAATTTAAATACTTTAATCTTTAAAAGAAACAAGCGTACTCAGGAAATAATCACTTTTTTTAAGACGGAAATAAAAACATACCGCTTCAAGAAGAACGTTTGATGCATATACGGAACGAACCCCGGATTGACAACCCTTCACACAACATTCCAACGTTACATGATTCATTAAATTTATAATTTAGTTTCTTTTAAGTGTAGCAAATTATAAAAATATTCTTTTTTTTGAACGAATCACTGACGGACCACTGGAGTATCATCGTGCCACCAGAGGAACCACCTGATCATATCCATCTCCACTAGGCATAATGCCACCAATTCAGGAGGAAACCTAATAAACATGGGAAAAACCCCCTTGTGGGAATCCAACCCAGGACCTATTGGTTCTAAAGTCTTAGCACCACCAAGATGCCACTAGGCTATAAAGCCATGGGCAAAATATAAAAATATTAGATACGAAAATAAATATCAATGATGGGTTGTAATTATTACCTAATGAAGTATTTATACGTATTATTTATTTAATTTAATTTAATTTACCACAACAAGATGATCATCCTTCTTGCACAATGAGAGTACTTGTTCGAGGAAGTTGCTATTCTTCACCCTACCTGAAATTGCATAAAAATAACAATGTTGTGTTATTAAAATTAAATTAGGCGACCAGAAACCCATTTAATACCAAAATAAAAAGTATATGACATAATTTATAATTGTAACCCACCAATCCATTTATCACTCGTTTACAACTTAATTAAAACTATTTTTTTTATCCATCAACCCATTTATCTGGTTGACTCGTTTTACATGGTTTAACTGTCCAGTTAGAATTGATAATTTTAACACAAATAAATATTCCGGCGATTCATGTTCATCAATTTCAACCGTTTGAACTCTAACTCGCCAAGCCGATAACGTGACACGATGTACACGCCATCTAACACATTACACAAGTTTCTATAATGATATTGTTCTATTTTCAACCAATAATGTACTCCCAAAAATGTAACTTTACCTTGATGGGTATCAAACATATATGGAACATTAAGAGCATCATCAAAATCAACATGTCCTTTCCTAAATTCTTCCGAAGTCCTGCCAACAAAAAAAAGGTTAATCCAAAATGAAACAAAATATAACTTGGAGTAAACTACCAAACTGGTCCCTGAGGTTTGATCATTTTAGTTCAAAACTCAAACTTTTTAAATCTGTGTCCGTGTAGTTTCAATTTTGTTCCATTTTCAACCAAAAGCAAAACCTGGTTAGATGTTTCAATTAACATACAGTTTTCTTGTCAGATTTTTTTAATTTGTTATAATAAACGTTAAAGACCATTTTGTCCTTCATGAACAGGGGGAAAAACAAAAAAAAAAGTTAGATTTAATTAAAAAATCTAACAAGATTTTGATTTGGATGAAAATGACAAAAAATTAAAACCACATAGACCCAAATTCAAAAGATTTGAGTTTTGTACTAAATTGACAAAAGTGACAAACCTCATGAACCATTTTGACAGTTTACTCTATAATTTATTTTTGGAATGAAAAAGCTTACTCCCTCTCCCACAAAGAAATGAAATAACTCCCCTGTTCAGGTTTGAGCCTGTGACCTCCCCTTTAAAGAGACATGAACCAAGTGGGCTACCCGACATTAACTGAAACAAAATATAATATACACAGAGATCAATTACCTGACGTCAAGGTAACGGTAGTCACCATTGCGAATAAGGTGGTTCGCTTTATGAACATCGATGTTAATCATCTCTGGTTCTGAGTTACAAGATTTAAATATAACAAGAAGAAGAAGAAGGAGGTAGATCATGTTCATGGTGGTAAAGATTTAAAGGATGTTTGAATTTGTAGAGTGAATTGGGAGATTAAATAAATACCATGAAAACAAAATTATGAAGAAGATGAACGTTGTAATTGGTAACTTGGTGCGCCCACAAAGTTGTTGGCTCTGAGTTTGACTTTCCCGCACACAAAGTCAGTTTTCAAATTATTTATTATTATCGTATTTGTTAAAAGAGTAATTTTTAATTTCTTATAGTTAATTTTGATAAAAGTCGTCTTAATAATCACAAAGCCACTTACAAACTTTCGTAGTGTGTAGTTAGTGATTTCTCAATGTCGTATACATGCAAGTACTAGAACCTTTTTTATTAATTTGAAGTTTAATTTTAGTATACTAGAAACAAAAAGGAAAAGGGGAAATCATGTTTTAAAGCATTCACAATATATCCTTTAAATTTATACTAGTGAATAAATGGTTGTGAGTGATTTAGAGCTACTGTGATTGGAGGAAAAGAAAATGTTACTGTTCATCTGTAAATATACTGGAAATAATGGACTCAAAACATTATAAAAAACGCTTAGAAATTCAGGGCGTTAAACATTTTGATTTTGCACTTAAGTAGTTAAAAACCTTAAAACATAGGGACTCAAAAAGTAATTTTCTCTTAGTGTAATTACAGGAATAAGGATAATGGATTGAATGTGAATGCTCTTAATGTATTGTATTTGCGGGTTTATATAACGGAACATGAACTCGAAAGTTTGATAGGAACCTGAAAACGAAAACCGGACGTGACACAAACACAACAAAAGTTTTCATAGATTGATACAAACAACCACTACTAGAAAATTAGGCAATTGTCACCAAAGTTTTGCTACGAAAAAAAAGAAGGTAGCAATGTAGCAAATTAAGCTTGCTTATAGGATACGGTAGCTAAGCGGTTGCAAATTTTGCCACCATTTATTTCCCATCACAAATTCGTGGGAAAGAAATTGCCCTTATTTATATTTGGTCTCAAAATCGTGACAACCGAAATTAGTGGGCCAATTATTCGTAATTGTGAGCGGGAGAATGGTAGCAACATTAAAATTTAATTTGGCAGGCCTTTTTTATCTAGTCCGCTCTTTTTAGAATTTCTAGGGTTTTATACAAATTAACCTCTCCCCAAAATTAACCTCCCACATTGATCAACTAGTTGGATTTCTCTCTACGACGTCTCTCCACAACGACTTGGTTTTGAAGAACTGGTCGTGTTTCCGTGATTGCCGTAAAAATACTGATTGAAGCTCTTCGGTTTTTAAGTTTTGTTCATATGTCACTTGATTGCTTAGTTGATTGATTTTGATTTCAATTTCGATGTGTAATTAGGATTGGGGATTTGATTTGTTTTTATCTTTTGATTTCTAATTATCTAGGTTTACATGATGTACATAGTTTGGATGATATGTAATTAGGGTTAGGGGTTTTCTATTCCAATTTTGCTTCTTTAAATCCCGTTTGAATAATTTAAGATAAAAATATGAGTGCTGATTTCCCATGGTGTTTGAATAAGCACAGAGTTGAAACAAATGGTTTTTGTTTATGATAAAGTCAAGGTTAGTTCTCTTTAGTCAACAGTATACTTCATACGTATATTTAATCTTTATGTGTTGATATTTAAATCTATATAATAATGTTAGGGTATTTGTTGTGATTGGTGAATTATTTTATTTATACTAAGATTGCTTTCTCTTCAAAAGTCTGCTATTTGAATTTTTAATAGATTGTCATGGCAATGATCTCATATGTATATATATAGAGAGAGAGAGAGAGAGAGATTAAAAAAGCCCTAAGTGGATGTAATTGAATTAACTATAAATGCATGCTTTTGTGTTTGATCCTCCGACCTTCATTGCACTTGAGCTTTACCTACACACATGCTATTAAATTAAATTTACATAAGCTACGAGAAACCAAAAACTAAATTACAAAACAAGCCGCATGGCTTAGCATAATACAAAAAAGTTCCAACGTAGCCCATAGCGTACGCTGCATTATCCTGCATAATTCTAAACAACTTATATGGCGTTTGACTTGACCCGTTGCCTCAATACACTATGAGTCTTTTTCTTTTGAACTACCAACAAAGCTTTAATATATACAAGACTAACATTGAGCTAGCCCAAAGATTACAGCCACCAATCATGCACAAATCCGCCAAACATTACATCAAATACACCATTTATCCCAAGTAAGCGTATGCGCCTTCGCTTGATTTTAAGCCATCGAAATGCCAAAATCTTGATTTCATCCATGACTCTATCTACAATCGGTTGCTTGTAATTGAGCACTAGGTCGTCTTGGGCTCTCTCCACATACAAACCAGATTGTCGTTTGCACGATTGCGTAGACACATTGCTTCCATTCTTTAGATCTGATGCAACTTTAGCATATCCTTTACAACAAAAAGGAATGCAGAACTGATTCGACTCCAACTAGCAATCCGGTTCCAAACTTGTCCGAAGAAAACGCACCAAGAAAAGACATGATCCGACGACTCTTCATACACTTGATTTATTGAAGTATGTTTGATTATTCCTGGTGGGAAGAGCCCGGGTCAAAACATCGATGTGTTTTTAAGACCGTTAATTGACGAGTTGAAAGAGTTGTATAAGGAAGGCATTGAAGTTTATGATGCTTATCATAAAGAAAATTTTATTATGCGCGCTATTCTTTTATGGACAGTTAGTGATTTTCCTGCCTACGCAATGTTATCGGGTTGGAGCACTCATGGTCGTTTAGCTTGCCCATATTGTATGGGAGACACTGAAGCTTTTCGATTAGATGCTGGAGGCAAAGCATGTTGGTTCGACTGTCATCGAAGATTTCTACCAAAGTCTCATCCTTTTCGTAAAGATGCAAATGGATTTCGAAGATCAACAAGGTCCTTATTGGGACCTTCACCTGAGTTAACCGGTTGGGATATTTTTGAAGAAGTCTCTAACATCCCAGTTGTTTATGAAGGTGTAACGTCTAACCCAAAGCGTAGAGATCCAGAATTTGGCAAAACCCATAATTGGGTGAAGAAAAGCATTTTTTGGGAGCTTGAATATTGGCCAATGTTGTTAATCCGACACAACCTTGATGTAATGCACATTGAAAAGAATGTTTTTGAGAATTTATTTCAAAAGGTGATGGATACTTCTAAGACAAAAGATAATGTCAACGCAAGGAAGGATGTAGAAAAGTATTGCAATCGACCATCATTACATTTATCGAGAAGAGACAATAATAAATTTTCCAAACCAAAAGCAGCATACACTTTAACCAAACCGCAAGTAAATGAAGTCTGTAAATGGTTGAAACAAGTTAAGTTTCCTGACGGCTATGCTTCAAATATTGGGGGATGTGTGAACCTTAAGGAGGATACCTTTTACAACTTTAAAAGCCATGAATGTCATGTCTTCTTGCAACGATTATTGCCTGTCGTCTTACGAGGGATGCTACCAAAGCAAATATGGGAATCAATACTAGAGCTTTGCACGTTCTTTCATGTAATATGCTCAAGGGTTCTACACCTTGAAGATTTACGAAAGTTGAAGAGTAGTATCGTCATAACTATTTGCAAGTTAGAAAAAATCTTTCCACCTGGGTTCTTTGACTCAATGGAACACCTTGTTATACATTTGGCCAATGAAGCTATCCTCGGAGGTCCGATGCAGTTTAGGCGGATGTATCCGTATGAGAGGTAATCATTTTTAATTAATAACATATCAATTTCACATATTATTTGTTAGATAACTTCTAACTTTCTAGTTCATTTTATAGGAAGTTGGGTCGATTAAAAATAATGATTAAAAACAAAGGGAATATAGAAGGTTCCATTGTTCAGTCTAATCTCGTGGATGAACTTTCAAACTACTGCTCTCTGTATCTGGAGCCGACAGTTCGTGAACCACGCAATTTTGCCCCTAACATTCCTTTTTCTTCAAGTGCCGATCTTCGGCTAAGTATATTCAAACATCCTTCTCGAAGATTATTTGAAAAGGGTGGACATGACAAAATTCTTACACAAAAAGATAGCGACAAGGCTCATACTTATATATTACTTAACTGTGAAGTACTTCTCGAGTCCGTTTTGTTATTTGATAACGAGTTGAGAGATTCATTCCCACACTTTGACGAAGCAACCCTTGATAAAATGAAAGAGAAGGAATTTGCTAAGTGGTTGCAGGAGCATGTAAGCATTCTAACACACCTTTTGTTGTGTTAATGTTATGACATTAAAAAAAAACTAACACGGTTTTATGAATGTAGGTTATGAATGTTCCAAATAAGGAACATCTAAGAGACATAGCCCAAGGGCCGCTTACTTATGTAAAATCTCACAAGGGTTATTTTGTCAATGCTTACAAGTTTCACACACAAACAGCTTATGATGGCCGAGTCACACAAAATTGTGGTGTCTGTGTCAAAGGGGCTATGTACGACTAAAATGAAAACGACTACTATGGATTATTAGATGAGATCCTAGAGTTGGAATACCATAGCACCACTGGGCGTTGTATGGTTGTTTTGTTTAGATGTACTTGGTTTGATCCTGTGAAGGGGGTAAGGGTAGACCCCAAAACTCATATGGTTGATGTTAAACCCACAGTAATAGGATGTGTTGATGACCCCTTTATTTTAGCATCACAAGCGCAACAAGTGTATTATACATCATATCCTTCAAAAGCAAAAGAACTAAATGGTTGGTTAGCTGTTGTCAAGACGACCCCAGGGGAGTTTACCAACTCGCCCATGATGTTAATGAAGTGGTGGAGGATGATGATGCGGAGATGGAACATTTCTTTCAAGAGAATGAAAGGGTAGAATTCACGGTTACAGAGGATCTTTTCCCCATTTCTTATGTACATGAGAATGTAAGGTCAGAAGAAGTGGAAGATGTTGACGATGATAATAATGATGAAGTTGAGTTTGAAGCCACACATTTAGTTGATCAGGGTTTTAACGATAATGATGAAGAAGTTCATTTTAACAATGAAAATTCTGAAAATGAAGAATCGAGTGACAAGTTTGATTAATATATATATATATATATATATATATGGTTAGGTTTTATATATACATATATATATGGTTATGTTTTTATTTAGAATTATGCAATAATATATTTTCCTTCCAAATAATGTTTTTGTTGCTAATTAGTTGTCTAACATTCAAAGTGATTAACTAGTTTGTGTTATCGAATGTTTTTCTAAATATTTATTGTTGCTTTTGTTGCAGATATCATGGCGCGTACTATGGGTCGAGGTAGTTTTCCAGCTGGTGGTCGAGGTATTGGGCGAGATGTTGGTCAAGCCGGTGAACGGGGTATTGGACGAGGTAGTAGTCAAGGTAGCCGTCTAGCTACTACTCAAGAGGTTTGGCGTTGTGGTGGTCGAGTTTATGTGCGAGGTGGTGGTCAAGCGGGTGATCAAGGAGTTGGGCGATGTAGTGGTATAGGTAACAATCAAAGTAGTGGTCAAGCGGGTGATCGAGGAGTTGGGCGACGTAGTGGTATAGGTAACAGTCAAAGTAGTGGTCAAGCGGGTGATCGAGGAGTTGGGCGAGGTGGTGTTCAATCCGGTGATCGAGGTGTTGGTGATGTTGATGTTGACTCTGATTTTCACGTGATGAATTCTCCTATTGAGAGTAGCGCTGGTGATGATGAGTCTGCTTTTCATGTTGCTCCTGTAAGGCGAGGAAGCGCTTCCCAAGCCCAAGTACCTGAACCTATCAATCGCGATTGGATTTGGGTTGTAGAAGGAGAGTAAATACACATATATTTTTCTTTATGTACATAAAATATGTTACTAAAATGGTTTTGTATTCATTGCTTTCATTTTGTAATTTAGTAATCAAGGGGCTGTTACCCGGATTATTTCATCAAATTTAATAAGTTTGTGGTCCGGTCCATGGGATAGCTGGAGAGATGTTCCTAATGAGCGCAGGACACGGTTGTTTGAGCGATTCCAGGTGTGTGTACTTAGATAATTTTTATTTAACTTGTTGGAACATTTTGTACGTTTATTTGTTTATTTTTTCTTCATAGATGTATTTTCAGTAGGAGGATAAAAACGATGCACAAGTTCATAGGTGCTGGGAGAAGTGCATTGCTGGTAAATTCCCCACTTTGTTGCGTAACGTATGGAATGATGCTAAAGCTAAGGCGATAGAACAAGGTAAAAATGTTGGAGACGATATGACCGATCTTATTGACTTTAAACCAACATGGATAAGATCTGAGATATGGAAATAAATGCTTGACCACTGGAACACACCTAAGTGGAAAGCAAAGTCTTTAAGGAACAAAGAAATTAGAAGTAAGGCAACCGGCGGCAAACATACACTAGGATCTCAATCATATGTTACCATGAAAAGAAAAGCGGTAAAAAAATGTTAATTTCCCTCTTTTAGTATCTATATATATATATATATATATTTCATGTCAATATTAACAATTTTATAAACTACCAAATTCTACATTTGTAGGCTAAGAAACTCGGGCGTGAATGTCGGTTCATGAAGCGTGGAAGCAATCACACTGCAGGAAAGGAAGTCGGCCATTGGATAAAGATCTAAGTTGTAGCAGTTCACTACTTTTGGACGTTGATTCAGAAGGGGACGCTCAAGAAGAAAATCTTGTATGGGTTGATGAATGGGCAAAGGAGACTTGGGTAAGTCAATTGATTAGTAAATCTGAACAAAGTATTTCAAAATTAAAAAACAAGAATTTTATTACAATGAAATTTATATAATGTAATTATGTGTTTATCCCGTTAGGTTAAATATGAAGGTTTTCTTGTGGAGAAGTACGGGAAAGAACGTAGTTAACATCCAAAATTTGACAAAGACTTGTGGTCACGAGCTGAGGGCAAGAATAAAGGAAACCTGTACGGGTTAGGCAATGTTAGTGACCCGTGTGTACATAGCAGAGAAGAGCCTAAGGTATTTTAATCCGTTTAAACTAAGAATTTTTGTGCATTTGTATCGTTTCCCACTGCTATTATGTTTGTTTGGTATGCAATGTTTGTTTTTTATTGTTAGGTTTGATGCTCTTAAATAAGTGAGAATGTTAAGCAATTCCATATTGATTTGATTACACCTTCTTTATGGGTTGTTTCATACAAAAAAATGTTTTGGAAATTAGGTATAATTTCCTTCTTAATATGCAAACAAACTGGAACATGTTATTTGGCTTCTTGCACTTGAACTGTAGCTCACAAATATATTTTATTTTCTTTGCAACCAACTTGACCCATTATTACTTTTCGTTAATTCTGATTTCTTGGTTCTATTAATCGGTTGTTATGTAGATTGAAAAGTTGAACTTAGTTATCAAGGAGCTCGTTAAGGAAAAGGATGAAGAAAAAGAAAGGTTCAATGGAATTATTGTAGGGTTGTTGGCTGAAAAAGAAAAAGATAAGGTGGATAAAGATGCTATGTTTGATAGGATGTCCCAGATTGAAGCTATGTTAACAGCTATAGTTTAAAGATAGGCTATAAACACTTGGTTTTGAATGTTTTGATGTTTATCTTACACTTGGTTTTGAATGTTTTGATGTTTATCTTATTAGAATAATTTCAGTTATTTTATGTTTTAGTTGGTGTTTTTTATATGCTTTTGAAATGAGATGTTTTATATAATTTTGGGATTTATTAGACTTTTTTTATATAATTTGTATTTTTATTGATATGTAATTTTGATGAAAATTACAGGGAGAAAAAAAATCTAAATTAAAAACCAATATTCCAAACCAAACCAATATTCCATTAATTAGTAAATGGTAGCAAATAACTATACCAATGCGTCACAACTCAGTCGCAAATTGTGTAAAATATTGTGGCTAAATGGTGGCAATGTCGGTGGCTAAATGGTGGCAATATTGGTGGCTAAATGGTATTGCAAGTTGTGTAAAAAATGGTGGCTATATGGTGGCAATATCGGTGGCTAAAATGGTGGCTAAATGGTGACAAATTTGTGGCTAAATGGTATCAAAACGTGCAAAAACTAGTGGTTATACAGTGGCAATATCGGTGGCAAAATGGTATAACAAACATGAAGCGGTGGCAAATAATTTTGAACAGTCTTTTGGTGGCAAAAATTTGGTAGCAAAATATAAAAATGGTGGCTATTTGGTGGCATTAGGGCAACGGGTGTTTTTGTCACCGTATTTTCGGTGGCAAATTGATGACAATAAGGAAATTGCTACCATTTTGAAACCGAAAATTACATGGCAAAAACCCTGTTTTCTAATAGTGAACAACCTTTTAACCTGAAGAGAAAGTATCCAATACAAAGGACTTTAATTGTAAGAAGGGTAAGAAGAATTATACTCCAATGTCACTCTATGGTTCTTTCTTATACTTTTTATTTTAAAATCTCTTTGTATTACAACTCATCCCTTAACCTGAATATTAATTCTCTTTTTGTATTCTATTACGCTAAACTAAAATATTTGCAAAGAAGATATAAGAAAAATCACGTTTAGGTATTAAACATGTTAATCTCTTTAATATTTTTTAAACTTTAACATAAAGTACCCAATAATTATTAGAAAAGAGATCTGTTAGAGAGGACGGGGCGTCCCGTGATGAGGCCACCACCACGCGTGGTGGGCCGTTATACACGACCGCCGGTCGTTTTGATCACGCGTGGTTGGTGGAGTAACGCGTTATCTTCACGACGCGTTTTGAGCCAAATTTCGAACGTTGCTGCTTGTTGACCGCCGTGCTTGTGACCGTTTTGAACCAAATCATCACTAGTGATGGGCGCCCCTAGTAAAATCTATCACTAGTGATGGGATAAAACTCGATGACGTGACGAAACGTGATTGAATATTGTGAGTGATAGAATTCCATCACTTGCAAGGTGCCACTACCCCCTTACAAGATGACAATTCCATGCCAAGTGTGGGAGAAAATCATTACCTCACTCGGACATGTCTTTTGCAATTTAAGTAGAGAAGAGTATGATGGTCTTTTCTCACTTGAACTTGTTTCCCCTTTAATTTTCAAATGACTTTAATTTTTTCATATGATAATATTTGTTTAAAAAAATTATATCGTATGAACGAGCCTTTTATTCTCTTTAATTCGAGCAGACTATTGCTAAAAGTTTCTTAAATTTTTTTTATAGGATACGTGAATATTCAATATAAATCATCGCGTGACTACACATTCAACATAAATCATTACGTGAATACACACATTCATATAAATCCATTACATGATTAACATTCAATATGATTTGTTACAATTGATGTTATTACAACTATGTTTTTTACGTGATTACACATTCAATAATATGAACTTAATTGTTTATGCTTTATTACGTGATTAAATCGCTAATATATGATATTATGTGGTTACTATAGGTTGATTGGCTAATGATATTATGTGGTTACTTAATACGTGATTAGATCTGAAATATTAGAGTGAATAAGAAGTTTTGTCCTTTATCCATATACATGATTTCAGGCGGTGTCCTTTATCTTTAAAATTTACGAGTTTTGTATTTATTGTTTCAGAATCTTGCACGACATGTCTTTTTACCCTATTATTTAAAATACATCTTGAAAGAAAACAAAAATATTATAACATCAGCTTCATTTTTCTCTGTCTAAACAAACACACCCCCTCTCTCTACTTCATCTCTCTACCACCACCACAATCTCCTTCCACTCCGCTGCAAACCATTTAAACCACTTAGATTACTTCTACTCTTAAACTAGAGGGTATGGGCTAGCGGCCCCTCCAGCTCAACATTTTTTATCAATAGCGGCCTTAACCATTTCTCCAGTGCTATTGGGGCGCTATTGGTTGTCCACCATTGCAATAACGTGCGTTAACGAGGGTGTGTAGTGAGCCATTGTTGTTTTGAGTGTTTGCAACATTAATATTTAATAAAAATCAAAATTATTGTATTTTCCATCTATATAAACACCCTTATTTATTTTAAACCATCTCTACTCTCAAACCTTCTATACTCTCAAATGGCACGTCGTTGGCCCGAGGACGAGAATATCGCTTTAGCCACGAGTTAGGTGGATATGGTCCATTTTTACATGTTTGATCCGTCTTGACCGATCTATTTTTCAAATATTTGATGCATCTTGGTCGCTTATTTTTTGCACCCCTTGACAAAAAATCTTTGATCCGTCACAGTGTGTATGAATAAAGTAGTAACTAAGTTTTCAAATAAATTTTCAAAGTGTTCCAATAAACATTTAAAAATGATTTTTTTTCTATAAAGTCTCTTAATTTTAATTAGGTTTTCTCATCGTATATAATTTTTTTCATAGATGTTAAAAATTATGAAATTAAAAGAGGAGAATGAAACATGTATGAATCTTGGTGTTATTTTTTTTCTAAGTTGACTCAAATTTAACTGTTATGAAACTTGATTATTAACTAGTGAATTGTTTTTCTCCACTATTACCTTCTACATTAAGTTAACAAAAAAAAAAACACTTATTAGTAATCCATATTCATATATGTTTCACTTAATTTCAAATAATTTAAACATTTATAAAAAGTTACATATAATGGGAATACTTTGTGTGGCTTTAATGAAATATTTAGAAAACTTGATTATTATGGGTGAAGTTTTTCCATATATGTTGATACACACGCACATATACTTTTTTTTTTTTTCAAAAAAATCACTTTGTTTAGCAAACTTTAATCTTAAAACACCTAATTCCCAATCAAGTATGCCGTGGCAATATATAATACTTTCAAGCCCCATATGGTGTGACAAGTCAAGTAGTATAGGATTTAATATGTGTTCATCTCCATGTGAGTTATCAAAAAAAGGCATCCATAAAGTCGAACAATATTCACATGAATGATGCATTAAATGTTATAATATTGGCATACGCTTGAAAGGGGTGGTTGTTATGACACCCTTTATCATATATATAATTTAAAATCCTGTTCAGTTAGTTAATTATTAGGTTATAATATCAAAGCATGGTCAAAGATGAGATGAGCTCAACAAATTGAGGTTGAGAAGACAGCAAGAGAAGTGCCAATCATGTGACACATCCCCATCAAGGAAACACTACATCTCAGGAAATAATAGACCCATGTGTTCATAACTAATTGAAACCATAATTAGGGATCGGTTTATGGCTTACATATGATTTGGTATACCTTCTAATTCTTTTAAGTTGTTATGTTTTTATAAAGGTGCTTTATCCTTTAATATTCAATCGATTAATTAAGCTTACCGACACGAAGCATATTTTGTTACAACATCATCAGTAACATATTTTTTCTTGTTTTAGCCTCCAAAAACACCACCTCATCCATTTCTATTATCGTGGAGCTTGAATTTTTAATCCATTTTTAGGTAGTTGTTTTGGCTAAAAAAACAAGAAAAAATGGATTAGAGTGGGGGCCACTGTCCTGTTAATATATTAAATCTGTATAGAGTGAGAAAAATAAGTGGTTAAAAATAAAGGTTGTGATGATTACATGATATGTTATGTTTTTAAGCATTTTTAAGTTTTGTTAGTAGGTATTTTTGAAGAAAAATGTTTTTCAGATGTGGCAATTGACTTGTCACTTTTTTTTTAGTATTTTTAGATCTAGTTATTGTGGATGGTCTCAGTTTAATTACTAGATTGAAACATTTTTATGCATATTAGACATAAAGCGAATCACGAGTAAAAGGTTATTTATTTAGAGAGTATTAAATTATGCTATATAAACTTACACATTTAGAGGGTGTCTATTTAGATGTAATTGTTTCACATAAATAATGAACTCTACAAATTGTCGGATGAAAAACCTTTGGAATATAGAAGCAACGAAGATTTAGTTGATTTGATAATCTTTTATCTTGGAAATTTTGTTGACCCACACTTTTTCTTAATGTTGATATTGATGTATGAGTGTGTAACACCAATAAGGGACTTACGTATTGCTATTATAGAACCCAAACAAAAAAGTTATAACTTATAGCTTCAAAACATTTATGGCTTACATATGTTTTGGTATGCATTTTAATTTTTAAGTTATTATGTTTATAAAATATGATTTATCCTATAAATTAAGTTCAATCGGCTGAGATTACAGACACAATACATATTTTGTAATTTTAATTACTAGATGAGAACGTTTTTACGCATGTTAGACATACAACGAATTTCACAAGTAGAAATGTATAAAATTATGCTATGTAAACTTACACACTTAGTAAAGGGTATTTGTATTAGATGTCATCGTTTCCTAAAAATAATGAACTCTCCATATATGAAACCTTTGGAATTTAGAAGCAATGAAGATTTAATTGATTATTTTTATTTTATCTGTAAATTTTGTTGACCCACACCTTTTCTTGGTTATATTGATTCAGATGTGTAACACCCAACCCAACAAGGGGCTTACGTGTTGCTATACCACAACCATTCTTAATTGAACAAGTGGCATTCCTCTATGCGATATAGCACGAATTTGGATTCGATTGCTATCAATTCGGTCTATGTCATTTCTTAACTTTGTTTTCAACAAAATTTATACTGGAATTTCAATTAAAAGAATTAAACACTTTTGTATTTTTCTTTAAGTTAACGAACGCAAGTTATTAGAGAACAATCATATTAAATGAAAATTAAATAGATTAGAAACACATATTATTTAAGATATCCGGGATGAAATTAAAATAAAATTAAACACTTTCTTTTTAAAACTTAGCAAATAAACTATACAATAAATATTCTAAATTCCTTTATTTAAACTTTATCACTTTATACACATAAGCTGAATTGGTAAACGAATTTTTTGTTATATTAATGAATTTTAAAATATAATTTATTCTGACACCCCGATTAAAAACTTTTGGTTCCGCCACTGACCGTACTAGGTAACAAAACGTATATAGTTACATTTGTAGAAGATGCTAATAGATTCTCATATGTCAATAGGTAACAAAAAGTATGTAATTACATTTATAGTAGATGTTATTAGATTCTGCTATTTTTATTTGTTACATGTTAAAGATGAAGCTCTGGAAAAGTTTAAAATCTATAAACAAGAAGTAGAGCTTCATCGAAGTGTGTTGACCAAAACTCTGCATAATGATAGAGGTAGTGAGTATTTTGATCCAGTATATTTCCAATCAACTAGAATAATACATCATACCACAACTCCTTATACACCAGAACAAAATAATGTAGCAGAAAGGAATAATAGGGCTCTAAAGGAAATGGTTAATATCATGTTTTCCTATTCATGCCTGAGTGAAGGCTTTTGGTGTGAGGATATGTTGACAGCCGGCTATTTGCTAAATAGGGTTCCTAATGAAGGAACAAGATTACCCCTTTTGAGCTCTGGTATAAAAACCACCATAGTTGAGTAAATTGAGAGTTTGGGGTTGTAGAGCTATGGTAAGGCTCACTGATCCTAAGATAAGGAACGTAGGACAAAGAGGTATAGATTGCATTTTCATTGGGTATGCTAAGCATTTGGTTGCTCATAGGTTCTATGTTATAGAACTAAATGACTACGTGTCGGTGCATACTGTGATTGAATCAAGAAATGCATATTTATGATGAGAATAGATTCTCTTCTATACCTAGCCTAAGAATATGGTTCCAAGCTTTAGTAAATCTCAAGTGGCTGACCAAGTGATTGATACTTCTCTAGAACCTAGGAGAAGTGCAAGAGCAAGAAAAGATAAATATTTGGTGATGATTTCCAACTATATTTAGTTAAAGGATCTAGAGATGAGATTCAAACTCAATATCAATATTGTAATATTGACGAAAATCCTAGAACCTATAGTGAAGCCATGTCATCTCGAGATGTTGCTTTCTGGAAAGAATCTATAAATGATGAGATGGACTCTATTATGTAGAATAATACTTGGGAATTGAACCACTTGGTTGTAAATAGATCTTCAAGAAGAAGATGAAAGTAGATGGTTCCATTGATAAATTTAAAGCCCGGTTTGTAACCCAAGGCTTTAAACAAAAGGAAGGAGTAGACTACTTTGACACATATGCTCCTGTAGCAAGAATATCCACTATTAGATTGTTAGTTGCTTTAGCAGCGATACACAATCTTGTGGTTCACCAAATGGATGTGAAAACAACCTTCTTAAATGGTGATTTGGAAGATGAGATATATATGAAACAACCAAGGGTTTCGATGGCTGGTAATGAGCATAAGATGTGTAAGCTTGTTAAGTCACAGTATGGCTTAAAACAAGCACCTAAACAGTGGCATCAAAAATTTGATAATGTGGTGTTCTCTAATGGTTTTGTATTAAACCAAGCAGACAAGTGTGTGCATAGCAAATTTGATGCTTCTAGAGAAGGAGTCATAATTTTCCTATATGTAGATGACATGTTGATCTTTGGTACTAACCAAGATCAAGTTAATAAAACAAAGAATATTTGTCATATTGCTTCGACAAAAAAGACATGGGGAGACGGATTCTTGGTATAAGGATTAAACGATATAACAATGGTCTTTCAATCTCTCAATCTCGTTATATTTAGAAGTTTTAAGAAATTTAATTTTCAAGATAGTTTTCCAGTTAGCACTCCTATATATATTGCTATTAAGCTCTCACCTAATAAAGGTGTTGCGGTAAGTCAACTTGAATACTTAAGAGCTATTGGATCTCTCATGTATGCTATAGTAAGTACTAGACCGGATATAACTTATGTTGTTTGAAAGCTTTGTGTGTATACTAGCAATCCATGTACAATTTATTGGCAAGCTATAAATCTAGTGTTTAGGTACTTGAAAGGAACCATGTATTATGGTTTGAGTTACACTAGATTTCCTTCAGTTATAGAAGGTTATTCTGATGCAAGTTGGATTAACAACATGGAAGATCATTCTTCTAGAAGTGGATGGACTTTTCTACTTGGGGAGGTGCTATATCTTGGGCATCTTAGAAACAGACTTGCATAACTAACTCAACAATGGAATATGAGTTTGTAGCAATAGCAGCAGCTGGTACTAAGAAACTTGATTTATGAGATTCCATTGTGGCCTAAACCAATATCACCAGTATCTATTAAATGTGATGGTGTATAGCCAAGTGTATAATGAGAAGTCTAGACCCTTAGGTGTTAGACACATCGTGATTTGTGAGCTCATCATGCATGGCATGATATCAGTGGAGTTTGTGAGAACTCAACATAACTTAGCCAACTATTTAACTTAAGTATCAAGTAAAGATCTTGTACACAAGGAGGCTATAGGGATGGGATTAAAGTCCACATGAAATTTCTCATGCTAAGATACTCAATTCCCACCTAATATGACATTAGATGTTGAATTCAATGTGGAAAGCTTAACATCTAAGGTATTTTGGTATATTGGAAATAAAAAAAATTAGGGTATTTTGGAGGTAATTTTTAATTTAAGATTATGACTGCTTATATGCAGTTACCAGGTTTTGTATAGCCAAATTCGAAATCCATTTGGTTACACAGTTCTGGTTCACAAGAATTTCATAATACACATATACTAAGTTCTAATTCTCCATCTAAGTTGTATCTATTTTAGATGAAGTCAGATATTTCATTATAATGCCAATACAACAAATTACAACAAATGATTGGTAAATGAGCAACAAGTTGCGTTGCAACCTCCTTTTGAATTGCAAAATTGGTCTTACTAAAGACGAAGCGACTCTTAAGGGTTGAGAAATTACTATTCACAGACCTGTTGGACTCTGTTCAGGAATTCCACGGCCACTGGGTCTAAAGAACCAAATGTATCAAACGCAAATGGTATAAACACGTGTTGATTTTCTAAACAAGTTTTCTCGTGTTTAGTGATTTTGCCTAATTCTATCTTTAACGATGTCTTGCCACCAACAAACCCATTATCCCTGAGCCCAACAAGATGGGACACTCCTGTAAGATCCACACAAGCGTGTTCCCCCGGTCCACCCAAACATAATAATATCGGCTGAACGAAGAGTAGACCTCCCATCAACCATATCCGTCAAAAAATTCACCGTAGCCTTCTTTTTAGCCGAAATCTATGCCCGCTTTAGAACATCACAAATAACATCCCTAACCATATCATGCATGTATTTAAACCCAGTTAACTCATTGCAATGGACCGCATGTTCACTAAAAGTATCTAAACAAACCTTTTGGTAAACTGTGCAGGCTCATCAACCGGAAATAGGAGGATCACTAGTCGGTACTTAAGAATTGTCGGTACTCCACAACCAACACGTGTTGGACCAATCCTTCAATGGGGATGACTGTTAGGAAATCTTGAGGATGTGAAGCCCGGGGAAAATCAAATACAACTTTCTGACGAGGAGATATACTAAACCTTCCTCCCAAAATCTGAGCAGTTCTACGAAATAGGGTACTCGCCAAAGCATCCTAGGCTTTAGGGGTAGAGAAACCGACGAGATCAAAATCAGGAACGGACATATGCATGTAATCCAACGCACACACATAATCAGATTCTAACCGGATTGGATATTTCAAGAGAACCACCAAAATAATTCGAGTACACATGTGTCTTGTGTGTTAGCCGTTGTACCCTTTTGTAGGGTATGAACGTGTAAGATTATATATTTAGTTAAGGTCATAATGGTTTTTATGTCAGGTTCGAATCCGCCCTTGCCTTAACCATTTAGACTCAGTATAATGCTTAACTATTCAGATGCAAATGTCTGAACCATTCACACATCTGTTCGCGAAACAAACAGACAGAACCATTAAGTGCTGAACCAATAAAATGTTTGAACCATTAAGAGCTGAAACAAACATCCCTTAAGAGTTTTATCAATCAAGTCCAACATTTGTTCAAGTCACAATTTGGTCCGAATGTTTTCTCATTATTAATATGTGAGTTATTGATCCTTAAATGCAATATCATTGTTACATTAATACAATATTAGCATTAACAATAACGTATCACAAATTATTACCGATCGTCTCTAAGCACAACAACTGCATCTGTTTAGCATTTATCTAGAATAATTAATGGTTGTAATTTTACATATATATTACTAGGTTAGTCTCATATGTGTTACATGGGTTAAATAATTTAAACTATATAATAAATAATTTTTATAAATGCAAACAAAAGACGAAGACATTTATATACCAAATTGACATAAATGAGTTAATATAAAGATGATGTGTGTTAGTATTAAAAAATCAATAGAGAAGCATGTAATCAAACTGTCGTTGAAAATAATACAAAAACAAATATATTATATAATACTTATTATTATACTTACGTATTACATTACATTTAATGAGAAATAAAAAGTTACAATTATATTCACATAATTCATAAATTTCTATAGATTTATTTATATACAACATTACATCTTTTATTAATAGTTTTACCATCTCTATCTAGAATTTATAGTTTTACCCATCTCTACTTTTAATTCTTGATAATGACCGGCCTTGGCTTATATTAACTATCATTGTAAAACAAACTAATACTAGAATTGGAATTATGTGAATCTATGGCCATAATGCAACATAACAAAATTAGGAGTTGATAGTAAAAACGACTACTGCTTACACACACTTCCAGACTTTCTCGGTAGCCTAGTTCAAATCTTATACACAAATATATCAATATTAGAAAGGTGCAAAAAAAAAAATAATAATAATAATAATGCTTGCAGTTATAATTAGAACATAAATAATACAAATAGCAGTGATATTAATAAAACAATAATAATTTTGTCATATGTATATTGATAGTTATATTAAAAAAATATTTATGCATAACAACATTAAATATAAATAATAATGTTTTTAGATATAAATAGATATGCTGTTAATATATATATATATATATATATATATATATATATATATATATATATATATATATATATATATATATATATATATATATAGTAATATTAGGTATTGAGATGTTGTAAATAATACGGAATATATAGTGAGATTAAAATAGAGATGAGATAAAATAAAAATATAGATAAATGAAAATTTGAGGTGATTTAAAAAAAATAAAAAAAGCAACTATATGATGTGAGTGATAATATCCTTTTATTGGCAAATGACAATTAAGATGGATGTAAATTACAAAGGCATTTAAAAAATATATAAAAAGAGTATGAACTAAGGGTATTATCTTGAATGTTTAAAAAAAAGTTGGGACATGAATAATATTTTTATTAAATGTATTATATTTGAAGATTTGGAAAGTTGTCACCGAGATTTCAAGATTTTTTTATGAATTTAGGATTAACTATAAAACTAAAGGGATTGTGTTTTAGGCGGGAAAATAGAATTTTAAATAGCCTGAATTATTGTCGTGTGTCCTAAATTAGTTTACATAGATATAGATGTTCAAAAAAAAAAAGACGGGACATGAATAATATTTCCATTAAATGTATTATATTTGAAGATTTGGAAAGTTGTTACCGAGATTTCAGGATTTTTTTTTGAATTTAGGATTAACTATAAACTAAAGGGATTGTGTTTTAAGCGGGAAAATAGAATTCTAGATAGCCTCAATGATTGTCATGTGTTCCAAATTAGTTTACTTTATTATATAGTATAGATTCTTAGTTTGACATAATTATATTTTAGATTAGAATAAATGACTGTTTTGACCATTCTGGATTAGTGAGTTTAATGTTTTCAGCTCAAAAAAGAATCTTTTGACAAATTAGACCCTAAGGTTGCATTTTTTCAATGGTTTTGGCCCCTAAAACTAACTTTGTTACTTTTGTC
The DNA here is from genome assembly GCA_947069175.1 of Scalesia atractyloides. Taxonomy (NCBI): domain Eukaryota; kingdom Viridiplantae; phylum Streptophyta; class Magnoliopsida; order Asterales; family Asteraceae; genus Scalesia; species Scalesia atractyloides. Next base: position 74,076,646 of record CAMTDV010000015.1, on the reverse strand, counting down.
ATGTTAAGTCTAAAGGTACTTTGGTCCTTTTATACATTAGGGTTGTTTATGTAAACTACCAAGTTGTTTAATATTAAAGAGATTATTTTTGTAATTATTTAAGTTTTTTTATTATTTCATTATTTTCACCATTATTATTTAATAAAATACGTTTTAAATATATAATTTTTTTATAAACCTTGTTTTTAAATTGATTTGTTTTTTAAACCTTTTTAAAACCGTCCATCTTTAGTAAGATCGTTCATTTTTAAACCGCTTATTTTTAACAAATTGTTTTTTAGTCTTTTATTATTAAATAGTTTAATTTTAAACATAATCTTTTGGAACCAAATGTTATTTTTTAAACTTCGTGTTCTATAATTTACTTACAACCGTTAGAGAAAAAAAACATTAAAAATGAACGATTTCAAAAATCAAAGGAATTTAAAAACAAGCAATTTCAAAAATTGAAGGAATTTAAAAACAAACGATTTTAAACGAACGGGTGGTCTATAAAGAGGAGATTTTTAAAATCAATGTTATTAAAAAACAAATAGTTTTAAAAAGTTAACTTAACAAATGTATGTTTTATAAAAGCGAACATATTTAATAAACAGAAGGTTAAAATATGAATAAATCTTTAACAAATGAACGGTCCAAAGAAATGAAAGATTTGAAAAAATAAGATGAACCATTCTAAAAATAGTTTGAAAAGCGAACGATCTTTTTCAAACTTTTTATTAAAAATGTTAATATTTTTTCAAATCTTCAATTGGACCTTTCATTTGTTCAAAATTCGTTCATTTTTAACATTTTGTTAATTAAAATCATTTGCTTTTTAAAACATTACATTAACCTATTTTTGTAATACCTTTTAGTTCTTTTTATAAACGTCATTTTTAAAAATCTTAATTTTAAGTCGTCCTTTCGCTTAAAACTGTTTGTTTTTAAATTCTTTTTATTTTTAAAATCGTTTATTTTTTGAAGTTTCTTTTTCCTAGTGGCTATAAGTAAGTTATAGAATACAAAGTATAAAAAATGAAGTATTTTAAAATGCATGATTTTAAAAACTATTTATTTTGAAAAGGCTTAATAAACAAACAATTCTAAATACAATGATAAAAATGAATCATAAAAAAATGAACGACTTTAACAGGACGATTTTTAAAAGATGAACGGTTTCAAAAAAAAGATGGACGGTTTTAAAAAGGTTTAAAAAACAAATGAATTTAAAAGCAACGTTTATTAAAAAACAAATTTGTATGTTTAAAACGTATTTTATTAAATAATAATAATTGTGAAAATAACAAAATAATATAAAAACTTAAACAATTACATAAATAGTCTTTTTAAAATTAGAAGAACTTTATAATTTACATAAACAACCTCTAAAGTGTAAAAGGACCAAAATACTCTTAAACTTAACTACATAAAAACAACAAGATTAATATAATGGGCTAAAACCATTACAAAATGCAACCTCGATGTTTAATTTGTTAAAAGATTTATTTATAAACTGAAGGGTTAAATTACTAAACGTTAAAATAGTAATTTACTCTTTAATTAAGACAGCTAGCTTGCTTTCTTTGAAACCATGTTTAAGACACAAATCTCTAAGATATATATATTTTTTTATCTTTGAAACTAAGCTCAAATAAGATTCTATTGAGTCGACTTCACATATTAAGTTTCATATAAATACAAAACATCAAATTTATAACTAACTAGACCCCACTCCTATAAAAAAATTAAACACCATTCATAGACACGTTGGATGTATAGTTTTTTTAAGTGCAACTTTATAGATTTTCTTTTAAACAACTTAAGATACATTAAATTAGTTTTCAGCAGGTTTTGAACTCTTAAGGATCTTGTCCTTAATAGAAACAACACTTTAACTTTAATGACTTTATCAATTAGGTGTAACTACTACCCAAAATCAGCTATGGGTAGTTATAGACAACGATAGTGACTCCGTAAACTAAAAAGAATACGAGTGGAAGGATTGAAAACTTGTTTTAACTTTAAGCTATGATATTGTATCTCTATTACTATATAAATTATTTCCCATGTACAATATGATAAATTCCTATTATTTTTAAAGATGATATATGAAAAGTCAAGTTAAAATACTTAACTTTTTGTCATTTTCTTTCATTCCTACCCTTTTTCCCTTGATCAATGATATTTATGTTTAATAAATCCATACTATAAATTAATATTATATTATTTATAAATAATAAAAAATAAGCATATGGATAATAAACTCATCACATTTTACGTAAATTGTTACACGGTATTTTGGGATCGTCAATAACATACGTTAAAAATACATTCTATTGTATTTGTGTATTTGGACTAAAGGGCTTATTAGTGAACCAAAATTAATCAAATTCATAAAATATGTTTTGTAATTTTAGAGAAGTCCGTTAAAAATTTAGAGGTTCAGTATACACAGTAACAATTTGTGTTGTGTGTGTTTTTATAAATTTAAATATTCTATATGATTTTATTATAACAACTGAACATGAATTTGACGGTTTTATATTGTGTACAATGTACAAAGGCATGAGTTTACCTTGGTTTGTTCGAGCATATGATCTATATGCAATTTATTTTGTTATCAAATAATGTGTATGTATATATGTGATGTTGTGTTAGAACCAACCATACAGAGATTTGTATAAGGGTATAACCAACTATGAAAGTAAATGTTAGTTTCGTTTGGTTTGATTGCTTGTCTTTTTAGTCTTTGTCGTTTAAAGAAAGGTGATGTTTTAAGTTAACAATTAAGTTCGAACCTCTTATGGTTTATTATAAATTTTGGGACTTTTTTTTTAGAATTGCATAACTTCGAATCCAAACAAAGCTGGGTAAAAAACTCTTGAGTAAACTTCCGTTTTGCTCCCTGGGGTTTGGTCGTTTTAACGGTTTGCCCCAATCCTTTAAAAATAGCCATTTTACTCCAATAATTTGCTATGTTTTTCTATTTTGCTCCCCACCTTTAACTCCATCCAAATTGTTTGTTAACTAAAGGGTATTTTGATAACTTCAAGTATAAAACTAAGAGTATTTTGGTAAAACTAAAAATAAAGATTAAAGATTATATATTATATATGTAATAATAATATATAACAAAAACCTGATCATCTCTTTCTCTGAACCCCCTCTCTCTCTGCTATCTCTCTCTTCTCTCTTTACACTTCTCTTTTCTTCATCACCAACAACGACCACGACAAACCATCACACCCCACCACCCACACCTCACCAACCACCACATTATTAACCCTAACAACCACCACCACCTGCTACCTGCACCAATAACAACCATAACCTACCATCTTCCCAAAAAAAAACCCAACACCGCCGACATCTTCTCCAAAAAAATGTTGTTGGGGTTCCGACAAAGGCTTCAAACCTCGATTAGATGACGACGTCGTTAGGTTCCGGCGTTTAGGATTCCTCTTGGATCTCCCCTTGCCTGAAACCCTAACCACATCACCGATCGGCTTAGCGTCTTCCGGCGCCACTACCTCATCTACCGGCAGTGAAACTTCCTTCTCCTCCACGTCACCGTCATTAGGATTTTTATGTTTGATTAGATCTTCTTCTTCATCGTCGTCTTCGTAAATTTTCATCCGTTTTCGCTTCCGTTGAGTAGATCGTGCTTCATCGGATTCAGTTTGTGATCGGTGCGGCGAAGCGTGGTGGTGATCGTCCTCGTCGTCATCGCTCGGGGCTACGTACCGGCGGTTGAGCATTTTGGCTCCGGTGAGAGGTGTGAGGGTGTGTGCTTTTACGGAGAAACATATTTAATTTAATATATTTAATATCTATATAAGTAATTACTAAAATATCCTTATTTTTATGTGACAATTTACCAAAATACCCTTTTAGTTACAATCAATTTGGATAGAGTTAGAGGCGGGGAGCAAAATAGAAAAAACATAGCAAACTATTGGAGTAAAATGACTATTTTTAAAGGATTAGGACAAAACCGTTAAAACCACCAAACCACAGGGAGCAAAACGAAAGTTTACTCAAAACTCTTTGTGGAATAGGGTATCTAACCTTTGTATCTACATTGTTACAATACACAAGACAGTAGTTCTTATGTACTATGATGTTCTAAGAAATAATTTTACTCATGGTATTAGTAACCCTATTAAGTAGTTCATAGCCTAACCATAAGACAAAATCAATGATAAGCTAAAAAAAAAAGTACAACGATGTAAATTGTTGACTCCGTAGCAACGGATGGGTTTCCCACTAGATAAAAAATGTTGTAGTATACTATATAATGTTTATCATAAGGGTTTCCCACGCGTTGCAGCGCGAAGCGCGAATGTTTTTATATACACACACAACATATATATGATTTTTTAACGTTTTTAGGTTTGAATTATGTTCCCAGCCCATATTGACATATGATCTTATATGCGATTGAACGATAAACTTAAATGATAATTAATAACATATTGTGGTTGTTTTAAACTTTTAGAATTGGTTGAATCTATGAATCAATTACATGAACGATGTGTATTTTCTTGATCATAAGACATACATTATTACTAGAAATTTAGTTAATTTCAATGAACTAGTTAATTATAAAATAAACATATAGCATTCAAAAGCCGAAATATAATAACACCGAAATCACAGCTTAAAAGGTATAGATCTTTGCTCACACCAATACAATAATAATTAACCAATAACATATTAATTTACTCGCACATGTGCCAAAAAAGGTGTATAAATTAAAGAGTTCCTATTTAAGATCTAATCAAACTAGAAAATTAACAAGCCCCCACCGTTGGAAAATTTAAAGCCATTTTAAGAGCTTTAATCGGCTTGTTAAATTGAAGATATGAAGCCGAGTATAAAAAAAAAAACTATTAATATTCTATAAACTCCAAAGCCGACGTCAATATGAAAGCAAGAATTGTAACGGAAGAAACGCCAAAAGCTTTAGCCAATGAGCCGCTGCCGCTACTAGCTGCCGATTGGCTGGCTCCTGTGGTTTTTCGGCTGCACACAATTTAATAATTTTTAGAATATCGAAATTTTTTTAAAAATGAATGGGGGACTGATCAACACACAACACGGTTACATGGGCGGCATTATGTTTCTGAAAAATTATTTTTTATATATATTTTTCGTTAGTGCCACACCCACTGAGCACATATATTTATATATTTATTGTTTAGATTTAATTCGAATATTGTGTATTTAATGCATTTTTAAATAAATAAATCTTTCAAAATTGGATTTTACTCGACTTTGCTTCTTTCAAGTTCAATAATCTAAACAAATCTTTTAAATTTGGATTTTGTGAGCGCGCACAAGGTGTTTGTGAAATTGTCGCAAAGAACAAATCTTTGTTTTTTACATATATATTTATCATTATCCTTTCACTATATTTTGGTTTTGCTATGGGGTGACGCGTTTGTGCAGGGTCGTTTTAGGGGGTGGGCAATTTGGGGTTGCTACCCTCCCCTGTCTTGTAAAGGGTCGTTTCCTTTGCTTCCTGTGTTTGTTTTTTACCCCTAACTCCTCTCGAGTTAGCGATTTATTGTGTTGTTTTATTGTTTGTGTTTGACTCTTCGCATGACACCCGCGCGTAGGGGTAGAAACGTCAAGTCTGTTGGATTGCCGTCAGCCTGTGATAGTGGGTTAAGGGCTTACCCCCTTAAGCATTTCCACGAATGCAAGGATGGTAAACCGGGATCTAGTGGGTTTTTCGCCTTCTTGAACACATGCAAAGCACCCACCTTAAGACTGAAAACCGGAAGATTTATGTGAAGGAGGCTATCACTAAGGATTTGGACCTTTTTCTGGATGTGGGGGAAGTCCTAAGGGCAGGAGGCAAATGGTTATGTGAGGAGTGCATGGTTATGCATGCCCTTAGTAGGGGGTGCAAGCATGGTGATGAGATGGTGTCTTTCGCTCCAATCTCGGGGGATGTGGACGATTTCATTATTGGGATTAGGAAGCCATGCCAAGTGGTAGCCGACACTTTTACACTCTCCCCGGAAGGGGTGGCAACCGATGTTGCCCTTCTCGAGCGTGTTTTTTCCCTCCGTATTAAAACCGTTAAATGTATCCCCCCAGTTGTCGACTGGCGTTCGCTCAGGTCTTAACGGATGCCCTACGTAAAGTGGTGGCGTCTCCAGGCTCGGTTGACAACTGGGTTCAGTTGCTTTTGTTGCCAAGTTGTACCCTGAGGGTCGTCAGACCTTCTTCCAGGCACGAGCGGAGATCGGGAAATAGAAAATCCCTGCAGTGCAACAGCATCTTGCAGGCGCTTGGGTTGTGGAAAGATGGGTCTGGTTTCGCAAATTTGGTCTCTTCTCTCTTGAATAGTGGGGGGGGGGGGACGTTGGAGTTCCTAGGAGGGATTCCGGAAGGGGCGAAGACAATAAAAAGGACCCCAATATCAAGCAATGCCTGCGGAAGGTCAGGGATGGTCATTTTACGGCGGCGGTCAAAGTTTTATGTTCCAGTGGGGTTGCCCCTTTTGGAGAATCGACCATGAAAGCTCTTGTTGATAAACACCCTGTGGTGCCACCCCCATCACTGCCTTCCAACCCTATTGCCCAACCCACTATTATTGCAGCAGGAGACTGCGTGCTTAGATGTATCCGATCCTTCCCTAAAGGGACATCTTGTGGCAGAGATGGGATGCGGGCCCAACACTTGTTGGACGCTATTGGTTGTGAGGGTTCGGTAAGTTCATCGGGTCTGCTCACAGCTATTACTGGAGTCGTCAACCTATGGCTTGAGGGGCTTTGCCCTAAGGTGTTGGCCGAGTTTGTGGCCTCAGCCTCTCTCACCCCATTATTGAAACCTGATAATGGTATTAGGCCCATTGCTGTGGGGGGAATCTGGCGTAGGTTGGTCTCTAAGGTGGCTATGAAGAAGGTTATGAAGGACATGGCCCAATATTTAGGGGATTTTCAGTTAGGGGTTGGTACACCAAATGGGGCGGAGGCGGTGCTTCATAGTGCGAACAGGTTCCTGAACTCTTTTCATGAAGATGGGTCTCTGGCCTTACTTACGGTGGACTTCACCAATGCTTTCAACATGGTTGACCGCTCAGCGTTCCTCCGACAAGTTCACCAACATTGCCCATCTATCTATCGGTGGGTCCAATTCCTGTACTCCCAACCCGCTAGGTTGTATGTTGACAGCGAGTGTATTGGGGCCACCACTGGAGTGCAATAAGGAGATCCCTTGGGGCCCCTTCTCTTTGCCCTAGCCTTACACCCCCTTATCCTCTGTGTCCAGGTGCACTGTAACCTCCCCTTTCATGCTTGGTATTTGGATGATGGGACGATTATAGGTAATGCAACGGAAGTAGCTAAAGCCTTGGACATCATCAACATAGAGGGACCATCCATAGGGCTCCATCTCAATATTAAGAAAACGGAAGTTTACTGGCCATCGTGCGACGGTCTCAAGGTTCAAGACGGCCTTTTCCTGAGAGGGATAGGTAGACCTGAGAGGGGGGTTAAGCTCCTTGGGGGGGGGGGGCAGTTAGTCGAGATTCTAGTTTTATCGGGGAATTAGCAGGGCGGCGGGCATCGACAACGGTTGACATAATGAAACTCTTGCCTTGCCTCCAGGACCCTCAGTGCGAGCTTCTTCTTTTAAGGTCATGCATGGGGGTAGCTAAGGTACTGTTTGGGCTGCGGACTTGTCAACCCCACTTGATGGCAAATGCGGCATCTTGTTTTGATGATGGCCTCCGAGAGGCTATCGAAGACATTGTTGTTTGCGGGGGGTCCTACTTCGGGGACCTTCAGTGGCGTTTGGCATCGTTGCCGATGCGTCTGGGTGGTTTGGGTCTCCTCTCAGCCCGGGATGTTGGAGTTTATGCTTTTATGGCGTCTAGAGCTCAGTCATGTGTATTGCAAGACCATATCCTTCGTAACAGTGGGGTTGCTGAGCTTGACGTAGACTACCAGTAGGCCTTTGAGTACTTACGTGTCTCTCTTCTAGACTTTGATATTGACGGTTTTTCTAATATGGACACCGCCCCTCAAAGCCACAAAAAACTTTGGCGAATGCCCTATTTGGCAAAATCACTCAGAGTCTGGGAGAAGCATTTGATTTGTCTCCCCGCCAGAAGGCTGTGATTGAGTGCTTGAAAGGCCCCCATGCGCAGGACTTTTTGACTGTTATCCTGATCGAGGGGCTAGGGCAATGCATGTCGGCGGTTGAGTACAGGGCTATCCTCAAATACCGACTGGTGATCCCTATGTATCTAGAAGACGAAACCTGCCCAATCTGTCGTAAAGCCTGCTTGGATAAATACGGGGAGCATGCTATTCATTGTAAGGAGCTCCCTGGTTTCAAATATCGACATGACTGGGTGAGGGATGTTTTTGGGGACATCTTGAGGAGAGCGGGGATTTCTGCCAAGAATGAGGCCCCTGTGAATTTCCTTACAGATTCTATGGAAGGGAGATCTACGTTGAGACCAACGGATCTGCTCGTCTTTGGCTGGACGGGAGGGAAACATGCTTGTGTGGATCTCACAGGAGTCTCCCCCTTAGCTGGTTTAAGGGAAAGTGAGTTTGTAGCAGGACAAACTATAAGGAAAGCGAAATAAAAAAAGGTGGATAAACACGCTAAAGCCTGTGCTGATAATCAACATGCCTTTGTCCCTTTCGCCTTTGACACCTTTGGCTCCTTAGCACCAGAAGCTATCCGTTTGTTGACTAGGGTCCAAAAGGTTGTTTGCTCTTCAAAGGGGGGGGGGGGGGGGCAAGGGTTTGTCTTTAATAGGCTAGGGTTTGCTATTCAGAAAGGGGTAGCGGCGCAGCTTGTTGCTCGCTTACCTACGAATTTAATGTAACTCAGCCAATTTTTATATTAATGAAAAAAAATGACAAAAAAAAAAATAAAATAAAAGTCGACTTGAATGTGCTAAAAGTAAAAAAATATTCTAAATCTGGCGAATATAAGTTCTGCCATCCAAATATAAAATATGAATGTTGGCAGAGGCATAAAGATATTATTATTCCACATTTATAGTATAAATTGTTCAAAGATACATGTCTTTTTATAGAAAGTACATGCTATGGCTCATCGTAAGTTCAGAAGCAGAAGCAGAAGGGAGTAAATGAATTAGTGTAAATTACAAGGAGTTGAATGGTAAGTCTTACATAAAATATGGGACATAAAAAAAGAATTGGATTTTATGATGGGTTGATCTTATTTAACAGAAAAATTACTAATTACCCTCTGGTAACATGCTTATTTAATTTTTTTTTCTAATCTTTAAACTTATATTATATACTGTTTTTTTAACTTTTAGTATATAAATTTTAAAATAAATTTTACTTGATTTGTGATAAATGTAGCTAAAATAAACATTTCAAAAAATGTGTATTAAATTATATTAGCTATCATATTTAAAATAGTTGGTTGTGTAATTCAAATAAACAGTATGCTTTAAATAAAAAAAAACAGAAAAAAATAATAATAAAAGTTCACATTTTGAGGGTGTAATTGCCTAATTGGTAGCTTTTGAGGGTCAAAATACCCTTATATTATATCTAGACCCCATCGGTAAGTTGTATGACAGAAAATGACTAAAAACCAACAAATAACAAATTAGTACAAAACGACAAAAGAAATACCTAGCTCTTCTCAATTAAGAAATGGATATATTAGTAAATATACCTGTTCGCCGGAGTAGGGCAGAAAGCGATGACATAGTTGCCGGAATTGCACGTAAAAGTGCTCGTTCCGTCATCATACGCATAGCTATACGCCGTAGGACACGCAGTTTTAAAATACTCAGAATACGATGTCGGATTACACGTTTGTGGAGTTGAAAACGCCCCGCTGCAACAATACATTGGATCACCAAACGCCACGCAAGCACTCCTACAAGCAACCGATTCATCACCAGCGCCGGTTAACCTGAGATCCGATGGACAGTTTTTGTTCAAGTCGGCGAAACATCCAGTGACATTACAACTATCACCTGATGTTAAAAGATAAACATGTAGAGTAGAAAAATGGTTAATGCTTATTGCATTAGAAAACTATAAAAATACACTAAAGAGAAATACAAATTATATAGCCGGGCCAAAGGCTAATTAGCTAGCTGGCTATTATGCTAACGATCACCAACCTTGTGGTAGAATCATCATCGGGAGATTGTAACCGTCAACAAGGCTGACGTCATAGAAATCCAAACCATTCGCTCCGTTAAGAGTGAATTCGGCTAAGGTAGCCGGAGGTGCAGCTCCACCTCCGTTGCATTCAACGGATCCAGAGCCGCAATCGCCTGTGACACAGGTGAACCGGCCGGTGGAATCGGTTGAGCAGAGTGTACGGCCCCAAATTCGGCCGGACCAGCCGGCAGGGATGGAGATGGAGTTCGATTGGCTTGGCTGGAGTGGGAAGCCGGTAGTTGGAAGAGGAGGAGTGCCTGCACCGGAGAGGAGGCCGGTCCAGACCGGATATGAGCATTGGTTGTTGAGAGTGAATGTTGTTGATTGGATTTGATTGAATATAGATATGAGAGAGAGAGTTAGGAGAGTGAGAGAGAGGTGAAGCTTCGCCATTGATGACGTCAGTGGCGGTTATAAATCTGCAGGTGAAAGTGGAGGTAGAAGGGGAGAACTGAGAAGATGTTGTGATCGTTATGTTTCTCAGTTTCTGTAACCGTCTTAGGTCACACTCTACATGAAGATATATATATAGTGTTGGAGTTATTAGTTTGGTCCCTTTTTTTATGTATATGTATCATACTGACCCCTTTGGATATGGTTGATATTCAATATCAAGCAAAACCTATATGGATGGTATAAAATTATACTATAATACATGTTATACTCTAACAACAACCATTCCTAGCAAATCATACAAATTGTAAAAACTATCTGCGCGCTCTAAGAATGGTAGGGTGTAAACAAACTTTACTCTATCTCTAGAGATGGAAATGTATCTAGAGAGACTCAACAATAAAACAACTGACTCTAGAGAGACCATCGACTCCAATAAATATAATAACATGTTACATTTTACTTTTATCGAGAGGTTAAAGCAAAAGTGTTTATGGTCTCGTTCAGTTGATTTAATGACACAATTTTATGTTCGGAACATTCGTGTTCGTTCGTTAAGGATATAAGGTATTCATGAACGGCTCATGAACACTTATCAAACGGTATTTTTTGTTCGTTTTCATTCATTAAGGAAATGAACGTGTTCACGAACACATATAAAATAGGCGAAGGCAAGAGTGGCAAGAGGTGGATGGTGAGAGGGAGCGACGCTAGACCTTGAAGCCTAATATTTGAACGAAGGTCGGTAGTGTTTTTTTATGCGAATAATTAGAAGGAAAGTGGGCAGTGTGCATAAACAAGGTGGAGATAAGGCTTCCTGTTTTATTTGTTTGGGTGATCATAAAAATAAGAATTAAAGAATATAAAAAGTTTAGATAAAATAAATAAATGCTTAAAAATCTTTAATGAACTACATAAACAAATGAATATTACCGAACGTTCACGAACACATTACCGAACGTTCACGAATGTAATTGAACGAACGACACATTTGTTCGTGTTCGTTCATTTAACTAACCGAACGGGATTCTTGTTCATGTTCGTTCATTAATTAAACGAATGAACATAAACGAACTTCCCGCCGAACGGTTCACAAATTGTTCACTGGACGTTCGGTTCATTTACAACCTTATTCGAACCGTTAGCCGGACTGTTTGCTTTCAAAATCAAACTATATACATGTCAAACTGGGTGAACTTGTCGATATGCTTCTATTTAAATGGTTTAATTGATCCGTCGTTTATTAGTTAAAGCCTTAAAGATTTTAATGATTAATGGTTTGTTAGTTAAAGCCTTAAAAGGTAGTATATATTTTCTTTTCATTCAACAAATGGTAAATATTTTTAAACACGCTTGACAATATTATATTAATTTAATATGAAGAAACAAACACTTGCTTACAAGTATTAGGTGATAATCAAATAAGTTCAATGATTAAAACAAGTTGAAGTTTATGGCCTAAATCATGCATATTGAATCCATGTCCTACTAACATTTTTTTATATATAGATTTGACTTAACAATAATAAATCCAAGAATGTTACAATCGCGAAATACGTTTTACTATAGTGAAGTGTTGGCAAAAACATCGGTTTACAAGAAGAATACATTTATACGCTTATATTAAATTCACATATTTTAATTCGTTTCACTTCAAAAGCTAAAGAGTGTTCAACACACATGTATGTAAAAGCGTGTCAAAACCTTTTTAACAATGTTTCATATTTTGCAATTTTGATGCACTTTTGAAATGGGTTGTCACACGCAAAGATTATAATGGTTCGTCAAACCTTTATAGCAATGCATGACTTTGAAGGTTAACACACAATGCGAGCACCTTTTATGCCGTTGCGTCAAAATTTAAAACACTTTGTCATATATACAAGCGTGCATCCAACCAATTACATTGTTGCGTCCAACTTCTTAGATTTGATCACCATAGTGTTTTGTTTTGGTGTACATGCATATAACAATGTGTTTTAACCCATTAAAGTGGTGTGTCTAGCCGATTGGAAGGGTCAATTTAACTATGCATGTTTGATTCATCGTTGTAATAAGTTTTAATACACATGTATATAATGGTGCGTCCAACTTTACACAAAAAACAACAGGCTTACTACTTCTAGAATCTCCCAAACACGCGATTCTTTCATTGTCCAAGAAGGGGCTTTAGCAAGGGCCTGCCATAAACCCAAGCTATATTAGTACAAAGCGCAACTCTTATGTTTAGTTTGACTTTCCAGGTCAAACCCAAGCTACATTCTTGAATCACCCTCTTTATAGTCTTGGCAAACCATTCATCCAAATCATCCTTATAATCATTCTTGGTGATCATGATATCTAATAGGTGAGAATCATCCCTTATGATGATTAGAACCCAAGAACTCATCAAAATATGTGTGATTTGTGAGACTTCGTTTGACTTTTTAGGAAGTCAAAGTCACAAAGGAAAAGGAAAAGGAAAACGATAACGTCCCAAGAGTTTTAGATGTTCATGTGAGTTCATACAACTACTCAAACATCAAACTTATGTGATATTTGTCATATAGGACTTATGTGCATGTGATGTTAACTGCATAAGTAGATGTTCTATAATGAGATCATAGAATCTCATAGTGAGTTCTTTATGGTAGGTATGAATTGAAGAAACTGAGGCTTTCCACCTGTGTGGTTAATATTTGCATAAACTTTATTAAGAAATATATGCCTTTGATGGTTAAATGGTGGATTTTTATTTTTATTTTTTTGAACGGCAAACAGAAATTTTATACGATCTAGCAAGGTGCTAGGCACCAAAACTACAAAGAGGGAATCACAACACTACACCAAGCAAATATACACCAACAGGGACAAAAGCCCATACATGCTTAACCAAAAAAGTTAAAATTTCTCCAATCTTCCCAGGTCACTGCAGCTTCCTTTCCCCTATTTTATATCCACATGAATGCCAAGGACTTCGTTTCCTCTAGCACTTTTGTGATTACAGGAGTGGCATTGTTAAAGATGGCCTCATTTCGTGACCTCCAAATGCACCAAATAACTGTTAAAACAATAGAATGCAACGCTTTTTTCCTCTTCCTAGAGCCCGGACTGAACTCATGCAGAACCAGTAGATTGATACCAAAAGCGAAGATCGGCTGATTTTGCACCAAATAGCCACATTCTGCCAAATTATCTGAGCGAAGTGACATGACACAAAAAGATGGTCGCTAGATTCCGTGCATTCGCTACATAAAACACACGCAGTATTAGGAACATTTATATTTCTTTCAACTAAGGCAGACCTCGTTGGAAGCCTTTCTTTAACCGCCCTCCATGCCACAATCCCAACTTTTTTAGGAACCCAATTATTCCAAATAAACGGACAGTCCGGCATCGACCTATTGAACGCACTCATGATCCCCTTGACACTAGAAACCGAGAATATACCTGAATGATCCAACCTCCACACCGGTTTATCTATACCTGAAGAAATTCACTACTCCCAACTAAAAGTGCTTGTATTATTTTCTGAATGAATCAAAACAATAATCAATACATAAATACAATTATAATCTCAAAAATATGGAAACCGTAATCAGTGGCATAAATCTCGGCTAATACTCCCCCGCAGTTTGAGCGGTCATCGGACAAACGGTCAAACTGGACCTGAATGATTAAAACAGTTGCCGAGACAATCCTTTCGTAAAAATATCCGCGTATTGACACGGAGCTGGGACGTGTGATACCCGAACATGTCCAAGGCGAACCTTTTCCCGTACAAAATGAATATCGATTTCTATATGCTTCGTACGCTGATGCTGCACCGGATTATCAGACAGATATACGGCGGAGACATTATCACAAAAAACGAACGACGCCTGAAGAAGAGGAACATGCAGTTCAAGCAGTAAGTTTCGTAGCCAAGTGACTTCAGCAACAGCATTCGCAACTCCGCGGTATTCAGCCTCCGCACTGGAACGTGAACAGTTGGTTGGCGTTTAGAGGACCAAGAAAGCAAATTATTCCCAAGAAACATGCAATAGCCACTCGTAGAGCGGTGGGAATCTAGGCATCTGCTCCAATCAGCGTCGGAATATGCAACCAAAGAAGCTGTAGCAGATTTTACCATACGAATACCATAGTCCAAGGTCCCCTGTATGTATCGAATAATGCGCTTCATAAATGCATAATGAGGTTCATGTGGCTCGTGCATAAATAAGCACACCTGCTGAACTGCATAAGAGATGTCTGGACGGGTAAAAGTCAGGTACTGTAGGGCCCCCGCAAGACTGCGGTATAAAGTGGGATCATGAAAAAGTGGGCCATCCGTGGCACTTAATTTGGATGATAGATCAACGGGAGTAGCACATGGCTTGCAAGATGTCATATTGGCCCGGGAAATTATGTCTTTAGCATATTGAGCTTGATCCAAAAACAAGCCATCCTTAGTGCTAGTAACTTTGATACTCAAGAAGTGATGCAAGTTACCCAAGTCAGACATAGCAAACTCTCGTGACAGTGTCTGAATGATGTTGTGCAGCAATCTGTCAGACGAAGCTGTGAGGACAATATCATCAACATAAAGCAAAAGATATGCCATATCCTGTCCGTGGCTGTATATAAACAAAGAACTGTCACACGCACTACTCGTAAACCCGTGGGATAAGATGTAATTTGCAAAGCGTGTGTACCAAGCACGAGGAGCTTGTTTAAGCCCGTATAACGATTCTTTAACCTGCAAACAAAACCTGGAAACCGTTTATCAATAAAACCGGGGGGCTGATGCATAAAAACGGTTTCGTTTAGGTGGCCATGTAAGAAGGCATTCTTGACATCTAACTGATGAATGGGCCATGATTTGGACACGGCAAGGGATAACACAGTCCGAATAGTTGCCGGTTTTACAATCGGACTAAAGGTGTCTGCACAGTCAATGCCCACAGTTTGAGATTTGCGATTAACAACCAATCTCGCCGTATACCGTTCAAGTGAACCATCTGATTTAAATTTGTGGCGAAACCACCACATACATCTGATAACCGGTATATCTACCGGCCGAGGGACTAACTCCCATGTCTCATTTTCCTGTAAGGCAGTAAATTCAGCCTGCATGGCGCGCAACCAATTCGGGTCAGTGAAGGCCTGTTGATAGGTTTTAGGAACGGGTGAAATGGTGGTGGTATTAAGTGACTATTGGGGAGGTTTACGGCTACCGGTTTTTGAGCGGGTGGCCAGTGGGTGTGAGGAAGGAGGACGGGCAGGTTGTTGAGCTGCGGAGTGGGCTGGTTATTGGGTGGTAGTCGTAGGCTGGGGGTGGTCTGGTGGTATTCGGCTGCTGTGGGACATGTTGGCTGGGAAAAGGGGACTGGGTTGTCGGGATGGAGTTGGGGGCAGGTGGTTGTTGGGTGGTCCGTTGTCTGCTGGTGTAAGTGTAGGTGTATGGTGAAGTGGTGGTAGGCCTCGGTGGAGGTGGTGGTGGGGTAGGCGGATGGTGATGGTGGTGTTCGGGTGGTGGAGGGTGGACAGTACGGGTAAAGTGAACCCGGGTGGTGGTGTAGTGTCGTCTAGGAAACGGTAGGATGATGTGGGTGTGGGAATGGTGTAAGGGAAGACTGTTTCATCAAAGGTAACATGCCGGGATATAGAAACTTTCCCGGTAGTGGGGTCAAAGCACTGGTCCCAAAGAAATCTGGTGGGTAACCTAGAAATATGCACCGGGTGGACCTCGGGTGAAGTTTATGAGGCTGAGTGGCAGACGTGTTTGGTTAACAAACGCATCCGAAAACCCGAAGGTGGTCGTAAGTGGGGTGTCGAAGGTAGAGGGCAAAAGTTGGGGTGAAGAGATTGAGTCGTTTTGTGGGTAGGATATTATGGAGGTAGGCTGCGGTGTGGAGGGCTTCGACCCAAAAGCTAGGAGGTAGGTGTGAGTGGATAAGGAGAGCGCGAATGATGTCGTTAAGACGACGTATCATACGCTCGGCACGGCCATTTTGGGAAGAGGTTTGAGGGCAAGAGAAACGAAATAATAGACCGTGTTGGATGGCAAAGGTTTTAAATGCATTGTTGTCAAACTCACCGCCAAGGTCACACTGAAAAGTTTTTATGTTTCTATTGAATTAGGTGGCAATTAGGCGGTGAAATTTAAGAAATGTTGAAAAGGTTTCGGATTTGTATTTTAAAGGGTACAACCAAATGAAGTGTGAAAAATTATCAATCAACACCATATAATATTTATAACCTGATTTACTTAAACCTAGTGAAGTCCAAAGATCACAATGAAAAATATCAAATGGGGAAAAGGTAAATGAATTAGATGCAGAAAAAGGTAAACGTTTGCTATTAGAAAGCTGACATGAGTGACAAACACTAGGTTGTTTGTTCTTATTACAAGGTAAAGGAAAATTAAAATGACGACTATGGACATCCAAGACTTGAGCGCCGGGGTGTCCCAAATGAGCATGCCATGGATGAGATGAAGAAGTGATAAAGGCAGCTTGTGGAGGAAGTTCTGGTGGTGTGACTGGATAGAGATCCCCGGTGCTATTGTGGCGGGAAAGGAGACGCCCAGTTCGAAGGTCCTTCAAAGAAAAACCAAAGGGGTCAAATTCAATGGAAACACTATTATCACGAGTAAATCGTCTAACAGAAATTAACTTTTTAATAATTTGTGGGCAGTAAAGGATATTGGGTAGGATTAAGTGCGGTTGGGTAAGGTTAGGTAGCCTGTTCCAGGCCCTAGAACGGGCAGAGACGCGCCATTACCGACCAATATTTTACTACAAATAGGAAAAGAGTTGGAGTTTTAATTGTACCTTGCTCATCAGTGGAATGGGGGGAAGCTCCAGTATCCATAAGCTGGTTCAGGTCATAATTTAGCTGCATCGATGAGAAGGTCGCGTTCAGATCTGATGGACACAAGGGATTGTAGCCCGTGGGCTGGTTTGTGGTATAATGGGCCTGAGGAATATAGTTTCCGGTTGGTGTTTGGGCTGGACTGAAGGCAGGGGGCTGCTGGGAGTAGGCGGGTTGCTTGGGTACATGGGCTGCTGTGTGGAGGTGTAATTGGCTGCAGGGGTTTGGGCCATGGGGTATGAAGAGGGTGCAGCAGGTTGAGTGGGGTATGGGCAAGGTGGTGTGTTCCACCAAGCCCGTTATTGGGGGGTCCAACCTGGTGATGGGTTAGGGCTACCACGGCCTGAACCGTGGCCCCGGTGCCCACGTCCCCGGCCACGTCCACGGGGTCGGTTGTAATAGGGTTGTTGTAGTGTTTGCTGGTTGTAGGAGTTTGGTGTTTTCTGGTTATAACCGGTTGAAGGGTGTGGTGGGTGTTGGGTTTGCGAGTTTTGTTGTGGGGTGGTGGCAACAAGGACCGGGTGTGAGGTCTTTTGTCGGGCTTCCTGTCTAATAACCTCATCTTCCAACATGCTCCTAGCAAGATCCCAATCAGCATTGTTAGCGTTGATCAGGGAAGTTGTCACACCCAGACCCGCAGCGGAAATGGTAGTCGGGGCATGATTGGGTTTTCATCAAAGCTCATGACATTTATTATAAAGTTTCATATTTATTATTTCTTTTTAAAGGAGAATCATTACAATCAATAATACAAGTACAACATGTTCTATACATCTTTCAAGACTCATTATTTTTCTTCTAAGGCAATTTCCTATGTGTCCCTTGCTTCAACCTGTCCACCTGTATCATGTGTAAAAATAGGGTTTTTGGGTCAACAAAAAGTTGGCGAGTGAATCCTATGAAAACATTTAAACGTGTTTGCTGTATCGATTATAAAATAAAGTGCATAACCACATATGAGTAACGTAGATGTAAATTTAATCACAAAACACATAATATTAATTATTGCACACACATACACCAAATGATTGATTTTGAGGCACGCGATGTTCAACTCGTCTCCCACGAGGAATTGATGGGCCTAATGAATGATTTTGAGGCACGCGATGTTCAACTCGTCTCCCACGAGGAACTGATGGGCCTAATGAATGATTTGCACGTAACTTGACAATATGTAAACACACATCACAACAAACAATATTTACATTATAAGTTTAGATCATATAATGGTAATGACAAGAGTTTGAATAAGCGAATTAATTTAAGCGACACATGATACACCCCAAAACATGAATAAAAAAGGGAATTTGTAAGAATTCACTCACCGTGGTTGCGTTTCTTCGATTGATGATGAATGAGCACGAATTTGGATTTAACCACGAGAGAAACTAACCTAAATAATAACATAATAATTCGATAAATAAATAAACTTTTATTTGAGATTAATATTTTTAATTAATGTTCTTAATGGGATTGTTAGATTTATTTTTATGAGTTCAAGGAAATTTTCTAACTTCAAAAATATTATTTATAAGTCTTTTTAATTGATTTTTAAATAAAATAAATAAATAAAAAGAAAATAAAAATTTTGAATTTTTTTGACCGTTGACCGTTGACCGGTCGGACTGTGGAAATGTTGTGCGCTGAGTGAGGTTCGAACCCGGGACCTCTTGTACGCGTGCACGCAGCTCTACTAACTGAGCTACGTGTCTAACCCGAAATATTCTATGTTTTAATTATATATATATATATTACTTAAATGTTAATTTATTTGGTTTATATTAAAAAGGGTTTATATGTCGAACCGGTTGCAGGGACCCGGAGTCGAACTCGGGTCCTTCGGTTTGTAAGCGCACAGCCCAACCAGTTGGGCTGATCTGTTTAACTTATGGTTTATATTATTCTTATAAACTTACTGTGACTTGATCTGATTCAGTTTTAAAAATTTTGGTTTTAATTCGGAAAGTCGGTGCGTTGTAAGGTTCGAACTCGTGACGTGCGCTGTGTGATTGCACACAGTCCACCGCTGGACTGTGTGTCTAACCCGGTTTAATATCCTGTTTTAATTAAACTTATACACAATGTTCGACTTCGTCTTCTTCATTCATGACGACACAGACAAAGATGTTCGACTGTTCTTGTTTAAATCGTTCGTCGAACATATAATTGATTGAAATGTAATGGATAAAGAGAGTTACGGATTCGAATGTACCGAACAGGATGTTTTTCTCAGAACTCCGGCAAGGGTCGTCGGCTTTGATTTGTGAATTCCGTCTGAGCGGATCAATTAACAGTTTTGATCAATGAGATGTGAAACTAAGTGACTAAACAAGAGATATCAGGGGGTTTAGATTATTGTACCGTTTTACAGTGTGATTTCAGAAATTCCAGAGATTTTTCGGCGAGTGCAGAATTTCCGGCAACGTCGTCTGGAACCGATTCTGGTTGAAGGATTGAAGTTAGTATATGTCTAACAATGGATTGAAAATGAAAGAGTCGAGAAATTTACCGATTTCGTGTAAGTCTCGGTTTTCCGGTGAAAGTTCGGCGAGTGCAGAATTTCTCCGGCGAGTGCTAAGACTTCGATAAATTGTGCGATTTTGAGCGAAAAGGTTACCAGAGACTTGGGTGTGTATTTATAGGGAAGAAACAGAATGAATCGAGTCCGAATTTGATCTTGATTCGTGGTCAAAACTTTTCCGGCGGTTATGACTGGGATTGCGGGATTAGACATCGGTTATAACCGATGTCGAAGTTAATACACGCGTTCAGTCAAAGGAAACGGTCGAAGTCTCGCGAAATCGTCGATAATTCCGGCGACTGCGGATTGGGCGCGCTGATTACTGAATTTGATTTCGAGTTTTATTATAAATATTATTTGTTTTAATAGTTATCACAAACGAGTCAAGTGGCGGAGTGGTGAGATGTTTGTTTGTTTGATCCGGCTGACCCGGGTTCGAAACCTGGCAGCTTGATTTTATTTTTTTAGCACTTGTTTTTACCATTTAATGATTATAGTTTTTAAATTCTAAAATGTTTATTAATTATGTATTGTTAAAAATGTCACACCCCGACCCGCAGCGGAAAAAAAGTCGGGACATAATTGGGTTATCACCAAAGCTCATGATATTTACTAATATGTTTCATAGTTATTAAAGTCAAAATTACATTCCAAATAATCCAAACATGTCCATACAATACAAAGAAAATAACCAAACAAAATAATTCCAAGCTCTAAATCATTTTATTCTTCTAGGCCAATCCTATGTGTTTCTGGCTGCAGCGGGTTCACCTGTATCATGTGTAAAAATGGGGGTTTTTGGGTCAACATAAGTTGGCGAGTGAACCTTGTTAGATAAACATTTATTATTGATTTACTTGTTAGTTTATCAATGAAAAATTGTGCATAATCATAAATGAGCAAATATAAATAATCAAGCAGTAGCAATAGCAATCACAACTATAATATACAATAACATATGATAGCATACATTAACATACCAACATCATACGATAAAAAACATGAATGAAACTGTGCGATCAAGGCTCAATCAAACGGAGCCGATCGTATTGCATGTACTGAAAATGATAAATGTATGTGCGATCAAGGCTCAATCAAACGGAGCCGATCGTATGTTGGCACGCCAGGTTCACGCTCATAATGTAATGGGGAACTTGCTCAACGCTCATAATGTAATGGGGAGCGGCGGCCTACGAAATTGCATGTACTGAAAATAATAAATTGAATCTAACAATAACCACACAAACAGTTGAAACAAGCTGAATACACATGTTTATGATATGATGTATGCCCAATGATTTAAATATAATATATAGCAAGACACATGATACACCCTTAAAACGTGATTAAAACGGGGAATTTGTAAAGATTCACTCACATTGGGTGCGTTTGATTGGAGATGGTGAGATGCGCACGAGTTGTAAGAGCGGAACAACGAGAATTAACTAACCTAAATAATAACGGAAAATATAGTAAATGAATGGATTTTATTAAGGATTTTAATAGAATTTTTAGATATATTTTTACGAGTTTAAGGCTATTTCCTATCTTTAAAACATTATTTTTAAGTATTTTTAATTGATTTTTAAATTAAATTAAATAATTAAAAATATAAAAATATATTGACTTTTTGGGTTGACCGTTGACTTTTTGACTTTGACTGTTTGACCGGTTTATTGTGTGACTGAAATGCGCTAGGTGAGGCTCGAACTCGTGACCTCCCGTACGCGTCCACGCAGCTCTACCAACTGAGCTACGTGTCTAACCCGAAATAATTCTGTTTTTAATTATACTTATATATTAACTCAATTTATCCAAAATCCTTTTATTTTCAAAAACATTTTAATTCGTCGAACCGGTGCCACTAATAGGTCTCGAACCCGGGACCTGTGCTTTAACGTTACACACAGTCCACCGCTGGACTGTGTGTCTAACTTGGTTAATATACAAATTTTATTATACTTAACAACTAACGGAGTTAACCCGGTTCAGTTTTAAACAAAAACGCATTTTATTACATAGAGGGTGCGTGTATCAGGGATCGAACTCGGGACGTATGCGTGTTTTTGTTCGCACACAGTCCACCGCTGGACTGTGTGTCTAACCCGTTCAAAATACCAATTTTAATTATTCTTATATTGTTAGCGCAGTTCATCTTCTTCGTTGGTTTTTACAGACCGCAGATTACACCATTATATCTTGTTAATTCGATTATTAAACATTGCACAGACTAATATGAGATAGCAGAGATGATAATTAGAAGTAAATATACCGGTGAACGATTTATTACAGAATTCCAGCAAGGCGTCGGTCTCTGTTTTTATGAACTTCAACTGAGCAAATCAATTAATCGTTTTGATTAGCTAATCATGGAATTGAAGTGCTAAACAAACGTTAACAGTGTGTTTAAAGGTCCTTACCGTTTCACAGACGAAAATAAAGATTTCCAGAAATTTTCTGGCGAACTGGAATTATCCAATAACGGCGTCTGAATTCGATTTCAAGTGAAAGGTTTTAGTTAGAAATAGCTTAACAATTGTTAGACTACGACGGTATTGAAGGACTTACCGTTTTGATGAAGAATACGGTTTTTCGGCGAACTTGCAGAAATTTCCGGCGAATAAAATAAACTTCTCCGGTGGACTGTAAAGTGTGCGGAAATGTAATTGGAGGTTTGTGGAATGTTTCTGAGTCGTGAAGGAGTACAAAGATGGAAGTAAAACTGGAATTGAAGATTTTCGGTTATAAAAACCGATCCACTTCTAGAATTCAAGTTCATTCAAGGCAACTTGATTAAAAACGTCGGTATATCGGTTATACTCATTGAACCGTGAGTATTCAGATCGCCTTTGCGCGTTTGATAACCGATTTCAGTTACAATTGGCGTAACCGATTGATTTACATTCGTCTATAAGATTTATTTGTTTCCTATAGATGACAGAAAACAAACAAGTGGCGGAGTGGTTAAGCGTGTGAGTGTTAAGTCTTTGGAGTTACAACCTGGCTGACCCGGGTTCGAGTCCCGGCAGCCCCATTTTATTTTTAATTGTTTTATTTATACTTTTTATCAATTATAACTTTTATGGTTTAGTTTGTTTATTAATTATGTATCATTAAAAATTAAAATAAACATAAATAGGCAACGACACATTTATAACTTGATATTCGATTACAAACGGAGCGGGTTTGGTAAAACCCGTTTTCGACAAATATTACAGTATCCCCTACTTTTAGGAATTTCGTCCCGAAATTTAAGTAGTAGAAGTAGTAGGAAAAGATGCGGGTATTTTTCACGTATTGAGTCTTCACGTTCCCAAGTAAACTCAGGTCCCCGTTTTGACTCCCAGCGTACCCTAGAATGCGACTCCGTCGTAGACGTTTTTCTCCGAAATCCATGATCTCTACTGGTCTTTCAATAAAATGCATAGATTCATCAATCTGAATATCTTCCAGAGGAATGTGGAGGTTTTCATCAGCGAGGCACTTCTTCAAGTTTGATACGTGGAATGTGGGATGAATCCTGTTGAGTTCTTCTGGTAGATCAAGCTTGTATGCTACAGGTCCTACTCTTTCGAGTATCTTGAAAGGTCCTACGTAGCGTGGTGCTAGCTTGCCTTTTTGACCAAAACGAACTACTCCCTTCCACGGTGATACTTTTAGAAGTACATAATCACCAATGTTAAACTCTAAAGGCTTCCGTCGTTTATCTGCATAACTCTTTTGACGACTCTGAGCCGCTAGAAGATTGTTTCGAATTTGATGGATCTTGTCTGTGGTTTCTTGAATCAATTCCGGACCAGTGATTTGAGCTTCCCCAATTTCGTGCCAACATACTGGAGATCGTCACTTACGACCATATAAGGCTTCAAAAGGTGCCATGCCGATGCTTGAATGATAGCTGTTGTTGTACGAAAATTCAACTAATGGGAGATGAGCGTCCAATTTCTTTGAAGTCTATGACACATGCTCGAAGCATATCTTCAAGAGTTTGAATGGTGCGTTCAGATTGACCATCAGTTTGAGGGTGATAGGCGGTACTGAGATCTAATCGCGTATCCATAGCGGCTTGTACTGCTTGCCATGTTCGTGAAGTGAAACGACCATCACGATCAGAAATAATGCTTAACGGTACTCCATGTCGGCTTACGATTTCGCTGATATAAATACGAGCTAGCTTTTCGTTCTTGAAATCTTCGCGGATAGGAATAAAGTGAGCTGATTTTGTAAGTCGGTCAATTATTACCCATATAGTGTCATACCCACCAGAAGTGCGAGGTAACCCGGTAATGAAGTCCATGGTTATATTTTCCCACTTCCATACAGGTATTTCAGGTTGGACCAGAAGTCCTGAGGGTCTTTGGTGTTCAGCTTTCACCTTGGAACATGTAAGGCACTTAGAAACAAAAACAGCAATATCCTTTTTCATTCCAGGCCACCAATAGGTATATCGTAGGTCTTGATACATCTTATCGGCTCCTGGGTGTATAGAGTATCGCGTTTTGTGAGCTTCATTCATAAGAATTTCACGAAGATTGTTGTGGTCAGGAATCCAGATACGATATAGGTAGTACAGAATACCGTCAGATTTAGTTTCAATTTTAAGTTCAGCTCCACAGGACATCTCCTTTCGCACATCATCTTCTGTTACTGAAACATGTTGGGCTTCTCGAATTTGATCCTTAATGTCAGTTATGATTTGCGAACATAGAAGACGAATGGAGTTCGCATAACCCTTTCGACTAAGTGCATCAGCCACCACATTTGCTTTGCCAGGGTGGTACCCAATTTCACAGTCGTAGTCATTTAGAAGTTCGACCCATCTTCGTTGCCTCATGTTTAACTCCTTTTGATTGAAGATATGTTGAAGACTCTTGTGGTCAGTGTATATTTCACACTTAGTACCATAGAGATAATGTCTCCATAGAACACAACGGCTCCAAGTTCCAGGTCATGGGTGGTGTAGTTCTTCTTATGCGTCTTGAGTTGTCTCGAAGCATAAGCTATAACTTTTCCTCTTTGCATCAAAACGTTTCCTAATCCTTGCCCTGACGCGTCGCAATAGACCACAAAATCATCACAACCTTCAGGAAGAGTGAGGATTGGTGCATCACAAAGTTTTTGTTTAAGGGTTTGGAAGGCTTCTTCTTGCTTGGGTCCCCATATGAAAGGTTTTCCCTTATGAGTTAAAGCCGTGAGTGGTACATCAATGCGTGAGAAGTTTGAAATGAATCGACGATAATAACCAGCCAAACCAAGAAAAGATCTTACTTCAGTTGGTGTACGTGGCGCTTGCCATTCTTGTACCGCTTTGATCTTTGGGGGGTCGACATGTATTCCCTTGTCATTGACTACATGTCCGAGGAATTGCACTTCTTTTAACCAGAATTCGCATTTGGAGAATTTGGCGTAAAGCTTTTCATTCTCTAGAAGTGTAAGGATGAGTCGAAGATTGACGCTCATGATCAGTTTTAGATTTTGAATAAATAAGAATGTCGTCGATGAAGACTATAACAAATCGATCAAGATAAGGTTTGCTGACTCTGTTCATTAGGTGCATGAAGACTGCTGGAGCGTTGGTTAAACCAAATGGCATGACCATGAATTCATAATGACCATAACGAGTTCGAAATGCGGTCTTTGGGACGTCTTCTTCATGTACTCTAAGTTGATGATAACCAGATCGAAGGTCGATTTTTGAAAAGCAGCTTGCACCTTGAAGTTGGTCAAGAAGATCATCAATGCGAGGTAATGGATAGCGATTCTTGATTGTTAATTTGTTGAGCTCTCTGTAGTCGATGCACATACGAAACGATCCATCTTTCTTCTTTACAAAAAGGACAGGTGCACCCCAAGGCGATGAGCTAGGACGTATGAATCCCTTGTCAGTCAACTCTTGTAATTGACTGGCTAGCTCTTGCATTTCAGAGGGGGCTAAACCTATAAGGAGACTTTGCAACTGGTGTAGCACCAGGTATAAGATCAATACGGAATTCGACTTCTCTAACTGGAGGAAGTCCTGAAATGTCATCAGGAAAAACTTGCGGGAAATCTTTTACTACTGGAATGTCTTCAAGTTTCTTCTCCATGGTTCCCTTTTTGATGATATGAGCTAAAAATGCGACATAATTCTTGCGAAGATATTTTTGAGCTTGAAGACAAGACATTAAGCTGAGCCCTTTCGACGAGGTTTCTCCAAAGATTCGAAGAGTCTGACCGTTTGAAAGAGGAATACGTATAAACTTTTCACGACATACAACTTCTGCCTGATGTTGACTGAGCCAGTCCATACCAATTATGATATCAAAACTTCCCAGCTTCATAGGAATAAGGTCAACTGAGAAGTCGTGGTCGTTTAAGGTGAGTGTACAGTTGCGTATAACAGAGTTTAATGAGACCGGTTTCCCGTCTGCAACTTCTACCGTTATGGATTCCATGAGCTTATCACGATTTTGGTTTAGGATAGGTTCAAATTCTAAGGACACAAAACTTTTATCCGCGCCAGTATCAAAAAACATGGATGCATATCTACCATTTATAAGGAACGTACCGTTAACCACATTACCGTCAGCTCTAGCCTGATTAGCGTTGATATTGAAAGCTCTTCCTCTTGCAGGTGGAGGAGCTTGGTTCGCTTGATTCACCGGGTTGGCTTGGGTGTCACACCCCGACCCGCAGCGGAAATAAGAGTCGGGGCATAATTGGGTTATCACCAAAGCACATGACATTTACTATTATGTTTCATAATTAAATGAAGTCAAAGTTACATTTCTCAAACCTTCAAACATGTTCATTCATTACAAAGGAAAATAACCAAACATAATAATCCAAACACTAAATCGTTTTATTTCTTCTAATCCAGGCCCTACGTGTTCCTAGCTGCTGCTGGTTCACCTGTATCATGTGTAAAAATGGGGGGTTTTTGGGTCAACATAAGTTGGCGAGTGAACCTTATAGATAAACATTTAATAATGATTTTCTGGTTAGTTTATCAATAAAATATTGTGCATAATCATAAAAGAGCATATGTATGAAATCAAGCAATGGCAACATCGGTTACAATTATAACATACATTAACAATTGATAACATACATGATCATACCAACATCATATGATAATTAACATAAATGAACTGTGAGATCAAGGCTCAATCAAACGGAGCCGATCGTATTGCATGAACTGAAAATGTAAATTTAACTGTGTGCTCAAGGCTCAATCAAACGGAGCCGAGCGTATTGCATGAACTTGAAATGTAAATAACCGATCAAGGCTCAATCAAACGGAGCCGATCGTGCGGGCACGCCCTGATCAACCGCATAATAAAATGGGGATCAAACTCAACCTCGAGGTATGGGGAGCTACGGCCTCAGCAATTGCATGTACTGAAATAATAACTTGCAAACAATTCTAACTACTGAGCAGCAATAACTAACACACATGTCATGATATGATATATGCACAATAACTTAGTTATAATAAGTAAATGAATAAGACACATGATACACCCCAATAATGTGATTAAAACGGGGAATTTGAAGGGTTCACTCACATTGGGTGCGTTGGATTTGAATTGGTGAGATGCGCACGATTTAGATGAAACGAGTTAACGAGGAATCACTGACCTAAATAATAATAGGAAAAATATATTAAATGGATGGATTTTATTAAAGATTTTTAATGGAATTTTTGGATATATTTTTGTGAGTTTATGGCTATTTTCCATCCTTAAAAATGTTATTTTTAAGTATTTTTAATTGATTTTTAATTTAAATAAAACCAATAATTATTTAAAAAAAATAATATTTTTTTTTACTGTTTGACCGTTGACCGTTGACCGGTTCGGTCAGCGGTAATTCTTGCGCCGAGTGGGATTCGAACCTGTGACCTTCCGTTCACACGCACGTAGCTCTACCAACTGAGCTACGTGACTAACCCGTTAGAAATCTAGTTTTAATTATATTAATACACTTATTCGAATTTACCGAAAATTCCTTTATTTTACAAAACGTTTTATTCTCATTGAACCGGTGTTTGGGACGGGACTCGATCGCGTGACGTGCAGTTTGTGTTGCACACAGTCCACCGCTGGACTGTGTGTCTAACCCGGTTATATTCTTGAATTATATTATACTTAACAACTACTCAATCTAACCCGGTTAGTTTTATGAATAAAAAGGGAATGTTATTACGCAGTGTGTGTGTAGTAAGGATCGAACTCGGGACTCGTATATAAACTTTGCACACAGTCCACCGCTGGACTGTGTGTCTAACCCGTTAATTATCCGAGTTTTAATTATTCTTATCCCGTTTTTAGATTCGTCTTCTTCGTTATGATTACTGGTTTTTACTCAGACAACTGATTCATGGCTCTACTACTTAAATATCATGCCTACTAGTTTGAATGAACAAACCGAACAGTTTGGGGACAAGAAATACCGGACAGGTCGTCTTCTTCAGGAAGTCCGGCGAGAATAGGCAACTCCGTTTTTGAAACTTCGGCTGAGAGGGCTAATCAACAGAATTAAAGAATTAGATTTGAAATTGAACCAGAGTACATGAATTATTAGCACGATTGAATGTGTTTACCGTCAACTAGCGTGGTTCCGGCAAATCCCAGAATTTCTCCGGCGAAACCAGAAATCCAGCAAAGTCTTCTATGACTGACTTTGAGTGACGGAATAATGTTAGTAGGGTCCCAACAATAGATTGAAACAGCAAGAGAGGAAATTCTTACTGATTTATGTTGAACACGGTTTTCCGGCGAGAATTGCAGAAAATTCCGGCGACAGTTTTCTTGAGCTCAAAAGACTTGAAAACGCGACGAAAAGGAATTGGAGTGTATTTGAGACAGTTCTGAATCGTATAAATGATTGGAAACAGAATTATTTGAAACTTGAATGTCTTTCGGTTTCAAAACCCAAAATTCGAAGTTCATTAAATCTGAACTTTAATTAGAAACCGATATGCGTCGGTTATAAGTTAACTAAACGAACGAAAACTGATTTGACGATTTGGCTTACCGATTTTCCGTTATTCAGATATCAATAACCGTTAAACCGAGTTTGCGTATAAAATTTAATTGTTTTCATAATACTAACAGAAAACAACTGGTGGCGGAGTGGTTTGGAGACGGGAAGTTAAATCGTTGGAGGCAGTTGACCCGGGTTCGAGTCCGGTCAGCTCCAACTATTTTTTATTTATTTTATTTTGACTTTTTATCAAATATAATTTTTATAGTTGAGTTTATATATTAATTATGTAACGTTTAAACTCAAAATACTCATAAATACTTAATGAAATTTCGTAACTTGGTATTTGATTACAAAACGGAGCGGGTTTTGGAGACCCGATTTATACAAATGTTACAGTATCCCCTACTTTTAGGAATTTCGTCCCGAAATTCAAACAGTTGAAGTAGTAGGGAAAAGATGAGGGTATTTTTCACGCATTGAGTCTTCACGTTCCCAAGTAAACTCAGGTCCCCGTTTCGACTCCCAGCGTACCCTAACAATAGGAATGCGACTTCGACGTAGACGCTTTTCTCCATAGTCCATAATCTCTACTGGCCTTTCGATAAAATGCATGGATTCATCAATCTGAATATCCTCCAGTGGAATATGAAGATTCTCATCAGCGAGGCACTTCTTCAAGTTCGACACGTGGAATGTGGGATGAATTCTGTCGAGTTCTTCCGGTAGATCAAGCTTGTAAGCTACAGGACCTACTCTTTCGAGTATCTTGAAAGGTCCTACGTAACGTGGTGCTAGCTTTCCCTTCTGACCAAAACGAACTACTCCCTTCCACGGTGATACTTTTAAAAGCACATGATCACCCACGCTAAACTCCAAGGGCTTCCGACGTTTATCTGCGTAACTCTTTTGACGACTTTGAGCCGCTAGAAGATTGTTTCGAATTTGATGAATCTTATCTGTTGTTTCTTGGATTAATTCCGGACCAGTAATTTGAGCTTCCCCAATTTCGTGCCAACAAACAGGAGATCGACACTTTCGACCATATAAAGCTTCAAAAGGTGCCATGCCGATGCTAGAATGATAACTGTTGTTGTACGAAAATTCGACTAACGGTAGGTGGGCGTCCCAATTTCCCTTGAAGTCTATGACACATGCTCTAAGCATGTCCTCAAGGGTTTGAATGGTTCGCTCAGACTGTCCATCAGTTTGGGGATGATAGGCGGTACTGAGATCTAGTCGAGTGCCCATAGCGGATTGTACTGCCTGCCATGTCCGTGAGGTGAAACGACCATCACGATCAGAAATAATACTTAATGGAACTCCATGACGGCTGACGATTTCGCTGATATAAATACGAGCAAGCTTTTCGTTCTTGAAATCTTCCCGAATAGGAATAAAGTGAGCTGATTTTGTGAGTCGGTCTATAATCACCCATATAGTATCATACCCACTAGAAGTGCGAGGTAACCCGGTAATAAAATCCATGGTTATATTTTCCCACTTCCAGACAGGTATTTCAGGTTGGATCAGAAGTCCTGAGGGTCTTTGGTGTTCAGCCTTTACTTTAGAACAAGTGAGACACTTGGAAACAAAAACAGCAACATCTTTCTTCATTCCAGGCCACCAATAGGTGTACCGTAGGTCTTGATACATCTTATCGGCTCCTGGGTGTATAGAATATCGCGACTTATGGGCTTCATGCATGAGTGTTTCACGAAGATTGACATGGTTAGGAATCCATATACGATCTAAGTAATACAAAATACCATCAGATTTAGTTTCCAGCTTTAGCTCGGCTCCACAGGACATCTCCTTTTGTACATCTTCCTCTGTTATTGAGACGTGTTGAGCTTCACGAATTTGATCCTTAATTTTGGTTATAATTTGTGAACATAGAATATGAATGGAGTTCGCATAACCCTTTCGACTAAGTGCATCAGCCACCACATTTGCTTTACCAGGGTGATATTTGATTTCACAGTCGTAATCATTTAGAAGTTCGACCCATCTTCGTTGCCTCATATTTAACTCTTTCTGATTGAAGATATGTTGAAGACTCTTGTGGTCAGTGTATATTTCACACTTCGTACCATAAAGATAATGTCTCCATATCTTAAGAGCGAATACAACGGCTCCAAGTTCAAGGTCATGAGTGGTGTAGTTCTTCTCGTGTGTCTTGAGTTGCCTTGAGGCATAAGCTATGACTTTTCCTCTTTGCATGAGAACGCATCCCAATCCTTGCCCTGACGCGTCGCAATAGACTACAAAATCATCACAACCTTCAGGAAGAGTGAGGATTGGTGCATCACAAAGTCTTTGCTTGAGGGTTTGAAAAGCTTCTTCTTGCTTGGGCCCCCATACAAATGGTTTCCCTTTATGGGTTAAAGCCGTGAGTGGCACCGCAATGCGAGAGAAGTTTGAAATGAATCGACGATAGTAACCAGCAAGTCCAAGAAAAGACCTTACTTCAGTTGGCGTACGTGGAGCTTGCCATTCTTGAACTGCTTTGATCTTTGATGGGTCCACATGTATTCCTTTGTCATTGACTACATGCCCAAGAAATTGCACCTCTTTTAACCAGAATTCACATTTAGAGAACTTGGCATAAAGCTTTTCCTTTTCTAGAAGTGTAAGAACAAGTCGCAGATGACGCTCATGATCAGCTTTGGATTTTGAATAGATAAGAATATCGTCAATGAACACAATAACAAATCGATCAAGGTAAGGTTTGCAGACTCTATTCATTAGGTCCATGAAAACAGCTGGTGCGTTGGTTAATCCAAACGGCATAACCATGAATTCATAGTGACCATATCGAGTTCGAAAAGCAGTTTTAGGGACGTCTTCTTCATGCACCCTAAGCTGATGATAGCCCGATCGGAGGTCGATTTTCGAAAAGCAACTGGCACCTTGTAGTTGGTCAAGGAGGTCATCTATACGAGGTAAAGGATATCGATTTTTGATAGTTAACTTGTTGAGCTCTCTGTAATCGATGCACATGCGAAAAGATCCATCCTTCTTCTTTACAAAAAGTACAGGTGCACCCCAAGGCGATGAGCTGGGGCGTATAAATCCCTTGTCAGTCAACTCTTGCAATTGACTGGCTAGCTCCTGCATTTCAGAGGGGGCTAACCTATATGGAGATTTTGCCACTGGTGTAGCACCAGGTATAAGATCGATACGAAACTCGACATCTCTGACTGGAGGAAGTCCTGAAATGTCGTCAGGGAAAACTTGTGGAAAATCTTTTACAACAGGAATATCTTCAAGTTTCTTTTCTGCGGTCCCCTTCTTGATGATATGGGCTAAAAACGCGACATAATTCTTGCGAAGGTATTTCTGAGCTTGATGACAAGACATTAAGTTGAGTCCCTTCGCCGAGGTTTCTCCAATAATTCGAAGAGTCTGACCGTTTGAAAGAGGAATACGAATAAATTTCTCACGACATACAACTTCCGCATTATGCTGACTGAGCCAATCCATTCCGACTATGATGTCGAAACTTCCCAGCTTCATAGGAATAAGATCAACCGAGAAATCGTGGTCGTTTAGGGTGAGCGTACAGTTGCGTAAAATAGAGTTTAACGAAACTGGTTTTCCATCTGCAACTTCCACTGTTATGGATTCCGCGAGCTTATCTCGATTTTTACTTAAGATAGGTTCAAACTCTAATGACACGAAACTTCTATCCGCACCAGTATCAAATAACATAGAGGCATATCTACCATTTATAAGAAACGTACCGTTGACCACATTGCCGTCAGCCCTGGCCTGGTTTGCGTTAATATTGAAAGCCCTTCCTCTAGCAGGTGGAGGAGCTTGGTTTGCTTGGTTCACAGGGTTGGCTTGGGCCTGAGCATGAATAATATTGACTAGTCTTGGACATGTGTTCCTGAAATGACTTGGATCTCCACAGTTGAAACATGCCCGCATAGGTTGACCCATAGGGTAGTTGGGTTGATAGTATGTTTGGGCTAAATGTTGAGTGGGTGGAAATGGTTGTTGTTGTTGGGCTTGACCCATAAATTGTTGGTGGGTTTGGGTTATAGGTGGGTGGCGGTTTGTTCGCTGAGGTGCGCGGCAGTGTTGTACAATGTGTCCAGCGCGACCGCAGCTGGTACAGTATTGGCAAGGATAGTCAGGGGAGTGGTGATACTGACAACGGTTACATTTTGGTAGTGGTCCTGTGTATGGTCTTTTGTATGGCGCGGGTGGAGGAGTGGCTTGAGTGATGGGTGCAGCAGGAACAGGGGTGTTGGTGTGGGTGACTGCAAAGTTCCTGTTGTTACGCTTCCTCTTGTTAGCAAATTTAGAGGAAGGAGTGTGGTGGTTTGAGGTTTGTCCCTCAGCAGGGGTTTTCTTCTTTTCCTCCTTGAACTTCCCATTACGAATTCGGTTTTCGGTCAGTTCTGTCGCCAATTCCATGGCAGTTTCTAGTGTTACCGGTGAAACGCTGAGGACCGAATCTTGGATTTTCGAGGGAAGTCCTCGAATGTAATGTTCGATCAGACGGTAGGTTGGAGTGAATAAGTTTGGTACCATCTGGTTCAACTCCAAGAACCGTTTGTTGTAAGTAGTGTGATCACCATCTTTTTGCTTCAGGGCATGAAATTCATCTTCCAATTTCTTAATCTCACTCCTAGGACAGAATCGCCTAGTCATGATTTCCCTTAACTCCTCCCAAGTTAAGGACATCGCATCTTCCATTCCCCTCTTTCCCTTCTCAGTATTCCACCAAGTGAGAGCTACCCCAAGTAGTCTCCCGGTGGCATAACGAACTTTGCGATCCTCAGGACAATCGCAGCTTAAGAAAACGTTTTCCATCTCCTCGAACCAACGCTGGAGAGCAGTGACTCCCTCAGTCCCTTCGAATTTTGGGGGATCGCAAGACTTAAAATGTTTGTAGGTGCATTTGCCGGTGGGAGGGTCGTTGATGATCTGATCCTGTTGTTGAGGAGGGTTAGTAGGATTTGCAGCAAGAGCTTGTTGTACTTGTACTACGATGTCAGGTAATATCGTGGCCATTTGGTTGGCGATATGAGTGGCCAATCGTTCCTGAGACTTTTCCGATTTCCTACTCCTTCGATGCGATCTATACGACATCTACAGGATCATAAAATGAGAAGATTGTGAGTTTATGGTATATTTTAGGTGTCATGTGTCAAAAAAAAAAATGAAAATAACATAAATATCAATAATGCAACTACATCCGAAGGATGTCTTGGGTTCGCTCATGTTGGGCCTCAAATGTCCCCCATACCTTCACCTATATAGTCATGTGGGCCCCCATGGCTATTGGTTTGGTAGGATTCACATTAGTATTGGCAATTTAACACTCGCATCCCCCGAATGCTAACCACAAAATATGTTCATGAGATGTTTGGTCGGAACGTGTCCAGGTGTAGACACAATGACAACTCAAAGTGGGATTAGCTCTCACGACGTTTGGTATAGCATGCTTTGGCCTAATAGGTATTTCGTACTCTCATCGTTGGTCCCCAGGTAGGCAAACTGGTCCTTTATTTTGGATTTATACGAATGCCAGCCTAGACAGGACGTTCCGACTACCGGTACTAGTACCCTTCCAGTTACTACATGCCCGTCATGAGAACTCACTTTGATGAGATTTGAAAACACGAAAATCGTTGTAGAATCAATCATGATGTGGTGTGTGCTTGCATGGATGTGATATGTTATGATCATACGATTTCATGATGAGCATTATTTGATAATACATACTTATGAACATGCTTGAACAATATCAAATGTAACATTTTAACATAAACATATAAACATCATGAAATTTGGCATATAACACACAAAATTCCTATAAGTTTCTAATCGACTATAGTATAGGCTCTAAGGGTCTAATAACCTATCCTATATCCCTATAGTCATGGCTCTGATACCAATCTGTCACACCCCGACCCGCAGCGGAAATAAGAGTCGGGGCATAATTGGGTTATCACCAAAGCACATGACATTTACTATTATGTTTCATAATTAAATGAAGTCAAAGTTACATTTCTCAAACCTTCAAACATGTTCATTCATTACAAAGGAAAATAACCAAACATAATAATCCAAACACTAAATCGTTTTATTTCTTCTAATCCAGGCCCTACGTGTTCCTAGCTGCTGCTGGTTCACCTGTATCATGTGTAAAAATGGGGGGTTTTTGGGTCAACATAAGTTGGCGAGTGAACCTTATAGATAAACATTTAATAATGATTTTCTGGTTAGTTTATCAATAAAATATTGTGCATAATCATAAAAGAGCATATGTATGAAATCAAGCAATGGCAACATCGGTTACAATTATAACATACATTAACAATTGATAACATACATGATCATACCAACATCATATGATAATTAACATAAATGAACTGTGAGATCAAGGCTCAATCAAACGGAGCCGATCGTATTGCATGAACTGAAAATGTAAATTTAACTGTGTGCTCAAGGCTCAATCAAACGGAGCCGAGCGTATTGCATGAACTTGAAATGTAAATAACCGATCAAGGCTCAATCAAACGGAGCCGATCGTGCGGGCACGCCCTGATCAACCGCATAATAAAATGGGGATCAAACTCAACCTCGAGGTATGGGGAGCTACGGCCTCAGCAATTGCATGTACTGAAATAATAACTTGCAAACAATTCTAACTACTGAGTAGCAATAACTAACACACATGTCATGATATGATATATGCACAATAACTTAGTTATAATAAGTAAATGAATAAGACACATGATACACCCCAATAATGTGATTAAAACGGGGAATTTGAAGGGTTCACTCACATTGGGTTGCGTTGGATTTGAATTGGTGAGATGCGCACGATTTAGATGAAACGAGTTAACGAGGAATCACTGACCTAAATAATAATAGGAAAAATATATTAAATGGATGGATTTTATTAAAGATTTTTAATGGAATTTTTGGATATATTTTTGTGAGTTTATGGCTATTTTCCATCCTTAAAAATGTTATTTTTAAGTATTTTTAATTGATTTTTAATTTAAATAAAACCAATAATTATTTAAAAAAAATAATATTTTTTTTACTGTTTGACCGTTGACCGTTGACCGTTGACCGGTTCGGTCAGCGGTAATTCTTGCGCCGAGTGGGATTCGAACCTGTGACCTTCCGTTCACACGCACGTAGCTCTACCAACTGAGCTACGTGACTAACCCGTTAGAAATCTAGTTTTAATTATATTAATACACTTATTCGAATTTACCGAAAATTCCTTTATTTTACAAAACGTTTTATTCTCATTGAACCGGTGTTTGGGACGGGACTCGATCGCGTGACGTGCAGTTTGTGTTGCACACAGTCCACCGCTGGACTGTGTGTCTAACCCGGTTATATTCTTGAATTATATTATACTTAACAACTACTCAATCTAACCCGGTTAGTTTTATGAATAAAAAGGGAATGTTATTACGCAGTGTGTGTGTAGTAAGGATCGAACTCGGGACTCGTATATAAACTTTGCACACAGTCCACCGCTGGACTGTGTGTCTAACCCGTTAATTATCCGAGTTTTAATTATTCTTATCCCGTTTTTAGATTCGTCTTCTTCGTTATGATTACTGGTTTTTACTCAGACAACTGATTCATGGCTCTACTACTTAAATATCATGCCTACTAGTTTGAATGAACAAACCGAACAGTTTGGGGACAAGAAATACCGGACAGGTCGTCTTCTTCAGGAAGTCCGGCGAGAATAGGCAACTCCGTTTTTGAAACTTCGGCTGAGAGGGCTAATCAACAGAATTAAAGAATTAGATTTGAAATTGAACCAGAGTACATGAATTATTAGCACGATTGAATGTGTTTACCGTCAACTAGCGTGGTTCCGGCAAATCCCAGAATTTCTCCGGCGAAACCAGAAATCCAGCAAAGTCTTCTATGACTGACTTTGAGTGACGGAATAATGTTAGTAGGGTCCCAACAATAGATTGAAACAGCAAGAGAGGAAATTCTTACTGATTTATGTTGAACACGGTTTTCCGGCGAGAATTGCAGAAAATTCCGGCGACAGTTTTCTTGAGCTCAAAAGACTTGAAAACGCGACGAAAAGGAATTGGAGTGTATTTGAGACAGTTCTGAATCGTATAAATGATTGGAAACAGAATTATTTGAAACTTGAATGTCTTTCGGTTTCAAAACCCAAAATTCGAAGTTCATTAAATCTGAACTTTAATTAGAAACCGATATGCGTCGGTTATAAGTTAACTAAACGAACGAAAACTGATTTGACGATTTGGCTTACCGATTTTCCGTTATTCAGATATCAATAACCGTTAAACCGAGTTTGCGTATAAAATTTAATTGTTTTCATAATACTAACAGAAAACAACTGGTGGCGGAGTGGTTTGGAGACGGGAAGTTAAATCGTTGGAGGCAGTTGACCCGGGTTCGAGTCCGGTCAGCTCCAACTATTTTTTATTTATTTTATTTTGACTTTTTATCAAATATAATTTTTATAGTTTGAGTTTATATATTAATTATGTAACGTTTAAACTCAAAATACTCATAAATACTTAATGAAATTTCGTAACTTGGTATTTGATTACAAAACGGAGCGGGTTTTGGAGACCCGATTTATACAAATGTTACAGTATCCCCTACTTTTAGGAATTTCGTCCCGAAATTCAAACAGTTGAAGTAGTAGGGAAAAGATGAGGGTATTTTTCACGCATTGAGTCTTCACGTTCCCAAGTAAACTCAGGTCCCCGTTTCGACTCCCAGCGTACCCTAACAATAGGAATGCGACTTCGACGTAGACGCTTTTCTCCATAGTCCATAATCTCTACTGGCCTTTCGATAAAATGCATGGATTCATCAATCTGAATATCCTCCAGTGGAATATGAAGATTCTCATCAGCGAGGCACTTCTTCAAGTTCGACACGTGGAATGTGGGATGAATTCTGTCGAGTTCTTCCGGTAGATCAAGCTTGTAAGCTACAGGACCTACTCTTTCGAGTATCTTGAAAGGTCCTACGTAACGTGGTGCTAGCTTTCCCTTCTGACCAAAACGAACTACTCCCTTCCACGGTGATACTTTTAAAAGCACATGATCACCCACGCTAAACTCCAAGGGCTTCCGACGTTTATCTGCGTAACTCTTTTGACGACTTTGAGCCGCTAGAAGATTGTTTCAAATTTGATGAATCTTATCTGTTGTTTCTTGGATTAATTCCGGACCAGTAATTTGAGCTTCCCCAATTTCGTGCCAATAAACAGGAGATCGACACTTTCGACCATATAAAGCTTCAAAAGGTGCCATGCCGATGCTAGAATGATAACTGTTGTTGTACGAAAATTCGACTAACGGTAGGTGGGCGTCCCAATTTCCCTTGAAGTCTATGACACATGCTCTAAGCATGTCCTCAAGGGTTTGAATGGTTCGCTCAGACTGTCCATCAGTTTGGGGATGATAGGCGGTACTGAGATCTAGTCGAGTGCCCATAGCGGATTGTACTGCCTGCCATGTCCGTGAGGTGAAACGACCATCACGATCAGAAATAATACTTAATGGAACTCCATGACGGCTGACGATTTCGCTGATATAAATACGAGCAAGCTTTTCGTTCTTGAAATCTTCCC
Source organism: Scalesia atractyloides (assembly GCA_947069175.1). Lineage (NCBI taxonomy): Eukaryota > Viridiplantae > Streptophyta > Magnoliopsida > Asterales > Asteraceae > Scalesia > Scalesia atractyloides. The sequence goes on along the minus strand of CAMTDV010000015.1, from coordinate 74,038,137 downwards.
GAATAGGAATAAAGTGAGCTGATTTTGTGAGTCGGTCTATAATCACCCATATAGTATCATACCCACTAGAAGTGCGAGGTAACCCGGTAATAAAATCCATGGTTATATTTTCCCACTTCCAGACAGGTATTTCTGGTTGGATCAGAAGTCCTGAGGGTCTTTGGTGTTCAGCCTTTACTTTAGAACAAGTGAGACACTTGGAAACAAAAACAGCAACATCTTTCTTCATTCCAGGCCACCAATAGGTGTACCGTAGGTCTTGATACATCTTATCGGCTCCTGGGTGTATAGAATATCGCGACTTATGGGCTTCATGCATGAGTGTTTCACGAAGATTGACATGGTTAGGAATCCATATACGATCTAAGTAATACAAAATACCATCAGATTTAGTTTCCAGCTTTAGCTCGGCTCCACAGGACATCTCCTTTTGTACATCTTCCTCTGTTATTGAGACGTGTTGAGCTTCACGAATTTGATCCTTAATTTTGGTTATAATTTGTGAACATAGAATATGAATGGAGTTCGCATAACCCTTTCGACTAAGTGCATCAGCCACCACATTTGCTTTACCAGGGTGATATTTGATTTCACAGTCGTAATCATTTAGAAGTTCGACCCATCTTCGTTGCCTCATATTTAACTCTTTCTGATTGAAGATATGTTGAAGACTCTTGTGGTCAGTGTATATTTCACACTTCGTACCATAAAGATAATGTCTCCATATCTTAAGAGCGAATACAACGGCTCCAAGTTCAAGGTCATGAGTGGTGTAGTTCTTCTCGTGTGTCTTGAGTTGCCGTGAGGCATAAGCTATGACTTTTCCTCTTTGCATGAGAACGCATCCCAATCCTTGCCCTGACGCGTCGCAATAGACTACAAAATCATCACAACCTTCAGGAAGAGTGAGGATTGGTGCATCACAAAGTCTTTGCTTGAGGGTTTGAAAAGCTTCTTCTTGCTTGGGCCCCCATACAAATGGTTTCCCTTTATGGGTTAAAGCCGTGAGTGGCACCGCAATGCGAGAGAAGTTTGAAATGAATCGACGATAGTAACCAGCAAGTCCAAGAAAAGACCTTACTTCAGTTGGCGTACGTGGAGCTTGCCATTCTTGAACTGCTTTGATCTTTGATGGGTCCACATGTATTCCTTTGTCATTGACTACATGCCCAAGAAATTGCACCTCTTTTAACCAGAATTCACATTTAGAGAACTTGGCATAAAGCTTTTCCTTTTCTAGAAGTGTAAGAACAAGTCGCAGATGACGCTCATGATCAGCTTTGGATTTTGAATAGATAAGAATATCGTCAATGAACACAATAACAAATCGATCAAGGTAAGGTTTGCAGACTCTATTCATTAGGTCCATGAAAACAGCTGGTGCGTTGGTTAATCCAAACGGCATAACCATGAATTCATAGTGACCATATCGAGTTCGAAAAGCAGTTTTAGGGACGTCTTCTTCATGCACCCTAAGCTGATGATAGCCCGATCGAGGTCGATTTTCGAAAAGCAACTGGCACCTTGTAGTTGGTCAAGGAGGTCATCTATACGAGGTAAAGGATATCGATTTTTGATAGTTAACTTGTTGAGCTCTCTGTAATCGATGCACATGCGAAAAGATCCATCCTTCTTCTTTACAAAAAGTACAGGTGCACCCCAAGGCGATGAGCTGGGGCGTATAAATCCCTTGTCAGTCAACTCTTGCAATTGACTGGCTAGCTCCTGCATTTCAGAGGGGGCTAACCTATATGGAGATTTTGCCACTGGTGTAGCACCAGGTATAAGATCGATACGAAACTCGACATCTCTGACTGGAGGAAGTCCTGAAATGTCGTCAGGGAAAACTTGTGGAAAATCTTTTACAACAGGAATATCTTCAAGTTTCTTTTCTGCGGTCCCCTTCTTGATGATATGGGCTAAAAACGCGACATAATTCTTGCGAAGGTATTTCTGAGCTTGATGACAAGACATTAAGTTGAGTCCCTTCGCCGAGGTTTCTCCAATAATTCGAAGAGTCTGACCGTTTGAAAGAGGAATACGAATAAATTTCTCACGACATACAACTTCCGCATTATGCTGACTGAGCCAATCCATTCCGACTATGATGTCGAAACTTCCCAGCTTCATAGGAATAAGATCAACCGAGAAATCGTGGTCGTTTAGGGTGAGCGTACAGTTGCGTAAAATAGAGTTTAACGAAACTGGTTTTCCATCTGCAACTTCCACTGTTATGGATTCCGCGAGCTTATCTCGATTTTTACTTAAGATAGGTTCAAACTCTAATGACACGAAACTTCTATCCGCACCAGTATCAAATAACATAGAGGCATATCTACCATTTATAAGAAACGTACCGTTGACCACATTGCCGTCAGCCCTGGCCTGGTTTGCGTTAATATTGAAAGCCCTTCCTCTAGCAGGTGGAGGAGCTTGGTTTGCTTGGTTCACAGGGTTGGCTTGGGCCTGAGCATGAATAATATTGACTAGTCTTGGACATGTGTTCCTGAAATGACTTGGATCTCCACAGTTGAAACATGCCCGCATAGGTTGACCCATAGGGTAGTTGGGTTGATAGTATGTTTGGGCTAAATGTTGAGTGGGTGGAAATGGTTGTTGTTGTTGGGCTTGACCCATAAATTGTTGGTGGGTTTGGGTTATAGGTGGGTGGCGGTTTGTTCGCTGAGGTGCGCGGCAGTGTTGTACAATGTGTCCAGCGCGACCGCAGCTGGTACAGTATTGGCAAGGATAGTCAGGGGAGTGGTGATACTGACAACGGTTACATTTTGGTAGTGGTCCTGTGTATGGTCTTTTGTATGGCGCGGGTGGAGGAGTGGCTTGAGTGATGGGTGCAGCAGGAACAGGGGTGTTGGTGTGGGTGACTGCAAAGTTCCTGTTGTTACGCTTCCTCTTGTTAGCAAATTTAGAGGAAGGAGTGTGGTGGTTTGAGGTTTGTCCCTCAGCAGGGGTTTTCTTCTTTTCCTCCTTGAACTTCCCATTACGAATTCGGTTTTCGGTCAGTTCTGTCGCCAATTCCATGGCAGTTTCTAGTGTTACCGGTGAAACGCTGAGGACCGAATCTTGGATTTTCGAGGGAAGTCCTCGAATGTAATGTTCGATCAGACGGTAGGTTGGAGTGAATAAGTTTGGTACCATCTGGTTCAACTCCAAGAACCGTTTGTTGTAAGTAGTGTGATCACCATCTTTTTGCTTCAGGGCATGAAATTCATCTTCCAATTTCTTAATCTCACTCCTAGGACAGAATCGCCTAGTCATGATTTCCCTTAACTCCTCCCAAGTTAAGGACATCGCATCTTCCATTCCCCTCTTTCCCTTCTCAGTATTCCACCAAGTGAGAGCTACCCCAAGTAGTCTCCCGGTGGCATAACGAACTTTGCGATCCTCAGGACAATCGCAGCTTAAGAAAACGTTTTCCATCTCCTCGAACCAACGCTGGAGAGCAGTGACTCCCTCAGTCCCTTCGAATTTTGGGGGATCGCAAGACTTAAAATGTTTGTAGGTGCATTTGCCGGTGGGAGGGTCGTTGATGATCTGATCTGTTGTTGAGGAGGGTTAGTAGGATTTGCAGCAAGAGCTTGTTGTACTTGTACTACGATGTCAGGTAATATCGTGGCCATTTGGTTGGCGATATGAGTGGCCAATCGTTCCTGAGACTTTTCCGATTTCCTACTCCTTCGATGCGATCTATACGACATCTACAGGATCATAAAATGAGAAGATTGTGAGTTTATGGTATATTTTAGGTGTCATGTGTCAAAAAAAAAATGAAAATAACATAAATATCAATAATGCAACTACATCCGAAGGATGTCTTGGGTTCGCTCATGTTGGGCCTCAAATGTCCCCCATACCTTCACCTATATAGTCATGTGGGCCCCCATGGCTATTGGTTTGGTAGGATTCACATTAGTATTGGCAATTTAACACTCGCATCCCCCGAATGCTAACCACAAAATATGTTCATGAGATGTTTGGTCGGAACGTGTCCAGGTGTAGACACAATGACAACTCAAAGTGGGATTAGCTCTCACGACGTTTGGTATAGCATGCTTTGGCCTAATAGGTATTTCGTACTCTCATCGTTGGTCCCCAGGTAGGCAAACTGGTCCTTTATTTTGGATTTATACGAATGCCAGCCTAGACAGGACGTTCCGACTACCGGTACTAGTACCCTTCCAGTTACTACATGCCCGTCATGAGAACTCACTTTGATGAGATTTGAAAACACGAAAATCGTTGTAGAATCAATCATGATGTGGTGTGTGCTTGCATGGATGTGATATGTTATGATCATACGATTTCATGATGAGCATTATTTGATAATACATACTTATGAACATGCTTGAACAATATCAAATGTAACATTTTAACATAAACATATAAACATCATGAAATTTGGCATATAACACACAAAATTCCTATAAGTTTCTAATCGACTATAGTATAGGCTCTAAGGGTCTAATAACCTATCCTATATCCCTATAGTCATGGCTCTGATACCAATCTGTCACACCCCGACCCGCAGCGGAAATAAGAGTCGGGGCATAATTGGGTTATCACCAAAGCACATGACATTTACTATTATGTTTCATAATTAAATGAAGTCAAAGTTACATTTCTCAAACCTTCAAACATGTTCATTCATTACAAAGGAAAATAACCAAACATAATAATCCAAACACTAAATCGTTTTATTTCTTCTAATCCAGGCCCTACGTGTTCCTAGCTGCTGCTGGTTCACCTGTATCATGTGTAAAAATGGGGGTTTTTGGGTCAACATAAGTTGGCGAGTGAACCTTATAGATAAACATTTAATAATGATTTTCTGGTTAGTTTATCAATAAAATATTGTGCATAATCATAAAAGAGCATATGTATGAAATCAAGCAATGGCAACATCGGTTACAATTATAACATACATTAACAATTGATAACATACATGATCATACCAACATCATATGATAATTAACATAAATGAACTGTGAGATCAAGGCTCAATCAAACGGAGCCGATCGTATTGCATGAACTGAAAATGTAAATTAACTGTGTGCTCAAGGCTCAATCAAACGGAGCCGAGCGTATTGCATGAACTTGAAATGTAAATAACCGATCAAGGCTCAATCAAACGGAGCCGATCGTGCGGGCACGCCCTGATCAACCGCATAATAAAATGGGGATCAAACTCAACCTCGAGGTATGGGGAGCTACGGCCTCAGCAATTGCATGTACTGAAATAATAACTTGCAAACAATTCTAACTACTGAGCAGCAATAACTAACACACATGTCATGATATGATATATGCACAATAACTTAGTTATAATAAGTAAATGAATAAGACACATGATACACCCCAATAATGTGATTAAAACGGGGAATTTGAAGGGTTCACTCACATTGGGTGCGTTGGATTTGAATTGGTGAGATGCGCACGATTTAGATGAAACGAGTTAACGAGGAATCACTGACCTAAATAATAATAGGAAAAATATATTAAATGGATGGATTTTATTAAAGATTTTTAATGGAATTTTTGGATATATTTTTGTGAGTTTTGGCTATTTTCCATCCTTAAAAATGTTATTTTTAAGTATTTTTAATTGATTTTTAATTTAAATAAAACCAATAATTATTTAAAAAAAATAATATTTTTTTTTACTGTTTGACCGTTGACCGTTGACCGTTGACCGGTTCGGTCAGCGGTAATTCTTGCGCCGAGCGGGATTCGAACCTGTGACCTTCCGTTCACACGCACGTAGCTCTACCAACTGAGCTACGTGACTAACCCGTTAGAAATCTAGTTTTAATTATATTAATACACTTATTCGAATTTACCGAAAATTCCTTTATTTTACAAAACGTTTTATTCTCATTGAACCGGTGTTTGGGACGGGACTCGATCGCGTGACGTGCAGTTTGTGTTGCACACAGTCCACCGCTGGACTGTGTGTCTAACCCGGTTATATTCTTGAATTATATTATACTTAACAACTACTCAATCTAACCCGGTTAGTTTTATGAATAAAAAGGGAATGTTATTACGCAGTGTGTGTGTAGTAAGGATCGAACTCGGGACTCGTATATAAACTTTGCACACAGTCCACCGCTGGACTGTGTGTCTAACCCGTTAATTATCCGAGTTTTAATTATTCTTATCCCGTTTTTAGATTCGTCTTCTTCGTTATGATTACTGGTTTTTACTCAGACAACTGATTCATGGCTCTACTACTTAAATATCATGCCTACTAGTTTGAATGAACAAACCGAACAGTTTGGGGACAAGAAATACCGGACAGGTCGTCTTCTTCAGGAAGTCCGGCGAGAATAGGCAACTCCGTTTTTGAAACTTCGGCTGAGAGGGCTAATCAACAGAATTAAAGAATTAGATTTGAAATTGAACCAGAGTACATGAATTATTAGCACGATTGAATGTGTTTACCGTCAACTAGCGTGGTTCCGGCAAATCCCAGAATTTCTCCGGCGAAACCAGAAATCCAGCAAAGTCTTCTATGACTGACTTTGAGTGACGGAATAATGTTAGTAGGGTCCCAACAATAGATTGAAACAGCAAGAGAGGAAATTCTTACTGATTTATGTTGAACACGGTTTTCCGGCGAGAATTGCAGAAAATTCCGGCGACAGTTTTCTTGAGCTCAAAAGACTTGAAAACGCGACGAAAAGGAATTGGAGTGTATTTGAGACAGTTCTGAATCGTATAAATGATTGGAAACAGAATTATTTGAAACTTGAATGTCTTTCGGTTTCAAAACCCAAAATTCGAAGTTCATTAAATCTGAACTTTAATTAGAAACCGATATGCGTCGGTTATAAGTTAACTAAACGAACGAAAACTGATTTGACGATTTGGCTTACCGATTTTCCGTTATTCAGATATCAATAACCGTTAAACCGAGTTTGCGTATAAAATTTAATTGTTTTCATAATACTAACAGAAAACAACTGGTGGCGGAGTGGTTTGGAGACGGGAAGTTAAATCGTTGGAGGCAGTTGACCCGGGTTCGAGTCCGGTCAGCTCCAACTATTTTTTATTTATTTTATTTTGACTTTTTATCAAATATAATTTTTATAGTTGAGTTTATATATTAATTATGTAACGTTTAAACTCAAAATACTCATAAATACTTAATGAAATTTCGTAACTTGGTATTTGATTACAAAACGGAGCGGGTTTTGGAGACCCGATTTATACAAATGTTACATTGGGCCTGAGCATGAATAATGTTTACCAACCTTGGACAAGTGTTTCTGAAATGGCTTGGGTCTCCGCAATTGTAGCAAGCCCGCATAGGTTGACCCATAGGATAATTGGGTTGGTAATATGATTGGGCTAAATGTTGGGCGGGTGGATATAGTAGGGGTTGTTGGGCTTGACCCATTATTTGCTGGTGGGTTTGGGTTGAAGGCTGGTGGCGGTTCGTTCGCTGAGGCATGCGGCAGGTTTGAACAGTATGACCTGCGCGACCACAGCCGGTGCAATGTTGGCAAGGATAATCAGGAGAATGGTGACCCATTATTTGCTGGTGGGTTTGGGTTGAAGGCTGGTGGCGGTTAGTTCGCTGAGGCATGCGGCAGGTTTGAACAGTATGACCTGCGCGACCACAGCCGGTGCAATGTTGGCAAGGATAATCAGGAGAATGGTGATATTGGCAACGGTTGCATTTTGGTAACGGGCCAGAGTATGGTCTTTTGTATGGTGCAGGTGAAAGGACAACTTGGGTAATGGGTGCAGCAGGAAAGGGGAGTTGGTTTGTGTAACAGCGAAGTTTCTGGTGTTGCGCTTCCTCTTGTTAGCAAACTTAGAGGAGGAGATGGAATGGTTTGAAGTTTGACCCTCAACAGGGGCTTTCTTTTTCTCTTCTTTAAACTTCCTGTTGCGAATTCGATTCTCGGTCAGTTCAGTCGCTAGCTCCATAGCAGCTTCAAGTGTTACCGGTGAAATGCTGAGAACTGAATCTTGAATTTTCGAGGGAAGTCCTCGAATATAATGCTCGATCAAACGATAAGCTGGGGTAAACAAATTAGGAACCATTTGGTTCAACTCTAAGAACCTCTTGTTATAGGTGGTATGATCTCCCTCCTTCTGCTTTAAAGAATGAAATTCGTCTTCCAACTTTTTAATTTCACTCCTAGGACAGAAACGCCTAGTCATGATTTCCCTTAATTCCTCCCAAGTTAAGGCCATTGCATCATCAATTCCCCTCTTCCCTTTTTCAGTATTCCACCAGGTGAGAGCTACCCCAAATAGTCTCCCGGTGGCGTATCGAACCTTGCGATCCTCAGGACAATCGCAGTTGAGGAAAGTGTTTTCCATTTCCTCAAACCAATGGAGGAGAGTAGTGACACCTTCGGTCCCTTCAAATTTAGGAGGATCACAAGACTTGAAATGTTTGTATGAGCACTTGCTGGTAGGAGGGTTGCCGATGTTCTGGTCATTCTGTGTCACACCCCGACCCGCAGCGGAATAAGAGTCGGGGCATAATTGGGTTATCACCAAAGCTCATGACATTTACTAATATGTTTCATATTTAATAAAGTCAAAGTTACATTTCCAAATATCCAAACATGTTCATACAATATTAAAGAAATAAGCCAAACATAACAATCCCAACTCTAAATCATTTTATTCTTCTAGTCCAGTCCTATGTGTTCCTAGCTGCTGCTGGCTCACCTGTATCATGTGTAAAAATGGGGGGTTTTTGGGTCAACATAAGTTGGCGAGTGAACCTTATTAGATAAACATTTATTAATGAATTACTTGTTAGTTTATCAATGAAAAATTGTGCATAGTCATAAATGAGCAAATGTAAATAATCAAGCAGTGGCAGATAACAATCACAACTATAACATACAATAACATATGATAGCATACATGAACATACCAACATCATACAATAAATAACATAACTGAAACTGTGCGATCAAGGCTCAATCAAACGGAGCCGATCGTATTGCATGGAGCCGATCGTATTGCATGTACTGAAAATGTAAAATGTCTGTGCGATCAAGGCTCAATCAAACGGAGCCGATCGTATTGCATGTACTGAAAATGTAAAATGTCTGTGCGATCAAGGCTCAATCAAACGGAGCCGATCGTATGTGAGCACGCCAGGTTCAACCTCATAATGAAATGGGGAACATGATCAACGCTCATAATGCAATGGGGAGCGGCGGCCTATGAAATTGCATGTACTGAAAATAATAAATTGCATCCAACAATAACTACACAACAGTTGAAACAAACTGAATACACATGTTCATGATATGATGTATGCACAATGGTTTAATTATAATATATATATAACAAGACACATGATACACCCCAAAACGTGATTAAAACGGGGAATTTGTAAAGATTCACTCACATTGGGTGCGTTGGATTGGAGATGGTGAGATGCGCACGAATTAGATGAGCGGAACAACGAGAAATACTAACCTAAATAATAACGGAAAAAATATATTAAATGAGTGGATTTTATTAAGGATTTTAATGAAATTTTTAGATATATTTTTGTGAGTTCAAGGCTATTTTCTATCTTTAAAAATGTTATTTTTAAGTATTTTTCATTGATTTTTAAATTAAATTAAATAAATAAAAAATATAAAAAAATTGTTTATTTAGCGTTGACCGTTGACCGTTGACCGTTAACCTGTTGACCGGTTCGGTCAGCGAATTAGTTTGCGCCGGGTGAGGCTCGAACCCGAGACCTCCCGTACGGGTGCACGCAGCTCTACCAACTGAGATACGTGTCTAACCCGAAATAATCTTATTTTTAATTATATTTATACACTTATTCAGTTTAAAAACATTTTAATTCAACGGACCGGTGCCTGTGATGGGTTTCGAACCCGTGACGTGCGATTCAGTGTTGCACACAGTCCACCGCTGGACTGTGTGTCTAACCTGGTTATTATCTCGGTTTTTATTATACTTAACAACTAACTGAGTTAACCCGGTTTAGTTTTTAAACAAAAAGGCATTTTATTACATAAGGAGTGCGTGTAGCAGGGATCGAACTCGGGACGTGTATGATTTTTGTTTGCACACAGTCCACCGCTGGACTGTGTGTCTAACCCGTTTATAATTCCGATTTTAATTAATCTTATGTCATCTCTGAACTCGTCTTCTTCATTTCAAACACAGACATCAATCAAAGGAACTGATACGTGGTTAATTTAGTTAATGAACAAGATGATCAATTTGAAAGCATTGAACCGAAACGTTTCAGAGACTCCGGCGAAGCTCGTCGGCTCTGTTTTGGAACCTTTGGCTGTAAGAATCAATTAACAGGTTTAAGGGTTTAGATGTGAAATAGAACTAATGAGTATTGATTATCAGCATGTTTGAATGATCATACCGGTAATCAGCGAGTTTCCGACAAATCCAGGAGTTTTTCCGGTGATAACAGAAAGTCCAGCAATGTCGTCTGTGGTTGAGTATGAGCGATGGGTTAATGTTAGTAAAGTTCTAACAATTGATTGAAACAGTAAAGTCGAGGTATTTTACCGGTTTGAGTTGAATACGGTTTTCCGGCGACTTTTGTAGAAAATTCCGGCGAGCTGATTTAAGCTTCTCCGGTGGACTGTAAGGTTGCGGAAATGTAATTGAAAGTCTTGCAGAGTGTTTTAAGTCGCAGGAAGGGTCTGAAGTTGAAGTAATCTTGACTTGATGATTTTTCGGTTATAAAAACCGATAATGATGAGACTTTATGTTTAAGCAATTCCGACTTGATTAAAAATCATCGGTGCATCGGTTATAAACTGAATGTGCGAGTAAACAAGCGAATTGACGATTAATTTGCCGATTACCGTTTTTCGGTTGGCGCAACCGGTTAATCCGGGTTTGTGTACAAATCTCATTTGTGTTCCTAGAGATAACAGAAAACACAATGTGGCGGAGTGGTCTTGTGAGTGCGTGTTAAGTCGCTGAAGTTGATTCTGGCTGACCCGGGTTCGAGTCCCGGCAGCATCATATTTTTTTTATTTATTTCGTTTTAGCTTTTTATCAAATATTCTTTTTATAGTTTAGTTTATCTATTAATTATGTATCATTTTAAGTCAAAATAACCATAAATATTCAACGTGATTTTTATAACTTGATATTCGATTACAAAACTGGGCGGGTTTTGGAAACCCGTTTTTGACAAATGTTACAGTATCCCCTACTTTTAGAAATTTCGTCTCGAAATTTAAGTAATAGTAGTAGGAAAAAGGTGCGGGTATTGTTCGCACATTGAGTCTTCACGTCCCCAAGTAAACTCAGGTCTCCGTTTCGACTCCCAGCGTACCCTAACAATTGGAATGCGACTTTATCGCAGACGTTTTTCCCCGAAGTACATGATTCTCTACAGGTCTTTCAATAATATGCATAGATTCATCAATCTGAATATCTTCCAGAGGGATGTGGAGGTTTTCGTGACACTTCTTCGAGTTTGATACGTGGAATGTGGGATGAATCCTGTTGAGTTCTTCTGGTAGATCAAGCTTGTAAGCTATAGGTCCTACTCTTTCGAGTATCTTGAAAGGCCCTACGTAGCGTGGTGCTAGCTTGCTCTTTTTGACCAAAACGAACTACTCCCTTCCACGGTGATACTTTTAGAAGTACATGATCACCAATGTTAAACTCTAAAGGCTTCCGTCGTTTGTCTGCATAACTCTTTTGACAACTTTAGGTCGCTAAAAGATTGTCTCGGATTTGATGGATCTTGTCTGCGGTTTCTTGGATCAATTCTGGACCAGTGATTTGAGCTTCCTCAATTTCGTGCCTACATACAGGAGATCGGCACTTACGACCATATAAGGCTTCAAAAGGTGCCATGCCGATGCTTGAACGATAGCTGTTGTTGCACGAAAACTCAACTAATGGGAGATGAGCGTCCCAATTTCCCTTGAAATCTATGACACATGCTCGAAGCATATCTTCAAGAGTTTGTATGGTGCGTTCAGATTGACCATCAGTTTGAGGGTGATAGGCGGTACTGAGATCTAATCGTGTGCCCATGGCGGCTTGTACTGCTTGCCATGTTCGTGAAGTGAAACGACCATCACGATCAGAAATAATGCTTAACGGTACTCCGTGTCTGCTTACGATTTCGCGGATATAAATACGGGCTAGCTTTTCGTTCTTAAAATCTTCGCGGATAGGAATAGAGTGAGCTGATTTTGTAAGTCGATCAGTTACTATCCATATAATGTCATACCCACCAGAAATGAGAGGTAACCTGGTAATAAAATCCATGGTTATATTTTCCCACCTCCATATAAGTATTTCAGGTTGGACCAGAAGTCCCGAGGGTCTTTGGTGTTCAGCTTTTATTTTGGAACATAAAAAAAAAAAACACTTGGAAACAAAATCAGCAATATCCTTTTTCATTCCAGGCCACCAGTGGGTGTATCAAAGGTCCTGATACATCTTGTCGGCTCCTGGGTGTATGGAATATCGTGTTTTGTGCGTCTCATTCATAAGAAAAAATATCACGAAGATTATTGTGGTCAGGAATCTATATGCGATCTAGACAGTATAGAATACCGTCGGATTTTGTTTAAATTTTAAGTTCAGTTCCACAAGACGGCTCCTTGCGTACGTCTCCTTTCTGTTACTGAAACATGCTGGGCTTCTCGGATGTTGATCTTTGATGTCGCTTACGATTTTATTTATAACAGTTTTGAGGGAACCGATGCATTTGTAATGATCATAAACAAAAACTTCAACCATGACGATATTTAAACCTACACGGAACTTTTCATAACCTCCTGGTAATGCTTTTGATTCTTTGCCAAGAATACTTATATATAGGAAGTACCAGCGGCGTATCCACCATATCCTTGTCAAATTTTCATTGGCTTTATCAGTAAATCAGGATCAGTTCTATGTGACTCTAAACATAAACAACACAACAAACAAAACTTGAGTCTCAATTCTGAAATGATACATGACTAAATGTTGACAGTACCTCTCTCGTCGGTTTTGATGAAGGGGTCAGTCTATGTAAAAGTGTGACACAACCCAACTTCTTTAAATGATGAGATTGAGATACGTCGAGATGTATGATGATATAAATGTTAAATCAATGAGTATAGAACAAAACTGTAATATCAAATCGTATTAAAACTCTTGGATACATAATTTCCAAATTTTACAACTAGAATACGGAAAGATGGAAATAACATAAAGAAAAACATTAAAACTAGACGATTAGAGTTGAGTCTTGATTCTTGGCGAGGAGAAATTAGTTGGGTGATTCGTTTGGGCCGTTATTATTTTCAACAGTATTGGTGTTGATGTTATAAGCTCTTCCTCTTGCAGGTGGTGGAGCTTGGTTAGCTTGATTCACCGGATTTGCTTGAGCTTGGGCATGAATGATGTTCACCAAACGTGGACAAGTGTTTCTAAAATGGCTTGGATCTCCACAATTGTAGCAAGCCCGCATAGGTTGTACCATGGGATAGTTGGGTTGATAGTAGGTTTGGGCTAAATGTTGGGTAGGTGGTAGTAGTAGGGGTTGTTGGGCTTGACCCATTATTTGTTGGTGGGTTTGGGTTGAAGACTGGTGACGGTTCGTTCGCTGTGGCATGCGGCAAGTTTGAACAGTATGTCCTGCGCGACCGCAGCCGGTGCAATATTGGCAAGGATGATCAGGGGAATGGTGATATTGGCAACGGTTACATTTTGGTAATGGGCCAGAGTATGGTCTTTTGTATGGTGCAGGTGAAGGGGCGACTTGGGTAATGGGTGCAGCAGGAATAGGGTAATTGGTTTGTGTGACGGCGAAGTTTCTTGTGCTTCGATTCCTTTTACCAGTAAACTTCGAGGAGGAACCAGAATGGGTTGAAGTTTGAGCCTCAATGGGGGCTTTCTTCTTCTCCTCTTTGAATTTACCGTTTCGAATGCGATTTTCGGTCAGTTCAGTGGCTAGTTCCATAGCAGCTTCAAGTGTTGCTGGTGAAGTGCTGAGAACTGAATCTTGAATTTTCGAGGGAAGACCTCGAATATAATGCTCGACCAAGCGATAAGTTGGGGTGAACAAGTTAGGGACCATTTGGTTCAACTCTAAGAACCTCTTGTTGTAGATAGTATGATCTCCCTCCTTTTGCTTTAAAGAATGAAATTCGTCCTCCAACTTTTTAATCTCACTCCTAGGACAGAAACGCCTAGTCATGATTTCCCTTAACTCCTCCCAAGTTAAGGCCATTGCATCTTCAGTTCCCCTCTTCCCTTTCTCAGTATTCCACCAAGTGAGAGCTACCCCAAACAGTCTCCCGGTGGCGTATCGAACCTTGCGATCCTCAGGACAATCGCAGTTTAGAAAGGTGTTTTCCATCTCCTCGAACCAATGTAGGAGAGCAGTGACACCCTCGGTCCCTTCAAATTTAGGAGGATCACAAGACTTAAAATGTTTGTAAGAGCACTTGCTAGTAGGAGGGTTGTCGATGTTCTGGTCATGTTGTTGGGGAGGGTGAGTAGGATTTGTAGCAAGGGCTTGTTGCACTTGGACCACAATGTCAGGCAGTATCGTGGCCATTTGTTTCGCGATTTGTGTGGCCAAGCGTTCCTGAGACCTTCCTGATCTTTTACCCCTTCGTTGTTGTCTAGACGACATCTACAGGAACGTACATAAGAAGATTGTGAGTTTATGGAGTCTTTTTAGGTGTCATGTGTCTTTAAGAAAATGAAAATAACATAAATATCAATAATGCAATTACATCCATAGGATATCTTGGGTTCGCTCATGTTGGGCCTCAAATGTCCCCCATACCTTCACCTACATAGTCATGTGGGCCCCCATGGCTATTGGCTTGGTAGGATTCACATTAGTATTGGCAATTTAACATTCGCATCACCCGAATGCAAACCACAAAATATGTTCATGAGATGTTTGGTCGGAACGTGTCCAGGTGTAGACACAATGACAACTCAAAGTGGGGTTAGCTCCCACGACGTTTGGTATAGCATGCTTTGGCCTAATAGGTACTTCGTACTCTCATCATTAGTCCCCAGGTAGGCAAACTGGTCCTTTATTTTGGATTTATACGAATGCCAGCCTAGACAGGACGTTCCGACTACCGGTACTGGTACCCTTCCAGTTACTACATGCCCGTCATGAGAACTCACTTTGATGAGATTTGAAAACACAAAAATCATTGTAAAAGCAATCATGATGTGGTGTATGCTTTCACGGATGTGATATGTTATGAGTATACAATTCATGATAGGCATTATATGATAATACATACTTATGAACATGCTTGCAAAATATTAAATGTAACATTTAACATAAAACATATAAACATCATGAAATTTGGCATGTAACACACAAAAATCTTATAAGTTTCTAATCGACTATAGTATAGACTCTAAAGGTCTAATAACCTATCCTATATCCCTATAGTCATGGCTCTGATACCAATCTGTCACACCCCGACCCGCAGCGGAATAAGAGTCGGGGCATAATTGGGTTAAAACCAAAGCTCATGACATTTAATAATATGTTTCATATTTAACAAAGTCAAAGTTACATTTCCAAATATCCAAACATGTTCATACAATATAAAAGAAATAAGCCAAACATAACAATCCCAACCCTAAATCATTTTATTCTTCTAGTCCAGTCCTATGTGTTCCTAGCTGCTGCTGGCTCACCTGTATCATGTGTAAAAATGAGGGTTTTTGGGTCAACATAAGTTGGCGAGTGAACCTTATTAGATAAACATATATTAATGAATTAATTGTTAGTTTATCAATGAAAAATTGTGCATAGTCATAAATGAGCAAATGTAAATAATCAAGCAGTGGCAAATAGCAATCACAACTATAACATACAATAACATATGATAGCATACATGAACATACCAACATCATACAATAAATAACATAACTGAAACTGTGCGATCAAGGCTCAATCAAACGGAGCCGATCGTATTGCATGTACTGAAAATGTAAAATGTCTGTGCGATCAAGGCTCAATCAAACGGAGCCGATCGTATTGCATGTACTGAAAATGTAAAATGTCTGTGCGATCAAGGCTCAATCAAACGGAGCCGATCGTATTGCATGTACTGAAAATGTAAAATGTCTGTGCGATCAAGGCTCAATCAAACGGAGCCGATCGTATGTGGGCACGCCAGGTTCAACCTCATAATGAAATGGGGAACATGCTCAACGCTCATAATGTAATGGGGAGCGGCGGCCTATGAAATTGCATGTACTGAAAATAATAAATTGCATCCAACAATAACTACACAACAGTTGAAACAAACTGAATACACATGTTCATGATATGATGTATGCACAATGGTTTAATTATAATATATATATAACAAGACACATGATACACCCCAAAACGTGATTAAAACGGGGAATTTGTAAAGATTCACTCACATTGGGTGCGTTGGATTGGAGATGGTGAGATGCGCACGAATTAGATGAGCGGAACAACGAGAAATACTAACCTAAATAATAACGGAAAAAATATATTAAATGAGTGGATTTTATTAAGGATTTTAATGAAATTTTTAGATATATTTTTGTGAGTTCAAGGCTATTTTCTATCTTTAAAAATGTTATTTTTAAGTATTTTTAATTGATTTTTAAATTAAATTAAATAAATAAAAATATAAAAAAAATTGTTTATTTAGCGTTGACCGTTGACCGTTGACCGGTTCGGTCAGCGAATTAGTTTGCGCCGGGTGAGGTCGAACCCGAGACCTCTCGTACGCGTGCACGCAGCTCTACCAACTGAGCTACGTGTATAACCCGAAATAATCTTGTTTTTAATTATATTTATACACTTATTTAGTTTAACCGAATTCCTTTTAATTGCAAAAACATTTTAATTCAACGGACCGGTGCCTGTGATGGGTTTCGAACCCGTGACGTGCGATTCAGTGTTGCACACAGTCCACCGCTGGACTGTGTGTCTAACCTGGTTATTATCTCGGTTTTTATTATACTTAACAACTAACTGAGTTAACCCGGTTTAGTTTTTAAACAAAAAGGCATTTTATTACATAAGGAGTGCGTGTAGCAGGGATCGAACTCGGGACGTGTATGATTTTTGTTTGCACATAGTCCACCGCTGGACTGTGTGTCTAACCCGTTTATAATTCCGATTTTAATTAATCTTATGTCATCTCTGAACTCGTCTTCTTCATTTCAAACACAGACATCAATCAAAGGAACTGATACGTGGTTAATTTAGTTAATGAACAAGATGATCAATTTGAAAGCATTGAACCGAAACGTTTGGGGAAAGAAAATACCGAACAGATCGTCTTCTTCAGAGACTCCGGCGAAGCTCGTCGGCTCTGTTTTGGAACCTTTGGCTGTAAGAATCAATTAACAGGTTTAAGGGTTTAGATGTGAAATTGAACTAATGAGTATTGATTATCAGCATGTTTGAATGATCATACCGGTAATCAGCGAGTTTCCGACAAATCCAGGAGTTTTTCCGGTGATAACAGAAAGTCCAGCAATGTCGTCTGTGGTTGAGTATGAGCGATGGGTTAATGTTAGTAAAGTTCTAACAATTGATTGAAACAGTAAAGTCGAGGTATTTTACCGGTTTGAGTTGAATACGGTTTTCTGGCGACTTTTGCAGAAAATTCCGGCGAGCTGATTTAAGCTTCTCCTGTGGACTGTAAGGTTGCGGAAATGTAATTGAAAGTCTTGCAGAGTGTTTTGAGTCGCAGGAAGGGTCTGAAGTTGAAGTAATCTGGACTAGATGATTTTTCGGTTATAAAAACCGATAATGATGAGACTTTATGTTTAATCAATTCCGACTTGATTAAAAATCGTCGGTGCATCGGTTATAAACTGAATGTGCGAGTAAACAAGCGAATTGACGATTGATTTGCCGATTACCGTTTTTCAGTTGGCGCAACCGGTTAATCCGGGTTTGTGTATAAATCTCATTTGTGTTCCTAGAGATAACAGAAAACACAATGTGGCGGAGTGGTCTTGTGAGTGCGTGTTAAGTCACTGAAGTTGATTCTGGCTGACCCGGGTTCGAGTCCCGGCAGCATCATATTTTTTTTATTTATTTCGTTTTAGCTTTTTATCAAATATTCTTTTTATAGTTTAGTTTATCTATTAATTATGTATCATTTTAAGTCAAAATAATCATAAATATTCAACGTGATTTTTATAACTTGATATTCGATTACAAAACGGAGCGGGTTTTGGAAACCCGTTTTTGACAAATGTTACAGTATCCCCTACTTTTAGAAATTTCGTCTCGAAATTTAAGTAATAGTAGTAGGAAAAAGGTGCGGGTATTGTTCGCGCATTGAGTCTTCACGTCCCCAAGTAAACTCAGGTCTCCGTTTCGACTCCCAGCGTACCCTAACAATTGGAATGCGACTTTATCGCAGACGTTTTTCCCCGAAGTACATGATTCTCTACAGGTCTTTCAATAATATGCATAGATTCATCAATCTGAATATCTTCCAGAGGGATGTGAGGTTTTCGTGACACTTCTTCGAGTTTGATACGTGGAATGTGGGATGAATCCTGTTGAGTTCTTCTGGTAGATCAAGCTTGTAAGCTATAGGTCCTACTCTTTCGAGTATCTTGAAAGGCCCTACGTAGCGTGGTGCTAGCTTGCTCTTTTTGACCAAAACGAACTACTCCCTTCCACGATGATACTTTTAGAAGTACATGATCACCAATGTTAAACTCTAAAGGCTTCCGTCGTTTGTCTGCATAACTCTTTTGACAACTTTAGGTCGCTAAAAGATTGTCTCGGATTTGATGGATCTTGTCTGCGGTTTCTTGGATCAATTCTGGACATGCTTGCATAACATCTTGAGAACTCACTTTGATGAGATTTGAAAACACAAAAATCGTTGTAAAAGCAATCATGAAAATGATGTAGTGTGTGCTTTCATGAATGTGATATGTTATGAGATTATGATTTATGATAGGCATTATATGATAATATATACTTATGAACATGCTTGCATAACATTGAATGTAACGTTTAACATAAAACATATAAACATCATGAAATATGGCATGTAACACACAAAAATCTTAAAAATTTCTAATCAACTATAGTATAGGCTCTAAGGGTCTAATAACCTATCCTATATCCCTATAGTGATGGCTCTGATACCAATCTGTCACACCCCGACCCGCAGCGGAATAAAAGTCGGGGCATAATTGGGTTATCACCAAAGCTCATGATATTTACTAATATGTTTCATATTTATTAAATTCAAAATTACATTCCAAATAATCCAAACATGTCCATACAATACAAAGAAAATAACCAAACAAAATAATTCCAAGCTCTAAATCATTTTATTCTTCTAGGCCAATCCTATGTGTTTCTGGCTGCAGCGGGTTCACCTGTATCATGTGTAAAAATGGGGGTTTTTGGGTCAACATAAGTTGGCGAGTGAACCTTGTTAGATAAACATTTATTATTGATTTACTTGTTAGTTTATCAATGAAAAATTGTGCATAATCATAAATGAGCAAATGTAAATAATCAAGTAGTAGCAATAGCAATCACAACTATAACATACAATAACATATGATAGCATACATTAACATACCAACATCATACGATAAATAACATGAATGAAACTGTGCGATCAAGGCTCAATCAAACGGAGCCGATAGTATTGCATGTACTGAAAATGATAAATGTCTGTGCGATCAAGGCTCAATCAAACGGAGCCGATCGTATGTTGGCACGCCAGGTTCACGCTCATAATGTAATGGGGAACTTGCTCAACGCTCATAATGTAATGGGGAGCGGCGGCCTACGAAATTGCATGTACTGAAAATAATAAATTGAATATAACAATAACCACACAAACAGTTGAAACAAGCTGAATACACATGTTCATGATATGATGTATGCACAATGATTTAAATATAATATATAGCAAGACACATGATATACCCCAAAACGTGATTAAAACGGGGAATTTGTAAAGATTCACTCACATTGGGTGCGTTTGATTGGAGATGGTGAGATGCGCACGAGTTGTAAGAGCGGAACAACGAGAATTAACTAACCTAAATAATAACGGAAAATATTGTAAATGAATGGATTTTTTTAAGGATTTTAATAGAATTTTTAGATATATTTTTACGAGTTTAAGGCTATTTCCTATCTTTAAAACATTATTTTTAAGTATTTTTAATTGATTTTTAAATTAAATTAAATAATTAAAAATATAAAAATATATTGACTTTTTGGGTTGACCGTTGACTTTTTGACTTTGACTGTTTGACCGGTTTATTGTGTGACTGAAATGCGCTAGGTGAGGCTCGAACTCGTGACCTCCCGTACGCGTGCACGCAGCTCTACCAACTGAGCTACGTGTCTAACCCGAAATAATTCTGTTTTTAATTATACTTATATATTAACTCAATTTATCCAAAATCCTTTTATTTTCAAAAACATTTTAATTCGTCGAACCGGTGCCACTAACAGGTCTCGAACCCGGGACCTGTGCTTTAACGTTACACACAGTCCACCGCTGAACTGTGTGTTTAACTTGGTTAATATACAAATTTTATTATACTTAACAACTAACGGAGTTAACCCGGTTCAGTTTTAAACAAAAAAGCATTTTATTACATAGAGGGTGCGTGTATCAGGGATCGAACTCGGAACGTATGCGTGTTTTTGTTCGCACACAGTCCACCGCTGGACTGTGTGTCTAACCCGTTCAAAATACCAATTTTAATTATTCTTATATTGTTAGCGCAGTTCATCTTCTTCGTTGGTTTTTACAGACCGCAGATTACACCATTATATCTTGTTAATTCGATTGTTAAACATTGCACAGACTAATATGAGATAGCAGAGATGATAATTAGAAGTAAACATACCGGTGAACGATTTATTACAGAATTCCGGCAAGGCGTCGGTCTCTGTTTTTATGAACTTCAACTGAGCAAATCAATTAATCGTTTTGATTAGCTAATCATGGAATTGAAGTGCTAAACAAACGTTAACAGTGTGTTTGAAGGTCCTTACCGTTTCACAGACGAAAATAAAGATTTCCAGAAATTTTCCGGCGAACTGGAATTATCCGATAACGGCGTCTGAATTCGATTTCAAGTGAAAGGTTTTAGTTAGAAATAGCTTAACAATTGTTAGACTACGACGGTATTGAAGGACTTACCGTTTTGATGAAGAATACGGTTTTCCGGCGAACTTGCAGAAATTTCCGGCGAATAAAATAAACTTCTCCGGTGGACTGTAAAGTGTGCGGAAATGTAACTGGAGGTTTGTGGAATGTTTCTGAGTCGTGAAGGAGTACAAAGATGGAAGTAAACTGGAATTGAAGATTTTCGGTTATAAAAACCGATCCACTTCTAGAATTCAAGTTCATTCAAGGCAACTTGATTAAAAACGTCGGTATATCGGTTATACTCATTGAACCGTGAGTATTCAGATCGCCTTTGCGCGTCTGATAATCGATTTCAGTTACAATTGGCGTAACCGATTGATTTACATTCGTCTATAAGATTTATTTGTTTCCTATAGATGACAGAAAACAAACAAGTGGCGGAGTGGTTAAGCGTGTGAGTGTTAAGTCTTTGGAGTTACAACCTGGTTGACTCGGGTTCGAGTCCCGGCAGCCCCATTTTATTTTTAATTGTTTTATTTATACTTTTTATCAATTATAACTTTTATGGTTTAGTTTGTTTATTAATTATGTATCATTAAAAATTAAAATAAACATAAATAGGCAACGACACATTTATAACTTGATATTCGATTACAAACGGAGCGGGTTTAGTAAAACCCGTTTTCGACAAATATTACAAAAAATTTATTTGAGCATTAAATAAGCAACGGAAATTTTTAACTGGTTATTCGATTAATAAACGAAGCGGGTTTTGGAAACCCGTTTTTCGACGGATGTTACAGTATCCCCTACTTTTAGAAATTTTGTCCCGAAATTTAAGTAGTGGTATGTTTGACTCGAAAGGAGGGTGGTTTTGACAATGACATACTCCGAAGGGGGTAAGAGTTTAAATTTTATTTGAGGCGGTAACGTTCCTAGTAAGGGTTGAATACCCTGCTACAGGAATCACTTTTTGATGTCTAAGATAAGGAATATTGATAAACAGAGTTGTTTGACTAGGTATGATCTCATGCACAAGAGTTTTGAGAGAATCGATATGTTTGGAAAGATAAGGTTATATCCTAAAACAAAACTTCTACCACTAAAACCTACATGGAACTTCTCATAACCCCCTGACAATGCCTCTAATCCTTTGGCAAGAATACTTATATATAGGAAGTACCAGCGGCGTATCCACCATATTCTTGTCAAATTTTCATTGGCTTTATCAGTAAATTAGGATTAGTTCTATGTGACTCTAAAACATAAACAAACACAACAACCAAAACTTGAGTCTCAAATCTGAAAGTATACATGATTGAATGATGACAGTACCTCTCTCGTTTGTTATGATGAAGGGGTTAGTCTAGGTAAAAGTGAGACACCACCCAACTTCTTTGAATGATGAGATTGAGATACGTCGAGATGTATGATGATATGAATGTTAAATCAATGAGTATAAAACAAAACTTGAAATAGTAATTCGCATTAAGATTCTTGGATACATAAATTTCAAATTTAAAATTGAGATACGTAAAGATTGAGATAACATAGAGAAAACATAAAAACTAGACGGTTGGAGTTGAGTCCTGATTTTTGGTGAGGGAAGACTAGTTGGGTGGTTCGTTTGGGCCGCGTTGATGTTGTAAGCTCTTCCTCTTGCTGGCGGTGGAGCTGGGTTTGCTTGATTCACTTGGTTAACTAGGTTTGCTTGAGCTTGGGCGTTTATGATGTTAACCAATCGAGGGCACGTGTTTCTAAAATGGGTAGGGTCGCCGCAATTAAAACAAGCTCGAACATATGGAAACATGGGGTATTAGGGTTGTTGATATGTTTGGATCATGTTTTGAGTAGGGGGTGAGGTTTGGTTTTGAGAGGCGCGACAAGCCTTGCTCAAATGACCATAGCGTCCACAATTCGCACATAGTCGACAAGGTAAGGTAGATGGATGGTGATAAAAACAGGTGTTGCATTGAGGGTGAGGTCCAATGTAAGGCTTCTTATTTGGGTAAGTTGAGTTGGGTGCTACTTGAGTGATTTGGATAGCTTGGAGGGGTACGGCTTGTGAAGCTGGTTGATTGTGTTGAGTGACAGCGAAAATTTGCCCATCTCGTTTTCTCTTAGAAGTGGGTTGAGAAGGGTATTCGGTTTGGGTGGAGTTTGAGGTTTCAGTTGACGCTTTATCCTTCTTCTTCTCCTCCTTGAAGTCCTTATTTCGTATGTGGTTTTCGGTGAGCTCTGTAGCTAACTCCATTGCTGCTTCCAAAGTTGCAGGTGTGGTACTTATTACAGGGTCTTGAATTTTTGAAGGAAGACCTCGAATGTAGTGCTCGATTAAACGGTAGAGAGGAATGAACAAGTTGGGGACCATCTGATTCAACTCAAGGAATCTCTTGTTGTATGTGGTGTGGTCGCCTTCCTTTTGTTTCAAAGAATAGAACTCATCCTCTAATTTCTTGATTTCGCTTCTTGGACAGAAACGTCTTGTCATGATTTCCTTCAACTCTTCCCAAGTCAAAGTCATAGCATTCTCAGTACCTCGCTTGGCCTTCTCTGTATTCCACCATGTAAGTGGTACTCCAAACAAACGACCGGTAGCATATCGCACCTTGCGATCATCGGGACAGTCGCAATTGAGAAAGGTGTTTTCCATCTCCTCAAACCAATGGAGGAGAGCGGTGACACCTTCAGTCCTTCGTATTTTGGAGGATCGCAGGATTTGAAATGTTTGTAGGTGCATTTAGTGGCTTTTGGGGAAGGATTGACAATGTTTTGATCTTCTTGGTGGATTGGGTTGACGGGATTAGCGGTAAGGGCCTGTTGAACTTGAACCACGATGTTGGGTATTACGGCAGCCATTTGTTGAGCGATTTGGGCAGCCATGCGCTCGCGGGATTTTCCTGATTTCATTTTTCTACGAGAGAGGCTAGAAGACATCTACAAGAAATACGTATCAAGAGTATGAGTTGGACGTTTTAGGGATCATGTGTCGTATTTAGGAATGAACATTCATAAAATAAATGAAGAATAATAAATTTACTACATCCATAGGATGTCTTGGGCTTTGCTCTTAATTGGGCCTTGCATGCCTCCATACTTCACCTTCGTAATCATGTGGGGCCCCATGATTGCCGGGTCTTTCATATGGTTCGCATGTGTTAGCCTGGTAACGTACACTAAAACCCGGAGAAAATCGAGAAATATGTATGTAACGTGTGAAGTTCGGAGTGCATCCAGGTGTGGATACGGTGACACCTCAAAGTGGGGTTAGTTTTAACGACGTTTGGTGTGGCATGCTTTGGCCTAATAGGTTCTTCGTACTCTCGTCGTTAGTCCCCAGGTAGGTAAACTGGTCCGTTATATTGGATTTATACGAATGCCAACCTAGACAGGACGTTCCGACTACCGGTACTTGTACCCTTACAATTACTATATGCCCGTCGTAGAACTCACTTTGATGAGATTGAAAAACGAAAAATGCGACAAAATCTTGAATAAAGGAATATGAGGATGATTTGAATATGTGGACATTGAAATATGCGTGATGAATGTATATACAAGCTTGTTATGTTTGACAATAAGTATAACTCATTAAGTATTACACAAAATGATAGTGAAAGTGTTTGCATGCATTTGTGTATGTAATAAATACGAAACAAATAAACATCATGAGTTTGCATGTAACCACATAAGCAATTTAAAATCTAATCAACTATAGTATAGGCTCTAAGGGTCTAATAACCTATCCTATATCCCTGTAGTCAAAAGCTCTGATACCAATCTGTCACACCCAGACCCGCAGCGGAAATGGTAGTCGGGGCATGATTGGGTTTTCATCAAAGCTCATGACATTTATTATAAAGTTTCATATTTATTATTTCTTTTTAAAGGAGAATCATTACAATCAATAATACAAGTACAACATGTTCTATACATCTTTCAAGACTCATTATTTTTCTTCTAAGGCAATTTCCTATGTGTCCCTTGCTTCAACCTGTCCACCTGTATCATGTGTAAAAATAGGGTTTTTGGGTCAACAAAAAGTTGGCGAGTGAATCCTATGAAAACATTTAAACGTGTTTGCTGTATCGATTATAAAATAAAGTGCATAACCACATATGAGTAAACGTAGATGTAAATTTAATCATAAAACACATAATATAATTATTGCACACACATACACCAAATGATTGATTTTGAGGCACGCGATGTTCAACTCGTCTCCCACGAGGAACTCATGGGCCTAATGAATGATTTTGAGGCACGCGATGTTCAACTCGTCTCCCACGAGGAACTGATGGGCCTAATGAATGATTTGCACGTAACTTGACAATATGTAAACACACATCACAACAAACAATATTTACATTATAAGTTTAGATCATATAATGGTAATGACACGAGTTTGAATAAGCGAATTAATTTAAGCGACACATGATACACACCAAAACATGAATAAAAAAGGGAATTTGTAAGAATTCACTCACCGTGGTTGCGTTTCTTGGATTGATGATGAATGCGCACGAATTTGGATTTAACCACGAGAGAAACTAACCTAAATAATAACATAATAATTCGATAAATAAATAAACTTTTATTTGAGATTAATATTTTTAATTAGTGTTCTTAATGGGATTGTTAGATTTATTTTTATGAGTTCAAGGAAATTTTCTAACTTCAAAAATATTATTTTTAAGTGTTTTTAATTGATTTTTAAATAAAATAAATAAATAAAAAGAAAATAAAAATTTTGAATTTTTTTGACCGTTGACCGTTGACCGTTGACCGGTCGGACTGTGGAAATGTTGTGCGCTGAGTGAGGTTCGAACCCGGGACCTCTCGTACGCGTGCACGCAGCTCTACCAACTGAGCTACGTGTCTAACCCGAAATATTCTATGTTTTAATTATATATATATATTACTTAAATGTTAATTTATTTGGTTTATATTAAAAAGGGTTTATATGTCGAACCGGTTGCAGGGACCCGGAGTCGAACTCAGGTCCTTCGGTTTGTAAGCGCAAAGCCCAACCAGTTGGGCTGTGTCTCTAATCTTTTAACTTATGGTTTATATTATTCTTATAAACTTACTGTGACTTGATCTGATTCGGTTTTAAAAATTTTGGTTTTAATTCGGAAAATCGGTGCGTTGTAAGGTTCGAACTCGTGACGTGCGCTGTGTGATTGCACACAGTCCACCGCTGGACTGTGTGTCTAACCCGGTTTAATATCCTGTTTTAATTAAACTTATACACAATGTTCGACTTCGTCTTCTTCATTCATGAAGACACAGACAAAGATGTTCGACTGTTCTTGTTTAAATCGTTCGTCGAACATATAATTGATTGAAATGTAATGGATAAAGAGAGTTACGGATTTGAATGTACCGAACAGGATGTTTTTCTCAGAACTCCGGCAAGGGTCGTCGGCTTTGATTTGTGAATTCCGTCTGAGCGGATCAATTAACAGTTTTGATTAATGAGTTGTGAAAGTAAGTGACTAAACAAGAGATATCAGGGGGTTTAGATGATTGTACCGATTTACAGTGTGATTTCAGAATTTCCAGAGATTTTTCGGGGAGTGCAGAATTTCCGGCAACGTCGTCTGGAACCGATTCTGGTTGAAGGATTTAAGTTAGTATATGTCTAACAATGGATTGAAAATGAAAGAGTCGAGAAATTTACCGATTTGGTGTAAGTCTCGGTTTTCTGGTGAAAGTCCGGCGAGTGCAGAATTTCTCCGGCGAGTGCTAAGACTTCGATAAATTGTGCGATTTTGAGCGAAAAGGTTACCAGAGACTTGGGTGTGTATTTATAGGGAAGAAACAGAATGAATCGAGTCCGAATTGATCTTGATTCATGGTCAAAACTTTTCCGGCGGTTATGACTGGGATTGCGGGATTAGACATCGGTTATAACCGATGTCGAAGTTAATACACACGTTCAGTCAAAGGAAACGGTCGAAGTCTCGCGAAATCGTCGATAATTCCGGCGACTGCGGATTGGGCGCGCTGATTACTGAATTTGATTTCGAGTTTTATTATAAATATTATTTGTTTTAATAGTTATCACAAACGAGTCAAGTGGCGGAGTGGTGAGATGTTTGTTTGTTTGATCCGGCTGACCCGGGTTCGAAACCCGGCAGCTTGATTTTATTTTTTTAGCACTTGTTTTTACCATTTAATGATTATAGTTTTTAAATTCAAAAATGTTTATTAATTATGTATTGTTAAAAATTTATTTGAGCATTAAATAAGCAACGAAAATTTTTAACTGGTTATTCGATTAATAAACGAAGCGGGTTTGAAAACCCGTTTTTCGACGGATGTTACAGAAGTAGTCGTGTCAAACTCCGCGGGTAGCCCTCGAACAAGTTGCAGGACCAGTCTTTCTTCAGTAACCGGGTGATCCACATCTTCTAACTGATTGGCAAGGTCTTTGAGTCGCTCACAATAGTTGTCTAAAGATGAGCAAGCAGCCAAGGTCAGATTACAGAACTTAGTTTCAAGCGCCCCAGCCCTTGCTTTCTTATTACTCAGGTAGATCTTCTCCAGTTTCAGCCATGCGTGTCGAGCAGTGGTCGTATTATCCATCACACGGGGCAGCAGGTTATCGGATACGGTGCTGAGTATCCATTGAAGAACTAAAGCATCTAGTTCATTCCAAGACTGAAACTCAGGGTCTGTTTCAGCAGGTGGTGGTGTCTCGTCAATATGATCGAGCACTTGATAGGCGACGACATCTAAACAGAAAAGTTTAACCCAAGAGGTATAGGTGACCTTAGTACCGTCAAGGGTACGTATCTTGGATTGAACATTAGTAACCAAATACGCAGGGTGCAAGGTTTTGGAAGGTTTATCAGACAAAGACATCTGGTCTTCTTTCTTGCCGTCGGCGGCCATAGGCTGTGCTAGGGTTTTTCGGAAAAAAAGGAAAAGCAAGAAAGGATTGAAGGTAGAAGAGCCGAAGCTCTGATACCATAAAAGTGCTTGTTGTATTATTTTCTGAACGAATCAAAACAATACATATGATCCCTTTATATAGGGGATAATCCTAGCACTATACATGGAAACAATAATCAATACATAAATACAATTATAATCTTTAAAATATGGAAACCGTAATCAGTGGCATAAATCTCGGCTAATACCAACAAGGTTGTTAAGCTTTGAAGATCTTGTTGCTCGACCACTCCTAAGACCTAGCCCATTCCGACAGAAACGAGGACCCAGCGCCGGTAAGTGGTAACCTGGACCCGGGCTGCAACAATACATAGTTTCGATTTCTCTAGGTGAAACAGTCGCGGGAACAGTAATAAAAGCTACGAGTCTCCAATCTAGCAGCCAAGCCAAAATGTTGTAGTTGACCCGTTTGCAATAATCGTAGATAATGATTTCTTTAGGTCCACCCCCTTCGTGATTAAAGATTCTTGAATGCTCACCATTTGTTTCCAAATAACAGTTAAATGGTGGATTTTAAAGGTTATATGTCACTTAACATCTTATATAAGTGCTTATTTATGATTTGTAACTTGTGTAAAATGTTCAGGAATGGAATGAACCGGGTTGTTAAACGATGCTAAAAACCATTTTCGGGGCTGCTAAAAAAAGTGCTAAAACCCTTTAGTTTGTTATATTTGGGGTGGGTATCACCAATTATTATACGCGTGAAAATATTAAAACTAATCCCTTACAGAATGCCAGTCCCATACACGCCTGAATTTCGAATGTTTTAGGTTTACATGTTAGGTTTGGGTCCATTTGTCATCCCTACGGAAGAAAGAAACACGACAATGCTGAATGTTTGAGGCTTCCTATATTTTTTTTTAATTTTTTTTTGAAGTAACTGGTATATTACATTGCTTTAACGTATTTTTAACAATTGCTAGTGAAAAGGACAAAGCGCGTTAATAACTGGTCATTGGTAGGGACCATCTCCGTAACTCTTAATAGTACATATATCTAAAGAATGTAAAGAATACAAACAAATTGCACCAACACGATGGATGTTTTACATTCAAATAAGTGTTGTCTTCTGGTTGAGGTTTATGAAAATAACGATATGCGTACCTTGGTGAATATGAGTGCAAGTTTTTGTTGTGGTTAGAGAAATAATTATAAATCGTACACCAGAAGCTCCTTTGACTTGTCTTGACTGTACCTATTGTATATAACCATGGCCCCATGTTACTATCTACCAGCATCACAAAGATATTATCCTTCAAGATCCTAATAGCAAAAGAAGAACAGAATTTAAAAGAGAGAAAAAGGGTCTAAAATTTTGTATGCTTTCTCATTAACAAACAACCAATTAATACAACTGTATCGAATAACTTTTGAGTTAGTTTATATTTACATTTTTAGGCATCCAAACACCCGTTTGAAAGGATGGGCTTACAGCTTACTGCTTCTGGAATTTCCGAGACACGTGATTCTTCAACCTTCCAAGGTAAGTCTTTATCAAGGACCTGCTACAAAAGTGAGCTAACTTAAAACTAAAGAGTACAAAGTGCAAATACTATGCTTACTTTTGACTTTTGGGGGTCAAACATACCTTTTCATCTCCTCATGACTCGTAGCACCCCTTTTATCAACAGCAATTGCATGAAATTTCTCTTTGAGATCCAGTAGCTACTCTTCATCAGGTGTGCTAGCCAACGCCTATGCATAAATACTGAGTTTCAGAAGAAATCAATTGGGATGACTTATGTAGTATGAGATAAATACTTACCTGTGGAGCAGACTGCTTTAGGCGACTATTTATCACAAATCCACGCATGCTGGATAGAACAGAAATCTCAAGAGCAACTTCAGAAGCTTTTCCGCCTTGTCGAACCCATGGGTGAGCTATAAAGATTGACATTAGAGAGGTGTTTGAATGTGAGTTTTAAAAGTGATGGTGTGATACTGAATTATGATCAAGTTTGATGACCAGTTGTAATAAACTGGGATGCATAAATCATAATACAATGTTTGGATGTGCTTTTGCTATTTAAAGCTGCAATAATCAGATAACTTTTGACAAATTCTTATCATTTTTTAGATATAGTTAACAAGAACAAGAAAAATAAACATACATAGGGCTTAGCAGCAGTTAATCTTGAACGGGGATCTTTCACAAGCAATTTTTTTACAAAATCTTTGGCACTTGTGCTTATGCTAAGCCATGGTTTGCCACGAAAATCAGGTGCGTTTCTTAACACCTATCAGTTCATAGCAATCTTGTAAAATACACCATTGAATAAATCACCAGCTATAGATACATTTTTATAATATAACATATGTCACCAATTATAGATACATTTTTAGAACAAAAAATACCTCTTTAAACATCCCATCTTCCGTCTTATCCCAAAAGGGGCGACGCCCGCTTAGTAGAATGTATGTGATAACGCCTATGCTCCAAACATCTGATTCAGGCCCTGATTTACGCTTCAATACTTCGGGAGCAATATAGTATGCACTACCAACAAGATCGGTGAACATCTTTCCTACCAAAAATTAAAAAATCGTATATGAAAATGCATCCGTATGAGCAATATGTTGTGTAAGTGCAGCAAAGTGTAACAATAGATCAATCCAACTTTAAGGTCTTAAGGGGTATATTAGTAATATCCTTGTATTGATGACCATAGGTCAAGGGGCTATAAATAGGAAGATCAAGCTTGTATTAAAAAAGGACTTTGAGACACTTTCTAAGGTTTGTGTGTGTAATCTAGAGAGAGAAAATGTGGGTTTGACATGTAATTATGTAAACAACATCATTGATAATACAAGCTTGATTGATATTTAGATTTGTGTTTGATCTTGATACACCACATCGTGTTTAACAGGTTTCTTACGTCGAACACGTTTATCGAATGTATCGGTACGGTTACACGATCCTACATGTTGGAGATATAACTATTGTCAATATGCTAAATAGTGATTTAAGTAGCATGTTATATTTTCAACCATTGTATTCGCTTTTTGTTTCAACAAAGCATTATCGTTGTGAAAATGCAAATAAGAAGTCACATAAAAAGCTTTTTTTTTCTCTTTCCTTTAATTAATCTAGAAATGACTTAGAAATTATTTATATTTTGCAACACTTAAAACAACTTATTATACAATTATTAAAACTTAACAACAGAATCACATCTAGACATTGAGTCACACAACCTGATATATTGCAACTAGTTTATCTGATTCTCAGCACATCACCTTGGTGTTATTTTAGTAATCCTCCAGAGTCCAGATCTTGAATTGTTTTTATTGACAAAAACAATGAAATATGATGGCTAGAAAAGATAGATACTAAGATTACATACATACAGAGAAATATATGACACTAACCTGGTCTTATAAAGTCCGACAGACCAAAATCTGTAGCTTTTAAGCATGAATCATCCGTTTGGAACTTGAAAAGAAAATTCTATATAAAATAAAAAAATCCAAGACAAGGTTAGCATCGTCCTAAGAACATCAGGTCTGTATTATGGTTTTTCATACCTCTGGTTTCATGTCACGGTGTACCAAACCGTGTAAATGGCATTCTGCAGCAACTCTAAGCATCTGACTCACAATGGTTGCTGCATCTTTATCCGAGTAACGACTATCTTTCCTGGATGAAAAAAAAAAAACTAGTTCTAAGTCGCAAAACTCAAGGTGAGGCATGTCTGATTTTTGTGGTCAAAGACTTAAAAGGGATAGCAATTAACTTGAAGATTGCTACTCCTTAAATTTTATGCCAAGTCTTGGATATCTACTTACATTTTACAAGTACTATATGTTAAATGGTAAAAGACTGAATGATAATTACTGAATGATTATTATTGAAGGATTAGATCACAATATATAGACATCATAAGTCATAACCAAACCCTAACAACCTAAAAGGCCCGCAGGCTCATACTAAACCAAACTCTAATGATCAGGAAACAGAAATTCAGAAACAGTGTATGAACAAGAATAACGAAAAGAATAGAATGGACAATTCGAATGGAATTAAAATTGTCTTGGTGCCGGAACTTGTTGCCGGACTTCACATATTTATACATGGGATATTTGGCGGTTCCTTGTGGCAGGAATAACTGCCCATGGCAGTTTGAATCCACCCGCTTATCACCATGATAATAAGTCATTATACATATCGGCTATATATAATTTGTAATATAAATACAAACATACTGGCATAATTAAGTTTATATATCTAATATTCGTCCTAGACTCAAAAGTAAGATTTACTAAGAGACTAACAGGTTTGACCAAAAAGTCACAAACCATCAATAAAGTTAAGAGTTCTTACTTGCTTAAAATTCGGTCCAATAACTCACCGCCTTCATATAACCTGAAAAAGGTAACCATAAAGTCAAGTTCTTTACAACTGAAATGAAGCACTAAAAAAATAGTCAATGCTGTTATTCAACATACTCCATAACTATGTAGACATAGGAGCTATCTTCATATGCATTATAAAACTGAACCACATTTACATTACCACTTAAAGTTTGCAATATTTTGACTTCTCTTTTAACATCTTCCACAGCAGCCGGAACAATCATCTGTTAAAAAAGACAAATAAAAATGTCACATGATTGCTAAGTTCATACAACTATATATATTTTGTTGATGACATTAAATATTGTCTTAGTAAAAGTGATAACAAACAACAAAGCCAAAACATATGTGAGTGTTGTGCAGCCTGTAACCATGATAATGGTGATATGAGGTATCCAAATCAAAGACCGATGAGAAGTATGATTCAAGCAGTCGGTCAACTATTGCATCTTGGGAAAATGATGAACAAGCGAATTATTAGAGTAAAATTCTCTAATCTGGATCATTTGTTAATTCATCAGATGATCCTTCTGGGCTTTACAACTCAACAAATCAAAATCATAACTAATAGTACTGATTCTACTGAAATAGAAAGAAATAAAGTCTTCAGGTGAGAATAAATGCAAAATCCTAAAATAGAATTACACATTATATACTGATCATACACCCAGGTTCATAAATATAACTTCAATTTTCAGTAAAAATGTAATCCAACAGAAATTAGGTATAAAAAGGCTACCTCTAGACTATATAGTTTAAATGAGAAAACAAAAAAACTATCTAAAAAGCCAAAAAAACATATCAACTATTTTTTGATTTTTTTAATTAAAATTCGCTATATATATTATATAAAAAAACTTTAAAAATAAAAAAATAAAAAAAACATATAATGCACATGTGCAACATAAACATATAATGCACATGTGTAGTACACATCTAGTGCACATGTGCATTACAAGTTTTTTTTTTGTTTTTGAAAAAAAGTTTTTTTTATACATAAAATCCAGCGGTTTTTTATAAAAAAATTGTAAAAAAAAATTGTATGTTTTTTATGTTTTTTAGTTAGTTTTCTAGTTTTCTCATTTATATCTAGTTTTCTCATGATCCTCCCCGTATATATATATATAAATATAGTGTGGGCTTTATTGGAGAACAACAAAAAAGTGGAGAATTGAGGAACCCTTAGGAACCCTTGGATTAACTTAACCAAGGGTGAGATTAGATTAGATTTTTTTAAGCTTAAAAAACGCGGAAGGGTATTTTTGGCATTTTCTAAAAGTTTGATTTAGGTCTCCAGAGTATTGCATAGTTCTCCGTGCACCGCTCTTCCACCGCCCCTTTCCCCTCTGGCTTCCCCACCGCCGCCGCCACCTCTGGCCGTCGTCCCTCCTTCACATCTTCAATTAAATACACATGCTGATCTCCCCGCAGAAATCACGATCTCTATCGCGTCACAATTATACAACAAAGGCTTCTGCTCTTTGTGAATGGTGCCGGTGAATCAGTGAGGTTCAGTCTACAATTGATCTTGTTCGTTTATACTGATTTCAAATTAACTTATCTTGAATGTGTTTATAACGAATTCGCCATAATTTTGTTCGAAGATCGACTAAGTTACTAGATAATAAGCATTCATAGTTGTTTAGTGTGAATTGCGAAATTGTTTTATGTAAGAACTTGTTTTTTTTGTTAATACTTGCAATATGGATTTTTATTTACATGTTACATTATGTTAAAATGAGTTTTAATGACTTGAATTCTCGATCCCGTTTTGTCTTATCCTTCGACAATTTTTGGTCTTGATTTTGTGTTGTGTTTAGGTCTAATTGTTTAAGAAGATTTGAGTTTGGGGTAATTTCGCATCATGTGCATACGCCTACCAAGTGTTCGATAAAATGCCTTAATGAACAGCTTTAGGAATTAAACAATTAACTGCTCAGGGCTCTTTCGTGTAGAATGTTGTTGTTAATACGTGTGAACCTTATCTTATTCCTCTTTTTGTTAGTATTTGATACAATATGGTAGAATAACAGTAATGGACGGACCTTGTAAACACATTGTA
The DNA here is from genome assembly GCA_947069175.1 of Scalesia atractyloides. Classification (NCBI taxonomy): domain Eukaryota; kingdom Viridiplantae; phylum Streptophyta; class Magnoliopsida; order Asterales; family Asteraceae; genus Scalesia; species Scalesia atractyloides. The sequence continues at coordinate 74,003,628 of CAMTDV010000015.1, read as the reverse complement.
TTAGGAGATTCTGTTTTCATAAACACATGCAGATCTCTCAATCTTAAGGAGTTTTTTTCATGACTTCTTTATAAGTTCCATGTATTATGAAACAAGACATAAAAGCTTCAGTGGTGTACAAATGTTTTGCAATCACGAAGCACCATTGCTCTTTGTATACTCATTGATGATCGCCTGGCCAACCTTCTTTTTAGATCTTTGAAAATATTCTTAGGCATCAGGTTTTGTTCTTCATTCTTAACATTTGGTGGTTGCGAGAAAGTTCAGATACCTAAGTGGTTGAAGTACTTGTACCTACCAAAACAAACTGTGACCGGATACCTTTGTTAAATTATTTATGTAAATAATCTGTTATATTAATGTGTATGCTTGTATTCACAGTTCACCTAATGTTCATTTCAGTTTTTAACACCTTAAATAAGCTTCTAATTATATGTATTGTTCGTATTAGCGTAGAGTAAAAACTAAGACACTCAGTATCCATGTAGGAATAATGAAAAGATGCAGCGCAACTATAATAATTCTGTTGAATATGAATTTGTTTTGTAAAAGGTATATCTTACCTTAAAGCCACACACAGAATTACTGAAATGCTATAAATAAGGTTTTCTAGGTAAATGGTAGGTACCTTAATTTTTGTTGTTATTTTCTTTATCTATATATTCGAGTACATATTGTCCTACTGTTGGGGAGTTCTTCAAAGCTGCTAAAAGCAGGGCTGAAGTTCAGCATTCAAAAGCAGCTTTATCACAACAGGCTGCTGTAGGGGTAACGAACAGGGCCGAGCCCGAGCCCCACTAAGCTCGAGCTCGGCTCGTCATGTTTCAATGAAGCTCGAGCTTGGTTCGATTCGAGCCTACTTATTTGAGCTCAAGCTTGGCTCGCGAATAAAACCTAAAGCTCGGGTTTGGCTCGAGCTATTTTGAGAACAACCTCAAACGAGCTAAAAACTCGGCTACCCATATTATTATCATGCTATTTTTATATTATATATAAAAAACTAAAATTTTGTCCGGGCTCGTTTAGGCTCGTGAGCCTAAATGAGCTTTGTATTTCATGCTCGAGCTTGATAACTAAATGAGCTCAGTTTCAAGCTTGGGCTCGGGCTCGTTAGAGCTCGGCTTATTCGAGCTTTTAGCCGAGCCGATCCCGAGTAGCTCTCGAGCCTCTAGGCGCATTTACACCCCTATGTAGAATCTTTGGAAACTCCTATATTGAAGAATCAAGTACATTTCTATAAAGTAAGTCATTTATTATCATATTTTAGAGTAGGTCCTAGAAGTTAAGAATTCTGTTTGATGTTTATGTGTATGAATCAACAGTAGATCTAGGGAAACAAGTGAAACTAGGGAAATGTGTCTTTGAGGTGGCCTCTTTTTTTTTATAAGTTTGCTTTTTATGTTTGTTTGTTAGCGCACTTGAATTGAAACCCATATTTCTTTTGTGGAATCAAATTGTTGTTGTTCTCCATGTCTGTAGGATGGGAAGGTGGCTCAGCTTGGGCATGTTTTTATTTGAGGCGACAAACAAAGAGGGGATCAATCAACTATTTTTCATCATTCAACGTTTTTCAACCGTTTGGAACATTCAAACTTGTCATTTAGAAAAGTCACTGTACCAAATTGCAATGGTGTTAAATACTTAAGTCTCATATGTATATATAATCTAACAACAATGCTTGTATACTGTAGGGGTGTTTACTGTCTTGCTTGCACAGTTTTTTGGTCGAACCAAAGACGACGACTTGGGGTTATAATCACACGCACACCCAACTGAACGAACTCTGCAAAAATGCATTAGTGGAATTTAGCCGCACCACTGCCCACAACAGAAACGATAACCTGTGTGTAGGCCTGTGTTCTGTTAGAAAATGGACAATGTGACAATATGCACATGTACTCAATACAGCTTAGACCCAAAAGAGGTATTTGTAAGTGGGAATCTTAGAAACAATTTCTATTCTCTGATGAAAATGTCGAACTTTGCTTATGCTTATGTTACTATTTTATTTATATCATCGTTTAATAGCTACATCAACTATTGCAGTTGTTGCTGGTAGGGGTGTAAACGAAACGAGCCGAGCCCGAGCTCGGCCAGGCTCGAGCTCGGTTAACATATGAAAGCTCGAGCCCGGCTCGATTCGAGCTTTATTTCTAAAGCTCGAGCTTGGCTCGAATTTATTTTTTCAAGCTTGAGCTCGGCTCGGGCTCGACAATTAATTTATATTAATTATAAATATTATTATATATATAATTTAGTTATTTTTTACATTTGTATAAATGGTAAATATTATTATTTAAATATATGTTTAATATATTAATAAAAAATATATAAACAGAAAGCTCGTTAAGGGCTCGCGAGCCGGCTCGAGCTTGATAAGCGAAGCTCGGGCTCGTTTACTAAACGAGCTTGTTTTTAGGCTCGGGCTCGAGCTCGATTAAACTCAGCTCATTCGAGCTTTTTTTCGAGCCGAGCTCGAGTAGCTCGGCTCGTTTTCACCCCTAGTTGTTGGTTTATCCATTTGCTTCTGATGATTAATATTATTATAGTTTGGTCAGCAGCTTCTGATTTATTTACGTTTATATTCATAAGCTTCCTTAAGAGTTCCTGGCTGACCGGAAAAAATATATTGATTTAAAAAAATTAACATGTATATAATATGTTAAATATATTATAAAATTTAATTTAACATGTTAAAGAAAAATTTAAATTCAAAATAGCTTATAAACAGTTACTAAAAGGTAAAAAATTACAAAAATGTTTTTTTCTATAAGAATAATTTCTACATATCTTTATATGCAAAAAGTAGAAAAAATTATGAAAATTTTTAATGTTACATGTTAAACAAATTTTTTTAGGATATATATAAAATGTTAAATGTATAGTTCCCTAGTTCCCATAATTTTAAAGTTCTCCATTGAACCTCACACATATTGTGTATTTCTAAATAGTATCTTTCAAAATAACTGGTCTAGTTTCAAATAACAAAGTTTTACATGTAAAACAATCTATTCTTAGACTTCCTTGAGAGTTCCTGGCTGACCAGAAAAAAAATATATTGATTTCTTTTGAAAATATTTTAACATTGTAAAATTTTATAAAAAAACAATTTAACATGTTAATTTTTTTTAAATCAGAGCTATTGTATACAAAATATATGTAAAAGCTTTTCTAATAAAAAAAAAAACAAAAACGAAAATAACCAAAATAATGCCTAAAAGTTAAATAAAAGGTAAAAAAAATTTAAAAATGTTTTTTTATTATAATGACTTCTACATATCTTTATAACGCAAAAGCTTCGAAAACTTATGAAAAACATAATTTTTAACATGTTAAATATAATTTATATGATATATTTAACATGTTAAACGCATGCTTCCCAGGTTTCCAACATTTTATAGATTCCCCATCAAAACTCACACATATTGTGTAGTTCTAAAAAGTGTCTTTCAAAATAACTGGTCTAGTTTCAAATAACAAAGTTTTACATGTAAAACAATCTATTTCTTAGACTTCCTTGAGAGTTCCTGGCTGACCAGAAAAAAAACATTATATTGATTTCTTTTGAAAATATTTTAACATGTTAAATATATTATAAAAAACTAATTTAACATGTTAATTTTTTTTAAATGAGTTATTGTATACAAAATACATGTAAAAGCTTTTATAATAAAAAAATACAAAAACTAAAATAACTAAAAAAATGCCTAAAAAGTTAAATAAAAGGTAAAAAAATTTAAAAATGTTTTTTGAGTTAATTACTGTTTTCGTCCCCGTGGTTTGTCAAAAATTACTATTTCAGTCCATTAGTTTAAAAATTACGATTTCAGTCCTTGTGGTTTCACTTTCGTAACCATTTCAGTCCTGTGGTTTCACTTTCGTAACCACTTAAATCCATTTATTCTGTAAGTACAGGGACTGAAATAGTTACGAGGTGGACTGAAATGGTTACGAAAGTGAAACCACAGGGATTGAAATCACAATTTTTAAACTAATGAACTGAAATAGTGATTTTGACAAACTACAGGGACGAAAACAGTAATTAACTCATGTTTTTTTATTATAATGACTTCTACAATCTTTATAACGCAAAAGCTTCCAAAAATTAAGAAAAACATAATTTTTAACATGTTAAACTTAATTTATATGATATATTTAACATGTTAAACGCATACTTCCCAGGTTTCCTACATTTTATAGATTCCCCATCGAACCTCACACATATTGTGTATTTGTAAATAGTGTCTTTCAAAATAACTGGTTTAGTTCCAAATAACAAAGTTTTACATGTAAAACAATCTATTTCTTATACTTGAGAGTTCCTGGCTGACGAGAAAAAAAAAATGATTTCTTTTGAAGATATTTTAACATGTTAAATATATTATAAAAATTAATTTAACATGCTAATTTTTTTAAATCAGAGTTATTGTATACAAAATACATGTAAAAGCTTTTCTAATAAAAAAACAAAAAGTAAAAATAACTAAAAAATGCCTAAAAAGTTAATTAAAGGTAAAAAAAATTTTAAAATGTTTTTTATTATAATGACTTCTACATATCTTTATAATGCAAAAGCTTCGAAAAATTATAAAAAACATAATTTTAACATGTTAAACATAATTTATATGATAAATTTAACATGTCAAACACATACTTCCCAGGTTTCACACATTTTATAGATTCCTCATCGAACCTCACACATATTGTGTATTTCTAAATAATATCTTTCAAAATAACTAATCTAGTTCCAAATAACAAAGTTTTACATGTAAAACTATCTATTTCTTAGACTTCCTTAAGAGTTCATGGCTGAACAAAAAAAAATATATTGATTTCTTTTGAAAATATTTTAACATGTTAAACATATTATAAAAAATTAATTTAACATGTTAATTTTTTTAAATCAGAGTTATTGTATACAAAATACATGTAAAAGCTTTTCTAATAAAAAAATACAAAAACTAAAAATTACAAAAAATGCCTAAAAAGTTAAATAAAAGGTAAAAGAAATTAAAAATGTCTTTTATTATAATGACTTTAACGTATCTTTATGACGCAAAAACTTCGAAAAATTATGAAAAACATAATTTCTAACATGTTAAACATAACTGATCTAGTTCCAAATAACAAAGTTTTACATGTAAAACAATTTATTTCTTAGACTTCCTTAAGAGTTCATGGCTGAACAAAAAAAAATAATTTGATTTCTTTTGAAAATATTTTAACATGTTAAATATATTATAAAAAATTAATTTAACATGTTAATTTTTTTTAAATCAGAGTTATTGTATACAAAAATACATTTAAAAGCTTTTCTAATAAAAAAATACAAAAACTAAAAATAACAAAAAAATACCTAAAAAGTTAAATAAAAGGTAAAAAAATTAAAAATGTCTTTTATTATAATGATTTCAACATATCTTTATAACGCAAAAGCTTCAAAAAATTATGAAAAACATAATTTCTAACATGTTGAACATAATTTATAAGATATATTTAACATGTTAAACGGATACTTCCCAGGTTTCTCACATTTTATAGATTCCCCATCGAACCTCACATATATTGTGTATTTCTAAATAATGTCTTTCAAAATAACTGGTTTAGTTCCAAATAACAAAGTTTTACATGTAAAACAATCTATTTATTAGACTTCCTTGAGAGTTCCTGGCTGACTAGAAAAAAAATGATTTCTTTTGAAGATATTTTAACATGTTAAATATATTATAAAAAATTAATTTAACATGTTATTTTTTTAAATCAGAGTTATTGTATACAAAATACATGTAAAAGCTATTTTAAAAAAAATGCCTAAAAAGTTAAATTAAAGGTAAAAAAAATAAAAAATGTCTTTTATTATAATGACTTATACATATCTTTATAAAGCAAAAGTTTTGAAAAATTATGAAAAACATAATTTTTAACATGTTAAACATAATTTATATGATAAATTTAACATGTTAAACACATACTTCCCAGGTTTCACACATTTTATAGATTCTCCATCGAACCTCACACATATTGTGTATTTCTAAATAATATCTTTCAAAATAACTGGTCTAGTTCCAAATAACAAAGTTTTACATGTAAAACAATCTATTTCTTAGACTTCCTTAAGAGTTCATGGCTGACCAAAAAAAAAATATATAGATTTCTTTTGAAAATATTTTAAAATGTTAATATATTATAAAAATTAATTTAACATGTTAATTTTTTTTAAATCAGAGTTATTGTATACAAAATACATGTAAAAGCTTTTCTAATAAAAAAAATACAAAAACTAAAAATAACAAAAAAAAAAAAATGCCTAAAAAGTTAAATAAAAGGTAAAAAAATTAAAAATGTATTTTATTATAATGACTTCAACATATTTTTATAACGCAAAAGAAAAACATAATTTTTGTTGGTGCATAATGTCTATGTCTTAGTCTTATATCGAGTCTGTATTGTATAGAGCTGAATAGGCTAGGTATATGAAGTTTTTATGTATAGTTTAGTCAAGTTCGCTCATGATGTCCCATGTAAGCATGTTCGGCCGAACTTGCAGTAGCAAGTTCGGGCAAGTTCGGGCGAACTTGTGTCTCCCAAGGGGCGAACTTGTTGGTTTATAAATACTTAGCTTGTGATCCTCATTTGTAACTTTGCCATTTCAGAGGCGAAGCTCTGTTAGTTGGTACTCTCGAAGTTTAATCAATAAAACTGACGATTAACTGATTAAATCTTGTCTATTGGTAAACACGACAAAATATTTCCGCTATTATGGACGTTAGATATCAAATTTAGGTTCATAAGCATCGATGATCGGTCATACAAGTGGTATCAGAGCTAGAACAGCCTGATTTGATAGTATCAAGACAAGATCACTTCTATTTCATCTCCATTCTTCTATTTTTCTTAACTTTTGAACATAAAATGAAGAATTCACGGTCAAAATCTTTTCAAATTTGAGTATATCATGTAAATACAACAAAGATAAACCCGTGAAAGATTGGAGTCCAAATTCAACCGAATTCATGTCAAAATTTTGAAAAAAACATGTTTTGGAAAACCATCATGATCGAACTTGTTAAGCATGTTCGACTGAACTTGGTCTAAAACATCACTTTTCAAGTGATTTTTTAGAAAGTTCGCTCGAACTTGAGGTATTTTGGAGGAAATTTTTGTGAAGTTCGCTCGAAGGTGTAAAAACTTCATTGATTTTCTATCAAGTTCGACCGAATTTGATAAAATCTCAAAAGTTTTTAGCTAAGTTCACCCGAACTTGCTAGTTTCTTAACTAATTCCAGTGTGCAAGTTCGTTCGAAGTTTAGTTTTTCAAAATTTTCATAAGTTCGACCGAAGTTAGTTAAATTTTTCAAAACAAAAAGTCACAAGTTCGACCGAACTTGTGACAAAATCAAGAGTTCTTCATTCCAAACTACAAGTTCGACCGAACTTGTAGTATTTCTAACATTTTCAAAAGTTTTTGAATATTTTCAGTGTACACGTGTCACACCCTGACCCGCAGCGGAAATGGTAGTCGGGGCATGATTGGGTTTTCATCAAAGCTCATGACATTTACTATAAAGTTTCATATTTATTATTTCTCTTTAAAGAAGAAGTTACAATAAACATACAAACACAACATGTTCAAATACATTTTCATTCAAATTACAACTAGAGTACAATTACAAAGAAAAACAAAACTAAACGTTCATTCCAAGGCATTAACTTGTTTATTCTTCTAGGCCATCCTATGTGTTTCTTTTCTCAACCGGATCACCTGTATCATGTGTAAAATAGGGTTTTGGGTCAACAAAAGTTGGCGAGTGAATCTTATTTAAATATTTGAAAGGATTAGTTATGTTGGTTATTTGAATAAAATTGTGCATAACCAAATATGAATAAACGTAAATGTAAATTTAATCACAAAACACATAATATCAATTAATGCACAAGCACACACACCAAATGATGAACAATGAGATCAAGGCTCAATCAAACGGAGCCGATCTAATGAGGCACCTGATGCTCAACTCGTCTCCCATGAGGAACTGATGGGCCTAATGTATGATTTGCACACAACTTGACAAGAATGTAAACACGTATCACAACAAACAATATTTACATCATAAGTTTAGGTCATATAATGGTAATAGCACAAGTTTGGATAAATGAAATAATTAAAACGACACATGGTACACCCCAAAAAATGAATAAAAAGGGGAATTTGTAAGGATTCACTCACAATGGGTGCGTTCCTTGATGACGATGAATGCGCACGAATATTATGATTCAACCGACGAGGGAAAACTAACCTAAATAATAACGAAATGATTCGGTAAATAAATAAATTTTATTTGAGATTAATATTTTTAATTAGTGCTCTTAATGGGATTGTTAGATTTATTTTTGTGAGTTTAAGGAAATTTTCTAACTTTAATAATCTTATTTTAAGTATTTTTAAATAATTTTCCAATTAAATAAATAAATAAATAAAAAGAAATAAAAAGGTTGACTTTTTGACCGTTGACCGGTCGGACTGTGTTTTTATATGCGCTGAGTGAGGTTCGAACTCGGGACCTCTCGTATACGTGCACGCAGCTCTACCAACTGAGCTACGTGTCTAACCCGAAATATTTCTGTTTTTAATTACATTTATATACTATTTAGATTATTCAGAAATTATTCAATTTTTTAAAAAGGATTTAAACTGTCGAACCGGTGTGAGAGCCTGGACTCGAACCCGCGACGTGCTTAATATTTTTGCACACAGTCCACCACTGGACTGTGTGTCTAACCCGGTTATTATTCCGGTTTTTATATATTTATACACTTATCACATGCTTCAGGATTTGGCTTTTATAAAAAGGGTATGCTATTTCAGTGGATCGGAACACAAACAGAATTCGAACCCGAGACCTTTAGCTTCGTATGCACACAGCCCAACCAATTGGGTTGCGTGACTAATCCGGTTGAAATACGATTTCTATTTCTTTTAAATGATACTTCTAGTTCATCTTCTTCATCATAATAACAGAATGATGTTAAACCCAAATGTTCTGATTTATTTAGCGATTCTCTTATAAATTCCTAAGTAACTACACATGAGATTAATAAGAATGAAAGAAGATAGATGAAAGGTTACCGAACAGAGATACTCTGGTTCTCCGGCGAGGTTCCGACGAGTTGCGAGCTTTTCTGGCGTAGCTTTCTGATGAATAAAGGTTGGTATGATGTTAGGGAGAGTGTTTGTGCAGTCGAATGGGTTCTCTAAGCCCTCTATTTATAGTTGAAAAGGATCGCAGAGGTTGAATTTCGGTTTTTGAAGCTTCGGTTAATTCGGGTATGTGCAAGTTGTCTGCATAACTGATTGAACGCGGTTTGACTCGATTTGAGTCTAGGTGCATGATTGAGAGTCGGTTTCGTGATCAATTGAAGAGAAACGGAAATCTTGGTGATTTCCGGTTGACTGGGTGCCGTTACATTGGGCGGTATTTTTGAACCTATCCGAGATATTCAAGAGTATAAAAGGTTATTTGATTTGGTTGTATCAGATGTTGAGTATGTGGTGTAGCGGTGTGTTGTGGGTTTGTTATAGGCGAGACCCGGGTTCGAAACCCGGCGTCTCCAATTTATTTTTTTATTCACTTTTTATTATTAATTATAAATTATGGTTTTTAAATTCTAATATATTTATTAATTATGTATTGTTTAAACTTTATTTAAGAAGTAAATACGCAACGAAAAATCATAACTGAATATTTGATTAATAAACGAAGCGGGTTTTGAAAACCCGTTTTTCGACGAATGTTACAGTATCCCTACTTTTAGAAATTTCGTCCCGAAATTTAAGTAGTAGTGGTATATTTGACTTGAAGGGAGGGTGTTTTAATTTGACAATTACATAATTAGAGGAGGGTGAGAGTTTAAATCTTATTTGAGGCGGTAACGTTCCTAGTAAGGGTTGAATACCCTGCTACAGGAATCGCTTTTTGATGCCTAAAGTATAAGAATGCGGAACATGGATAAACAGAGTTGATTGACTAGGCATGATTTTATGCATAAGAGTTTTGAGAGAATTGATATGTTTGGAAAGATAAGGTTATATCATAAAACAAAACTTCATCCATGACAATATTAAAACCTACACGGAACTTCTCATAACCGCCTGACATTGCTTTTGATCCTTTGACAAGAATACTTATATATAGGAATTACCAGCGGCGTATCCACCATATTCTTGTCAAATTTTCATTGGTTTTGTCAGTAAGTTATAATTAGTTCTATGTGACTCTAAAATTTACAAAACAAACACAACAGCCAAAGCTTGAGTCTCAAATCTGAAAGGATACATGACTGAATGATGACAGCACCTCTCTCGTTTGTTATGATGAAGGGGTCAGTCTATGTAAAAGTGAGACACAACCCAACTTCTTTAAATGATGAGATTGAGATACGTCGAGATGTATGATGATATGAATGTTAAATCAGTGAGTATAAAACAAAACTGAAATAGTAATTCGCATTAAGATTCTTGGATACATAAATTTCCAATTTATAACTGAGATACGTAAAGATTGAGATAACATAAGAAAACATAAAAACTAAACGGTTGGAGTTGAGTCGTGATTCTTGGTGAAGGAAGGCTAGTTGGGTTGTTCGTTTGGGTCATTATTATCTTCAACAGGATTGGCGTTGATGTTGTAAGCTCTTCCTCTCGCTGGTGGTAGTGCTGGGTTTGCTTGATTTGCTTGGTTAACTGGGTTTGCTTGCGCTTGGGCGTTTATGATGTTAACCAATCGAGAGCACGTGTTTCTAAAGTGGGTAGGGTCGCCACAATTAAAACAAGCTCGAACATATGGAAACATGGGGTATTGGGGTTGTTGATATGTTTGGATCATGTTTTGAGTATGGGGTGAAGCTTGGTTTTGAGAGGCGCGACAAGTCTTGCTCAAATGGCCATAACGCCCACAATTAGCACATAGTCGACAAGGTAAGGTAGATGGATGGTGATAAAACAGGTGTTGCATTGAGGGTGAGGTCCAATGTAAGGTTTCTTATTTGGGTAAGTAGAGTTGGGTGCTACTTGAGTGATTGGGATAGCTTGGAGGGGTACAACTTGTGAAGCTGGTTGATTGTGTTGGGTGACAGCGAAAATTTGCCCATCTCGTTTTCTCTTAGAAGTGGGTTGAGAAGAGGATTCGGTTTGGGTTGGGTTTGAGGTTTCGGTTGATGCTTTATCCTTCTTCTTCTCCTCCTTGAAATCTTTATTCCGTATGCGGATTTCGGTGAGTTCTGTAGCCAACTCCATTGCTGCTTCCAAAGTTGCAGGTGTGGTACTTATTACAGGATCTTGAATTTTTGAAGGAAGACCTCGAATGTAGTGCTCGATCAAACGGTAGAGGGGAGTGAACAAGTTGGGACCATCTGTTTTAACTCAAGGAATCTCTTGTTGTATGTGGTGTGGTCGCCCTCCTTTTGTTTCAAAGAATAGAACTCATCTTCCAATTTCTTGATTTCGCTTCTTGGACATAAACGTCTTGTCATGATTTCCTTCAACTCTTCCCAAGTCAAAGTCATAGCATCTTCAGCACCTCGCTTGGCCTTCTCTGTATTCCAACATGTAAGTGCTACTCCGAACAAACGACCGGTAGCATATCGCACCTTGCGATCACCGGGGCAGTCGCAATTGCGAAAAGTGTTTTCCATTTCCTCAAACCAATGGAGAAGAGCGGTGACACCTTCAGTCCCTTCGTATTTTGGAGGATCGCAGGATTTGAAATGCTTGAAGGTGCATTTAGTGGCTTTTGGGGGAGGATTGACAATGTTTTGATCTTCTTGGTTGATTGGGTTGACGGGATTAGCGGTAAGGGCCTGTTGTACTTGAATTACGATGTTGGGTATTACGGCAGCCATTTGTTGAGCGATTTAGGCAGCCATGCGTTCGCGGGATTTTCCTGATCTCATACTTCTACGAGAGAGACTAGAAGACATCTACAAGGAATACATATCGAGAGTATGAGTTTGACATTTTAGGTGTCATGTGTCGTATTTAGAAATGAACATTCACAAAAACAAATGAATAAAATAAACCTACTACATCCGTAGGATGTCTTGGGCTTTGCTCATGTTTGGGCTCCCATATGTCCCCTTACTTGGCCTTGGTAGTCATGTGGGCCCCCATGACTACTGGGCTTTGGTAGGGTTCATATTGGTGTTGGCCTGTTAACACTTGCGCCACCCGAATGAAATCGCAAAAAAACATGACAGCAAAGTATGAGGTTGGAGGGTGTCCTAGTATGGACACAGTGACAACTCAAAGTAGGGTTAGTTCGAACGACGTTTGGTGTAGCATGCTTTGGCCTAATAGGTCCTTCGTACTCTCATCGTTAGTCCCCAGGTAGGCAAGCTGGTCCGTTATATTGGATTTATACGAATGCCAACCTAGACAGGACGTTCCGACTACCGGTACTTGTACCCTTACAGTTACTACATGCCCGTCGTAGAACTCACTTTGATGAGATTGAAAAATGAAAAAAATGCGACAAAATCTTGAATAAAGGAAATATGAGGATGATTTGAATATGTGAACATTGAAATATGCGTGATGAATGTATATGTAAGCATGTTATGTTTGACAATAAGTATAACTCATTAAGTATCGCACAAAATGATAGTGGAAGTGTTTGCATGCATTTGTGTGTGTAATAAATACGAAACAAATAAACATCATGAGTTTGCATGTAACCACATAAACAATTAAAATCTAATCAACTATAGTATAGGCTCTAAGGGTCTAATAACCTATCCTATATCCCTATAGTCAAAAGCTCTGATACCAATCTGTCACACCCTGACCCGCAGCGGAAATGGTAGTCGGGGCATGATTGGGTTTTCATCAAAGCTCATGACATTTACTATAAAGTTTCATATTTATTATTTCTCTTTAAAGAAGAAGTTACAATAAACATACAAACACAACATGTTCAAATACATTTTCATTCAAATTACAACTAGAGTACAATTACAAAGAAAAACAAAACTAAACGTTCATTGCAAGGCATTAACTTGTTTATTCTTCTAGGCCATCCTATGTGTTTCTTTTCTCAACCGGATCACCTGTATCATGTGTAAAATAGGGTTTTGGGTCAACAAAAGTTGGCGAGTGAATCTTATTTAAATATTTGAAAGGATTAGTTATGTTGGTTATTTGAATAAAATTGTGCATAACCAAATATGAATAAACGTAAATGTAAATTTAATCACAAAACACATAATATCAATTAATGCACAAGCACACACACCAAATGATGAACAATGAGATCAAGGCTCAATCAAACGGAGCCGATCTAATGAGGCACCTGATGCTCAACTCGTCTCCCATGAGGAACTGATGGGCCTAATGTATGATTTGCACACAACTTGACAAGAATGTAAACACGTATCACAACAAACAATATTTACATCATAAGTTTAGGTCATATAATGGTAATAGCACAAGTTTGGATAAATGAAATAATTAAAACGACACATGGTACACCCCAAAAAATGAATAAAAAGGGGAATTTGTAAGGATTCACTCACAATGGGTGCGTTCCTTGATGACGATGAATGCGCACGAATATTATGATTCAACCGACGAGGGAAAACTAACCTAAATAATAACGAAATGATTCGGTAAATAAATAAATTTTATTTGAGATTAATATTTTTAATTAGTGCTCTTAATGGGATTGTTAGATTTATTTTTGTGAGTTTAAGGAAATTTTCTAACTTTAATAATCTTATTTTAAGTATTTTTAAATAATTTTCCAATTAAATAAATAAATAAATAAAAAGAAATAAAAAGGTTGACTTTTTGACCGTTGACCGGTCGGACTGTGTTTTTATATGCGCTGAGTGAGGTTCGAACTCGGGACCTCTCGTATACGTGCACGCAGCTCTACCAACTGAGCTACGTGTCTAACCCGAAATATTTCTGTTTTTAATTACATTTATATACTATTTAGATTATTCAGAAATTATTCAATTTTTTAAAAAGGATTTAAACTGTCGAACCGGTGTGAGAGCCTGGACTCGAACCCGCGACGTGCTTAATATTTTTGCACACAGTCCACCACTGGACTGTGTGTCTAACCCGGTTATTATTCCGGTTTTTATATATTTATACACTTATCACATGCTTCAGGATTTGGCTTTTATAAAAAGGGTATGCTATTTCAGTGGATCGGAACACAAACAGAATTCGAACCCGAGACCTTTAGCTTCGTATGCACACAGCCCAACCAATTGGGTTGCGTGACTAATCCGGTTGAAATACGATTTCTATTTCTTTTAAATGATACTTCTAGTTCATCTTCTTCATCATAATAACAGAATGATGTTAAACCCAAATGTTCTGATTTATTTAGCGATTCTCTTATAAATTCCTAAGTAACTACACATGAGATTAATAAGAATGAAAGAAGATAGATGAAAGGTATACCGAACAGAGATACTCTGGTTCTCCGGCGAGGTTCCGACGAGTTGCGAGCTTTTCTGGCTTAGCTTTCTGATGAATAAAGGTTGGTATGATGTTAGGGAGAGTGTTTGTGCAGTCGAATGGGTTCTCTAAGCCCTCTATTTATAGTTGAAAAGGATCGCAGAGGTTGAATTTCGGTTTTTGAAGCTTCGGTTTAATTCGGGTATGTGCAAGTTGTCTGCATAACTGATTGAACGCGGTTTGACTCGATTTGAGTCTAGGTGCATGATTTAGAGTCGGTTTCGTGATCAATTGAAGAGAAACGGAAATCTTGGTGATTTCCCGTTGACTGGGTGCCGTTACATTGGGCGGTATTTTTGAACCTATCCGAGATATTCGAGAGTATAAAAGGTTATTTGATTTGGTTGTATCAGATGTTGAGTATGTGGTGTAGCGGTGTGTTGTGGGTTTGTTATAGGCGAGACCCGGGTTCGAAACCCAGCGTCTCCAATTTATTTTTTTATTCACTTTTTATTATTAATTATAAATTATGGTTTTTAAATTCTAATATATTTATTAATTATGTATTGTTTAAACTTTATTTAAGAAGTAAATACGCAACGAAAAATCATAACTGAATATTTGATTAATAAACGAAGTGGGTTTTGAAAACCCGTTTTTCGACGAATGTTACAACACGTCTCGTTATTCACAACGTATGATATGCAAAGAGCTTTTATGTCCGGAGCTAGTTCGTCGAATGCCAACGTGATTCATCAAGTCAATCTTGATAACGAGATGGGAACGAATGTTAAACCGCCCAAGCTAATGAGCATTGACGAATATGAAGCATGGAAGGAGAAATTTACCTATGGGGTTCAAGCCATGCACTTCGCTGGCTGGGTGTCGATTGAAAGAGGCTACACTATTCCGGTAGATGAACATCAGCTAGTTCTTGAAACGTACAACTATTCGACAGTACAAAGAGACGAATACATTGCTGAGAAAAAGATGATCAGTCTCATCCAACAGTCTGTCAAAGAAGATATCCTGATTTTGTTACCAGAGTATACTACTGCAAGAGATCTTTGGTTGTCATTACAGAAGAAGTATCAAGGCAGTGCCGAAATGATCAAAAGTAAAAAGGCACTTATTCTGAAAGAGTTTGATATCTTCACCATGCTAAAGAATGAGACCATGAAGCAAATGATCGAGCGTTTCTGTCATCTTAAAGTTCAAATGCTAAGACACGGTCTCGAGAAGACAGAACAAGAATACATCGACAAGCTTGCTGACGCACTACCAGAGGGTGAATGGGCTACTTATTTGATGGTTCTGAAGAATAGTGATAAGTGGGAATTCTTCAAGTTGTCAACGTTTATCGACAAACTCGAAGGCCTCGAAATGGAGCTTCTAAAGATTGCAAAGTCAAAGAACGCTAATGTTGTCCAAGACGTTGGATTGTACTACAAAGTGGAATGCAAGACAACATTTCGAGTCCGAAAATTGGGATAGCGTTTAGTGCAAACATGAATGCTTCTCCACAGAACCAGAGTCAATCACAACCTCATTATGACCAGAGTCCACAGAGTTCGTACTCAAGCACTGGTTCAAATTCTTCTTATCAAAGCTAAGCAAATCAGAATCAACAAACAAATTCTTATTCGAATGTATACAAGTGCAACATCGCAGTGAATTTGAACAATGTTGTTTCGGAACAAGTTGCTAAACAACATATGTCTCCTCTTGCTACTGTTCTGGAGTCATATGAAAGTCTTGTAGCCGGTAAATTGGAAATCCTGAAATGACGGCAGAAGATTATGACCAAGTGGATGAAGAAGAACTCGAGTTGATGGATATCAAGTGGTGTTTAGCATCTATTATCCGAAGAGTCATAAAGTTTGTTGCTCTTACTGGCCGAGATATCGGAAATTCAAGCAACAAGTTGGGTTTCGACAAATCAAAAGTGACGTGCTTCAGATGTCGGCAAAAGGGATATTTCAAGAGAGAATGCAAGAATCCTAAAGCAACGGGAAATCAGAGTTCGTTCGCAGGAAACAACGAGTATTATAAGAAGTCACTTCAATACAAGCCATTTCCAAAGAAGACTCAGGTTGAAATCCAAGAGAAACCAAATAGCAGCAGCAATGAGAAAGCTATGGTAGCATCAAACGAAGATGATGGTTTCGACTGGAATTCTTACATTGGTAAGAAGACCGGAGTTGCGTTGATGGCTGAGATAGTTGAAGATACTTCTGCAGAGGAAGTAGTGGTAGAAGCAGCGGCTGTAGAACAAATTCTGCTGGAGTAATACTTGCATCAACAACGAGAAGAAGAGGAGTATATCCACATGCAGAAACAAGGAATTTTATCTCCTAACTCGTGTGATAGTTTTGCAGGGCATTTTGATTGAAGCTTTAAAGAACAAGTGGTTGAGGAGAAAACAATTGATGAAGAGATCATCAATGTTACACAAGAAGTGAATGCCGAAAACCTCAAGGACATGGCAGATAAAGCTTTAATGGAAAATCTAACCAAGGTAGGTCCAGAGGTGAAAGAAGTTGTCAAAATACAAATTGTAGAGGTTGAAAAACCTTGTACAAAATGTACCGAACCATGTTCTGGTTGTGTTGAAAAATAAAAAATCATCACTAAAAATAATGTGCATAATGAACTTTTGAAATACGATTATCGCACAATGAAGGAAGCGTATGATAAAATGAAAAATGATTATGGTAGGCTTGATAGAAATAATATCGAACAACATGATACCATAAGAATGTTAAAAGGAACAGTAATGGATAAGCAAAAAGCAATTAATATCTATATTAACACCATTGCTGAAACTAAGCAACAACTTCAGGACATGACAATTGAAACAGAACGTGTTCAACAACTTTTGAGAAGTTACACATGTAATGCATATGTCATTGATCACATCCTTTCGACAATTCCATCGGAAGAGAAACCTAAAAAGAAAATTGGTAAAGAATACAACAATGTTCCTCCACCCCTTTGCGAGAAGTATTGTCGCAAAACCGCTGATGGGATGGATAAAGCACTCAACATTGAGTTGTTATCTGAAAAGAAAACTGAGTTGCCAGAGAACATTGATGTAATATATACTAAAACTGATGATGACAATGCTGTGGTTAAAAAGCTTGTTGAAAATGTTTTGAACGATTCTGATGAAGGCAGCTTTAAAAGCGCTGACTCGAGCTCAAAGAATTCAGATTCACAGTCGGAAGATGACGAAACATCATCGGAGAATGATCTATGTGATGATCCTAATATTGTCATGTACAAGATTAAGGAATCTGATAGATTATACTTTGATGACAGTTTTCCGATTCAGAATGTGAAGGAAGAATTATTAGAAAAATTCTTTAAACTCGTGGAAGTCACATCAGATGATCTGGAGATCAATGAAAAGAAATTCTATTCCAAACCTAAAAGAAACAACTACCGAAAGAATGGGGGTGATCATCCGGAAAACCGAAGAGCTGGGTTGGGATTAGAAGAATCAAATGAACCTAAAAGAAAACCGTCATCAGTTCATGAATACAAGAATAAAAACATGAATTTTGTATATGGGACGAACACGGTTCATGAGGAAAGTTTGATCGGGAAACAATCAAACGATGAGTTCAAGAAACAAAAAGAACTTCGAGATAAAGCCAAAATTGGAAGTGTGCCAAAACAAGTGGTGTAAAACTCACTAAGGACACCCACATGATTCTCGGACTTGTTTCAAGTGCAACGAAATTGGTCATATTGCACGTTACTGTCCGAAATCAAAGCCGGCTTATCTTCGAAGGAAAGAAAGTTCAAATGTTGTGAAACCAAAGTAATAGTGTTTGTAAAACCTATAAAGATTTTGAAAAGAAATGAATCAAAAGCTGAAGTCAAACCTAAGTTTGAAAATTCAATTTTCGAAAAAGGAGAAACTTCAAAAGCTAATGAAAACAATTTTTACATCAAGAAGGCTAACATAAAATCTCAAGCCTGGATTGCAAAGAAACGGTCAGCAACATCTGAGAACACTAAGTTTGAGCTTGTCAAGACTAGTGATAGCAAGAAAGAATCAAAATCTGAAATCATAATTGAAACAACATATGAAACTGTCAAAACTACAAGTGGTAACAATTCAAAAGATAAAAAGAGGGTAAAGTTTTCAAACGTAAACATCATAGAAAATTCAGATGAAGAATGGGAAGTTTATTCTATAGATAAGTGTGGATTCGATTATGCTGATGAATGTGAATTTGATTTTGATGATGGTTATCCAATTCAACCCAAGACCAAAAAGGCTTGGGTCTCTCTTTTTAAATAGATTGTTAAAATGTGCAGGGGCTCCAGAGATCCGTACTTTCTAAGTGGATTTTGGATAGTGGAGTGTCCAGGCATATGACGGGAATGAAGGCGTTGCTATTCGACATTAAAGCTATCAATGGTGGATATGTTGGATTTGCAGGAAACCAGGGTGGAAGGATAGTCGCCGAGGGAAAACTCTCCAATGCCGTCGTTTCATTTGATCGCGTGAACTATATTGCAGAACTTGAGAACAATCTTCTGAGTATATCGCAGATTTGTGATAAGAAATTCACGGTCCATTTCAACGACAAAGAGTGTGTCATCTTGAAGCTGGGATTCAAAATACCAGATGAGTGGATTCTGATGCGAGCACCTCGAGAAAATGATTTATATGTTCTTGATATGGGTGTTGCTATCACTTCATCAAAATCTGCACAATGTTTTGTGTCAAAGGCTACTAAAAAGGATTCTATTCTTTGGTATCGTAAGATGGGGCATATTCATTTGCGAAAAATGAATTTCTTGGTTCATAATGATCTTGTAGAAGGCGTAAATCTTCGGAGTTTTCAGATGTCTAATCATTGCTTAGAATGCAAAAAGGGAAAGCAGATCAAGAAATCTCATCCGAAGAAAATTCTAAACTCAATTAAGTTGCTATTAGAACGTCTCCACATGGATTGATTTGGTCCTGTAAACGTTCGAAGCATCTCAGGAGACCTATATTGCTTGGTCGTGACAGATGGTACTCGAGATATTCGTGGGTATTCTTTCAAGAATCAAAAGACGAAACGTTCGAGAACTTGGGTATTCTATTCAAGAAACTTGAGAACCTTTATCATCTGCCGATCAGACGCATTAGAAGTGACAACGACACAGAGTTTAAGAATAACAAAATGAAGGAATTCTGCAATGCAAAAGGGATTCTGCACGAGTTTAGTGCTCCCTATACTCCACAGCAAAACGGAGTAGCTGAACGGAAAAACAGAACTTTGATTAAAACTACGAGAACCATGCTTGCAGATTCTAAACTTCCAATCAGCTTCTGGCTCGAAGCGGTTGCTGCGGCTTGCTACACGTTAAACAAGGTTCTCACTGTCAAACCAACAAAGAAAACATGTTTTGAGATGATAAACCGACGGAAGCCAAATTTGAAGTTCTTAGAGCCATTCGGTGCACCTTGTACCGTAATAGACCAAGATGGCAAAATTCGGAGCTAAATCTCTTGAAGGTTTCTTTGTTGGATATGCGTGTCCGTTGAGAAGAGTATATGTTCCTTCATTGAGAAAGGTTATTGAAGCACAACACGTGGATTGTTGCAACTACACGGATCCTATTCAAAGGAAATGTGACACGTGGCTGTTTAACTATCAAGACCTTTGGAAGTCATTTGACTTGCCCGAAGAACCAACTGACGAAGAAGTTGCAGCGTTATACTACCTTCACCAGTCAGTGAATCAAGAACAAATTGTTCGACCAATTGTGGTTAATAAACCCACGTTGGATCCATCTTCTTCTGGCGCAAGTTCAAGCAATAGTGGTGTTCCGGCTGAAAATGTTTCTGAAACATTAACAACACCTGCTACTCCTCCAACAAATGCCTCTACTGAACCAGTGAATACAACAATGGAGCCCAGTATGCCTCAGAATCAAAATTCTGACTCAGATGAAGCACCAACATTTGATGCTGATGGGGAATCATCTTCTTCAGATGAAGAAGTGGAGCAGATAACAAGTCTTCTTAATCAATCTGCAGTCCCGAACAACAGAAATGAAGCTTCATCAAGCTCTCCAAATGTTGAATTGGTTGTTGATCTCAACATCACGAATCAGCAAAACTCAGTAGATGTTCCAAGTGAAGAATTGCTGCGATCATATTCCTGTCATCCGTCAACAAATATAATCGGAGAACTTCAAACTGGTGTTAGAACTCGAGGGCAAATTAATAAAGCGCTCAGTTGTTTCTACACTCGCGTTGCTCCAACCCAGAACTATTGCTTCTATTCATGTTTCATCTCTCAGATTGAGCCAAAGACAGTTAATGAAGCTTTAGCCGATGAAAACTGGGTACAAGCAATGCAAGAAGAATTATTGCAGTTTGAGAAGTTGGGAGTGTGGAAGCTTGAAGACCTACCAGAAAATCAGAAAACAATTGATACAAAATGGGTCTTTAGGCATAAATGTGATGATAGAGGGGTTATTGTTCGTAACAAAGTTAGGCTTGTTGTCAAGGGATTTCACCAGCAGGAAGGGATAGACTACACGGAAGTCTATGCACCATTAGCTCGTTTGGAATCTATTCGAATCTTTCTAGCTTTCGCATCATGGAAAGGATTTAAGGTCTATCAATTGGATGTCAAATCGGCCTTTCTATATGGAAAATTACGCGAGAAGGTGTATGTTGGACAACCACCGGGGTTTGTCGATCCACTCAACAAGAAGAAAGGGTACTTACTGGATAAAGCACTTTACGGTCTACACCAAGCCCCGAGAGCTTGGTATGAGACGTTATCGCAACATCTCGTCAGAAACGGCTTTATCAGAGGAACTGTGGATAGTACTCTTTTCCCAGAGAAGTTGATGGTCATCTGATTATAGTTCAAATCTACGTTTATGACATCATCTTTGGATCCACAAACGATAGTCTCTGCAAGGAGTTTGAGGGAATCACTTGCAAGTAGATCAGCTTCCGGATGGTATTTTCATTCATCAGACTAAGTATGTTCACGACATCTTAAAGAAATTTGGAACGGAAAGCTTGAAGCCTCTATCTACGCCTCTTGCTCTAAATCACGGCATTTGCGTTGACGAGACTGGAGCCAAAGTTGACGAGACGTTATACAGATCGATGATTGGATCGCTGATGTATCAGACGGCATCGCGCCCAGATATTATGTATCCTACCTGCCTATGCGCCAGATATCAGTCAAGCCCGAGGATCTTACACATGCAGATCGTGAAGCGGATCTTCAAATACCTGAAAGGATGCCCAAGCACCGGCTTGTGGTACCCGAAGAATGACAATTTCGACCTCACAGGCTATGCTGATTCTGATTTTGGTGTAGATAAGTTGAACTCAAAATCAACTACAGCGGGATGCAGTTCTTCGGAACAAGAATGGTAACCTGGCAGTGTAAGAAACAGACTACGGTCGCTCTCTCTTCCTGTGAAGCTGAGTATATCTCGGCCTCCAGCTGTTGTTCACAGATTCTGTGGATTCAACAACAGATGAGAGACTATGGTCTACAATTTCTAGACACTCCGCTGTTTGTTGATAACAAGGCAGCCCTAGATATAACTAAAAATCAGGTTCATCACTCACACACAAAACACATTGAAATTCGTTATCATTTCATTCGTGATTGCTACGAAAAGAAATTGGTGCGAATAGAAAATCCACACCGACGGACAAAAGGCTGATTTTTATACCAAACCATTTTCTTTGTCACGGTTTAAATACTTGCTGAGAATTAACGGTATGAAAAATTTGCTGACAGGTGCGGGCGCTGAGGTTGAATACGGATCGGACGACGAGTTCGCGTGATCCACATTGGTTTGTAAATATCTTTCTTCTTTAGAATTTGGTTAAAAACTAAAATCCAAAAATATATTTTCGATTTTAAGGGGAGAAATGTTAGAGAAAATACAAAAACATTCGAAAAATTTTAAAATTAAAAAACATATGAAAAATTCAAAATGAACAAAAACATTGAAAAAGACAAAAGGAATTCAGTGTCATAAAAGGAAATGATAGTACATCAGTGGACAATCACAGTATGCTAAAGAAATGTAAAGTTTTAAAAGTGATAAACGAGTCTTACTGTGGATGTGTCGATAGGCTTAACACGTTCAGTAAACTGTTTTCAAGATATAAACTAAATTTAACAACTGTTTAAACTTCTGGATTAACATATCTTGGATATATGGACTTAGTACTCCGAAATTTCGTTTGAAAGATTGCCTGACTCTGAGATACGAGGTCTTTATAGATAGTTGATATCTGGGGTATTATACAAATTATTCTGATTTTGCGGAAGCAATAGCCTAGAACTTCTATAATACTTTCGCTATAAACCCCAAACTACATGCAAAACTTGAAAAGTATCGAAAGATCTAATCATTTGCAATGCTAAAAAGATTCCTTAAGTGGAACACACCTTAAAGACGAGCCTTCATCTCTTTATCTTTATGGTAGTACTAACCTGAGCTCTCAAGGTCTCGCACAACCCAGATACAGATATCAATTACGCTATATTCACCTGTAAGATGAAATCTAGGGAATCTGGATACGGGAATATATTCAAGAAGTGGGAACCGCAGTTAAGTCAAGTTTCATAAATCATACCTTAACATATCTTGAAACAGTTGAGAAATGTGGTAAAGCTTAAGTGAACAAACATATCGACAATCTAGGTAAACGAGTTTAAAAACTTAAAGTCTGTTAAAGGTCAACGGTACTGGTGATATGTATCAATTAACTGATATGATCCTTAGACACGAATTCACAAAAATATGTCTGTAAATATGTTTGTACATACTTTACATTGTTCTGTATATAGTATTTCAGCTTTATAGATTAAAAATCAAAAAGATTTTTGGTGTGTTTTAGCATAAACTTGCAAAAATACAAAAAGATTTTAATTCTACATTGTTTTCAGCAAACCAATGTTGGAGAACGGATCTTTGAAGTCTGGTAAGATGCTAGAACTGTGGGAATCTCTTTGACAACGGGCTGGGAGCTAATCTGTTAAAACTGAAAAGCCAAAAAGATAAAAGTTCATTAATTTGAAACTTTGTGTTTTAAAATATCAACAGTTTGTTCATAACGGGTCAAACCGGGGTCATTAACTTGGAGTCGGCAGACAAATCGGTTAACCAAAGTCATTAGCTTGGACTTGGTCAACTTAGTGGATTTAACTGGTCGGAAAGATCAGGGGTTAAAATTGAAAAATTGAACAAGTTTAAAAAATTGTGGTTTGGCAAGTTCGGCCGAACTTGCTAAACTGATTCAAGTTTAACATCTAAGCAAGTTCGACCGAACTTCTAAGGATTGGCTGTGTTGTTCTATAGTTAAGTTAGCCCGAACTTGACTGGGCTTTCTTGTTGGGCTTGGCAAGTTCGCCCGAATTTGACTTGGTATAAATACCAATCAAGTTCGGCCGAACTCACTTATCAGCAAACACACACTCTCTGAGTGAACTAGAGCTTTGAGAGAATTTGAACGATTTTGGCAATTTCACACTGTTACGCTGCCCAAATTAAGTCGATTTTTGGTGATTAGCACACCAATTACCATGGCCGAGGTGAGATTTGATCATTGAACTATGTTTGGACCAGTAATGAACGAAACTTGATAAAAAGCTTAAAATCTGTTAGATCTAGGTGTTGTTGGTTAAAATTGAACATAAATCCTGAATCTACAAGTAAAATCGACCGTGTAATCATGTTTGTTTGAACTGAAATGGACATTTGCATAATTGAACAAATTTGGTTTTTGGAGAAGACGACAAGTTCGGCGTTGTCAAGTTCGATCAAACTTGTCTAAAATTATGGATAAATGAAATCTAAACATCTTCGACCGAACTTGCATCAAAAGTGTTTTTGTTAAAACTGATATCAATACATATTCGACCGAACTTATGAAAAAGAAATGGTGAATTTGTTTAGAGTGTAAGTTCGCCCGAACTTATATATGGAACATGTTTTAAGACATGTTCGGGCGAACTTGAATAAATCAGAATGTTGTAACACCATATCAAGTTCGCCCGAACTTGATAAAGTGTTAGAAAATTTTTGTGAAATATTTCTCGATAAACGTGCTAATTGTTTTGCGTCATTTCTCAGGCACAGGTTCCAGCACGTGTAATTTCAGTTGAGTTCTCAAAGACTCACAACACGTGCATCACGCTCGATAAAACGATCTATCTGTCACTTAAAGAATACGACAGTATATTGAAGTTTCTGGAAGAAGAGCGATTACAGAGCGCACAGTGTCACATCGATCACACGTTGTTCATTTCTGGATGAATGCAAATTTGAGTGCTGACGAGAAGGCAATTACTTCTACCGTGCAAGTTGGTAATGAAGTTAAGCCGATTACAGTAACGGAAGATGATATTCACAGGGTATTACAGTTCAATGTAAAGAAGATGATTCTATTTATCTTGATGAGAGGATAGTTCGTGGTTGTTTCTTTAGAATGGGTTATAAGGGGAGTATGAATAAACCAACGCTGGAGAAAGGGGAAGTGCCAAATCCCTACAAGCTCCTAATGTACGCCATAATTCATACATTCAACCATCGCAAGGCCGGTTTAGATGATGTTCAAGATTACTTAGCTTGCATGGCAATGACGCTTATTCTGAAGAAGCCGTTTAACTTCTCAAAGTTAGTTTTCACTCACATGTCGAAAAACATGGAAGATTCAAGACTATGCTTATATCCGAGATTTGTTCAAATGTTGGTTGACGAGAAGTATTCTAATATTGCACGAGATCCGAACAATGTCTTATACTTAGTTCATCTTGATGAGACTACAGTGAAGAAGCTAATTAAATTTCAGAAGCAAGCTTCAGCTCCTATTCCAAATCCTGTATTCAGAGCGATTAAAGATTCTAATTATATTGCGTCGCCAAACAACAAATGGAGAAAAGATGGTAGTGAGGATGAGAAAGAGCTTAACGCTGAGAAGGGGTGGTTTAAGGAATTCAAACCTAAAGCAAGGAGTGAATGGTTCTTGAAGGCAGAAACTGATAAGCCTAAAAAGAAGCGTGCTGCTAAGAAAGTTGAAACTATGCTTGTTGACGAGGATGAACCTGAAAATGTTGAAGCAGTTGTTGGATCAAGTGTTGCAGGTGTTATTGAGAGTCAAGAGACTGTGAAAACCACTCAAGATGATGTTATATATGCTACTTCTGAAAATGAAGATGATTCTGATAAAGAAATTCCTGCTAAAGAGCCAGAAAAGACTGAGGCAGAGATTAGAGCAGAGAAAGAAAGAGAATGGATGCTGATTTTGATCCTAATGCAGAAAAAGAGTCCAATGAGGATAGGCCTAAGAAATCTAAACGTGTTAAGTCTGCGACTGTTTCGTCAACAAAGACTACAGGGTCTCCTCAGAACAAAGGAAAGAGAAAATCGAAGAAAGAGCAAAAGGCTGTAAGTAAGAGGCGCAAAAGATCGTTGAAAAGCACAGAAGCCCACAAGAACCTTCTGGTGCTCAGGAGAAAGGAGTCACACAAGAACCTCCTCCACAAGAACCTCCTGTTATTATTCATGCTGAAGCTGAAAGGCCAGGAGTTACATAAGAACCTCCTGTGTCTGGCTTTGTTGAAGTTCCTATCACTGAATCTCCTGTTGCTCCAACAACTTCTGTTCCTGAAAGTTCTACGCCAAGGAAGTCAACACCAAAATCTGCAACACCAAAGTCAACACTGAGGACTCCAGGAGGGCCTAATATGTTTGGTGATATGCATAATGATCCTATAAGTTTGCAGGATCTAAACGATTTCTTCCCAGAAACAAATGTTGAACTTCTGGAGAAGCGTGTGAAGGCGTTAGAAGAAAAAGTAGCGCAGAATGAAGCAGAAAAAGCTGAAATGATTAACAAGATGAATCAAAGCGCTGTCGAAAAGGAAATGTTGGATGACAAGGTGAAGGTGTTAGAGAATGAGCGAGAGTACTTTAAAGCGTTGATCGAAAGTTTGCAGGATGCAAAGGAAAGAATGCAAACTGAGATAGCTGGTCTGAAGTCTGTTCAAGCTCTAAATGATCGAAGATTCTCCAGGATGCAGAAAGTGTTATCTAATGCACTGGGTATCGACTTCATCGCTGAATATGATCGTCTAGATCAACAGGAAGCTAAGGAACGAGCTGAAAAAGAATTAGCTGAGAGTGGCAAAGGAAAGGGGATTGAAGGTGAAGCTTCTAAGTCTTCTGATGTTCCAGAGAAACCTGTTGAAGAAAATATTGTCACAGTTTCTGAGTCTGATATTTCTAAGGTTGACGAATCTGTCAAGCCTTCTGATCCTATTATTGCTTCTGAAGAAAAAGACGATGAAGAAGCTGAGAAAGATGACAAAGAGGATGAAGAGGAAGGAAGTTATGAGGATTGGAATGTTGGTGATGATGATGACGATGATCAGGGTAATGTTGGTATTAGAGTTTCTGAAGCCAAAATCTCTGATGATTTTGATTTTACTGCCCTAATGGACGATGAATCGAATAGAATGGAAGATAAAAGTCAGGGGGAGTCAGGGCAGAAAGGGCCAACTGATGATGATATAGATATGGCAAATGTTGATCGTTCTGCAAAGCCAGTTGCTGGTATTCCTGCAAAGCCTTTAATGTTAATGTTAGAACATAATGTGGAGGAAGGTGAATATGTACATAACTACATGAAGGAAGATTTAGCTAGATTGATCGAAGTTGAAGCTGAATCGCTAGAGTTTGATTTTGAGGAGGATGTGATGATTGTAAATCCTTTCGAGCCAAATGATTATCAATATCAAAGACGATTTGAAGCTGATGAAACAATCGAGTAATTGTGGAAGATTGGTGTTCAGATGATGAATCAGATCAGAAAGCGAAGTACGTTGGTTCTAATTCAGATAGTTTTCCTACTTTTGAAGAGATGTACAAGCAACTTGATGAAGATATGTTGAAGGAAAGGATTGCTGAATCAGTTCAAGAGGGTAAAGTACCTAAGCCAATGACCAAAGAAGAGATAGCTCAAGCGAGAAAGTCTTGGTTTAAAGAAATGCCACGCGAACGCAAGTTTCGACGTCCTCTTGCATTCTTTACCAGAGACAAAGATGTTTCTTTGGGAGATATTTTGAGCTGGGGTTGGTTTAAAGAGATTAACGTATATGCAATCAAGAGGGAGTTTGGAGTGCAATACTTCAAATACCTTGCTGATTTCAAAACATTACCATATTGGGATGTAGAAGAGTTGGTACAGACGGTGAATCTTACATATTACATGAAGCCGATTGATCAGTTATTGTGGAAAATGATTAAGTATGAAGCGGTTAAAGGTTGGAATTATTGGAAGCCTTTTATTCCTGGTCGCAGAGTGAAGATAAACAAGGTAACTGGAGAAAAGGACATAACGTTAATAATGAAACGTCCAAGAGCCATGAGAAATATGCCGCTAATGCCGATTGAACAAGACTTATATCCTTTGTTCAAGTGGTGGCAGATTGATCCAGCAACGTGTGAAGCTGTGATTGTGCTAAAGTTTGAAGAACATCTGGATATTACCAAGGAACAGGTTGAAGTGATGAGTTATCAGGGCATGAGGGGTTTATAGAGGACGATATGGATTCTAGATCCTATGTGGCTTGTGAACTGCTCGAGAGAAGATATCAAAACCTTGTTCTACAACAAGATTGTTTCTGAAGAACGTGAAAAGGTACAAGCTATGCAGTTGCAAAAGGCTGTGAACGTTTGTTATGCGCGCGAAGTAAATTCTGGAAAGATGTGGCAAACGAAGTGGAGGGATCTAGAGAGAGTTGAGTTTCTAAAGGAAGAAAACGAAATGAGGCGATTAAAGAAAGAATGGAAAAAGCGGTAAGGCAAAGTTCTCTAAGAATGGCTAACTTTAAAGACCACCGCCAACTGATCAAACGCCTGATCCAAAGCAAGAACGACGAAGGAAGCCGTTCAAGAACTTCTCCGGTCGTTTGCGTTAACGTTTATATGAAGACAGAGTTTTGAAGACTGATACAAGATGAAGACGAAGATAATATCCAAGGGGGAGTCTGTTGGTGCATAATGTCTATGTCTTAGTCTTATATCGAGTCTGTATTGTATAGAGCTGAATAGGCTAGGTATATGGAGTATTTATGTATAGTTTAGTCAAGTTCGCTCATGATGTCCCGTGTAAGCATGTTCGGCCGAACTTGCAGTAGCAAGTTCAGGCGAACTTGTGTCTCCCAAGGGGCGAACTTGTTGGTCTATAAATACCTAGCTTGTGATCCTCATTTGTAACTTTGGGATTTCAGAGGCGAAGCTCTGTCAGTTTGTACTCTCGAAGTTTAATAAATAAACTGACGATTAAGTGATTAAATCTTGTCTATTGGTAAACACGACGTAATATTTCCGCTATTATGGACTTTAGATATCAAATTTAGGTTCCTAAGCATCGAGGATCGGTCCTACAATTTTTAACATGTTAAACGTAATTTATAAGATATATTTAACATGTTAAACACATACTTCTCAGGTTTCTCACATTTTATAGATTCCCCATCGAACCGCACGTATATTGTGTATTTCTAAATAATATCTTTCAAAATAACTGGTTTAGTTCCAAATAACAAAGTTTTACATGTAAAACAATCTATTTCTTAGACTTCCTTGAGAGTTCCTGGCTGACCAGAAAAAAAACTGATTTCTTTTGAAGATATTTTAACATGTTAAATATATTATAAAAAATTAATTTAACATGTTATTTTTTTAAATCAGAGTTATTGTATACAAAATACATGTAAAAGCTTTTCTAATAAAAAAAAAAAAACAAAAACTAAAAATAACTAAAAAATGCCTAAAAAGTTAAATTAAAGGTAAAAAAAATTAAAAAATGTCTTTTATTATAATGACTTCTACGTATCTTTATAACGCAAAAGCACATTTTATAGATTCCCCATCGAACCTCAAACATATTGTGTATTTCTAAATAATATCTTTCAAAATAACTGGTTTAGTTCCAAATAACAAAGTTTTACATGTAAAACAATCTATTTCTTAGACTTCCTTAAGACTTCATCGCTGACCAAAAAAAAATATTGATTTCTTTTGAAAATATTTTAACATGTTAAATATATTATAAAAATTAATTTAACATGTTAATTTTTTTTTAAATCAGAGTTATTGTATACAAAATACATGTAAAAGCTTTTCTAATAAAAATACAAAAACTAAAAAAACAAAAAAATGCCTAAAAAGTTAAATAAAAGGTAAAAAAAATAAAAAATGTATTTTATTATAATGACTTCAACATATCTTTATAATGCAAAAGCTTCGAAAAATTATGAAAAACATAATTTTTAACATGTTAAACATAATTTATAAGATACATTTAACATGTTAAACGCATACTTCCCAGGTTTCTCACATTTTATAGATTCCCCAAACCTCACATATATTGTGTATTTCTAAATAATGTCTTTCAAAATAACTTGTTTAGTTCTAAATAACAAAGTTTTACATGTAAAACAATCTATTTCTTAGACTTCCTTGAGAGTTCCTGGCTGACCAGAAAAAAAATATATTGATTTCTTTTGAAAATATTTGAACATGTTAAATATATTATAAAAGATTAATTTAATATGTTATATTTTTTTTAAATCAGAGTTATTGTATACAAAATACATGTAAAAGCTTTTCTAATACAAAAATACAAAAACTAAAAATAACTAAAAAATGCATAAAAAGTTAAATAAAAAGTAAAAAAAATTAAAAATGTCTTTTATTATAATGACTTCTACATATCTTTATAACGCAAAAGCTTCGAAAAAATTATGAAAAACATAATTTTTAACATGTTAAACTTAATTTATATGATATATTTAACATATTAAACGCATATACTTCCCAGGTTTCCCACATTTTATAGATTCCCCATCGAACCTCTCGCATATTGTGTATTTCTAAATAGTGTCTTTCAAAATACCTGGTCTAGTTCCAAATAAAAAAGTTTTACATGTAAAACAATCTATTTCTTATACATGTAAAAGCTTTTATAACAAAATAAATACAAAAACTAAAATTAACTATAAAATGCCTAAAAAGTTAAATAAAAGGTAAAAAATTTTTAAAAATTTCTTTTGTTATAATGACTTCTACATATCTTTATAATGCAAAAGCTTTGAAAAATTATGAAAAACATAATTTTAACATGTTAAACATAATTTATATTATATATTTAACATGTTAAACACATACTTCCTAGGTTTCCCACATTTTATAGATTCCATCGAACCTCACACATATTGTGTCTCGAAAAAAAATATATTGATTTCTTTTGAATTTGTTTAACATGTAAAAAGTTATTATAAAAAAAATAATTTAACATGTTTTTTTTAATTAGAGATTTATTATATAAAATACATGTAAAAGCTTTTTTAAGAAGATGGGTTATGTCAGGTTTTATTTGACTCCTAAGATAGAAGAAGATGAAGATGACAATCTTGAAGTAGGTTATAAGTTGAGAATCATATGCTTTGTTAGTTGTATATTAAAGATATAATATTGTCATGTCTCCAGTTGATGTACATTAGTTGATTTCTACTTACAAGAAATTGGCCAAATTGATTTATTTTTATTACTTAGGAATATTTTTTTGTTTTTATAATTGTTATTTTTTACTTTATGAGTTTAAACCATGGGTTTAACATATTAAATAACTTTATGAGTTTAAACCATGGGTTTAACATCCAACACGTTAAAATATATAATAAAATGGTTGAGTTCAACGAAGAACACCAAAAAGTGGAGAACCATGGGTTTAACATGTTATGACAATTTTTATTTAATACTTTATACTCATTAAATCCAATTAAACTATTGCAATATCATTTTTAAAAATGAACACAAGAAATAACTTTAATCAATATTTAAAGTGAGAAACTATATATTTAACATGTTAAGTATACTATAAAAATTCAATTTTTTGTTTTGACAATTTTTATTTAATACTTTATACTCATTAAATCCAATTAAACTATTGCAATATCATATTACAAACGAACACAAGAAATAACTTTAATCAATATTTAAAATGAGGAACCATATATTTAACATGTTTAGTATGCTATAAAAATTCAATTTAACATGTTAAAATTTTATTTTTTAAAACTTTTTCAAAGCGTTTGCATATAAACACATGTATACCTTTTTAATAAAAAAATGTTTAAAACGCAGCTAAATAAAAAATAAAAAAATGTACAAATTTTGTTTTTCATTAGAATGGCTTACAAGAAAAAGTTTCAAAGTTTATAAAAATGTCAATTTTAACATGTGAAATTGATTTTTTTAAAACCTTACTTTTTAACATGTTAACTTGATTTTTAAGATATATTTAACATGTAAAATACTTTTTAAATGATCACAAAACACGCAAGGCATAAATTCCATTAAGTAGCATGAGCGCTTTATTCTACATCATATAGCCTTACAACACCAATTCTGTTTTCGGTTACATTTATCTTAAATTGGTCAATTAACTAATATTAGGCTCTTTACTTTTTTCCTATTTTCTTTGAAAATTTTTATTTAATACGTTATACTGATTAAATCCAATTAAACTATTGTAATGTCATATTTAAAAATGAATACAAAAAATAAACTTTATTTAAAGTGAGGAACCATGTATTTAACATGCTAAGTATACTATAAAAATTCGATTTAACATGTTAAAATTATTTTTATAATTATTAAAAAATTTGGAGCTTTTACATATTAATACATATAGAAGCTTTTTTAATTAAAAAATTCTTAAAACACGGTTAAATAGAAACTAAAAAAATACTTACATTTTTTTATTATAATGACTTCTACATATCTTTACATGCAAAAGATTTGAAATTTGAAAAAAAGGTTAATTTTTAACATGTTAAATTGATTTTTTAAGGATAGAATTAAATTCATTTTAAATTATTACAAAACACTCAAGGCGTAAATTCCTTAAGTAGTATGAACACTTTATTCTACTTCATATAGGCTTACAACACCAATTCTATTTTGGTTATACTTAATTGAAATTCAAATTTTATTTTATTAACTAAATCCGATTAAACTATTGTAATATAATATTTAAAAATGAATACAAGAAATAAACTTTCATCAATATTTAAAGTGAGAAATCATATATTTAACATGTTAAGTCTATTATAAAAATTTAATTTAACATGTTAAAATTTTATTTTTCAAAAATAAAATTTCGAAGCTTTTTCATATAAACACATATAAAAGCTTTTTAAATAAAAATGCTTAAAACACGGTTAATTACAAAATAAAAAAAAATACATTTTTTTCATAAAAATGACTTCTGCATATCTTTATCTGCAAAAGCTTCGAAATTTATAAAAAAAATATTATTTTTAACATGTAAATTGATTCTTTTTAAAAACCTTAATAGTGAACATGTTAAATTGATTTTTAGGATATATTAATACGTTAAATGGAATTTAAATGATCACAAAACACCAAGGCATAAATTTCTTTAAGTAGTATGAGCGTTTTATTCTACATCATATAGCCTTACAACACTAGTTGTGTTTTGGATTACATTTATTTTAAAATGTTTAATTTAAAAAAAAAGGCTTTTTACTTTTTCCTAATTTTTTGAAAATTTTTATTTAACATGTTATACTGATTAAATCCAATTAAACTATTGTAATATTATATTTAAAAAACGAATACAAGAAATAAACTTATTTAAAATGAGGAACCATATATTTAAAATGTTAAGTATAATATAAAATTCAATTTAACATGTTAAAAATATATTTATTAAAAAAGTTTTCGGAGCTTTTGCATATAAATACATGTAAAAGCTTTTTAATATAAAAAGGATTAAAACACGGTTAAATAATAATAATAAAAAACTACAAAATAATTTTGTTATTAGAATGGCTTCTACATATCTTATATGCTAAAGCTTCGAATTGTTTAAAAAATGTTACCTTTTAAGACGTTAAATGATTTTTTTAAATATAATTTTAACATGTTAAATTGATTTTTAGGATATATTTAACACGTTAAATGCATTTAAATTATCACAAAACACGCATAAATTCCTTTAAGTAGCATGAGGGATTTATTCTATATCATATAGCCTTACAACACCAATTATATTTTTGATTACATTTAATTTAAATTGATTAATTTAAAAATATTAGAGTTTTGCTTTTTTCCTATTTTCCTTGACAATTTTATTTAATACTTTATATTAATTAAATCCAGTTAAACTATTGTAATATCATATTTGAAAACGAAAACAAGAAACGAACTTAAATCAAGGTAATATTTAAACTAGTATGAAGTGAAATGTTCACATTGTCAGATGATACATATATAAGTAAATATGAAACAAACAGTATGAAGAAATATGATACAAAATACCCTGATATATATCAGTGTATTGCATTTATATATTGATTAATTTCAACTCCATACATGGTTTGTTTGTTCACTTTCCTTGCTCACACCATCAGAATGCTAAGAGACTAAGGTGTTGTTTGTTTTTGCAGACATAAACTGTCTCCAAGCTGACTTCATCTGTTTTCATGTCTGTAACTGAAGATATGGTCTGAAGCTCTGCAAGCTGAAAATATAAGACTGTTTGTTTGTATAAAATGATAATGTCGGAACAAACAATTACCATGCACTTTGTATCTTCACAATTAACATATCCATGATCCAAGTATCCAACTCACATTCTAATTAATGTATCTTCACAATTAATAAATTATAAAATTATTACTGAAAAAAAACCAACCCCATCTTCACATTATTGAACATGAGCAGCAACATCTTCAACAACCCCATCTTCTTCAAGATTCAACACCTTAACAACCCCATCTTCAACAAGCATAGCATACCTCCTAGACCTAACCCCTAACCCAAGTGGTGAGGTCGGAGATGGTGATGGTTTGGAGTTCGTCGGAGGAGTCGGTGGTGGTGGTTGAGGGGGCAGAAGGAGAGGGAGTGGTGGTGGGTGAAGGGGCGGTGGTGGTGGCCGACGGAGGCGACGGCCGGCATCGTAGCTTCCTCTAAAAGAGGCCTTCTTGGTTTTGTGTGGAATTGAGAAGAAGAGGAGGATGCTGGAGATGTTGGTAGCAGGATGTTTGAAGAAGTTGTGTGAAGATGTTTGAAGAAAGGGTTCATAGCTTTTGTTTTAAGAAGAAATAAGCCATTTTCAGATCTGTTTAAAAACAAACCGTCTTCAATCAAGGGAAATGTCTGCACTTCAATCCACATGCATATGCTTGCTTCTATGGAATCCTCCTGCTTCATTAACTTTAAGTACACAGTTCACTTTGTTTTGGGTAAGATAAACATTACAATATACCTTTTCAGTCCCCATCTCTCCATGCAGATCCGTTTCATTAGTTAATTATTAGAGATGGCAAGACGATCAGGTAATTGATCAAAACGTGTCATGTTCACACACTTTAAGCTTTAGTATGGTCAGTTATCCAAAACTGAGGAGCCTTGTTGTTGCCTTAGCATGGATTCAAATACTTACATCCCCCTAGCATGTATTCAAATGCTTACATCCCAAATTCAGTTTATAAAAAAGAATTACTAAGATTTTTTATTATAATATTTAATACATTAACTATTAACAAAATGCAAATTAAATTTGGGGAAAACTCTGGTCACCAATTAACTATTAATAGAATGTAAAATAAATTTGGGGAAATCTATGATCACCACCTGACCTGATTGACCCGCACATAGAAATTATTACCCATTTTGATTTGAACACATTTGATCCGCTTCATACTACCACATGTTGTGTGGCCTTGTCTCTAAGGGCTGGCAAAGGTTCAAGACATTCAACAACTTCAGTCATTAAAGGTCGGGATTTCGGGTCACGACTAAGACAACGGGCCACAAGTTGTGCAGCCTTTTGGGCTCCTTTTATTGAGAAATTGCCTTCCAGGGTCTATCAACATATAAAACCGTCTCCTTTTCACCTAATTGCGGACAGGCCCATTCAATCAGGTTGTGTTCCCCATTTGGACATTTTGTCCATTGACCTCTGCCCGGTTAACATTACATGTAAAACAACACCGAAGCTATACAAGTCACTTTTTGTACTCAAATATCCTAAAAAGAAACACAACATCAAGATTAGAAGACAACTTGGCCTTTTGACCCATATACTTTCATAAGGTGATTCGGGCTGTCTTTATCACTAACGGGTCAAGTGGATGACCAAGTAAAGTTAAAAAAATATATATATAAAAGAAACTTATTTGGATTTGACAAACTTGTCATCTATAAGTACAAAACACCTTTTTTTTTTGACAAAAGTAAATCAAATCAACCCAACTTTACTTGTACCAAAAATTATCAGCATTGTGCATTACTTACTGCATCTAGCAAAATTTTGGAGGTTTTAAAATCATGAAAATTCACGAGTCATTTTGCTTCTTCATGAAGAAAAGCAAGACCCTTAGCAGCACCAAGATTATTTCTCAAATGGAATATGAATTTTAGTTGTACTACTTACACCTTACTAAGAAATTTATTAAGTTGGGCCGGTTAGGAGACAAGTTGAAAATGTCATGTTTTAGTCGGGTTGACACACAAGCACTTCTTTGTCCATATCTAATTATGATTATAAAAACTAGTATTAAATAATCAAAATCTTTGAATTAAAAGATTTAGGAGGTCGTATCCATTGAAAGTAGACGTCGGGCTACTTTCAACTTGTGACATGCTCCTCTGTTAGCTAAAATTTTTATTTTACTCATTTGAGATAAAACACAGCCAAAATCAACCCACTCACCAAAAAATGGGTCGCAAACATAAGATGCATATATATCAAATGCATAATATTTGTAAGATAAAAATGGGATATATAATAGTGAAGGCTGTAACTATCGAAGAAACGCATCATGGCACAGCGGTGCTATTGTCAGATTGACACTTTAATTTCTCTACTGAATCATCTGCATCTAGTTCTTCAGCTTGAACACTCTCTCCTGGAAATAAAATTTATATCAAAAGCTGTGTTTTACTGTAATGGATACTACTTTACTACCAAATATATAATAACTTATATACAGTTATACACACCTTCCAGGCTTCTCTCTTCTCTGAAGCATTACACAACCATCTGCACCTAAAGTAGCAATCACAAACTTGACCTTAGGCAGCCTTAAAAGCATGGAAACATGTGCACTTGGAACTGTTGGTGCTCTAGTCCATGTCTGAAAAAAAGTTATAAAACTAAAAACAATTTAAAAAAGAGTTAAATGCTTGGTTGGTCCCTGTGGTTTGCAAATCTTGCAGACTTGGTCCCAGTGGTTCACTAATTACACACTTGGTCCCAGTAGTTTCAAATTTTGCACTCGGGTGGTCCTTACCACTAACCTTTGTTAGATTTCTCAGTTAAGTATATGCAAAATTACTATATTACCCTCCTTCACAAACCTGCAACCTCCACATCCACCTTAAACCCACCACCACCTCCACCGTCAACTGACCACCACCACTGCAACAATCACCGAAAAGGTTAGAAGAAGGAGGTACACCGAAACCGAAGGGGTGTTGAGGCGGTATTCTCGGCGGCTTCAGTCGTCTTCTCCGACGCTCCGGCAAGTTGCAGGTTTTTCGGCGGCCGAGTAAATCAAGTGAATCAATCGAATTCGATGAATTCATCAGTTACAGATGCTGCAAAGTTGCTTCAATTGACAGGATTGTTGTTTTCGTCGGCTAATAATGAGTCTCAATCGCAATCGAAATCTCAATCAGAATCTGATTTAGTTCAAGGCGGTTCGTGCCCTAACTCGCCTATCGCCTGTCGCCGCACAACGACATTACCTTCTGAGACGAGTGTGTCCGTGACGGATGAAAACACATCATCCATCAGATCGCTGGTTCGGACGAGTAGTGGCAGCAGTTTTGATTAACGCTGGTTCGGCCGCCGAAAAACCTGCACTTGCCGGAGCGCCGGAGAAGACGACTGAAGCCGCCGAGAATACCGCCTCAACACCCCTTCGGTTTCGGTGTACCTCCTTCTTCTAACCTTTCCGGTGATTGTTGCAGTGGTGGTGGTCAGTTAACGGTGGAGGTGGTGGTGGGTTTAAGGTGGATGTGGAGGTTGCAGGTTTGTGAAGGAGGGTAATATAGTAATTTTGCATATACTTAACTGAGAAATCTAACAAAGGTTAGTGGTAGGGACCACCCGAGTGCAAAATTTGAAACTACTGGAACCAAGTGTGTAATTAGTGAACCACTGGGACCAAGTCTGCAAGATTTGCAAACCACAGGGACCAACCAAGTATTTAACTCTTTAAAAAAATACAAAAGTACATTTCCAGTATTAGAACTTTAATTGATTACATAGAGTTATACTAGAAATTAGACCCCTAGTTGACTACAGAGAGAAGTAAGGAGCAAAAAGTCTCTTATAATTGTAGACAAACCAGGGATTATATTTGAAATGAGTTAATAATTCGAAAGCATTAGCAGCTTGCCTCAGTAAATTTTGCCGAACACACACAACATAATCTGAAAAAAATTTAAAAGATCCTCTGGTCCTTCCCTTGGTCTACAGTTATTCATATGCAAAACTCCATAATTTATTTGAAAAAAAAAAATTTAACATGTTAAATTGATTTTCTAATGATATATCTTTAACACTTAAGCATGTCAATCGAACTAAAAATTACACATTAATCAATTCAATAAAAAGAGTAAAGTCAAATGAAAGTTTAACGTAGATTGATGAATAAGAACTGATTCATAACCATATCGCGTAGATCCGAACATTTAAGCATATCAACCAAACCAAAAATTAGACACGAATTAAATCAACTGGATTCAAAATTAGGTCAAATGAAAGTTTTAAGTAAATTGATGAATACGAAACCGATACATAACGATATCGATCAGATCCAACACTTAAGCAAATCAATCGAACTAAAAATAACGCAATAATCAAATCAATGGATGAAAAAATTAGGTTAAAATGAAAAATCACGTAAAATAATGAATATGAACGGCGACGATTCTTACAACGGCGGAGGGGAGGGGTGGAAGGCGCAGCAGGAGGTTACGATTTGTGAAGTTGGTTTGATACAGAAGTTAGTTTGAAATTTAGTTGGACAAAAATGCCCGCCCACTTTTTTACTCTCCCCTATATATATATATATATATATATATATATAGAATGGTTCATGCAAGAACCACCTTTATTGTGAGAACCGCGAGAACCAACCCCCAACCCAAGCTAAATGCTAATAACTACACCCCTAAAAAACCTAAAAAATCTAAAAACCACTCAATTTTTTTAACATTTTTTAAGAAAAAATCGCTACTTTTCGTCACCAATATATATATATATATATATATATATATATATATATATATATTATTTTTTATGACGAAAATTTACGATTTTTTTGTAAAAAAAATATTAAAAAAAATAAAAAAAATTGGGTTTTTTTTTAGATTTTTTAGGTATTTTTGGTTGTGTTCACATTGGTTCTCGCAATAAATGGTGGTTCCTAACGGATCTTTGTCATATATATATATATATATATATATATATATATATATAGGTATATACATAATTGATATTATCAGATAATTAAAATGACAAACAGTTATTAGCGGAATATATTAGGAGATCTTTGTATTTTATGTATTATTTATTACGTGTATATCTCCATTATATTAGGAGATCTTGTTTCTATATTTTATCTCTTGTAAACTAGTATATATTAGGATTGAGTTTGTTAATAAAATCATTCAGTAATTCCTATTTACATGGTATCAGAGTTCTTGCTCCATACCTAATATTCCCAGATTTTGATATGATAATAGGGTTGGACCCTTCTTCTGCAGCCAGCCACCACTGTTATTTTTTTTCAGATCCTGTTCAACTATGGGCGACAAGACTGAACCCTCTGATCCCCCTAAACCTTTGACACCTCTCCACCCTGTGTATACTGTCACCGACATCCAGAAGAAGGTTCGTGTTCTCGACGGATCCAAGGTTCATACGCTGCGTGGGTGAAGTTGTTCCAGCTTCATGCACGTGGGTATGAAGTTCTTGACCACATCACTGAACAACCACCTCCTAAGGATGATCCCACTCATGCAAAGTGGATGAAATTGACGCCATCGTCCTACAGTGGATCTACAGAACACTGTCAGATGATTATTTGCTTCGTGTTCTCGAAAGCGAGTCAACGGCATTGGAAGCTTGGAACCGGGTCAAACTTCTGTTTCACAACAACAAGGGATCTAGGGCTGCCGCTCTGGAACAACAGTTCGTCAACCTCAAGTTAAGTGTAATGCCTTCTCTTGAAGCCTACTGTCAAAACTGAGAGATTTGGCAAATCAGTTGAATGACGTAGGTGGTGCAATCGATGAACAATGCTTGGTGATTCAATTGGTGCGTGGCTTGCCAATGGAATTTGACACCATGGGCTCTATTATCAATCAATATCTCCCCTCGTGGGAGATGGCTTGCAACATGCTTCAATCTGAACAAGAACGCCATGTGGCACGTGACTCATCCTCACCTTCTGCAGCACTTGCAGCCGTTAATCAGCCTAATCAGCAGCAGCCCCAATATCGCAATAATCAGCCACGCCGTGATAATCAAAACCGGCCTTCAAACCGCCGGAATGGACAGCAGCAGTATCGCAATGGCCAGCAGCAGTAGCCTCAGTTTCAGGCGTCTCAGCCTCAGTATCAGCAGCAACAGTACTAGCCCTCTGGTTCACAGCGGCGTCCTCAAAACTCCAGACCAAATCAACGTTCTAACTGGTCTCAGGCCCAAAACATGCAGCCGCCTCCTCCCTACTGGGCCAATCCTTACTGGGCCATGCCGCCGCCCCCTTGTCCTTATCCCACCCAACCCGGGTGGGCCTCTCCTTGGGCTGCACAACCTCCCAACAACAGCTCACAACCAGGCCCACCAACGCCTTAGGCTCACATCACTGATGTGAACCCTCTTGAGCCCAGTGAACTAGGGGCTGCCTTTCAAAGCCATGGCCCTAGACCCTGGCGAACAAAACTGGACTATGGACACTGGAGCCTCAGATCATCTTGCTTCGGATTCAGGTATGATTTCCCAACCGTGTAAAACTTCTAATAAAAACATCTTAGTTGGTAATGGTCATCGAGTACCAGTCATCGGATCGGGTCACTCCACCCTTCCCTCTTCCTCGAAACCACTTCAACTTAAAAACATCCTGCGCACACCAAAAATAATCAAAAACCTTATATTTGTTCGTAAATTTACAACTGATAATTGGTTTCTGTTGATTTTGACCCATTTGGTTTTTCTGTGAAGGAATATCCGAGTGGGACGATCCTGAGCCACCACAACAGTTCCAGTAATCTCTATCCATTTACTGCTTCAACACCAAGTCATGCATCTGCTTTTGTCTCCTCTATATAACCTGAATCTTGGCACAACCGTTTAGGGCATCCTGGTGTTCATGTCCTAGATTATTTACGTTGTAATAAGTTTATTTCATGTAATAAACATTCTAGGTCTACTTTTTGTAATTCGTGTCAAATTGCTAAACATAAGCGTTTGCCATTTAATTTATCTACTTCTTGCACGTTGTGCCCTTTTGATATTGTGCATTGTGATCTTTGGACCTCGCCAATACAAAGTAAAAATTGTTACAAATATTATTTGGTCGTTATTGATGACTACACCCATTTCACTTGGGTTTTCCCTCTAAAATTTAAATCTGAAACTTTCTCGAAATTTTCCCAGTTTCATAATTATATTCACACACAATTTCATCGAAAGATAAAATCTTTTCAATGTGACATGGGTGGCGAGTTTGATAACACCCAATTTAAAAACTTTGCTTTACAACATGGGTTACAATTTCGCTTCTCATGCCCCCATACCTCCCAACAAAACGGGATGGCCGAACGCATGATTCGTCGCCTTAACGAAATCATGCTCTCCCTTCTTACTCATGCTTCTCTCCCCCCTACTCTTGGGTAGAGGCTCTTCATACTTCGGTATACCTTCACAACATCCTCCCTTCGAGAACCATTGGGTTTCGAACACCTACTGCAGCCCTCTACCTTAAACACCCCACTTATGACGATCTACGCGTCTTCGGGTGTGCTTGTTACCCAAACCAGTCGGACACCCGCCCCCACAAACTCTCACCTCGCTTAACTCTGTGTGTGTTTCTCGGGTATCCAGCTGAACATCGCTGTTATCGGTGTCTAGATCTAACTACCGGAAAAATAATTTTGTCTAGA
The DNA here is from genome assembly GCA_947069175.1 of Scalesia atractyloides. Lineage (NCBI taxonomy): Eukaryota > Viridiplantae > Streptophyta > Magnoliopsida > Asterales > Asteraceae > Scalesia > Scalesia atractyloides. Next base: position 73,961,885 of record CAMTDV010000015.1, on the reverse strand, counting down.
CACGTAACCTTCAATGAAATCTCCTTTCCATTTTCCAACACCTACACCCCTTCGCCTCAGTCTTACACTTTCCTTGAAACTGATCCCTCCCCTTTCATTTTTCAGCAACCGACTACCCAATCCGTGGCCCAACCTACTTCCGCTTTTCACCCATCACAACCCCTACCCTCACAACCCTCTACCCAAGCCCAACATGCTGCCCATATCCCGACACAGCCCCAGTAAGCCCAACACAACACAAATCAGCCCAGCACAGCCTCTTTCCCAGCCCACACACAGCCTACGGATCAGCCCACATCTGACCCGATCACACCCTACACCTACACTTATTCATGTCGCCAGCCTTCTAACCGCTCCCAAGCCCCACAAACCCATGCACAACCATCTCAGCCACCTATCCAACCTGTCCCACCGCAGCCTTCACTTCCACCCTCTACACATCCTATGGTAACCCGCTCCAAGGATGGTACCATTAAACAAACACAACCTTACAATCTAAACATCAACTCCATCTCTCCCTACCGAAATCACATAAATATGCTCAACTTGATCCGAACTGGTCTGATGCTATGCAAACTGAATATAATGCTTTAATAGAAAGTAACACGTGGGATCTTGTACCACGTCCTCCTGATGCACACATTATCAGATGCATGTGGCTCTTTCGCCACAAATATCACATGAATGGGACATTAGAAAGATACAAAGCCCGCCTCGTTGTAAATGGGAAATCTCAACAGGTTGGTATTGTCTGTGATGAGACGTTTAGTCCCGTGGTTAAACCCACCACCATTCGTACAATCCTTAGCTTGGCCCTCTCTCGGTCTTGGCCGATTCACCAGCTCGACGTTAAAAATGCATTTTTGCATGGGCAGCTAAATGAGACTGTTTATATGTTTCAACTACCCGGGTTTGTCGATGTGCAGAACCCCAGACATGTGTGCAGACTGAAAAAGTCCTTATATGGTTTGAAACAGGCCCCACGAGCGTGGTACCACCGTTTTGCGACTTATATTTTAAAGTGTGGATTTCGTACCTCAACTTCTGATAGTTCGTTATTTATATACAAACGGGGCAATGACATGGCGTATTTACTACTCTATGTTGATGATATAGTTCTTACCACTTCTAACAATAAGCTATTACATCCATTTTATTACAGCCATGTCTCACGATTTTTCTATGACTGACCTTGGCAGGTTACATCATTTTTTGGGAAATGAAGGGCAACATACTAAGGGTGGCTTATTTCTTAACCAACGCACTTATGCTAATGACATCCTGGCACGAGCTAATATGGAATCATGCAAACCATGTCACACTCCAACGGATACTAATTCTAAGCTTAGTGCCATTGCCGGTAACTTACTGCCTGATGGCACTCTCTATCGAAGCCTGGCAGGAGCTTTGCAATATTTAACGTTTACAAGGCCAGATATTTCATATGCCGTTCAACAGGTTTGCTTGTTTATGCATGCCCCAAGAGAGCCACACTTTAACTTTCTTAAACGTATATTACGGTATCTTAAGGGCACGTTAGATAACGGCTTACATTTAACCCCCTCAAAATCAGTTCAACTCACAGCTTACTCTGATGCTGACTGGGGGGGTTGCCCGGATTCAAGACGATCCACATCTGGGTATTGTGTATTTATTGGGGATAATTTGGTTTCTTGGTCGTCAAAGCGTCAGGCTACAATCTCACGTTCTAGTGCTGAGGCCGAGTATCGAGGAGTAGCTAATACTACTGCAGAACTTACATGGATTCGTAACGTACTTCTCGAATTACATGTCCCCATTAGACAGGCATCAATCATTTACTGTGATAATATTTCAGCAATGTATCTGTCGAATAATCCGGTTCAACACCAACGTACTAAGCATGTGGAAATTGATATTCATTTTGTTAGAGAAAAAGTACGTCTTGGTGCAATTAAAGTCCTACATGTTCCAGCTGACTATCGGTATGCAGATATTTTTACAAAAGGCCTGCCGCGACAGCTTTTTACTCGTTTCAAGTCCAGTCTTTGCATTCGGCTGGCTACTGCTTCGACTACGGGGGTCTATTAGCGGAATATATTAGGAGATCTTTGTATTTTATGTATTATTTATTATGTGTATATCTCCATTATATTAGGAGATCTTGTTTCTATATTTTATCTCTTGTAAACTAGTATATATTAGGATTGAGTTTGTTAATAAAATCATTCAGTAATTCCTATTTACAACAGTTACCTTACTTTTGTCGATTTTCTTGACAGCAACACGATCTCCGTTAGCTTTATCTATAGCAACATATGTATACCCAGATCGACCATGATCCAACAATTTCCCAGTTGTATAATTCCTATCAAAATCCTTAAGATACCCAAAATCTGTTTTTTTCCCACAAGGAATCACTCCCTTTATTGAATTAGACTCTTCATTCCATATGTTCTTACCATTCTCCTGCTGTGGAGTCTTCTGTTTTTGTTTGTGATCCATGTGGATCTCTTCGGGTTGATGGGAGATGATATCAGACCCACCTTTATCATGCTTCCCGGTGGCAGTTGCCGTCAGGTGGTGCTCTTCAGTGGAGGGGGTGTTGCTGTTGAAACCATTGATCTTGGTGATTGACAAACAAGCGCCCATAGCCTGTAACTTGACCAAAATCAAAAATCAAATATTTGACAAGAATTTTGTAGAAATTAATATTAAACTCATTCTAACAGTTGGGTTGTTTAATACATAAGAGGTGGAGAAGATAGAATGAGGATATATTATAGATAGAAAATTAAGAAAATGTGAGATAAACGGGAAGAAATAGTGGTGTACGCTCGTGATAAAAATGCACCGTCTTTCTCAGAAAGGAGAGATTGAGGACCCCGTCTTGATTTGCATTTTTAATTCGGTGTTAACAGTTTGTTACGGAAAAAAAATCAATGTTTACATATTTGCATGTGTTCTTGGCCATGTTTCAATGTTGTGCAATTAATATTACCCAGCATTTTGTATTATCTTGCATTCAATAAATGGATTTGTATTTCCTGTTTGAAAGGTAATGAAGGTAAATATTTATGAGAACATCACGCAATTAGTCCTTTTATTGATGGTGATATACATATATAATGATTTAATAAAAGAAAGTCACAAAAATATGTTTCTAGTATCAGAATGTATTCCCGTTAATGCATACAAATATACATGTTATACGCAACACGCAGTTGCATAATGTCAAAAACCATCTCTTCGGTAGTTCGGTGGTGGGTAACCAACAAATACTCAATATTACATTTGGTCGTGTAAGCATATAGGTGATGACAACCCGATGCTACAGGATATCAAACATATTTAAGTGAAGCTCGAACATAAATCGTGAGGTGTATCACAGAAATCTTCAAATGCTATATAAAGGCATGAAGTAGACAGACAATCTCATCATTTGAACCGGTATAGAAAAATTCATATATAGAGACACATCGACATCGTGGGAAGTATGTTAGAGAGTCCAGCAAATCAATATCAACATGGAAACCGTTAAAGTAAATTTAGCGGTTGGTAGAACTTCATTATTCTACATGTCACACAATAGTATGGCCACCGTTACAGTGTCTCCATGAACAGTAGCTAGTGCTACATGTTTTGTTTCTGTTTTTCTCCGCTGCTGCATTCAACAGTGTTCAAAAGAACAGCCACCAAGGTCTGGCCTGCTGAATGCCCTAGCAAATCTTTTGGTGTTTCTGCGGCTGCATGCAGATTGAGGAATACATGTACCAAAAGAATTTGTATTTATCGTTGGTGGGAGTGACACGAGTAAAGATGTATGATGCATATTGGGATTTGTTTGATTGACAGGCGTTGGGGAGCATCAGATTATCATTGGCAAAGAATGTGGCTGACAACATCGTCAACGACAGGACCACAGCAGGACTGCTGAAATCTGAATGACCTAACCAACATGTACGAGAAGTTGTCATATTTGATTAAACAATTGGTAAATACCATAATGAAACTGGCCACTTCATAAATCAGTGCACCTTCGCTAAAAGGGTGGTGCATAAGACTTAGATAATAATCTGATTTGTAGCTTGGAGAGGGTTGTAGATTCATGGGTTATGGATTCAGGGGTCTCATTCCATGTCACTCACAATATGGAGATGATGGAGAATCTCAAACTTTGGAACCTTTGGGAAGGTACGTCTCGCAGATAATAAGATTCCATATATCACGGGTATATGAGACATAGCATTGAATTCCTCTCCAGGATGTTCTTCGACACTAAATGATAGACTTATTCCAAACCTGAAGAGAATATTTTATCTCTATTGGGCAGTTGGATGATCAGAGATATCAGGTCGTGTACGGTAATGGTAAATAGAAGGTGTCAAAGGAAACTTAGATGTTGCTCATGGTAAGATTATACATGGTCGAGGTACAACCGGATGAAGCTAATAGACAGAGTTCACCTTGTATGAAGATGTTAGAACTGAAGAAAGTGTAAGTTGGGTCCGATAGACCATATAGGCAGAAAAAGGTTACCTTTGCACATTCGGTGTTTAAGAAAGAACAACCAATTTAGAAAGGACCATCAAACCCTTAAAATCAAAATGTTGGTGGTCGCACTCGCTCGTCGTACATACACACCTTTGTATCACCTCGCTGTAGACTCGGAGATATACAATCGTTGGTCATTATCATACTCGTAGATATTTGTGAAAAGCGATAGCCTGGTGGTGCATGTGGTGGCGATACTTCATACTTGTGGGAGAAGACGAAGGTTATTGGGAGTGGTACCTGTGCCAAAGAAGGGTGTGGGAAGAGACGAGGAGGAACATAGGACACATGAAAGCGTTGTCTAAGGGAAGGTGATTGTTCTGGTTTTCGGTGGGGTGGTGTGCATGTGACACGGTAAAGGTAGAATATCTAATTCTAATGTATGTTCTTTATTAATTGCTTTTTAAGTTTTTTACATTAGTTAATATTATATACCTTATTAAGATAAAAAAAAATAACGAAATAAAAGATAAAGAGTAGACCATAGGTGTAGTGTATGTACGTAAATAGCGGAAGTATGGACTGGGTCCGAAAACAGTTTAGACAAGTCACCAGATGTGTATCATCGACCAATTACATAGAGGTTTCCGACATATCCTTAACACTCAAAAATGAATCATGAAAATAGTGATTAGAGATGTACCTAGATGTGTTCTAGCCTTCACTAAACAAGATTATGCTACCTTCATCGCTAAAAATACAATGTGGTAACATGGAAAATAGTCTAATACAAATGTTCTATGTGTAATAAATCTATCTACTATAAAGAAAGATTTTATTGAACTTACATAGGCCGCCAATAACTCTTCAAGCTTTTTGACGACATGACTCATAGAAAGTCGGCGTTTCAGATCATTATTCAAGCATCCATATGCAATTTCTGAAAATTTATAGATCAGGTCTAAGCTCATTTGTTCACTTACCCTGGGGTCAACAATCTCATTCACTTTTTCCTTTTCGTAATGTTGTTTAACCGTTGGGCCAGATAAACAGAAGCCATCATTGTCTTTAACTAAACACAGCTTCCCACACAGAACTTCAAACAATACAATATCAAAAGAATACACATCTGATTCTTTCGTTACAATGCCAGTAGAAAAGTATTCCGGGTCGCAATATCCTTGTGTGCCACAAGCATGGGTAACAACAGCACTTCTATTAAAACCTGCTAGACTTAACTTGGAGAGTCCAAGATCAGAAATTTTAGCAACCCAGTTATGATCTATCAGAATATTAGAGCTTTTTATATCACGGTGGATTACAGTTTGATGTTTTCCAACATGATAATGAAGATGGTTCAGCCCACGGGCAGCATCAACACATATTTTGATTCTTTCAAGCCACGTGAGAGGAGGAACATTACCGTCACGCCTTAGATAGTGATTCAGACTTCGGTTGGCCGCATATTCATAAACAATAATCTTCTCTTTTCCCTCGTCGCAGTAACCCAGAAGAGAGATCAAATTGGGATGGTTTTGACCGCTGAGCAGCTGAATCTCTATCAAGAACTCCTTTAACCCTTGTCCAAACTGCTCGTCTAATCGTTTTACGGCGACAAAAGTTGATTTTCCATGAACCAAGAGTTCCCCTTTGTAAACCTTACCATACCCTCCTCTTCCTATGCAGTGTTGGAAGTTATTGGTTGCTGTCTCTATATCTTTTAACGGTATTTTGAGGTGTCGTGACTCTTTTAGCGCTGACATTTTTGTTTATTAACTGTTGACAGAAAGCGTAAAGGTTAAAATGGGTTCTGATTTTAGTGTCCTGTTGATTTAGATCCCAAAACCCTAAATGCCCCCACTATCAAACCCTTAAAATCCAAACTGTCGGCGGTCGTATCCGGTCGTCGTTACCGTTGACTTCACCGAAAATCAGCGTCGTCACCTTCGTCGACTAAGTTTTGGATTTAGAGAAAAATGTATTAGGGCTTTGTGTTGATTCAGAAGTCATATCTAGAAAGGGCTAACTTTAGTGAGTGGACCTATGGAAGTACAACGGCCCTATGGAAGTACAAGGGCTTTGTGATGTTTCAGGAGTAGGGTAAGGTTCAACTTTTAGTTGAGTAGTATTCAAGTTATAGTAATTGTCACAAAAATATTTATTTTTAAAATTATCACAAACCCAGAACCAGGTTATTAACTTCAATAAGTTAAGATCCATTTTTAGTACAATAGACCGTCTTTTTTTCTTAAGAATGAAATAAAGGATTTTTTTGAAAGAAGTAATCTTTGGTAATCTAATACGAATACGAATACGAATGTATGATTTTCGATTCGAAATTCGAATTTAATTTATATATTTTTTAATATATGCATATACACAAACATATATACACATATAACTGCTAAACTTTTATAAGTGATAAGTTTATTATTCATAACATTACCAAACTTACTGAAAAATAGTTCATGCTACTTATAGGTTGAGTTATAATACAAAAAAGTTTTAAAATAAAAAGTGTAAGAAGGAACCATAGAGTGACAAGTGTCTATAATTTTGTCCATAAGAGAAAAAAAAACATTCACATGCAAAAACCCAAAAACCTAACCCCCCACCAATCCAAGCTAAATGCTAAAAACTAAACACCCCCCACCCCCAAACCCAAGCTAAATGCTAAAAAGTAAACCCCAAAAAAACCTAAAAAAATCTAAAAAGCACACTTTTTTTTAATATTGTTTATAAAAAAACGCTACTGTATCTTCACTAAAAAATAAGATTCATTCTTACCCTTCTTACAATTAAAGTTCTTTGTATTTGATCCTTTCTCTACTGCTTATTTCTAAATTTTACCTAACTTAAATCGCTACCGGTAACCATCATATCTTCTAAATTCTGGTGTTTTGACATATTGATAGTTAATTAATTTTGTATGTTATTATATTTTAAGTTAAATATAATTAGGTTATAGTTGTTTAAAAAATGAAAGTAAAATAATTTATTGTTTAGGGGTGAATTTGAATAAAATCAAATTTATTCGAATTCGAGTTTTAGATACTAATCTAAACGAATCAAATAAAAATTCACGTAAAAAATCGAATAATTCGATTAGAATAATTCAAAAATTCGTTATTCGATTCGATGAACACCCATATTTAAAAGTCAGAACGAATATTGATGACGTCGTCTTCTGACTTTAACTTTACAAAAGAGTGAGAAAGACATTTGTGCTTCCTCCATTACCTAAATTTAAAAAAAAAAGATACAATTTTATTTAGAGTAAATTGCAACTTGAGTCTCCCTATTTAACATAAAAATGCATCTTAAGCTCCAAGCTTTTTTCATGGACTCCTGAGTCTACATGATTGCAATTTCTTGTCATCTGAGTCCCTGACATCAGACACCATTAGTTCAACGTTAACTCACTATGGTTGCAATTTATTGCAATTGTTGAAATAATGGAGTGAAATTCGTGAAGGACATAAAAAATGAAACAATGACTTGGATTATCTTAGAGTCGTGTATAAACACTCGGATAAAATCGATTTGTGGCACTCCAAATTGTATTATCAAATAAAACTAAGATGTTGCAGAGAAAAAATTTATTCTAGGGGAAGAAGAAGAAGAAACTGTTTTGTGCCTTCGAAAGAGAAAAGAGATCGAGTATATAATATATATCATGCTTTTGTCAGTTTCTAAACAAAACTGTTTAAAACCTCTCTTCAGATCAGACCTCGGCTATACTCCAATTTGCTACCCTTTGAGTCAGACCTGGGCTATACTCCAATTTAATAGCATTTGAGTATTCAACAATCCAATAGTCCATATAAAATATTAGATTTTTGTCGTTTACATATGCCAAACACAAGCCACTTAGAGCATTCACAATGGAGTTCTTGAGTTACTTATGTTATAAGGAATGATTGTGAGTGGTTTTGAGTGTAGAAAAGAGAAAATGTTACTGTTTATCTGTAAATATATGGGAACATTCTTCACCCCTTATAATTTTTTAAATATTTTTGAAAGTGGTTGATAAATGTATAAAAAATATTTTTAATTGAAAGAGAGAGAGAGAAAATAATGATTTTTATTGTAATTATATGGATAGGAGATAAAGAATTGATTCTGAATGCTCTTACAACATGTGGCTATAAATGCAAAAGCCTAATATTATATAACTAACCATTTAGTTGGTCAAGATCACTACCATTAACAATATGATGTTATATAAGCTTTAAACATAATCCATATATATTTATATAACATATGTAAATACATATGAATTTATGTGTCACACCCTCATTTTTCCACATACGGAGTACTATTGCGAGGCGTGTGACATATTGTCCAGGATCATGCCACTAATCATATTAAACAATTAAATAAAGTAAAGTAAATACATCACATCCATGCAATCAGAGACTAAAGTTAAAGTTCAAAAACAACGTTTAGAGTTAATAGCGGAAGCATAAAGTTTAACAGTTTAATAATCAATATAATAGTTCAAAGTTCATGGATTTTATTTGGAACCCAACAAAGGTTCGATGCAACCACTACACTCCCCTACTGCAAGCTCCCGAGCTGTACCTACGGTCCTGCAAAGCATGTAGTAGAGTGTCAACAATAAAGATGGCGAGATCACGGTTTTTGCCGATTTTAATTCAAAAACATAAGTTTGTTAAGTACTCTTTTATAAATCATGTTTGTCATAGGGAGCTACCCCATCTGTGAGCTACTAAACTGCGTAAATACCGAAGACATGCGACTGTTACGTTGTTGTTGCCCCGTTTGTCAATGTCTATCATCATTGACGGTTGCCAAGGCATACTAGTTCACGCCCGTCCTTCTCGGCACGGTGTGAGGTTTGTGAGACCTAATAGCGCTATCAACTAATAACCCGTTCGCCAGGCCAGACGATTAATCGGTATAGAAAGTGGGGACTGCGTGATAGAGTTGCGTTTAGTACACTTGAGACATGAAATATAAAAAGTATTCTCGTAGTATTCCTTCCTGGAATACTAGACAATCCCAAACCAGGGAAAGTGTAGTTCATTCGTTCCCAACCACCAGGAATACATGCTTTTAGTAAATGTGTGAACTCACCTTTGCTTAGCTCGGCAGATAGTTACTTGTCCTAAGGTCGGTCAACCGTGTCCTATTATAGTTACAATATTAATTAGGTTGCGGGCAAGTAATTCACGTATTTTCTACACGTAACTAACAAGTAGCATATGAGTTGAGACGTCACGTATTATGTAAAGTATGCGGACCATTTATAACACAAGTAATCAGTTAACTGTAACTTGGGTGATCCAAAATGTAAACATATTAGTGTGCGGCCCAAATGTAAGGTACTACAGTGTATGGCCCAACCCATTTACAACACAAGGGAGAGTGCGGCCCACTTGTCAAGGGTGTGGCCGACTAACAAGTGTGCGGTCATACAGTTTATCAGTTGTACAATGTGCACCAGGTGTTTGTACACAAGACTGTACGGTCTTAATGTGCGATCATGCACCATCTGCTTGGTCGTCGTGCTTTTATGGTTGTACATCCACTAGTGTGCGGCACATGTAGCACACCTGGTGTGCGGCCTGTCGTGCCAGGTTGTACGGTGTGTAGGTCATGTTTGTACATCTCATGAATGTACAGCAGCCACATATCCAAACAGTAAATATTTTAAGTAAAGCAAAACCCCTATTCTAGCATCATTTAACAGTGTACAGAATTATCCAAACATACCATGCCAATCCATTTCATCTTTAATCATCAAAAATAGATATAGTCTTTAATGTCCTAAACCATGCTATTTGGTTATTGCTTGATTCATCATATTAAGTCATCATCCTCAACACTTTGATAACATACAAGGTCCTAACAGTTTTTTTCGGTTCATCATAAATCAAGTATGAGCATTAATATTTATAGAGTAAATTGCACAAAACATCCTTTATGTTTCCTCAAACTTGCAGGTTCCAGCCTTAATGTTTAAAAGTTGCTAAAAACAGCCTTTAAGTTTATTTTTGTTGCGGGTTCAATCCTTTACAGCTAACCACGTTATTTTCTTCAGTTAAGTTCCCTCACATGCATAACATGTGAGGGTATATTCGTCATTTTGGTTGATCTTCCACCCACGTCAATTATAAGAAAAAAGAATATTTAAGGTTTAACCTATTTTAAAAAGATTCTAACCGCAGGGACTAATGTGCAATAAAAGCAAACTTTTAAAAACCAAACACCTTCTTTCCCGGTCTTCTTCTCTGGCACCCGGAATTAAGATAGGAATCTTGTTAAGCTAGCCCACTAAGCTGTAAAGATTAACACAGATTTTGATCATGCCAATCAAACTCTTCAGGATTATCATCAGTTGGAAGAATCGGCGCCTTATTCGCATCAGACGGAAACGACAAATGACTCTTTAACCCTAGATACCTCTCACGGAACTCCGATGCCGTCAAATAAGAGAACTTTGTAACACCGTGTTCAGTAGTCGGATCCAGCAACTGGTGACGCTTAGGACGCCGCAAGTTAGACTTAAACACTATCAAACGGTAATCGTGCTCCTCTGTAGTCGCGTACGTTTTACCAAACTTTGTTTAAACTAGGTTAAAACTTAAATATTCTTTTTTTATAATTGAAGTGCGTAGAAGATCAACCAAAATGATGAATATACCCTCACATGTTATGCATGTGAGGGAACTTAACTGAAGAAAATAACGTGGTTAGCTGTAAAGGATTGAACCCGCAACAAAAATAAACTTAAAGGCTGTTTTTAGCAACTTTTAAGCATTAAGTCTAGAACCTGCAAGTTTAAGGAAACATAAAGGATGTTTTGTGCAATTTACTCATATTTATACAAATCCTTAATACTTTTAACATTCAAGAACACTAATTTGTCAGTTTGGATCATGTCATTCAAGTAGGTGTTCAAATATATCTAGACACTTTATAGATCAAATAATGATATAATACTAACCTGGGAAAAAAAGTGGAAGCAGTGAGTAGAAAAAATTCTTCAAAAAAAAGAAAAAAGAAAAGAGGAACTTGAAAGAATTTGATGCCTTGGATCTTTAAAGAGCAGGAAAGAATGTTTGTAGAAAAGGGGGGGAAAAAGGAATGTTGCAGAGGAAGGAAGGCTACCGTCACAAATGATTGAGGGTAAATGTTTTATGGCTTGGCAGCATATGGGTATTTATACACATGTGAAGATACCGTACACTCTCAAGTGTGCACTCCTAAAAAGTGTGCGGGTCCTTTAGGGTTTATAGTGGGCTGAGTTGGCCTTAACTAATTTAAGTGTGCAACCACTATTAAATAGGAGTGGGTGTGAGTGTGGGAGGTGGGCGCACAATGGTGTGCGGCCACCTTTGAATTCCTAACAAACACAATTTCTTATTTTAATTAGTGTGCGGCGAAGCTTATTTTTGTATATTTGATGTAGTGTGCGACCACGCTACCAAAATCATTACACTTGCATATAACATCCATACATATACGTATGTATGGTGTGCGGCTGACTTTGGAGTTTTCTAAACACATCTATAACAATAATCATTCTCACTCATACAACATTTTTATATATTTTCATTTAATAATAAAATATATGGCATCATATATATAACCATTATAATAGCACTTATTCCACATAAGAATCAATTATATATAGTAAATCGTATTAATGACATCTTGTAATAACAAATATAACGGAACGTCACGGGAAGGTTCGGATTATCACATTATCCCCAAGTTGAAAGAAATTTTGTCCCGAAATTTAGCGTGCACCCGCTGATTAAGCTAGTATATTTAAGCGTTTTAACGGGGTGTTACATTATGTAACCATATATATATATATTATATATCAAATAAGATTTGCAACGAGATTAGCTTAAACGAGTTAACCTCTAACTCCCAACTCGTTAGTAACTAATAACGTTTACTGGATCCAAGTTAACCCAATATTACAAAACCTATATTGATAATTAATAAAATTTCCAACAATCCTCCCTCGTTTTAGTAATATCAATGATTAACTTAACCCATCTTCCACTCTAAAAAAACCCATGCATAAATAAAAATGTCTTAAAGATTGAATTTTCATCTTAGTAAATCACCCAATTCGAATATTCAAATATCAAAGGTGTCCTATGTACACACAAGTTTACATATTCAATGTTCTCACTTAACACGATGTTTTACTAGCTTGTGTCGTAATCCTTCAATGGGTATATCAAAGCTCTAGTCCAAAGCTTCTTGGAGCAACTAAACTTCATACTCATATGGATAGTTCTTTAGATTCTTGCACCTTCAAATGCAATTTTTCAAAGAACTATCAAGAAGCTAAACTTCAACCTTGTCACACCCCGACCCGCAGCAGAATGATACAGGGCATAATGATTGTTCAAAGCCTATGGCACTATTAAAAATTCATAAATTACCAAGTCATAATTAATATGTCACACATTACATATAAGTTCAAATATCCAAATAAATGCATAACATTTGTCTTTTAAATCACTAAGGCAAGCTCCTATGTGATCTTGATGCAGTCCAGATTTTAATTCTAAGTACATGTATCATGTGAAAAATAATATATTTGGGTCAGCTACAATGAGCTAGTGAGTAAACCTTGGTTAAGTAGAAATAGGTTTACCATTTTATTTTTAGAAGTAAAAGAAATAAATTTTGCCTTTTTAAATTCGAGTATTAATTTAATTATTAAACATGCAATTATTCATGTGGAAGTAATGCAACAATAATATGAACATAAAATGATGAGTGAATAATGACTAAGACCAAGACCGACACCAACACAAAACCACCTGCTTGCGTCCCACAACCCAAAAGGGTGTGACTGTGGCGATACCAACATCTCATAGTTAGGAGGAAAGGTCAGCCAAGACTAATGGGGTGATACCAACATCTGTAGGTCATGAGGAAAGGTCAGCCGTGGATCCACTGAATGAATGACTGATTGACTACCATGACCAACACAGCAACAACCACAAGAACCTCAACAACAAATAATGCATATACGACACACCAAATATTGCATGCTTGATATTAGTTAAAAACATTTGATTGAAAACAAATTGATACATCCCAAAAAGTTAATGGTAAAAAGGGGAGAGGAAGTTTACTCACGGTTTGCGAAGCTTGCGATTCTTTAGAATAACGTTAACGCACGAATAAGAGTAATATCACAAGTCACCCCAATATATATAACCAACAAGATACTAAATAAACAGTTATAAGAAAATTAATATACACAAATATTTCTAAGAAATCAGGTTCTTCAAATTTACGGACTTAACTATACCAAAATAGTTATTTAATATAACTAGTAATATGGTATTTAAGTTTCTAGAATAATTACGTAAACTATATTTATATGATTTCCTCTAGAATTATATATAATCATGGAATAAAGATTAAAATTTATATAATCATTTATTTCTATCTAGAAATTATATATATTCAGATTTATTAGTTATCACAAAATTTGTATTTAAAATCATTAACTTCATGTAAAAAATATAATTTCTTAAACTATTTTTTAATCCTTTGAAAATAAGATATGATAAAAAATTATGGAAAATTCCAGTACCTTTTTAATATCAGTAATAACTTATAAAAATATTTTTAGAATTTTATTAATGTCTATAACTATTTTCAATTGTTTTTCTATGGCAATTTATCAAGATTAATTCATACAAAATCCCAACAACTATTAAAAATTCCCAAAATTCTTATGGAACATCCTAATATGATACATGACAATAACACAAGATCAATTTCATCAAAACATAACCTAAGATCAAAAGCCCCAAATTTGTTTAACTAAGAGCCCTAAAATCATAAAAAAATCAAATTCGGATTGTACATGCTCTCCATCACAGAATGGATAGAGGGATTTTGTAGAGCACGAAAATTAAATAGTCTGGGCTTTGGAATCACCTGGTTTCATTAAAGAACGAAGGAGAAATCAAGACTTGAAGTTACATGCCCTAGAAATTTCACGGATCAAATTCGTGATGCTCGGTTGATGAAATGATGCAATTCCAGTGGGGTTTTGTTAGATTTTTGCAAAGGATGGTGTATGAAATGAAGAAAACCCACTTTGAGGTTCCTAGGTCTTTAATGGTGATAATGTTTAGATTAAATTCGGGTAGTTACATGACGTTGAAAAGTCACAAAATCATTAGATTGTGGGGTGTGAAGAAGGGTAGTCCTCAAAGGATGATCCCCCATGTAGTGTCCACGTAAGCGGGTGTGAGAATGAGCCTAAAGGGGATGGACCTAGGGAATGGGGATGAGCCTCAGTATATCTATACTATATTATAATGCATGAGGGAGTGGTATTTTAAGATACCAAGAAACCCACCCCTATTTATAGATAGGCCCCTAAAATGAGGGTACTTTGGTCTTTTAAACATTATTTATTTTTTAGCCTCTAAACTTATTAAACTTACATCCCTAAGTTTTAACAAAATTATAGATAATTGGTTACACTTCACCCTTCCACAACAAACTTATAATTTTTTTACGTTTCATTGACATATCTTATAAACTATAATGTTTAAAAAAATTCCAAAGGTAGCGTAACGACCTACACATTTTGTCGACGCTTTGGTAGTTGTCTTGTTCAATATCGTCGCACGGATTAAAAGGTACAAGTTAATAATGCTTTAATGTACAAGTGATTAAAGAAGATAATAACAACTAATACACAAAACAACATACATTGCATATCTACATCATAAACAAAACCTTTTTTAAACTAACGTTATCGAAAATATATAGTAAAAGTGATATATATGAATCATTTTTAAACTAAGGTAGACATACTCATATCCAGTATGATTTTCCATACCCATATTCATATATTTTCATCATAATGTAATGTTATTTTTTACTGTCATTTTTAAACTAGCATAGACATATTCATATCCAGTAGACATATCCACATCATATCCACACTAATAAAAAAATAGTAGACATTGCATATCTACACAAACATACAAAATAGTAGACATTGATATAAATTACTACATGTTGCATATTCAAGAAATGAACAGACTTACCAATGTTAGCATTAAAAACAATACTTAAAACACTTGAAGATCATTGTCAACGTCAAACACAAATAGAATGATGTCTCACATGCGAGCTAAATAGTTGTAGTTACGGATAATCCTTAAAAAAACTTAAGAACAAACAACAAACTATACGTTACCGAAAACAACAAAAGAAAAACCAAGGGTTTTCAACATAAACGTCATGTCACACGTTCACAAGCAGTTCCAAAACCTCGGCTCCAAGCGCAATCTAGATTGTTGGGTTCGCGCTACATGGTCATATTTTGACGTCGAGTACTTCTTAAACACCATGACAAGTTTCCATGTGCCCGTTTGTTGGTGTAAACCAACCATCATCTTCACGCATTCCCTGTAAAAAGTGACAAAAATGGCAAATTGTTACATAATTATAACTTAGAAGTGAAAATGTGTTGCATATGTGTCACATTTTACTTTATTAAAACTACCTAATATCTATACTATAATATATCTTATAAAAACTAAAAACTAACCACAACAAACTTCCTAAATAAAGGGGTGGGGCAAATCTAAAATTAAACCCTAATGCACTTTCATAGTTGCTACTATAAATAGCAGGACACCCCTATATCAATTGCTAAACAAAGTAAAAAAAATGGATCCAGTTCTGAATTTAACTGCTGCGAAAAACCAAGCATGCGAGATTGAAAATTCTAAGGTCAGTTATGTTATATCGCATAAGTGAATAATTGTTTTCTTTTATTTATTTTTATGTGAATGTTAACTTATTTGATTTTTCAGATTCATTTGCATGATGAACATGCCAATTTAAATAACCCAGTTGTCGAACAAGCTTCTAAGGTATTGATTTTGTTGGTTTTTAAGTATTATTTTCGCATATTCTACACTATATTAACATGTTCGTCATGTTATTATATGAATGTTTTGTTACAGGATGATGGTGATAAAAGTATTGAGTTTATTTCTTATGGTGCAATGTTTAGTCCATACAAGTCTAATCTTCAACTTGAAGTTAGTGAAGAGGTAATTTTAAGGTTTATTTAATCTTTTTCTTAACTTTTGTATTCAAATTTTGTTCTTCTAAGGATCGGAAGTTTGAGACTTAAAGGAAGAGATCCAAGAGACTCTCTGAATGGAAATGAAATGAGGTTATTAATTTAGACGATTCTGTGGACAATGACAAAGAAGAGGAATTAGAAGATACTGCCGATTCAAGCACAAACAAGAAAACCCGATTAAAAATACCTCAAGTGTCAATTCAGAAGCAGACATATTTCATGCAGTCTAATACGAAATCTATCAAGTGTTTTTATGTTTTTTATTTCATTTTCGGATGTTATGCTTCATCAGGTGCCGCAACTAATAATATGCCAAGTGGGAGAACGACTCACCCGAGATTCAAGATTCCCATTTGTGTTGATAACAATTCGATGTGCAACATAAAAAAAACAAAGTGTGCTAGCTGAACTAATTAGGTTCTCAAGGTTAATCATATGGGATGAGGCATCGATGGCAAAACGTCAGGAGATAGAGGCAGTCGATCGAACATTGCAAGACATTATAGGTGTTAGTCTTCTGTTTGGTGGAAAAATAATGGTTATGGGGGGGGGATTATAGACAAGTGTTGCCGGTTATTAAACAGGTAACTAGAGCACATATTGTAGACTCCAGCCTGCGGATGTCGCCTCTTTGGTATTTGACTAAAAAGCTGCGATTGACGATAAACATGAGAGCGCTAAATGATCCATGGTATTCTGATTTTCTTTTAAGAGTCGGTGATGGGTCTGAAGAATCTATCGAAGAAAGCTATATCCGCATACCAGATGACATGACAATTCCTTTCACTAATCCAGAAAACTCTATAAAAGAATTGATTAATGCAGTCTTTCCGTCAATTCAAAGCAATGTATATTCTTCTGATTATGTAATTTCTAGAGCAATATTGTCCACTAAAATGACAGTGTTGACGAGATCAATGATCAAATGATTGACATGTTTCAAAGGGATGAAAAGGTTTACTATAGGTTTGATGAAGTCGAAGACGATCGCCACAACTTCTATCCGGCCGAGTTCTTAAACTCACTAACTATTAGTGATTTGCTGCCTCATAAACTTCGTTTAAAAATCAGTTGCCCTATAATATTGTTGCGGAATATCGATCCATCACATGGTCTGTGTAATGGTACAAGATTGATATGTAAAGGCTTCCAACGCAATGTTATTGATGTAGAGATAGTTGTCGGGCAACATGCCGGAAAAAATAGTATTTTGCCAAGAATTCCTGTGTGTCTTTCTTAAGATGGCATGTTCCCTTTCAAGCTAAAAATAAAATAATTCCCCATCCGACTTAGCTTTTCCATGACAATCAACAAAGATCAAGGTCAAACAATTCCGCATGTTGGTGTTTATCTTCGGGATTCAGTATTTTCGCATGGACAACTTTATGTCGCTTTATCAAGAGGGATATCACGTGCTAATACAAAGGTATTAGTACATCCTGGCAAAGACTTCAGATGAGACGGGGTATACACCTCAAATGTTGTTTATCGAGAGGTGTTACGTGACGAATGAAATACCTGTGAGTGAGAATGTGATGATTTTTTTGAATTTGGTGGTTTACGCAATTAGATTCTAAATATAGTCACATGATGTTATTATTTTACACACTTTGGTCTCTTTTACTCACTTATTTATTTTTCTCTTGCAGGTCGATTAAGAATTTGTTATGGATAAGACAAAGATAAAAATGGAAGATGTGTCAGGTATCTACCTATCTATCATATCTTATATATATTACAATCACCTGATAAAACATATGTAATTAAAATACTTAACATTTCTTTCAGTTCCCCAAACTGCTCCAACAGCTACTACTGATGTATTAGTTAAAGAGGAGATCAAAGAAGAAACTCATCCTCCAAAAGATGTAACAGTCAAACAGTAAGATATACAAGAAATTCCGGAGGACGTTGATCTCGATGATGAGAAATGGTAGTGTGACAATATGGATGAGATCCTTGAGATGTTTAAGCCGTATGATTAATAAATGTTTCAACCTCATGATGCAAAACACTTAACACTTGAGCTTTTAGTTTTCAACATTTATGTTTAAGACTTATCTTTCCTTATTTGTGTGCTACTTTATATAACTTTTAATTATGTTTAAGGCTTATTTTTCTTATTTGTGTGTTACTTTATTACACCAACTAGTTTAAGAACCCGTGATTTTCACGTGTTGGTAAAAGAAAATATCTTCATCATTACCGATGACATAAACTGTATGATTTTATACACGTTAAAGCACAAATAAATATATTATAGTACAACTACAAATTGAAATACATGAATATGCAACGATCACAATTCGTTGAAAATTTCTTTTTAAACCATTGTTTTATCTGTAGGTTTGCCGTTGTTGTTAAGTATTAGTAGTTTGACTCCATCTCATGTTTTTACCCTTGATAAACAACATACAATCGAACATGAGAGAAAACGGGTTGTTTCAAGTACAAACCAACTCTAGAAAGTGACTGCCTTTGAGTTTTGTTGATTGTCATTGCGAAACATACGGCCACTGGAAATTGCCTCCTTTGAAAAGCACAATGAATCTTTTTATCAGAAGGGATCAAATTAATTCTAGGTATATGTGTGTGACTACCAATATTTGTTCCAAATATTATCTCCGTTTCTATTACACGGTTATACAGTTTTCTTACTTGTAGCCTTGTTCCGTTGCACAAACCATTCCGCTGGTCAATGTTTCGTAATACCATTACTGGAACACCAACTTTAAGCGCTAACCTATGATTTGGTAAGCGTTATATTTTGAGACCATTGAGCACATCCGGAGAGTATATTCTTTGTTGTGTAGAATTAGCGTCTTTAGTTGCGCAAAGATTGTCAGAGCTAAGATACTCTCTTTCTTCACCTGGAAAACTTTGATAACAACCTGTCATTAATCTCATGCACAACATCATTCTTAGGTGCAAGTATAGCGCACTCGCTAAAATAATTATGATTGTTACGTTTTCCAAGATTGAAGGATAAAGAAAATCAATTAAACTGGCAATTGGGTCAGATGTGTCGATAATTAGAAGATCTGGTGGTATTATTTAAATGATATTAATAAAAAGTATTGATATAAACTTCTAAAAGAAAGAAACGTTCCCAAAATGAAAGAAATGTTTCCCGGGCTGAAGTATGATTATCTTCTCGAAATTATGTAAAATTATTAAAATAGATGTTACATAATGTGCCAATTACTTGTTTTAAGCACATGACTATCAATACCATTCATTTATATGAGAAATAAAAGAAGAGTGCCTCCATTAACTTGTTTTCCTTGCAAGCCATCCTAGAAAAGATATAATCTAATTGTATATGCAAAGCTTTATATATCAAACCCTAACTGGGCAGAAATAGAAAGATATTCAAATCAAACAATGTATTTAAAAGTAAAATGAACCCTATGGTAATTTTAACCGGCTAACAGGGATTATTCCGAATCAATAATATGAAAACAATAAAGGGGCACACCAAGAGGAGGACCAACAAATTCTTTTGAGTTCTAAGCTAGTTGACCTTTAAAATTTAGCATAAACAACAAATGAAGACTACAAATACTCAAATCTAAACTGCATTAATTCAAAAGATCACAACACAAAACTTGTGAGTCGTTTTGGGGTTGTTGGCGATGAAGATGTCTCTAGTGAAGTGGGCAACCGGGATGCGGATGCCGCCGGGAGCCATGGCTGGGTCCTGGTCCATCACCCTACTCTCACTTTTGTGTCTCTCTAGATATTTCTCTTAGTCATTGTGTCACCTGTATCAATAAGTGAGGGATGTAAAGTAGAAAGCCAAGTCAAATAATTTGATGTTGTTAGCGCTGTTACCGTTAAACCATTGTTCCTCGGTTATGTTATAAATTAATATAGTATATATAAATAAGTGTCAATTTAAATTTTACTCTCTACAAGTGGACATTACCACTTATCAGTCTTCATGTTTCCGTCGTCTTAGAAATTTATAACTTATGTAAAACTTATTCTCATTTGCCATCATCGCAATTTCATTTCGGAGCCAAAGACCATCACATAAACTTATGCTAGTGTGACACTTACGGGGGAAATCAAATAAGCAAATACCATTGTATTTGCACGAACACAGCAAAAAGGTTTTTCATCTGCATCATGCATCCCCCAAAATGCAAAAACAACCTGCAACAACAATCAAGAAGCAAAATAATCAAATCATAGGATTATGTTTCCACAAATGGAATACATGAATGTGACAGGTGTCACACCCCAACCGATGGCGGAATCATTGGGGCGCGGCACTAGGCGAAACAGATTGCTCAAGAGAATCCATAACAACTATTTCAATGATAATATTCTTAACGTTCAATTTCCCATACAATCAAACGAATATTCATAAAACAGTCAAACGAATTACAAGTCTCTCAAACAAAACATAGTCCGACAACCTAGAATTATTTAGTGAGTTTCTAGAAGTCCTATCCGTTTGCAGCTCAAGATAATCATCAACCTGTCACATACGTTAAACTAACAGTCAATACAAAAGTAAAGATGAGTACACAGGTCTAATAGCAAAATAATAGCGATAAAGCGTTTATGCATAACCAACATGTAACACGTAGATAGGTGAATCCAAGTATGCTAACAACAATGATACAAGCTAACCAACATGACTACGAGGTGGAGTATGCGCGATACGTGTCCACAAACGTGAACAGCACGTAAAGTGAGTTTGCGAGCCTTAACAATCCCCGAACCAATCATGTGCTGTCCAAAATATAGTACTATCGTTGCTAAGGGTGGTCGGTGTGTTGGGATTGAACCCTATACAAAGGAACAGATGATATAAAGCCAAATACACTATATGTGGTTTGGTTACAACCATCAGAGGTTACAACCTCTGATGTATTTACACTGCTTTCTACAAGATCTGTTTCTATCATTTGTCTCAACATTTGTCAAAGGTCTGCCAGAAGAATAGAGAAGAGAATAGAGATGAGAGTTTAGTTTATTAGTTTCATAATCAATGTAACAGTGCTTCGCACTATCAGATGTTAGATAGCAGTGTTTTAGTAAGTTATTTAGTTGTTAAATGTCACTATCAACCCTGACGTCATCACAAGATGCTCAGTGGTTAGATAGTTAGTATAAATAGTTTGATCGATGTAAGTATTTTCTATCTATTAAAAGATCATTCACCAGTCTATCTTCTTTGTATTTCTGTACTTTCAAACGATTATCATTGGGCTAAGGGGGAGTTTGTAATTCACATGCATATACTACAATTAGTTCAAAGCATGATGATGAAAACAAACGACCATCAATTGTGATAAAAGTTTTCCATACATTCCGCTGCATAGAAACTCAGTTTTACCAATCATATTTTCATACTTGAAACAAAAATCAAAATTGATTCAAACTTAGATCCTAACAATTGGTATCAGAGTTTGGTCAATCAAAATTTGATTAAATTCAATTTGATTTGAAAGATCAGCTCTCCCTGCTAATTAGTTTATTAAATTTTGTTGAGAAACAGAGTTTTATTACGTTAAAGTTTTTAAAACACAAATCTGTTGAAAATCAATCAGAAATGTCTCAAAACACATCAAATTCCAACATTGGATCTATGTTCAAACCACCGATGTTGAAACAAAATGAATATTTCATATGACAACGTCGGATAGGTCACATCTTAGCTCAGCAAAACACCGGATGTTGGCGATCCGTTGTGTTTGGACTACATATTCCATTGGTTCCAAGCACAGATGATCCCACTACTCAAGTGCAAAAAATCCTGAAAACTACTCTGAGCAGGACTTCCAGAAAATAGAGTTGGATGCAAAAGCGTTTAGCATTGTTGCTTCCGCGATACCCATCGAGATCTATGTTGGACTGCTCCATTGTAATAGTGCAAAAGAGTTGTGGGATGCACTAAAGGAGTAATTCGGTAGTACTGAAGAAGTGATTGAAAACAATAGAGAAGTTCTGAATCAACAGTATGAGACGTTTTGTCACGTAAAAGGTGAGTCGTTAACACAACAGTTCGAACATTTTAGTTGTCTCATCAGTGAATTGAAACTGGTTAACGTGGAATTTCCTAATTCGACTGTCAATAGTCGTTTCTTAAGATCGTTACCAGAAAAATGGGAGACTGTAGCTTACGTTACTCGAACATCTGTTGGGTTTAAAGAGATGACCCTCACTCAACTTTATTGTCAACTCCTCACATATGAGAGAGAGTTGAATCAGAAAAAGAAGTTGTAAGAGTCAGGGAAAGCAACAAACGACTATATTTTGGGTAACACTGCTCTTTAAAGTCATGAAGAGAGTTCTGGTAGTGGGAAGGATCAGGGTTATGATCATTATATTGACATAACTTCTAGAAACAATTTTACTTCTGATCTTTACACACCTAATTTTGCCTTTGCTGCAAATGGGGAAAGCCAAAACTTTTACAATATTTCCTTTTAGATGGACTTACAACATTTTGAACCAACTGATTTAGAAGAAATGGACATTTTACACCAGGTGGCACTGTTGAGTGTTAGAGCAAGCAAATTTTACAAAAGGATTGGTAGGAGATTTCCAGGATTGCATGGGGGGTTGAAAGTTGGGTTGGATAAATCTAAAATTAAGTGTTACTAGTGCAACTAGTTAGGTCACTTTGCTAGGGAATGCAAATCTCAAACTGCAGGACCAATTGTAACACATCCTGGCAACAGACCTCAAAGCACTGTCCAATATTCCCAATATACCCCTGCACCACAAATGCAATTTGCACATCCTGCCACTACAGTTCCTATCCATTATGTCCAAGCACCTGCTCCACAGATTCAGTATGTCCAGGCACCACCTCAAGTGCATGTGCAACAAGTTTCATGTCACTCAAACTACTCAAACCACTGCTCTGGCAGAGGTTAACCAGCAAAGCTTTTTCACACAAGGTTTTGTTAATTGGAGTAGTTTGCCTGAGGACTTAACAGATGATTATTTTGTTCTAATGGCCAAAAATAATTTTGAAAATGAAAACATGTGTTTAATGGCCTTAGAGACAATTGTTGAGGGTGATGAAACTGTGGAACAAGAGCTAAATTCTGATATGGTTGAGTGTTGTGATGAAGCAGTGGTTACACCAGTGGTTGCTTAAAACACTGTTGATGAAGAATAGACCTCTCTATCTGATCCATGGGATACAAAGGTGTGTGAAGAAGACTGTGATTGTGCTCTTATTGCTGCTTCCAAGGTATCACCTCGGATTCTTAAGAATCTCTGTTCAGAAAAATGTATAATAGCTTTTGCTAACATTAAACATGTGAATGAAAACCTTAGGAACAAAATCTTAGAAGATGAACTAAATTTTGAAAAACTTATCAAAGAGTTAAAAACAAAATTGACTTCAAAAGATTATGAGATAAGTAGCCTAAAGCATGAAGCTAGCATAACCAAGGACCAACTCCAAACTACGGTAAACAAATACCAAGTTTGCAAAAAGTTGTTAGAAGCTACCCAAATCACATGTGAAAAATGGGTAGAGTCTTCCAAAGGTTTTGAAATTATGCTAGACAAACAGATCAAGAGTAACATAAAATTTGGCATTGGTTTTCAAAATGAAGAACAAGCCACTGAAAATGTTACAAAATTTGATTCTGAAAAGGTTGAAGTGGTCCCTAAAAATTTGGCTGGAAATGAGATAAAAATCACTGATAAAAATGGTAACAAAATTTCTCTTGAAAAACATGAAGAGTCTTCAACTTTTAAAGAAATTGAGAAATACCAAATTAAACCCACATGGTCAGATGAATGTGATATTCTTGAAAATTTCAAGCCAATGGATTTCTCAACCATTGAAGGTGTCAAAGCACCAAAGGCTAGAATCATTCCCATCAAAGATCTTCCAGCAGAGGTTACAACATCTGCTGAGAAGAAATCAGATAAAAAGAAAAGGGGGAAGATCAAACATCTGTTTTGTGAATTTTGCAACAAAAGAAATCATGTAACCGAAAACTGTTTTCTTTTAAAAGCATATGACATTAATAGAACACATGTGATCCCAAATGATTGAAAATGCTTTGCTGTGGTAAAACAAATCACTTAACTCACGAGTGTGTCTATCTTCAAACCTATTATCAAAAGGTAAAAGAGATCAAGGTAAAAGCTCTTGAGAGAGAAGGTTCAAGTTCTGCTAGAAATAAATCTAAGCAGACCTTAGAACTTGTTGAAACATCTGTCACCAAATCTTTGAACAAAACCTCTGTTCCCAGAGAGGTACAAGTGACAGATGCTCCACCTGCAAATGAGTACCCAAGAGGACATGGTCAACCAGTTTATCAAAAGGTTCCTATGAGCTATGAAGGTTACAAAAAAACTTTCAAAGACCAAAGTGAATAAATATCCTCATGGTTACCAACATCTGACAGGAAATAGTTCACAACAGTGGATACAAAGCAAAAAATCAAACCACTGACCATGTTCCTGGATTTGAGAGTGGACAATCTGTGACCCCATCCAAAGCCATTCTGGCTTTGGAATCTCATCTAAACTAATTGTTTACTTATGTTCAGGTAGCTTCTACTTGCCTTGATAGTTTATGGTATGTAGATAGTGCAGGCTCCAGGCACATGACAGGATGTAGAGCCCTTCTCAAAGATTTCTTGGCTCATGGAGGGGGTGATATATCTTTTGGTAACAATTCAAAAGGGAAGGTGTTGGGGTCACGGTGTGTTCAGGGTGGGAATCTCAAATTTGAAAATGTTAACTTAATTGACAATCTAAAATTCAATCTTCTGAGTGTCTCACAAATGAGTGACAAAGGATATGGATCCTTCTTTACAAAGAAAACATGTCAAATTGTAGGACCAGAGGTAGTTAAAAAGATTGATCAAATCATTGCTGAGAGTAAAGCACAACTTGTTGCTCATAGGAGTGGCAATGTGTATGTGGTTGATATGTTGAAAGATAACCCTACGTCTAATGCATGCATGTTCTCAATTGCTTCCAGCAAATGGGCATAATTATGGCACAGGAGACTTGGGCACACAAATCTGAAAACTATCACCACTCTCTCTAAACAATGTCTTGTCAAAGGTTTACCAAAAAAGCAATTTACTTGTGAAGAACATTGTGTTTCTTGTTTAAAAGATAAACAACATAAAAGTTCTTACAAGTCAACTGAAGAGTCCAAAACAACCCAATGTTTGCAATTGCTGCACATGGATTTGTTTGGCTCTGTAAAAATCATGAGTTTAATGAATAAAAGATTTTGTTTAGTCATAGTTGATTTTTCAAGGTTTACATGGACATTCTTCTTACACTCCAAGGATGAAACTGCTGGTATATTGCAAAATTTTGTCAAACAAGTTGAAAAGCAATATGACATTCTAGTAAAAATCTTTAGGAGTGACAATGGGACAGAGTATAGAAACAACGAGTTGGATGCTTTCTGTGAGTCAAAAGGGATTGCTAGACAATTTAGTGTCCCAAGAACTCCAGAACAAAATGGGGTGGTTGAAAGGAAAAATAGGACTTTAGTTGAATTTGCAAGAACCATGCTAGCAGACTCTGGATTACCCTTGTCTTTTTGGGTAGAGGCTGTAAACATTGCTTGATATGTTCAGAACAGAGTTTTCATTAACCCCAGGCATCAAAAGACTGCCTATAAATTGATTTATAAAATCAAACATCTGATCTCATATTTCAAAATCTTTGGCTGTCCATCTTTCATTTTGAACTTAAAAGATTCTATCTCTATGTTTGCAGCCAAAGTTGACTGTGGTTATTTTCTGGGATACTCAACCACTGCTAAAGCCTACAGAGTTTCTAACTCGAGGACCAAGTGTGTTAAAGAAACTCTGAATGTGAACTTCAATGAACTCATCTTTGAAAATCCCAGCAAATTCTGCTGAACTGTTTGATTTAGATAAATTTACATTTGAAGATGAGTTTGTCAAGACTAATCATGCAGGTACACCACAATCATCAACACAAGAGCAAGGATATGACTGCATACTTCCATATTTTAAGATCGGTCCTTCAAGCAGAGGAGCAGATGTTAGTAAGAATGGTGAAAGCTCTGTTGGTTCAACAGTCCATTTCAATCAGAGGCTGGACCATCAAATTCACCCGCAGAGGTTAGCTCAGATGATACACATCTGCACGCTTCACCTCAAAATGCTATTGTCCCATATCAAGGTGATTTGATCTTCCTCAAAAGCCATCCATTAAATCAAGTTATTGGCAACATCAATGAGGGTGTGCTCACAAGAAGCCAAACCCAAAACATTTGTCTTTTTGCTAGTTTTCGATCACTCACACAACCTGTCAAGTACCAAGAGGCACTAAAAGACAACAGTTGGGTAGAAGCCATGCAAGAGGAGCTCCTACAATCCAAGAGACAACAAGTTTGGGAAGTTGTACCACTGCCTAAGGATGTATGTCTAATTGGCACAAAGTGTGTCTTCACGAACAAACTGATGAAAGGGGTATTGTTGTAAAAAACAAGGCAAGGGTCATGGTTCAAGGCTACAGACAGGAAGAAGGCATTGACTATGATGAGACTTTTGCTCCAGTAGCAAGGTTAGAAGCCATCAGACTGTTCTTAGCTTTTGCTGCTAACCACAACATCAAAGTGTTTCAAATGGACATCAAAAGTGCATTCCTGTATGGAAAGATCAAGGAAGAAGTGTATGTGTGTTAACCTCCTGGATTTAAAGATGCATTTCATCCTGATCATGTTTACAGGTTAAACAAAACATTGTATGATCTGAAACAAGCACCAAGAGCCTGGTATGAAACTCTATCCACTATTCTCTTATCCATAGGTTTTTCAAGAGGTAAAATTGATAAAACCTTGTTTTTAAAGGAAAGGAAAAGATTTGATGCTTGTCTAAATTTATGTGGATGACATCATTTTTTGATCCACATGCACTGCTATGTGTGAAGAGTTCAGAAAACTCATGACAGCAAAGTTTGAAATGAGTTCAATGGGTGAGTTACAATGTTTTCTTGGTTTACAAGTTAAACAAATGCACAATGGCACTTTCATTCATCAAAATAAGTATGTGAAAGAACTGCTTAACAAATTTGATATGAATGATTGTAAACCTTGTAGCACACCCATGGCAACCTCAAAGCTAGTTACTGTTCTTGATAAAGATGACTTGGTTGATCAAACACTTTATAGAAGTATGATTGGGTCTTAATTGTACCTAACTGCTTCTAGGCCAGATATCATGTTTGCTACATGTGTTTGTACCGCATCCCAGTCAGCACCTAGAAAGTCTGATCTTATTGCTGTCAAAAGGATATTCAGGTACATAAAAGGTGCTCCCACACTTGGTATCTAGTATCCTGCTAACGGAAATATTGAGCTTTCAGGTTACTTAGACAGTGATTTTGCTGGTTGCAAGTCAACAAGGAAGTCCACATCAGGATCCAATTCCTAGGTGATTGCCTAGTGTCTTGGCAAAGCAAAAAGCAAGTTGCAGTTTCCACATCCACTCCTGAGGCAGAGTATATAGCTGCTGCAAGTTGCACTGCTCAAATCCTGTGGCTTCAAAACCAACTTTTGGATTTTGGTGCAATTGCTTTAAAGACTCCACTTAAGATTGATAGTCAAGCAACTGAAAACATCATTAAAAATTTTGTGTCTCATTCTACCACAAAACACATTGACATCAGACATCACTTTGTGAGGGATTGCTATGAAAAAGGTTTGATTTCTTTACAACATATCCATACTAAGGATCAATTGGCAGATGTTCTAACAAAAGCATTGGACACATCTACCTTTGAAAGCTTGATCTTTAGAATTGGAATGCTAAACATGGATTAAAAACAGTTTTCTGGTGATCCATGTGTAAATAGCATAATTGTTTTCAGAAAATCAAAATTCCATCCTTAAAAATAGTTTAAAATTGATTTTTTCAATAAATCCACAAAGTCTGTTCAAACCACTGATCGCATTAAAATACTAATTGTTTAGAAAGTCTGTTCACTGCCAAAAGTGTATCCTCTGATAGTGTCAAACACTGTTCACAAACCACTGCACATACTCTCCAACAGTGTTTTCCAAAGAACTGCCTTCCATTCTCAAATAGAGGATACACGTGGTCAGACGTTATTCGTCAGTAAATTGCATCAGATGCCACGTCATCATTACTTTTTCAAACCCCTATAAAACCCTGTTCTATCCATAACAGAGTTTCCGCTTTATCGTGTCGAATTCAAAATTCTCAAAACAATTTTCTCTCAACCATGGCAACCAAAACCAAATCAAAAGCGAAATCCAAAGCATAATCCAAACCAGACCGACCCCCATTCACCCTCATCATCAAAACTCCTCACAACTACACAACAATCTTTGAAGCAACCGATTCAAATACAAGATATCATCCGATGATAAAAATCTTGAAAGAATCGAACTTTAAGCACATGTTAACTGTCAAAGCCCCAATTTATCAAGAATCACAACGGCAATTTTGGGCAAACGCAGAGGTTCATTCTCAAAAAGATGTTCCTTATGTCATATTATCCAGGGTGGGCAAAACACTGATGAAGATTACCCCTCAATCAATCTCACAAGTGTTCGAATTAAATGATATGGCACATCTTGTGTCATTTCCTATCAACGAGATGCATGCCGAATTTTAGAGAGAGGTTATATTGGGAAACTTAAAGGTATGACAATCTTTAAACCCAATTTTCCTGCTGAAATGAGATTTTTCTTTCATACTCTTTTAACTTGTCTCTTAGCCAAGACCACAACTTTTAACGAAATCCCATTGAACATCCAAGATCTTGGTTATGCCATTTTAACTGGTTCATATTTTAACTTTTCCCAGATATTGTTCAATGATCTTGTGGCAAATTTTAATAACACTGCAAAAGAAAAAGTTTTTCTGATACATCCAAGATTTTTGAGTGTTTATCTTCTTAATCAGTTACCTGATGATGATGTTAAACAAGGTGCGGTTACAAACCCATGCGGCCTAACTCATGAAACTTTTACAAGAATCACAAATCAGGATAAAGTTTCAAAAACACAAGTAGAGGAAGAAGAACAAGTTTTACCAGAACAAAATGTTCAATCTCAATCTCCTGCTACTGAGCCCATTGCTCTTGGTGATCAGGGCATTACAACCACGACCCTAAACCCAAACCAAAAATCTCCAAAAAGAAAACCAAGAAAATTACCAAAAAGCCCACCAAACCCAAAAAGGGTCCTCTGGAAGATGACATACCAGAGGTTAACCCAGTGACAACACAAAATTCACCACAAAACACTGCTGCTACTTCTTCACAGCAGATGTTAGAAAGATCTCAACCTGGCTTTGAAACTCCTCCTTCTTTCTCACAAAAAGAAAAGGTTGTAAACACAAGGACACCAAATTATGAAGCTCTAGGATCACTTGGTTCTATCTTCCACAGCCCATCTCCCAAGGCAATGTCTCTTTCTGCACCACACCCTTCTCCAATAAAATCACTTCCACCTGCCATTTTGCCTTTGCTGAATGCAATAGAGTTGGAACAGACATTAACCAGTTGTTCTCACCAACCTATTAATGAGAATATAGTCCAACAGGTGATTGGGTCTGATTCCTTACTCTTTGCTAGCCCATTAGCACATGAAGAGGGTACATCCCTTGGGTTACAAGTAACCCTTGGTGATAGTTCAACAAGAGCATCCACTACAATTGCTAAACTACCAAGTTTTCAATTGGACAGTGGTTACATGTATAAGACTCTTATGAAGGCAACCACTGTTGAGGCTACCAAGGTAACCTCTCTTCCAGTGGGAAGTCCCCCGTTCCAAGATCAAGGGCATCTAAGGTTGAAACAAGTGTTAAAATAGTTGTTCATGTTATCTTAGATACAACTACCACCTCAGGTAGGAGTTTAGATGATCCTATTAAGGTAGGTGATGATCTAAAATACAAGGATTTGACGGAGAGAGTAACAAAAATTGAAAGTTTTGTTGATGAAATCAAAGATTTACTGAAGCAGATGATAGCTACAAAGAGCCAACCCTCTGTCATAACCACTGATGAACTCAAACAAGCCTTAGACCCTATGTTTCAACAACAATATTTTGCTGATCTTCAACATAAACATCAAATTCAAGAAATTAGAAACATGGTTGATGCTAGATACATGGATACAGTTACAGATATCAAGGCAATCAAGGCTCACATCCTTCAAACCACTGGTACCACTCCTCCTACAGTAATCCTTGTAAGCACTAATGATGCCAAAAAGGAGGAGAAACCTTTAAAGAAAGAAGTGCTAAAGCTTGAAAGAGATGCACGACCAACAGTGGATATCCCTAAGCCAGATGGGTCAAAGAAAGTTGATGAAACAGAAAACTTCTTTGCCAGGGAAAGGATGAAGAATAAGATGAGGGTAAGAGATGAGGGCAAAGTGTTGGTTGAGCAAAAGATAGCACTACAAAGAGAAAAAGAAGAGGTTGGTACTTCCACAAAGAAGAGACCAGTTAGAAAAACCAGGCAACCAACAACCACTCCTTCTAAAACTCAGTCTGTTGCTACTCCAACCATTGAAACCTCTGCTCCTACAAAATCTCTTACACCTCCTCCAAAAGCTAAACCTACTTCCACCACAACATATGTTACAAAACATGTTGTGTCAACATCTGTTGACACATCAGAGGTTATAGCAGATGTTAACCCATCCACTGCTTTGATCATTTTTCCTACATCCACCCAACCAATACCAACACCTACAAGAATTCCTGATCATCCACCACCACCTACACACTCAGGTTCAAGAGGAGAAAGGTTACAAAGGCCATTAATGAAGATGAGATCATTCCTGCTCCACTTCCATTGTCAGCATAACCTCTGACCTCTACAACCTAGAGGAAAGACAGCCTCATTACAGAATCCAGTTAATGAAAAATCAACTGGTTCCAAGCGTGCCATATCCTCAGGATCTAGCTGCTTGAAGCACTGCTCATACATAATATCCATGGAACTACCAGGATCTATAAACATATAACCTGTTTGGTTGTGTCCAAAGATACCAGTGATGACTATTGGCCGTCTTCTTGAGGACCTCCTGGAACGATAGGAAAAATGACTTGCTGCTCGCGCCATGTGTTGTTTTGAAAGTGTTGAAGGCTACGCTTGCGCGATGAACCTCCTTGAATCATGGAAACATGCTGTTTCATTTTCTTGTTGCTAAGCCCTTCGTCCCCGCGCGTAATCTGTTTAATCTCTTTGCGCACATTCTGGAGTAGATGTGTAAGCTTCCCGCTCTTTAATGCTTTTTCAATCTCCGTGCGCAGACTGATGCAGTTATCTGTTGTGTGGCCTGTGTCTCTATGATAGTCACAGAACAAATTTGGGTCTTGCCCTTTTTTTGTTTTTCATTGGTTGCGGCTGCTTGAACTGATAATTCTCAGTGCTGAGAACTTCAGCTGGAGATTTCGTCAAGGGAGTCCACTGGCGTTCCCTATTCTCTTGTTTAATCGCTTTTTGAGTTGTTATCTTGTTGATTGTTGCACGCGCATCGATTGGTGAATAAGGAGAATACGAATTCTGACATGTATCTTTCCAAATTCTTTATACTTGGGACTACCTCTACTCAGGTCTTGCGGACGATTCTGAGGTAGAGGTGGCCTGTTAGAATTTAAGTTGTGCTCAGTCTGGGTGTAGACCTTGGCTGCCGCCATGAGTTTATCCCAGCGTTTTGGAAGGCTATTTGTGCCGAACAGCACTTTAATCATTTTGTCACACCTTATCGCGTACTTGAACTGCGCGCGTATAAGGTCTTCGTGAACATCTCCAATCTCCAACACCTCTTTATTGTAACGCGTAATAAAATCTTTGAGGTTCTCACCGTCCCTCTGCCAGATGTTCATTACATCCGAGGAGTCGCGCACGTATCGCCGTTGCTGACTGAAGTGTGTAAGAAAATTTTCTTTTAGGTCATTCCGAGAGGGAAGTTTACCTATCAGCAAATTATCAAACCAAAGGCGCGTAGCGTCGGTAAGGGTCTGTACAAATAGGTGACACCACATTGGCAATGTCCAGCACCCAAGTAACCTTGCACCAGTAAAGAGGCGCATCTGATCTTCAGGATCGGTTAAACCGTTAAACTTTCCAACGTTGGATGGTAATTTTGCTCGCTCCAACGGAGCCAGTGCTATCTCTCTGGTAAACTTTGATTGTTCAACTGCTTCGGTTGGGGATACACCAAATTATAATCATGCTCAGCTTCTGGATTGTATACTGCACGTACTTTTGGCTTGTAACTAGCATGATCTGCAGATATTCGATTGAAAATACTTGCACTATCCCCTTCCTTGTAGGTCTTATCGAGCTCATCGTGTTGGGTGTCCCGCTTCTGTGAAGACCGCGGGCCCAAACGAGAGTGGACAGATGCACGACGCTGAACGTTGTCTTCTTGTCTTCTATTACCAGAATGAACAGGATCATTCCTGGTTTTAGAATACATTTCTGTTCCATCTTCAAGCATGTGCGAAGGGGAACGAGCATGACTTTGAGTATTATAACTCAAAACTCGAGGTGCCGGCGAAGCAAGGACCTGAGGAGCGTTAACCGGAGCTTGAAAAGCTGGAGTTCTGGTTTGGGCACATAACTGAGCATACATAGCATTTAGAGCCGCTTGAGATTTGATTAACCACGATAATGGAGTCTATCCGGGTGGTAAAATCGACGTAACATCAACCTGAGGAGCCGTCGGCGTTACTGGAATACTTGCATGATCAGGATCATATTGAGCATTAGCTTCGCCGTAAGAATCCTCAACTATTTGTCCGTCGATCTGAGGTCCGACAACGACACGTCGAATCTCCGATCGAGGACCTAGAAAAGAGATCCATCAACCATGATGCTGCAGATCTAGGTGAAACGAAGCGAAAGATGAGAAAAAGAATTGAAATAGGTGGGCGCCAATGAAGAAACCCTAGATCAACTAGACCGGAATCTAAGTAGATCTATGGAATGGGTTCTGCATAAAAGGGTTAACCCTTCATTTGGTTTCACGGTGAGGATGAACGAAACAATACTCCAGCTGATCCTGCAAAACAGAACACCGTTAGCTCGCCACAGGGAGAAGGTGGGTTATCTCCATGACCACCCTCCGGCATGAGAATAAGTACAGGTAGTCGGAAGTAAAGTATTGTAAGAGAGAGAGTAGTTGAGAGTGAATACCTTTCCTTGAACTCCAAGTCACTTATTTATAGCCGGTGTTTGGCGCCAAAAGGAGAGATTGTTAACTTTAACGGAATCTTCTGGGCTATTCCATTAGTGTTTGTGGCAATCCGTTAGTGCACACGGATCGTGGGCTCATCAGCGGTTAGGGAGGTGCCACGTGTCAACATGAGATCACTACATTTTATAAATGTGAGCATGCCATCACCGTGATCCTCCTCAGCCGTCCAGATGCTGCCATGTGGCAATTGGTTATAACCGAAAAAATACTTGCACGATTGGGTGTTAGTGGCTTCTAGAAGATTTCACAGCTGTTACCCATTTGTTGTTCGACACGTGTACATTCTGTTACAACAGAAAAGATTCTCTTTTGCTTCTGCACCAAGTCAAGGATTTTGCTAAGGGAAAGTTTCTCAGGATTAAATGTTTCCTTGCGCGAGAAGCGCAAGTTAGTTAACTGATCTTCTTTCTTCTCCTTGCTGTTCAGTGCAACGTTTGGTGGACACTTGCTTTGATATAAATATCCGCGCAAGGTTTGTGCATGAAGCATTATCAAACGAGATTGTTCAAGGTTAACGTTGAACCTTGCGCGAGCCCGCGCAAGGTAGTTAAATGAAGCAGCTATCCAAAGAGAATGTTCAGGCTTTTGACTTTGAACCTTGCGTGAGCCCGCGCTAGGTAGTTATATGATCCTTTCCTCTCTTGGATATTTAGCGCATAGTTCTAATTAATCTCATTTTGGCAAAGAAGTCTGCGCGAAGTCTCCTTAGTAGTTATTAATGGGTATGGTTTCCTTGATTAGCGCAAGGTTTTTGGGACCATACCCCTTCAGCACCAGCTGGTTTTTTCTTCTTCTTTAAGTCAGGGCCTACGCCAAGTTTAGCAAGTCACCTACGTGATCAAAAATAAACAATAAAGTGCTGCGCCATTACATTGTAATATTATTGAAGTATACCTATACTAATAATATTGCAATACTAGCTCAGGCTCTAAAGGAAGCATTACTTACCAGTGGTGGCGGAAGGCTGTGCATTAAGTTCTTCTTTCTTGGGGAGCTCAAAATTGCCCAAGATTTGCTCAAACCAGGAGCCTCGTTTCCTTCAAGTGGTTGTAATCCCATCTTCCCCTGGTCCCTCTTGAAAGATATCAAATATAAAGGCGCAGCTGTATCAACATAACAATGCAGATCATGAGCAAGACGTATTTGTACCATGACTATGAGAAATTACACAAAAACTTACCTGCACCGTCTTCAAGGTACACCGGCTTCTCCTTTCTATCAGCCTTCCATAATATGCTCATCCCAGCAGCAATCAAGGCCCGTTCCGGTAAAATGATGTTGGGAACATCCTTAATATCCTGATACCATACCTCGTTGCTGGGAATGGCCAACGTTTCCAATTCTATATCTTCTCTAGCTCTGAACGTCATCTTCATCGGTATCACCACCGCTTTAACACAAAAAACTTTTGTTTCCAATCATAAAACGACTTGGGAGGCACAAGTAACAAGCATTTGGCTTGGACACGTTGTTGAAAATAGTAGAAGCCCAGAGAACAATGGAGTTGGTAGAAAACTCTGAATTTTTCCACTGTCGGAATAATGTTCATTGACCAGCACACAAACTCGAAGTGTCTGATTCTTACCATCCCCAGGGGATTTAACTGCGAAATGTGGAACTTGTAGAATTCAAGTATCTCAACATGAAGTGTGTCACCGGCAACCGGAAATTCCCTTCTACAAAATAGTCAAAAAATAACGTTATATAACCGGCCGGAGCATCGGCTGACGTCGCATCCTACTTGGGGTAGAAAGCACCCCATGATTTGGCAAAAAGATAATTTTTCACAAGATTATCAAAATCTTCCTTTTTCCATTTAAGCGATGGAAGGGGTGACGTCGTCGGCATATTGGTTTCTGTGAACTGGTAGCCATGAATGTGTAAAGAAATGCAGAAAGAAGGGATTTCAGGGAAGAAGAAGAAGAGAGGTTCAGGAAGCATAAAAATGGAAATGAGATTCGAAAGAGGTATATAAAGGGATCGCAATTAAAGCCATTGGATAACGTGTAACCGCCTTTTCACTTTTCCAGAACCCTAGGCAATGTCAGGGCGAGTAGGGAACAGTAACCGTCTCCACGCGCGCGTGAGCCACGTTTGCCGTCAGGCAATTAATGTTGTACGACTGAGAACTGTTGACAGCTGTCGAACAGTGCTCAAAACGTCACAACAGTACGTTGTTTTCCACCAACTTCCTGACATTACGTCACGTCACCAAACAAGTTGTTTTCAAAAGCTTCAAATGTTTATTGCTTCTCCTATAAGTTTGCTCATTAAAGATAACACTTGGTTCTTTAGCAACCGCGCATCAACAAGAGCACTACCTTTTTTTACTTTTAGTCCAGTACTCCACCTCTGTAGACTTCGGAGCAACACTGGACTAGGGGACTTGAAGGGGTATGGTCCCAAAAACCTTGCGCTAAGCAAAGGAACCATACCCATAAGCAACTGCCAAGCAAACCTTGCGCAACATAAACCACTAAAGAGGAACCTTATTAAACGTTGCGCCAGACACCTAAAGAGGGAAAAGATCATTTATCTACCTTGCGCGGGCTCGCGTAAGGAAATAGTTAACCTTGAGACTTTTCCCTTAGTGGTCGTTTGGTCAAGAATCCTTGCGTAGGATATAGCACAAAGGAAAAGCCTTGTAAATCTTTATGACAAGCATGTAACAGAGGAAAAGATCACTTAATTACCTTGCGCGGGCTCGCGCAAGGAAACAGTTAGCATTGAGCTTTTTTCCTTAGCGAAATGCAGCCAATATACCGGTAGTTGATCTTTTAATCTCTGCTTTGCGTTACAAAACGATGTCGATTCGATCAATAACTTTCTCCCTATTCATTTAAACCTTTGTGCTTCCTATATAGACCAAACATTTAAATACTAACATCCAGTACGTGACTCAAAAATTACTAAAACATTTAAACACTATCATTTAAAAGACCCTCCATCGTTCTTTCATGCTTCTTCGATGATGAAAGATAGCCCAGGAAGCTCTGAGAGGGATTTGTTGACTAATGTGGCACAGTGTAGTTAAATGGTGGTTAAAACCTGATTCGCATCCACTCAATCAAATGTTCCAAACACCTCATTCTTGTTTTCCAGCCGTAAATTGAAATTTGTTCATGTCTCCAGCCATAGACCACCTGAACAATAAGACAATAGTTATTTACAAAGTGATAAGAAGTTGGAAAATATCTTTTTTCAATAATATGCAATTTTGAAATACAGAACATGATACCGAACCTTACCTGCTTGCCAAATTATGGTAGCTAAACACTAAATCGACGGCGTCGCCAACTGACGTT
Organism: Scalesia atractyloides; assembly: GCA_947069175.1. Taxonomy (NCBI): domain Eukaryota; kingdom Viridiplantae; phylum Streptophyta; class Magnoliopsida; order Asterales; family Asteraceae; genus Scalesia; species Scalesia atractyloides. The sequence continues at coordinate 73,924,748 of CAMTDV010000015.1, read as the reverse complement.
GTTGTCTTTTGGGCGCCAACTTCCCCATTTCCACTGCCGAACAGAGACTCATTACTATCTTTATTCTTCAAGATGTGCCACTTGCTGTAGCTGGAAGGCTTCACCAATGTTGAGTCGTGCCAACACTCATTGTCGCTCACCGCCTTTATTGCTAACGTTGTAGTCAAAATATTAGTGTTGACATATTTAGTCGAACCTGCTGATCATCAAGCTTATATACTCAATTTTAAATGTATAAAACCAAAATAACCCTATAAACATACCTAATATAAAATTTATGATAATCATAATGAATAACAAAATGTTGGTATATGACTAAATATATATTGAATTCCACTTCCTAAGCAGTGTTTTGTTAAAAAAATCTGGTGATCCAGAGACAACCAAACCAAAGTACCAGCCAATACGACGTTCGAATACAGTCTTAAAAGGGTAAAAATAAGCCGAACAAAACAACAAAAACTAAGAATCGAAAGAAGAAAGTATGGAAACAAACCTAAAGAACGGCGTAGCATAAGCTACACAATTATTTTAGGAGTCCGAACGCTGGAGTAAGTGTCGAAGTCCAAAGAAGGATCGAACCACAGCCTCCAAAGCTTCAACCCAACTCCATGCTTTTGGCCCATTTTCGCATAAGATCAACTTTAGCTCACTTAGACTAGAGATGGACAAAATCGAGTTTTATTAGTACCCGGAACCGGTTCCAAACCGAACCCGGTTCCAGTTGGTTGACAATGGAACCGAGTTTGATGTGGAACCTGGTCCGGTTCCTACCCGGGTTTACACAACAGAATCTGGAACCGTTTTGAACCGGGTACGGGAATTCCAGAACCGGGTACAGTAGGAACCTTGTACGGGTACTGTGTGGAACCGGTTTTGGGTACAATGGGGAACCGGTCATGTGGAGATGTCATTCAAAGGCTGCCAAAACACTATTAGGAACCGGTTCTAACACAACTTTCAATTAAAACTTGCAAATCACTATTAGGAACTGGTTACACTGAAATATTACCGTTGGAAACCGATTCTTTATAAAAAAACATATGGAACGCTTTGATCTTGAGGAACATTATTGACGGATTGGGAATTTGCGTTTTTTGAACTCTTTGAGGCCATTGTTGAAAAGTGTGTGAAAAAGAACAAAAAAGAAATATAACAAGAAGAATAGATATGAGAAATTGTGTGCTAAACAATAGAATTCTCAAAACCATTTATAGAAATCGGTTCCAACGGTAAGTAACCGGTTCCACGAATAGGAACCGGGTCTAATGGTCATATTCGCATTAAATGCTACTGGAACTAGTTCCAACGGTAATATATGTAACGGCTATATTCAGTTCCAACGATAACTTCAGGACCGGGTATGGGTGGAACCGGGTACATTAGGAACCGGGTATGGGTAGTAACCGGGTACGGTTTGGAACCGGGTATGACCCGATTAAAATTGAAAAATGTGGAACCAGGTAGGAACCATCGGGTATTTTGAACCCGGAACCGGTTCTACTTTATGTCGGGTAGGAACTGGAACCAGGTCCAGTTCGATTCTACCGGGTCAGGTTTGGAACCAGTTTTTATGCCCATCTCTAACTTAGACTCATCTGCCTTAGCCCATAAGCAGAGCAATTCTTTCCTTAGCCTACATATACAAACCATGTATTAAAAGACAATTATAACAAAAAAAATATATCATATGATTTTAAAACCTGGTTCGTATACACTCGATCAAATGTTCCAAACACCTCGTTCTTGTTTTCCAGCCATAAATTGAAATTTGTTCATGTCTCCGGCCATAGACTAACTGAACAATAAGGCAACAGTAAAAAGTTTACAATGTGATTAGAAGTTGGAAAATATCTTTTCAATAATATGCAATTCAGAAATACAAAACATGATACCAAATCTTACCTGCTTGCCAGATTATCATAGCTGAACACTAAATCGGTCGTCGTCATCAATTGATGCGGTTGTCTTCTGGGCGCCAACTTCCCATTTCCACTGCCGAACAGACACTCATTACTGCCTTTATTCTTCAAGATGTGCCACTTGCTGTAGCTGGAAACCTTCACCAGTGTTGAGTCAAGCCAACACTCATTGTCGCTCATCGCCTTTATTGTTACTAATGCAGTAAAAAAAATTAGTGTTGAAAAATTCAGTCCAACCTGCTGATCATCAAGCTTATATACTCAATTTCAAATGTATAAAACCAAAATAACTCTATAAACATACCTGATATAAAATTTATGATAATCATAATGAATAACAACATGTTGGTATATGACTTAATATATTTTGAATTCCGCTTCCTAAGCGGTGTTTTGTTAAAAAAATCTAGTGAAACAAAGGCAACCAAACCAAAGTACCAGCCAATGCAACGTTCGAAAACAGTCTTAAAATGGTTAAAATGTAAGCCAAAATAAACAACAAAAAACCAAGAATCACTAGAAAAAAGCATGGAAACAAACCTGAAGAATGACTTAGCATAAGCTACACAATTATTTTAGGAGTCCGAACGCCTGAGTAAGTGTCGAAGTCCAAAGAAGGATCAAACCATAGCCTACAAGGCTTCAGCCCAGCTCCACGCTTTTGGCCCATGTTTGCATATGATCAACTTTAGCTCACTTAGACTCATCCGACTTAGCCCATAAGCTGAACATTTCTTTCCTCAGCCTACAAATACAAACCATGAATTAAAAAACAATTATAAGAAAAAAATATAACACTAACTTAAATAACATAAGTCCTTGAGATGAATGTTATGACCATATTTTGATAAATACTATCAATTTTATAAGACGGAGATATAAAGAATTGATAAAATCAAAATGTGATTGTTTGGTCTCTTTAAGCCAATAAATAAGAAATGTGATAAAATCAAAAGGATATGATTAAACATATTATAGGGACGGTATGTACCTGGATTTTGAACCATAGGAATCACAAGCTTTATATAATGAATTTAAGCTACCTTAGCCTAGTCAGTGTTTCTTTGTAGACTCCTTGCAAATTACAAAGAAAATGGAAACAACATCAATATATCTAACATGTTTTCTAGAATAACAACCTGTTTCCATTGCCCTAATCACTATCTCCAACATAACTTCAAACATAAATAACAAATTCAGTATGAAACTTCATCTGAATGCTTTGTATTCATCGTAACCTAACTATCCAATCTGGATCAACAATATTATTGCTGAACTTGTTAACAAAGAATAAATGATTAAGAACAATCATTTTTTTAGACAAACAAAAGACAAAATGGTCACATGTACCTGATTGCTGTTACAGTTCAGATTACTTAGGAAGATGAAGACGACGGTAAACGTATTAATCAATAAATAAAGCACAAATCCTCGGTTTTGGCTCCCTTTTAGATCGTCAAACATAAATCAATTTCAAGTCAAGAATAGACACATCTTGAAATTGTCAACCCCAAAGTTGCGTGATACAACTATCAGAGAAGGAGTCCATTCGCTTTATACAAAGCACGAACATCCCGTCATCAATCAACCTTATATGAAGAACCTAGGATTTGAAAAATCTGAAATGCGTAGAGAGAAGCAGAGAGAAAAAAAAGGCATAGAAGAAGGAATGGAATTAGGGTTTCAAAGTTAAGGAAATAGATTTAGGGGCTGTTTGTTTACCTTTTAATAACGAGGCTCTTAATGGTTCAGACCTCTTACTAGTTCAGCACTTAGTGGTTCAGACTGTTTGTTTGTGAGCAGACGTCTGAATGGTTCAGACATTTGCCTCTGAATGGTTAAGTTTTATACAGAGTCTAAATGGTTAAACCTCTAATCTGAATTGGTCAGACATTTGCCTCTGAACGGTTAAACATTATACTGGCTTTTAATGGTTCAGACCTCTTACTAGTTCAGCACTTAATGGTTCAGAGCTCTTACTGGTTCAACACTTAACCATTCAGAAGTTGCCAAACAGCCCCTTACACATAAGGGAAAAGAATCGGCGATACCAATTTATCATAGGAATAGGATGGATCTTCAAGATCTGAAAGCAAGTTGAAGATGATAAAGATACTTGGATGAGAGCTTTTGTGAATCAAGTTGAAGATGATACAGATACCTGGATGAGAGCTTTTGTTTTTGGGACAATCGAAGATGTAAGAAATCGCCATAAAATCACCTGTATGATAATTAGGGTTTTTGAATGATACGAATGAAGCCGCGTATAAGAGTTAATTAGATAAAGGAGGATAGAGGAAAGGGATTTGGCGCCCAAGGATGAATTATCTTGAATAAGAGGATGCCCACGTCATCAAATGGTTGGCTAAGAATATGTCATGTGGCTAAGATGTATTCTTTTAATATAGCAAGATAGATGGTTTCTTGAAGTACTTGTGATTTAAATTCTAAATTTAACAATTACTAGACATGTGTAACACTTATGATATATATCTGCCACAATAATGCTACCATAAATATTATACGAATAAAAAAAACTATCAGAAACGAGTGCCGCAATGCAAAGTGTCTCTTCCACCGCATCGCGCGGACACCCCTACTAGTATATATAATGTGTGTGTGAGAGAGGGATAAAAAGAAACCTGGCTGGCCAGTCTTGTCTGTCTTGCCTTCGACGTTTGCGACGGGGGACGAGCCCCACACCGAACAGCTTACTCTCGAAGGTATTCACATTTTTATTTATTTATTTATTTTTTTAATTTATAACATTTATATTTTGTCTTAATCCAAAACATATGATTCTCCGGCACGCCTGCGTCAGCTTTCCACTCTGAAGCAATATTCGAAATGACAGGTCTACAAGCACAAAACCCTTGTCCTCTACCGGTCTCACTAAAGTCACCCCTTCTCTTTTTGAATCAATGCTGCTTTTTCCATCATGACTAATGATTGTATATCTCCGATTCTATTATGAGGTGATACGACCGGCGACAACAAACGACAAGGGTTTGGGTTTGTTTTCTCCTTTTAGGGTTTGATGATAGATAATGTAGCATTTTGATTGTATTGACATGTTTCCAATCTTGTTTTTTTGCTATAAGATGCTTAATTAATCACGACACTGGAATCAGAACCCCTTTGAACTTTTAGGCTTTCTGTCAACAGTTAATAAACAAAAATGTCAGCGCTGAAAGAGTCACGACACCTCAAAATACCGTTAAAAGATATAGAGATAGCAACCAATAACTTCCAACACTGCATAGGAAGAGGAGGATATGGTAAGGTTTATAAAGGGGAACTCTCAATTCAAGGAAAATCAACTGTTGTCGCCGTAAAACGATTAGACGAGCAGTTCGGACAAGGGTTAAAGGAGTTCTTGATAGAGATTCAGCTGCTCAGTGGTCAAAACCATCCCAATTTGATCTCTCTTCTGGGTTACTGCGACGAGGGAAAAGAGAAGATTATTGTTTATGAATATGCGGCCAACCGAAGTCCGGATCACTATCTAAGGCGTAGCAGTAATGTTCCTGTTCTCACGTGGATGGAAAGAATCATAATATGTGTTGATGCTGCTCGAGGACTTAACCATCTTCATTATCACGTTGGAAAACATCAAACTATAATCCACCGTGAATAAAAAGCTCCAATATTCTGATAGATCATAACTGGGTTGCTAAAATCTCTGATCTTGGACTCTCCAAATTAGGTCTCTCCGGTTTAAACCGAAGCGCTGTTATTTCCCATGTTTGTGGTACACCTGGGTATTGTGAACCGGAATACTTTTCTACTGGCATTGTAACGAAAGAATCGGATGTGTATTCTTTCGGCGTTGTTCAATTTGAAGTTTTGTGTGGGAAGTTATGCTGTGTGGTAGACCCTGGTCATAGAGGCTTCCAGTTATTTGCCACAGCGGTCAAAGACTATTACAAAAAGAAGAAAATGGGTGAGATTGCTGACCCCAGTTTAAAGGAACAAATGAGCTCAGACTTAATCCATAAATTTTCAACAATTGCATATGAATGCCTGCATGAAGATAGAGAACAACGACCCCTATGTATCTCGTTATGAAAAAGCTTGAAAAGTTATTGGCGTTCAAGGTAACTTTTATACACAATTTCTTAAAGTATTACACATTGAACATTTGAACAATCAAATATTTTTACTAAAAGATATGCCATGTCCCCACGTATTTATAAAGATATAAGTTGCACAAATCTTATCAAGTGATGGCTAAAACCCTTCTATTACATCTATAACAACTATATCATGATTCATTTTATGAGTGTTAAAGAGTTCTTGGAAACGTCTTATGTAATTTCTATATTTTGTTTGTCAGCCGCAGAGGTCTTCTATTTTACCACGGGTTCGAATCATGGAAACAGCCTCTTGCAAAAATGCAGGGTAAGGAAGCGTACATTAGTCCTAAATTGGCCTGACCCCGGACCCCACCACGCATGCGGGGCCTCGTACACCAGTTTGCTTTTTTTTTTCGGTCAATGTTTGATTAGATATTGATTGTTGTTCCATTAACGATGCTAACCAAGTCTCCATATATGATCCACTTTTGAAGAGTATTCTTTTCAAGTTGCCATCAGTGGATTCACGTTTAAAGGCTACCAACATTGCTCTATCCGATGGTATAAAACCAGGTTACAATGTTATCTTGCTCCATATTTGCTGAATACATAATAACAAGGGAGGGGGGGGGGGGGGGTAGGGCTGTTCATGAGCCGAGCCGGGCCAAGCTCGGGCTTAGCTCGATTATAAACCGAGCTGGCTCGGCTCGGATCGGATTTGAAACCGAGCTGAAAATCTAAGCTCGGGCTCGGCTTGGTTTTAAACCGAGCTAGCTCGGCTCGGCTTGGTTTGGCTCGATTTTATAAAGAAAAAATAATATATACCTCTTAAAATTCAGAGCCTAAAATATTATTCAATACTTTAAAGAATATATTCAAAATAAGTTCAACCTAATATATTACAAGCCAAAATCAAGTTCAACAATGCAAAATAAGTTTTAATTTCAATGAAATATAATATTAGTTCATTAGCATGGTATCAACCTTCAAATATGCCATAGATATCAAATTCCAAACCTATATACATGTAAATATGCTAGTTCAACACTAACATTTCTATATTTGGTCCTTTCATATATAGAATGTAACATGTAACACATTTCAAAAGCTTTTAACTTTTAATATTTTCTCTAAAAAAGAAGACATTTTTACTGGCTTTTGCAGCATACGGGCTTGAAGGGTTTGATAAATGTGCTTCTAGAAGAAGCTGATATTGACAAAGATGGTAAGATTAGCTTGTCAGAGTTCCGCAATCTGTTAAGAACCTAAAGCATGGTTTCACCAATACAAAATCGCATAAATGTTAACTACAAACGACGACATGGGCATTCATTCACCAAGGTATGTAAACCGTCATTTTCATCAAACTTAACAGGAAATGACAACAAGAGACTGGTTTGATTTGCACGGGTACATGCATTTGTATGTAAAAACATAGGTCGTGTTGGTGTACCGTTTTGTTATTGTTTAGCTTTCTTCGGGTGTTTTTTAACCAATATATGTTCTAGGGTACCCTTATAAGAAACGTACTTTTAGGTTTCGTATCTATATGTTTTTATGCCATTTGCTGATTTGCTTTTATTTTGAAGTGAAAACACCTACATTTATCGTCTTGTTCTTCGTTTTTTAATATTTTAACCAATATAATTCTGAACTTGGTGAAGCTGTTAAGTAAAAAATATAAGTTTGTTAAAAAATTAATAAATAGTTTCACCTGGTTAATGATATAATAATTATTTTTACTTAAAAAAATAGGTATTCATAATTACATAGGAGAGAGAAGCAGGAAAATCAAAAAGTAGATGCTTCTATGGATGACATGTGTCTCCCAAGTGTTTTCTTTTATTATATAGTATAGAGATAGATAAGAGAACTTACTACTGTGTTCCTAAAAGTTGTTGCCATTGCCACTCGTCGCCTAGTCATGAACCCTAGACAATAATCGATCTTGCCTATTGATTGGAATCAACCATGTCAACTGAATTAGAGACACTTCTTCACAAAAATGGCACGTATTCTATTGGGCTCGATGCAGTTCCTGACTCAATTGGGTCGTACTTGGGCTGAATTAGTCTTCACAAGGAGGTGGAGATCAAGAGATAATTACAAACGAGTTAGGTTTGTGATAAGTATGTAATTCGATACGTAATGAATTAGGGTCATAGTCTAACGAGTCTAGCTTAGCTATAGATATAAATTGAGTTATGGATATCATTTTAATTCGGTAATCTAATAATTATCGACTAAATTACCCTGATTTAGACACCAAGTTAAACTCTAGACTCTCTAAAACTAGACTAAACTACTAACCGGCAAATGGACCGATTGACTCTAGAATAACTAAGTAAGTTCGGATATCGAACCCACGAGACTATTAATTACGTTCACTAGACTCCCTAGACTAATTTACTGACACGACTTAATTTGTTTTTATATTTTGAGGGGTTTTTTCTAACAACCTAAAATGTAATTAATTAAAGACCAACTAACCGAACTAGACGCAAATTGGGAATTTAGATTTTACTCAGATGATGATAAAGATACTACCTAGGTCAGAATCACATATGTTATATATTTTACTCAGATGATGATAAAGATACTACCTAGGTCAGAATCACATACGTTATATTTTGATCTCTACTATCTCTCACAAAACTCAACTTTGCGTAATGTTTGACTTTTTCTTCCACAAAAGTCAGTTTATAATCAATACAGAATTTTATGTTTTGCCCTTTTATAGTCACTTCACCAATTGATAAACATTATGAACCGGTCTCTGTGACTACTGACGTGAGTGGAGTGTGGGTATATTTTAGATATATTTTTAAGTATTTTTCACTCGTTATTCAAGCTTTAAATTTATAAAACACGATATAACACTATCAATCTCTACAACACGCTAGGTCAAGTGCACCCATCGTTGGCGTAATATAGGGATGGTAAGATATCGAAGTCGTCCAAGGACACAAGAGCTTTCAATACCGGAATATTGTTGACGTCTAATCTAATCAAAATTTTGTTTTTTGAGAAAAGATTTTTAATAAGTGAAATAAATAAATAATAAAAGAAAGCAATAAAAGTAACAAACAGACAAGATAGAATCACGTGGTTCTGACTCGTCATTTATATATTCTTTGTTGATTTCCGCACTTTAGGTTTAAAAAAAATATCTTAGTTATAGTGGCATGTCCCTCTTTTGGAGGCAACGCTACCCTTAACCATATTGTCTGAGTCAGCAGGGATACAGTCACGTTAGGCCGGAATATTAAAAGATAATTAAGTAAGTTATTAATGCAAAATGTGGCATGTCCCTCTTTTGGAGGCAACCCTACCCTAAGCCATATTGGTCTGAGTCTGTTGGGATACAGTCCCGCAAGGCCGGTTTAAAGTTTCAATAGTAGTCTATTTATAAGGGATTCAAGCCGTTCGCACTTCCCCGATTTGATGCTATCTGCCTCAAAGGAAACCTAATAAGCTTGAATCAAGTCCTCGTATGATCTACACACTGAACTAGGCAAGAACTTTACCCATACCACCCTTCTAACCCCCTTCTAGGCAGTTAACGTGCTTTATATAGACCGTAAAGACACGAATGAATGAATCAACAAAACATGAAGAGATGATAGAATAAAGTTCACTTTCAATATAAAAAACTAGATATTAAAGTCATTAATACAAACCCAATTAAAAAGTTAACCAAAGCTTTAAAATCAAAAGGAATAAATAATTAACTTGTCTTCACCAAGTGATGTAAGAGATTAGCCAAGCATGACCTCTGTTTGACAAAAACTCTTACGATCAATCTTAGATTCCGAGACTACTACACACACTCTGAAGATGGATGATCGATGAATGTGGTGGATGATGAATAAATGTGGTGGATGATGGTGTTATTGTGGTGGTGGAGTGGTGGCGGGTGTGAGAGAAGTGGTTTGCCAAGGGATAGATTGAAATGGAGCCAAGCATCCCTATTTATAGCTGGAAACAGAGGTTTCACACGTCCCCGTGTCTGGTAGGCACGACCTCGTGCCCTCTTTGTTCTTTGTCTTCGTTAAATGAGCTTGTCAATCCGGATGCTTACACGGCCCCGTGGCCATTGTACTTGCTGTACTATCCAAGATTTGCATATCTAGAAGTTGACCACAGCCCGTGTTCCATGGGACACGGCCCCGTGTCTCTTGTCTTCTTCTGTTTGTCTTCTTTTCTGGAATCTTGAGTTGGGCACTGTAACAACCCGTATTTCTGTTGTTTCCTGTTTCCGTGTATTTAATTTGATTTCCAGTTTTGTACTCCGAGATTCGTTAATAGAAATGTTCGTATTAAATTAAATATGTTTTGCCATTACATCGCAATATTACATCACAACTAAACGCTATTTAAACACTTATTTAACGCAACGCTTCGCATATCTCATCGCTATCCCATCGCAATCGCAACGCAATTACTTAATTTGGTATATTGGAATTATGTGGTAATATTAGTTTACGTGTTTATGTGTTATACGTGTTTATATGTTATATTGTGGATTGGAATTATCGTGGTTTAATCGCTCGCAAACTCACGCAACTCGCTCTCACGCGTTGACTCGCTATTACAACGCTTAAATCGTCGCTAAACCGCTTAACGTTACCTTATAACTTGATTACATCGCTGAACAATCGATAAACGAACGAAAAACGAAGAAAAACCATCAATTGGGTCAAGTTCGCTCGAACTTGGTGACCCCAAGTTCGGCCAAACTTGACTGGCCAATCTAAACTCTCCTCTGCCTCAAGTCCGCTCGAACTTAACCTCAAGAAGGTCAAGTTCGGTCGAACTTGACTCATATCCTCAAGAATGTCACAAGTTCGCGCGAACTTGCATGAAATCCATGCAAGTTCGGCCGAACTTGACTCCCATGCTCTCCATTTTTGCCTTCACCTCTAAATACTCATCCTCATTCTCTCATTTGAACTTGCTGCAACTTTGCTCTGAGCTCCCGAAACCCGAAACCCGAAACCCTCTGTTTTCTAAGTAAGAATCAACCCGATTTCTACCACAATGATATTCAACAATGTTTTACAACGTGTTACAACGATTTCGCACAAGGTATTGCCTTCGTTTTCATCAAAACTCTTCTATTTTACGAAATCTTCATCTTTTTCCATTAAAACTTCTGTTTTCACTCTGAACAAAACCTTTTAAATCCTTGATTTTTACACCATTTTCGGACTAATGACGTATGTTTCGTTCACTTTTGAGTGGAACGAGGCGTTGTCGAAGCTAGATCTCAGATCTGGAAGCACAAGGACGAAATCGTCACTTTACACAAGCTGGACTAACCCGTACGAACCTTCAAGTTAGCCCGGATTAGCCCGAGTTTCTGTAAAATGGCTAAGTTCGCTCCAAAAGACCTCTCCAGCCTAAGTTTTACTCAGTGACTTAAGGTTGGAGGGATGGGCACTCGATTTCCTCAGCAAACGACGCGAAAGCACAAGATTTTGGACCCGAAAACATCAAGTTCGCTCGATATTACACTGATTTTGACAGCACAAGTAGTCAAGTTCGCTCGAACTTGCCCTCAAGGGGTTAAGTTCGGCCGAACTTGAGTGGAAATACTCAAAATTTTCTTCAGAAACCCCCAAGTTCGCTCGAACTTGTCAAGTTTCTCAGGAAACTTCACAAGTTCGGCCGAACTTGTCTCTCCTCTTTTCAAATCCTCACAAGTTCGACCGAACTTGTCAAGTTTCCTTGAGAAACTTACAAGTTCGCCCGAACTTGACTTAAACCTCATCAATCCTTACAAGTTCGCTCGAACTTGTATGTTTACATACAAGTTCGGCCGAACTTGTCGACTGCTCAACCAAAACTTAACCGTTTCAGCAATTCGGAAGACTGATGCACTTTTGTTTGTTTACAGGCTGATCCGACGCACTTCCCGACTCTCTTCAGATCCCTCATCTTACCTAAACGCACCGACTGTGAGTATACTTGACCCATTTTCGCTTTATGCACTTTTTGGGTGTTAAATTCGTTCCTCTATCAAAATCACTTCACAAATCAAACTGTTTATCACACGCGAATAATCTGATTATATGTGCTCAATACGTGATACTAGAAACATGTGACTAGGACTTATTTTCGTTAACTTGCCTTCTTAGCTAGTATGGTACTATAGTGTGGCTTACAACTGACGAGGTCTAGTTAGGATGGACGCGCAAGCCTTCTCACGGTAGTTAGCATGAGAAATGAGCCTATGTTGTATGAAGTGTTTTGGTGTATCATGATATATAGTTAGATTATTTCGCGAACGCTTTCTCTATTATGCTAGTAGTACTTAAACCTGTATGCTCACCTTTACTTAATTGTATTGACTTGTATTTTAACGTATGTAACAGGTTGAGGATTTTTAGCTTGGATGCCTTGGATGTAGCTTGGCTTAGTTTAGTTGCTTTTGTTTAGAATGGTTTGTAATAAAATCTAGGGAAAATCGAACCTTTTTGTTTTGTGGGAAAACGAGTTTCTATAATAGTTATTTTGCAATATTGTGTTTAATGGTATGCGACGTTAAATGTTAAATGATGTTGATAGATGATTGTTATGGAATTCTCATGAGACAATCTGGTCGCCTAGTGCCACTACCCCGATGATTCCGCCATTGGTTGGGGTGTGACAGATTGGTATCAGAGCCCATAACGGTAGGAAATTAGGTAGAACTGCAATGCTTAGCCTAAGTCTATGGTTAGGATACTGATTTTGACTGTTACGCATCGACTACGCGCCCGAAACGCAGAAAACAGACAAGTTCGCCCGAACTTGAGGGCAAGTTCGCTGGGAATTGATCAGTTCGCTCGAACTCGATCAAGTTCGCTCAAACTTGACCTAAGTTCGACCGAACTTGCCTCATCTCCTAAGGTCAGAAGTTCAACAACAAGTATATCAAGTTGCTCGAACTTGACCCATTGGGTGCAAGTTCGGCCGAACTTGATGTCTCACCTGCTTGAACTTTGTGATTTCGAACTAAAAAACTTTACAAACTGGCCCGATCGTGCAAACAAGTCCTTTCCTATGAAGTGTTACTCCTCAAAGCGAGAAGTTCCATTTGGTACGAACCGACAACTCCGCACGAAACGGCCAACCTACTTAGCTTTTCCTAAAGCTGCCACAACACACGATTATGAAACGCTCGTATCTCACAAACGAGGATCAAGTCGAGATTAGATGTGCAACCAAGAACTCTCGATAAGATTGCTCATCCCGCATATTACTCATCACGAGATATATTCATTGAGTTAGGAGTGATATCCAAACCTCGACGAAAGTCTCCATTTCTATCTAGTGGAACTCCCGATGTGATCGGCGAGCACAACCACAATTTGAAACTAGTTGTTAAGTCAAGGGTGAAACCCGTACCTTAATGACAAATTCTATTCTTCGATTTTCAATCTCACCAAAGTCTCGGTTATACCGATGGTTTGGAACAGGTATCAACTGGAAGGGTAAACGTCGCTAGCCGCTTGCGGTGATAGCGCTTATCTATTAGGCCAAAGCGTGGCTCCAAATGCAAAGGGTAGTCGAATCACTTTGGCGTGTCAAATGTCTCAAAACCCCGGACACTCCCGATTGATTTAAGCCTAATCTTCGATTTACGCATCATCGAGTTTAATTATTATTTATGTGTGGAATTACGGATTTTACGATTTACGCTTTATCGATTTCTCGATTTATCGCATTTACGCTCCATCGAATGTATGGACAACTCACACAGCTATCTTAATCTAAAACATTAATAAATAAACGCAGATAATCCAACTTAACGCTACGCTTACAACGCGCTACTTCTCTCGGTTATTTCACGCTAAGCTACGATGTATCGCTACCTTGCTACGCTATCTCTTGAAACGCATTTCGCATTGTTACTATTAGAAGGTGAATACGTGCAAAATATGTGCTTATGTGCTTACATGCTTATGTGCTTATGTGGTTATGTGCCTGCATGCTTATGTGATAACGTGCCTTACTTGTAATAATAATAATATGGGTTTTTGAACATAACTCTATTAATCGAATCTCATCCTATCAAATATTTTCATTGAAGATGTCGTCACTCGGATCTCATAATCGCCGTACCGCTAAGTGCCACAGCGACAACAAGCGCATCGCTTCACTAGTCGCCAAACAAGTGGCAAAAGTCATCCCGCAAATCGTCTTGGAAATACATGCTGTGAGCAGTAACTCCTCAGTTGACTCGAAAACTGAAAACCCTAAGCCACGATTTAGCTTCAAAAATTTCAAGGCTTGTGCACCTCTCGCCTTTACGGGCAATGATGGACCGACTTCTATGTTCCATTGGTTTGATGCCATTGAGGTCACCTTTAGGCAAAGTGGATGCCCTGATGACCTTCGCACAGTGAATGCTACAGGAGTCTTTCAGTCCCGTGCTCTCGATTGTTGGACCGCCGAAAGTAATAGGCGTGGTAAAGATGAAGCCTATAACTTGTCTTGGGAAGAACTCAAGGAAGTGATGATGAAGGAGTTATGTCCTCCACATGAAATACAAAAGCTCGAGAATGAGTTTTGGGGTATCAACAAGATGGTCCGACAATGCTGGATTTACCACTCAATTCAAAATTTTGAGCATCATCTGTCCCAGCCAAGTTGATACTACTTAGAAAGGTATCAACAAGTACATCCGAGGTTTACCCGAATGTGTTGCAAATTTCATGAAAGTTGCTCGTACTACAACCATCGAGGAAACCTAACATGCTCGCCGCTGAGATCAATGAGCAGCGAGTTCAAGATGGTTATTTCAAGAACCATGCGAAGGTTGGCAATCAGGCTGTCGCCGAACCAACTGCTGCTATCGAACCAACCAGTGATCCGAAGGGAAAGCGTCAAGGATGCAAAAGAGGAAACCCGAGCAAGAACTATGCGCTCGCAGCCCCAGCAAACCCTCAGCCGCTGCAGTCAGCCGCTCCGAACGCACATCCAGCTAAGCGTGCGTATACCGGCCCTCACCCACTGTGCCCTAAGTGCACTTATCATCATGTGGTGGGTGGAAACTGCCACTTTTGCACTAACTGCAACATCTATGGCCACTTTACTGTGAGTTTCCGTACCGGCCCTCGTCAACCAGCTCCTCAAGCTCCAGCACTGCCAGCTCCTCAGCGTACTCCTCAGAACAATCAGCAGCAACAAGCAGCAGCTCCAAAAGCACGTGTGTGTTACGTGTGTGGTGATCCGAACCACCTCGCCAATGTTTGCCCCAACCGTACCGTCAAGCAAGAGCCTCAGCAGCAACAGCAGCCCCAGCAGCAACCACCACCGCAGCCTCAGCAGCAACAACAAGCTGCGCATGGAAGAGCTTTCAACCTGAATCACCGCCAGGCACAGAATGACAACAATGTTGTCAATGGTACGTTTCTCGTAAATGGTATTTATGCTTCATGTTTATTTGATACTTGTGCCGATAATTGTTTTGTATCGTTAGAATTCGAAAAAGGTTTTAAAATGTAAGCACGCTAAACTCCCAGAGACTTTCGATGTGGAAGTCACTACCGGAAAATCCGTCATCGTCACCTCCGTTTTACGTGGTTGTACTCTCGATCTTAACAATCATGTCTTCTCTATCAATCTCATACCTATGCAGTTAGGTAGCTTCGATATCATAGTAGGTATGGATTTTCTTCGTGAAAATCATGTTACGTGGTTGTACTCTCGATCTTAATAATCATGTCTTCTCGATCAATCTCATACCTATGCAGTTAGGTAGCTTCGATATCATAGTAGATATGGATTTTCTTCGTGAAAATCATGCTGAAGTGGTATGCTTCGATAAAATGATTCGTTTCCCTCTCCCTAACGGTGATCAACTTCATGACTATTGTGAAACTCCCTCAAAGAAGTTGATGCTTTTGTCATGTACTCGAGCACACAAATGCTTGTAAAAGCGATGTGTTGCTTTCCTCGCCCATATCGTGAATCCGGAAAAAGAAAAGAAGACTTATAAAGATGTTCCCCGTTGTTTGTGAATTTCCTAAGGTCTTTCCGACGACTTACCCGGTTTACCCCCTACTCGAGATGTCGAATTCCGTATCGATTTGATTCTCGGTGCTACTCCCGTTGCTAAAGCTCCTTATCGCCTCGCACCATCCGAAATGCGCGAGCTATCAAGCCAACTTCAAGAGCTTCTTGATAAAGGTTTTATACGCCCGAGCACTTCGCCCTGGGGCGCACCTGCCTTTTTCATGAAAAAGAAGGATGGATCGTTCCGAATGTGCATAGATTACCGTGAATTTAACAAACTCACAATAAAGAACCGTTATCCTCTACCTCGTATCGACGACTTATTTGATCAGCTTCAAGGTGCTACTTATTTTTCTAAGATCGACCTTCGTTCCGGCTATCATCAGTTACGCGTGTTGGAAGAAGACATCCCGAAAACCGCTTTTCGTACTCGCTATGGCCATTTCGAATTCGTGGTCATGCCTTTTGGTCTTACCAATGCACCCGCGGTCTTCATGGATTTGATGAACCGTGTGTGCAAAGCTTTCTTAGATCATTTCGTCATTGTTTTCATCAATGATATCCTTATCTATTCAAAGTCGAGAGCCGAACACGCGCGTCATCTCCGATTAGTCCTCGAACTTCTACAAGGAAATCGCCTTTATGCTAAGTTCTCTAAGTGTGAATTCTGGCTCAAAGAAGTCTAATTTCTCGGCCACATCGTTAATAGTCAAGGAATTCACATCGACCCTGCAAAGATTGAAGCCGTCAAGAGTTGGATTACGCCGAAGAATGCATCCGAAATCCGTTCATTTCTTGGATTGGCGGGTTATTACCGTCGATTCATCGTTGACTTTTCAAAAATCGCCGTTCCGCTTACCGCTTTGACTCACAAAGATAAACCTTTTGTTTGGGATTCTAAACAAGAGGAAGCCTTCCAAGCTCTCAAGCGTATGCTATGCAACACTCCCATTCTCGCTCTACCCGACGGAAAAGACGATTTCGTTGTTTACTGTGATGCCTCTAATCTTGGTCTTGGTTGTGTTCTCATGCAACGAGACAAGGCTATCGCGTATGCGTCTCGACAACTCAAGATCCACGAGAAGAACTACACAACCCACGATCTCGAACTCGGTGCAGTTGTTTTTTCATTGAAGATATGGCGAAACTACCTTTACGGTACTAAGTGTACGATCTTCACCGACCATAAGAGCTTACAACATATCTTCAATCAAAAGGAACTGAACATGCGCCAACGCCGATGGGTTGAACTTCTCAACGATTACGATTGTGAGATACGCTACCATCCCGGCAAAGCAAACGTCGTCGCCGATGCCCTAAGTCGACGAAGCTATGTGTATAGTGTTCGTGACTCTCAAGCTTTGAATGATCTCGAAATCATGATTCACTCTGCTCAATTTGCTTGTTTTAACGAGAATACTTTAGAAGAAGAAATGAAATGTGGTGCCGAAACTCAGCTTATAGCTAAGCCTAATGGTATTTATTACTACCTTAATTGCATTTGGATTCCCAGTCGTGATAACATTCGAAAGTTGCTAATGACCGAAGCTCATAAATCTCGATATTCCATTCACCCCGGTGCCAACAAAATGTACCAGGACCTTCGTCCTAAGTATTGGTGGTCGGGCATGAAGAAGGATATCGCCTTGTACGTCTCAAAGTGCTTAACTTGTTCAAAAGTTAAAGCCGAACATCAAAGGCCCTCTGGTTTACTCGAACAACCCGAAATCCAGATGTGGAAGTGGGAGAGTATAGCAATGGACTTTATTACGAAACTTCCCCGCACTTCTTCAGGTCACGATAGCATTTGGGTTATCGTTGATCGTCTTACTAAATCTGCGCACTTATTGCTATACCAGAAGACTTTAAGGTCGAACGGTTAGCCCGAATCTATACCGACGAAGTTATATTTCGACACGGGACGCCTCATGACATCATTTCTGACTGCGACAGTCGCTTTACCTCGCGTCTCTAGAAGACCTTTCAATCCGCTCTCGGTACTACTCTCAATCTCAGTACCACTTTTCACCCTCAAACCAACGGTCAGACTGAGCGCACGATCCGCACCCTCAAAGACATGCTTCGCGCGTGCATCGCAGATTTCGGTGGTAACTGTGATACACATTTACCTTTAATCGAATTCTCGTACAATAATAGCTATCATACCAACATTCAAATGGCTCCTTTTGAGGCACTGTATGGAAGAAAATGTCGATCGCCTATTGCATAGCACGAGATCGGAGAAGCACAAATCACCGGTCCCGAGCTAATTCAAGAACGAAAGACAAAATCCTCCAGATCAGAGACAATCTCTTGAAAGCTTGGAGTCGCCAAAAGAGTTACGCCAACAAACGACCAAGCCCCTGCAATTCGAAGTGGGAGATCACGTACACCTAAAGGTTGCACCTTGGAAGTGAGTGGTCCGCTTCGGAAAGAAAGGAAAGCTAGCGCCACGATACGTAGGACCCTTTAAGATTCTGGAAAGGATCGGCAAAGTGGCTTACCGACTCGAACTGCCGGAGGAACTTAATAATGTACATCCGACTTTCCACATGTCTAACCTCAAAAAGTGCCTAGCCGAAGAAAATCTGCATGTCCCTCTCGAAGACCTATAAATTAATGAAACGCTCCATTTCTTGGAAAAACCCGTTGAGATCATGGATCGAGAAACCAAGACACTTCGACGCTCACGCATCCCGATCGTGAAGGTCTGATGGGAAGGAAAACGCGGCGCCGAGTTCACTTGGGAACTCGAAAGTGATATGAAAACGAAATATCCACCTCTTCGTTACGGCCACTGCTTAATTTCGGGACGAAATTCCCTAAAGTAGGGGAGGCTGTAACAACCCGTATTTCTGTTGTTTCATGTTTCCGTGTATTTAATTTCATTTCCAGTTTTGTACTCCGAGATTCGTTAATAGAAATGTCCGTATTAAATTAAATATGTTTTGTCATTACATCGCAATATTACATCACAACTAAACGTTATTTAAACGCTTATTTAACGCAACGCTTCGCATATCTCATCGCTATCCCATCGCAATCGCAATGCAATTACTTAATTTGGTATATTGGAATTATGTGGTAATATTAGTTTACGTGTTTGTGTGTTATACGTGTTTATATGTTATATCGTGGATTGGAATTATCGTGGTTTAATCGCTCGCAAACTCACGCAACTCGCTCTCACGCGTTGACTCGCTATTACAACGCTTAAATCGTCGCTAAACCACTTAACGTTACCTTATAACTTGATTACATCGCTGAACAATCGATAAACGAACGAAAAACGAAGAAAAACCCATCAATTGGGTCAAGTTCGCTCGAACTTGGTGACCCCAAGTTCGGCCAAACTTGACTGGCCAATCTAAACTCTCCTCTGCCTCAAGTCCGCTCGAACTTAACCTTAAGAAGGTCAAGTTCGGTCGAACTTGACTCATATCCTCAAGAATGTCACAAGTTCGCGCGAACTTGCATGAAATCCATGCAAGTTCGGCCGAACTTGACTCCCCTGCTCTCCATTTTTGCCTTCACCTATAAATACTCATTCTCATTCTCTCATTTGAACTTGCTGCAACTTTGCTCTGAGCTCCCGAAACCCGAAACCCGAAACCCTCTGTTTTCTAAGTAAGAATCAACCCAATTTCTACCACAATGATATTCAACAACGTTTTACAACGTGTTACAACGATTTTGCACAAGGTATTGCCTTCGTTTTCATCAAAACTCTTCTATTTTACGAAATCTTCATCTTTTTCCATTAAAACTTCTGTTTTCACTCAGATCTATACTAGATCTGAGCAAAACCTTTTAAATCCTTGATTTTTACACCATTTTCAGACTAATGACATATGTTTCGTTCACTTTTGAGTGGAACGAGGCGTTGTCGAAGCTAGATCTCAGATCCGGAAGCACAAGGACGAAATCGTCACTTTACACAAGCTGGACTAACCCGTATGAACCTTCAAGTTAGCCCGAGTTTCTGTAAAATGGCTAAGTTCGCTCCAAAAGACCTCTCCAGCCTAACTTTTACTCAGTGGCTTAAGGTTGGAGGGATGGGCACTCGATTTCCTCAGCAAACGACGTGAAAGCACAAGATTTTGGACCCGAAAACATCAAGTTCGCTCGAGATTATACTGATTTTGACAGCACAAGTAGTCAAGTTCGCTCGAACTTGCCCTCAAGGGGTCAAGTTCGGCCGAACTTGAGTGGAAATACTCAAAATTTTCTTCAGAAACCCCCAAGTTCGCTCGAACTTGTCAAGTTTCTCAGGAAACTTTACAAGTTCGGCCGAACTTGTCTCTCCTCTTATCAAACCCTCACAAGTTCGACCGAACTTGTCAAGTTTCCTTGAGAAACTTACAAGTTCGCCCGAACTTGACTTAAACCTCAGCAATCCTTACAAGTTCGGCCGAACTTGTATACTGCTCAATCCAAACTCAACCGTTTTAGCAATTCAGAAGACTGATACACTTCTGTTCGTTTACAGGCTAATCCGGTGCACTTCCCGAGTCTCCTCAGATCCCTCGTCTTACCTAAACGCACTGACTGTGAGTATATTTGACCAATTTTCGCTTTAATGCACTTTTTGGGTGTTAAATTCGTTCCTCTATCAAAATCATTTCACAAATCAAACTGTTTATCACACGCGAATAATCTGTTATATATGCTCAATACGTGATACTAGAAACATGTGACTAGGACTTATTTTCGTTAACTTGCCTTCTTAGCTAGTATGGTACTATAGTGTGGCTTACAACCGAAGAGGTCTAGTTAGGATGGACGCGCAAGCCTTCTCACGGTAGTTAGCATGAGAAATGACCCTAGTTGTATGAAGTGTTTTGGTGTATCATGATATGTAGTTAGATTATTTCGCGAACGCTTTCTCTATTATGCTAGTAGTACTTAAAACTGTATGCTCACCTTTACTTAATTGTATTGACTTGTATTTTAACGTATGTAACAGGTTGAGGATTTTTAGCTTGGATGCCTTGGATGTAGCTTGTCTTAGTTTAGTTGCTTTTGTTTAGAATGGTTTGTAATAAAATCTAGGGAAAATCGAACCTTTTTGTTTTGTGGGAAAAACGAGTTTCTGTAATAGTTATTTTGCAATATTGTGTTTAATGGTATGCGACGTTAAATGTTAAATGATGTTGATAGATAATTGTTAGGGAATTCTCATGAGACAATCTGGTCGCCTAGTGCCACTACCCTGATGATTCGCCATTGGTTGGGGTGTGACAGGCACGTGCCCATGCCTAGCAGGCACGAATCGTGCTTGTCTTCTGATTCGTTGTTTTTGGTCTTGGGGTGAAGCTTGGGGGGTTGGTATGGTGTATCAACTTTCCTTCTTTTGTATTCATGCTGGTTTTTGCCGTTAATTAGCTCCTTTTGTACATTTGAGCTCTTTTAATCCTGAAAATCAAAAGTATACAAAGAAATGCACTTTTTACAACATGATTACTAAAAAGAGTTGATTTTATACCTTATTTGATATAATTTATATGTTTCATTTGGCGCATATCACTACTCCATTATCATTAACACTCTGCGATTTCTTCATCTTATCACATTCTCGGAATCCTCCAACGTGTCCATGAACAATCCATATTTAAAGTTAAAATCTCGAAAAAAAATTCTATCACCAATTTTTTCTGGACACTCGTCTCATCAATACGAACAAATATGTATTTTTTACTCCTTCGCGCACATGACTTCCTTCTGAGCGTATGACTCCTGCGCGTGTATGACTTCTACGTTTGTTCTCCTGCGCGTGTGTGACTTCTAAGTTTGTTCTCCTACGCACGTATGACTCATGCGCTCCAGGTGGTGCGCGTGTACGTCTCCTGCGCTTCAACCTGCTATTCACAGTTTTTCAATCCAAAATCTTCATTTCTTCGAATTTGATGATGAAACCACTTCTAACAAATGCAAAAATCAATTCCGAATGTAATGATATGTTCAATTTGACATTATGACCGTGAATTAATCTTTAATTTTGTATTTTATGTCTAAAACACATAAATCATGAGCGTAGGTAATTCAATCAACAGTGAGATCGATTGAATCAGTACCGTAGCTCTTATACCACTGCTAGGACCCGGAACAGTGTTTAGAGGGAAGTTTCGATAAAGATAGACTAATTCGGTAGAAATTTCGGTAGCGTAACGTTTAGTCAACCCGCTTTTATTAGCTTCCAATTCATACCGAAAGAGCATACCTCATCTAAGCCCTGGGAGAGAACACGCAGTTCGATCTCCTCTCAAATCTGAAACTACCAAACTTACGAAGTCTCGCGCAAGACACTATTATATATAAGACATGCTCCTGTGCATCACTATGTGCGTAGGACTCCTGTTCACGTAGGACTCCTGCGCGGGTTCATGTCATGCGCTCCTAAACCATCTTAATCATACACACAACTATAAAATATTCAACACACGCTCTATCTAGCTTATTCGTACTGTAACACAAAATGCACTAATAAAGTTCTTATTATTTGAATGTGTAATCACGAAATAAGCATAATTTTAATAACATTAGTTATAACAAATCATATTAGAGTAATCACGTAATGGTTTTATATTGAATGTGTAATCACGTAATGGTTTATGTTGAATGTGTAGACACGTAATAGTTTATGTTAAATTTGTAATCACATAATGTGTATTCAAAATCATGTAGTCATGTGCTGAGTATTCAAAATCACGTAATCACGTAATGGACTAATGGGTATTCAAAATCCTGTAAAATTCTTTTAAGAAAACTATATCAATAGGCTGTTTGAATTAAAGAGAATGAAATGCTCGTTAATAAGGTGTAATTTAAAAAATGGTATATTAACGTATGAAAAAGTTATGGTTGTTTGAAAAGTTGTTCACTTGAGAAAGGACCAAAATACCAATGACACTTGTCCTTCTCTAATTCTCATTGTACGTAACTGTTTTCTTTTATAGGATCCAGCCTCTATAAACAAATAATCAAGTTTATTTACTATGTCTTTTATAAATCCAAACAGAGACGTTTACAGACTAATGGCAGGTAGACGGGCAAAAAGCTGCGCCGCTACCCCCTTTTGAATAGCAAACTCTACCCTACTAAACACAAAATTCTGCCCTTAACATGCGTAGTGTTACTACTTACCACCAAATTCTGCTCCCGTTTGAGAAACCGCAAGCATGTCTTTTAAATCATTGTTTTTCATATAGCTTTTACATTCAAAGTTTATCTGTTTCTTATTTTTACATATAAAGATTTTTTATTTATAAGTATTTAGTTTAAATAACTATCAAACTTACAATTTTTTGACGCTGATAAGTGATACCTGGTAGTTATTCCATGGTTGTGAGGATTAGGATGAGCATGCTAGCATCAGTTGGACGATCTATCACCTTGGGCCAAGCATGTTCCGTCATAACTAATTAGAAACATGATGAATAATGTGTTTTATCAAATCTATGCGGAAAATTAATTACACAAATGGTTCTTGTGGTATGTCCATATTTAGGTCCGGTCGTTTCTTTTCAAAAGTTACAAACATGGTCCCTGCTGTTAACACTCAGTAACATGTCTCGTTCGTTACACTAGGTTGTGTGTATGGGTCGGTTATTGGAAACTTCAAGCCGGTCAGTATGGTTACAGTCGATTTGGTTAGTCGCTTACTTCCTTTTACTTGATATTGGTTAATTGGTCAACTCCACAGGTTGGCAAACCGCTTGTTAACAAACCAGGTGGTTCTAGCCAAATAGGGTCGAACCAGAAACAAACCTGAAACGGTTGGTTTGATTTGGATGTTAGTTACATCGACATGTGTTCTTTTCATTGCTAAGAGTTGTTGATCCATTTATTGATTCAATCACTAATGGTTGATTTTCTCTTCTTGTACTTCGGCTATCACTGCTGCAATTGCCATGATATAGCATACATATAAATTTATGTTGTTATAATTCTGTCGGTTTGGTTACGGTTAATCAGTTATGCCAATTGGTTGGTATTGGTCTCTTAACTTTCACTTTCGTTGTAAATGACAATTCCACTCTCTGCTTTCTTCATGTGTTTTTTGGCATACCCCCCCCCCCCCCAGTTTCTTACTAGTCGTGGTTGTCTGTTTTTAGTAAAAAAAAAATATGTCGCAGTTAAAAAAAAGGGCGTATCCAATGTGATGCTTGCAACAATGAACAATAATTTAGTGGTCATGTCATTCAACCCCTCATTGCCAGTTGCCACACGGTTGTATACTCGATTGGTGTTTGGCGTTTGCTTTAGCTGGCGGTAACTTGTAAACATCTCGTATTATTAAAAATCATATTTAAATTAAAATTTAGCGCGGTTAATCAAAATTTTCGCCAGGCCTAACATTTCAGACCCAAACTAGAGGTGTACAAATTAGGTATTTTTAATAACCGGTTGCGGTTATGGAACCGGTTTCGGTTTCTCATTTTAAGGGTTGGAACCGGTTATTGCTATAACCGGTTCGGTTCCGGTTCCGGTTATCTGACCAGATAACCATACCCTATGTGCCCGGTTCCGGGTAGGGTTCGGTTCCGGTTCTTAAGAAACCGGGTATTAAAATACCATATTTTCGGGTTATTTTATACCCTATTTCCACTATTTTAGCTCTATATTTTCGGATTTTTTAATACTCTATTGCTTTTTATTACCCTATTTTCTCGTATTTTTGTTTATTATTATTAAATATGCATTGTATAATGTAAAAAAACTAAAATAAATGCACTAATGTCACACCCCGACCCGCAGCGGAAAAAGGTGATCGGGGCATGATTGGGTTTTCATCAAAGCTCATGACATTTATTATAATGTTTCATATTTATTATTACAATTTAAAGGAGATCATACAATCAAATCATACAAGTACAACATGTTCTATACATCTTTCTAGACTTCATTATTTTTCTTCTAAGGCACTTTCCTATGTGTTCCTTGCTTCATCCTGTCCACCTGTATCATGTGTAAAAATGGTTTTTGGGTCAACAAAAAGTTGGCGAGTGAATCCTATGAAAACATTTAAACGTGTTTATTGTATTGATTATAAAATAAAGTGTATAACCACATATGAGTAAACGTAGATGTAAATTTATTCACAAAACACATAATATTAAATATTGCACACACATACAACAAATGATTGTTTTGAGGCACGCGTTGTTCAACTCGTCTCCCACGAGGAACTGATGGGCCTAATGAATGAGTTTTGAGGCACGCGTTGTTCAACGAACTGATGGGCCTAATGAATGTTTTTGAGGCACGCGTTGTTCAACTCGTCTCCCACGAGGAACTGATGGGCCTAATAAATAATTTGCATACAACTTGACAATATGTAATACATCACAACAAACAATATTTACATTCTAAGTTTAGATCATATAATGGTATAGCACGGGTTTGAAGAAGCGAATTAATTTAAACGACACATGATACACCCCAAAACATGAATAAAAAGGGGAATTTGTAAGAATTCACTCACAGTGGTTGCGTTTCTTGGATTGATGATGAATGCGCACGAATTTGGATTTAACCACGAGAGAAACTAACCTAAATAATAACATAATGGTTCGGTAAATAAGTGGATTTTATTAACAATTTTAATAGGATTTTTAGATTTATTTTTGTAAGTTTAAGGTCATTTTCTAACTTTAAAAATATTATTTTTAAGTATTTTTAATTGATTTTTAAATAAAATAAATAAATAAAAGAAAATAAAATTTTGACTTTTTGACCGTTGACCGAGCGTTGACCGTTGACCGGGTCGTTGACCGGTCGGACCGTGTTTATTATATGCGCTGAGTGAGGTTCGAACTTGTGACCTCCCGTACGCGTGCACGCAGCTCTACCAACTGAGCTACGTGTCTAACCCGAAATATTTCTGATTTTAATTATATTTATATACTTATTAGAATATTTCAGAAATTGCTTAATTTAAAAAGATTTTAAAGTGAACCAACCGGCTGCTTATAACTTGACTCGAACCCGCGACCTTAAGTTGTGTTGCACCCAGCCCATCCAACTGGGCTGGGTGTCTAACCCGTATAAGATAGGATTTTTTATTTTATTTAACCTCTTTCTGTGAAGCGATCTGATTGGTTTTAAAAACAATGGATTTAGTTTCAGTGGATCGGTGTGGTTCAAGTATCGAACTCGGTATCTTCCGTATAAAATGCACATAGTCCACCGCTGGACTGTGTGTCTAACCCGGTATAAACACCAAATTTAATTATACTAATACGCTGTTACAATTTTTCATCTTCTTCATTTAAAGAAGACCAGATCATGACTCGACTGTTAATCCAATTGTTCACATTGGATTAACCGGGTTATTATAACTCATCATGAAAACAACTGAAAATAAGAAGATTTAAGTGTTTTACCGAAATGTAGTGGCGTTATGATTTCTCCTGTTGAATCCTGGCGACGAATAATAACTCCGGCGAAGGAAGATTTGTAGACAGAGGATTTCTACAGAGGTTAAGACAGATTTTGAGGTGAGTGCGGTGCTTTCTGTCTGAGCTCTAGAAGTCTTATTTTAGAGTAAGGCAGAAGAGATGAAATGGATTCGGTTTTCAGGCGACTTGCAGAGAATTCCGACGAGGTGTTTTCTGGTGAACAGAGAGTTGCGAGAAGGTTTAAGAGTGTGTATGTGCAATTCTAAAGAGTTCTAGCGTTCCTATTTATAGATGAGAGAGATAGCTTTGATTGGGTTTCAGTTTAGAGAATTTCCGGTCAAAACGGTCATGGCGAGATGTTAGCAGATCAATTGACTGCGGCTTTGGCTCGGTTTGAGTCTAGGTGCCTGATAGAGAGTAAATTTCGTGATCAATTGAAGAGGAACGGAAGTCTTGGTGATTTCCGGTTGGCTGGGTGCCGTTACATTTGGGCGGCATTTTGAACCTGTAACATTTGTCAAAAACGGGTTTTCCAAACCCGCTCCGTTTGTAATCGAATATCAAGTTATAAATGTTTCGTTGCGTATTTATGTCAATTTTAATTTTTAATGATGCATAATTAATAAACAAACTAGAATATAAAAGTTATAATTGATAAAAAGTAAAAATAAAATAAATAAAATGAAAAATAGGCTGCCGGGACTCGAACCCGGGTCAGCCGGAAAGAGCTCAAAGACTTATCACACACACACATAACCACTCCGCCACTTGATGTTTTCTGTGAATTCTAGGAAACAATTAAACTTTATGGTCAATCATGAAGCGATCTGGTTACGCTAACTGTAACCGAAATCGGTCACCAAACGTCCAAAAACGTTTGATTGTTCGCGGTTTACCGATTATAACCGATACACCGACACCTCCAATCAATTTAGCTTTGAATGGACTTGAATTCAAGAGTTGATCGGTTTTAATAACCGAAAACTTGCATTTCCTGAATTACTCCAATCATAGTCCCCTCTCGCGACTCAAACACATCTGCAAACCTTTAATTTCACTTCCGCAATCCTTTCAGTTCGTCGGAGAAGCTATTTGAACTCGCCGGACTTTCGCCGGAAAACCGTGTTTTCCATCAAATCAGTAAGTCTCTCAATTCTTTCATTGTCTATCAGTTGTTAAGCTGTTGCTAACTCAAACCCTTCAATCGGAATCAATTTCAGACGTCGATATCGGATAATTCACTCTCGTCGGAAAGCTGCTGAAAATTCTCAATTCTCGCTGTGAAATGGTATAGCCTTCTAAACCTCCTGGTAGTTCTTGTTCTGTGCTTCAATTTCGCTTTTAGCTAATAAAAATTGTTACTCTGTTCGCTCAGACGAAATCCGTAAAAAACAGAGCCGACGACTTGCCGGAATTCTGAGATAAATCGTTTCTCCGGTATGTTTACTTCCAAAATCGTCTCTGCCATTCCATTTAGTCTTTTGAATGTTTGTCAATCGAATTAAACAAGAAACAATAGAGTAATCGTAGGCTGTGATTCTGTAACGAAGAAGACGAAGTTAGGTTGATTATAAGTTTAATATAATTTGGATATTATCTCGGGTTAGACACACAGTCCAGCGATGGACTGTGTGCACACATATATCACACGCCGCGAGTTCGATCCTTGACACACGTATGCTCTGTAATAAAGATGTTTTATTTTTCTAACTGAACCGGATTAACTCACGGTAGTTGTTAAGTATAATAAAAATCGGTATATTAACCAGGTTAGACACACAGTCCAGAGGTGGACTGTGTGCAACACTAACCCACAGGTCCTGGGTTCGAGACCTGTTGCACGCTCCGGTTCGATGATTTAAAACACTTTTTGAAAATAAAAGAATTTTGAATAAACTGAATTAGTATATAAATATAATTAAAAACAGAATTATTTCGGGTTAGACACGTAGCTCAGTTGGTAGAGCTGCGTGCACGCGTACGGGAGGTCTCGGGTTCGGGGTCCTGCCCGGCGCATACATGCACACAATAGAACCGGTCAAACAGTCAATGGTCAATGGTCAACGCAAAAGTCAACATTTTTTTTTATATTTTTATTTATTTAATTTAATTCAAAAATCAATTAAAAATACTTAAAAATAAAGTTTTTAAAGATAGGAAATAGCCTTAAACTCACAAAATATATCTAAAAATCCTATTAAAATTATTATAAAATCCACTCATTTACTATACCTTCCGTTATTATTTAGGTTAGTTAATCCTCATTGTTCAATCCTTCAAACTCGTGCGCATCTCATCATCTCCAACCGAACGCACCCAATGTGAGTGAATCTCTACAAATTCCCCGTTTTAAACACGTTTTTGGGGTGTATCATGTATCTTACCATTTATTATATTTAAATCATTGTGCATACATCATATCATGAACAAATGTGTATTCAGCTTGTATCAACTGTTTGTGTGGTTATTGCTTAGATTTAATTTATTATTTTCAGTACATGCAATATCATAGGCCGCCGCTCCCCATTACATTATGAGCGTTGAGCAGTTCCCCATTACATTATGAGCGTGAACCTGGCGTTGCCAACATACGATCGGCTCCGTTTGATTGAGCCTTGATCGCACAGACATTCATCATAGGCCGTCAGTTCCCCATTACATTATGAGCGTGAACGTGACGTTGCCAACATATACAGTTTCATTAATGTTATATATTCATGCAAGTTCATATGTTATTGTATGTTATTATATGTTATTGTTTGCGGTTGTTATTGCTATTGTTTGATTATTTACATTTGCTCGCATATGACTATTGCACAATTTTTCCTTGATAAAAATAACAAGAAATCAATAATAAATGTTTATCTAACAAGGTTCACTCGCCAACTTATGTTGACCCAAAAACCCCCCATTTTTACACATGATACAGGTGATCCAGCCGCAGCAAGAAACACATAGGATTGGCTTAGAAGAATAAACTGGTTTAGAGCTTGGATGTGGTTATTTTTCTTTGTATTTGTATGGGCATGTTTGGATTATTGAGAATGTAATTTTGACTTTAATAAATATGAAACATATTAGTAAATATCATGAGCTTTGGTGATAACCCAATTATGCCCCGACTCTTATTCCGCTGCGGGTCGGGGTGTGACAGAACCTGGCCGAGAGTATAAAAGATTATTTGATTAGGTCATATCAGATGTTGAGTATGTGGTGTAGCGGTGTTTGGTGTGTTTGGTCTTGAGAGTGACCCGGGTTCGAAACCCGGCGTCTGCAAATATTTTTTTTATTCATTAATTATTAAGAATTTTAAATTATGGGTTTTAAATTCTAATCTATATATTAATTATGTATCATTTAAAATTTATTTGAGCATTAAATAAGCAACGAAAATTTTTAACTGGATATTCGTTTAATAAACGAAGCGGGTTTGGATAACCCGGTTTTTTACGGATGTTACAATATCCCCTACTTTTAGAAATTTCGTCCCGAAATTTAAGTAGTGGTATGTTTGACTCGAAAAGGAGGGTGGTTTTGGAAATTACATACTTAGAAGGGGGTAAGAGTTTAAATTTTTACTTGAGACGGTAACGTTCCTTGTAAGGGTTGAATGCCCTGCTACAGGAATCGCTTTTTGATGCCTAAGATAAGGAATATTGATAAACAGAGTTGATTGACTAGGTATGATCTCATGCACAAGAGTTCTGAGAGAATCGATACGTTTGGAAAGATAAGGTTATATCCTAAAACAAAACTTCTACCACTAAAACCTATATGGAACCTCTCATAACCGCCTGACAATGCATTTGATCCTTTGGCAAGAATACTTATATATAGGAAGTACCAGCGGCGTATCCACCATATTCTTGTAAAATTTTCATTGGCTTTATCAATAAGTTATGATTAGTTCTATGTGACTCTAAAACATAAACAAACACAACAACCAAAGCTTGAGTCTTAATTCTGAACGTATACATGTTTGAATGATGACAGTACCTCTCTCGTTTGTTATGATGAAAAGGTTAGTCTATGTAGAAGTGAGACACAACCCAACTTCTTTGAATGATAAGATTGAAATGCGTTGAGATGTATGATGATATGAATGCTAAATCAGTGAGTATTAAAACAACTTCAACCATGACATTACTAAATCCTACATGGAACTTCTCATAACCACCTGACAATGCCTCTGACCCTTTGGCAAGAATACTTATATATAGGAAGTAACAGCGGCGTATCCACCATATTCTTGTCAAAATTTCATTGGCTTTATCAGTAAGTTATGATTAGTTCTATGTGACTCTAAAACATAAACAAACACAACAATCAAAGCTTGAGTCTTAATTCTGAAAGTATACATGTTTGAATGATGACAGTACCTCTCTCGTTTGTTATGATGAAGATGTTAGTCTATGTAGAAGTGAGACACAACCCAACTTCTTTGAATGATGAGATTGAAATACGTCGAGATGTATGATGATATGAATGTTAAATCAATGAGATATAAAACAAAACTGAAATAGTAATTCGCATTAAGATTCTTGGATAAATTTCCAATTTATAATTGAGATACGTGAAGATTGAGATAACATAAAGAAAACATAAAAACTAAGCGGTTGGAGTTGAATCTTGATTTTTGGTGAAGAAAACTAGTTGGGTGGTTCGTTTGGGCCGTTAATATCTTCAACAGGATTGGCGTTGATGTTGTAAACTCTTCCTCTTGCTGGTGGCCTAGTGGTTAGGTTTTCTTGATTTGCTTGGTTAACTGGGTTTGCTTGAGCTTGGGCGTTTATGATGTTAAACAATCGAAGGCACGTGTTTCTAAAGTGGGTAGGGTCGCCACAATTAAAACAAGCTCGAACATAAGGAAACATGGGGTATTGGGGTTGTTGATATGTTTGGATCATGTTTTGAGTAGGGGGTGAGGTTTGGTTTTGAGAGGTGCGGCAAACCTTGCTCAAATGACCATAGCGTCCACAATTCGCACATAGTTGACAAGGTAAGGTAGATGGATGGTGATAAAAACAGGTGTTGCATTGAGGGTGAGGTCCAAAGTAAGGTTTCTTATTTGGGTAAGTTGAGTTGGGTGCTACTTGAGTGATTGGGATAGCTTGGAGGGGTATGGCTTGTGAAGTTGGTTGATTGCGTTGGGTGACAGGGAAAGTTTGCCCATCTCGTTTTCTCTTAGAAATGGGTTGAGAAGGGGATCCGGTTTGGGTGGAGTTTGAGGTTTCAGTTGATGCTTTATCCTTCTTCTTCTCCTACTGGAAGTCCTTATTTCGTATGCGGTTCTCAGTGAGCTCTGTAGCTAATTCCATAGCTGCTTCCAAAGTTGCAGGTGTGGTACTTATTATAGGGTCTTGAATTTTTGAAGGAAGACCTCGAATGTAGTGCTCGATCAAACGGTAGAGAGGAGTGAACAAGTTGGGGACCATCTGATTCAACTCGAGAAATCTCTTGTTGTATGTGCTGTGGTCGCCCTCTTTTTGTTTCAAAGAATAGAACTCATCCTCTAATTTCTTGATTTCGCTTCTTGGGCAGAAACGTCTTGTCATGATCTCTTTCAGCTCTTCCCAAGTCAAAGTCATAACATTCTCAGCACCTCGCTTGGCCTTCTCTGTATTCCACCATGTAAGTGCTATTCCAAGCAAACGACCGGTAGCATATCGCACCTTGCGATCATCGGGGCAATCGCAATTTAGAAAAGCGTTTTCCATTTCCTCAAACCAATGGAGGAGAGTGGTGACACCTTCAGTCCCTTCGTATTTTGGAGGATCGCAGGATTTGAAATGTTTGTAGGTGCATTTAGTGGCTTTTGGGGAAGGATTGACAATGTTTTGATCTTCTTGATTGACGGGATTAGCGGTAAGGGCTTGTTGAACTTGAACTACGATGTTGGGTATTACGGCAGCCATTTGTTGAGCGATTTGGGCAGCCATGCGCTCGCGGGCTTTTCCTGATCTCATCTTCCTACGAGCGAGACTAGAAGACATCTACAAGGAATACGTATCAAGAGTATGAGTTGGACGTTTTAGGGGTCATGTGTCGTATTTAGGAATGAACATTCATAAAATAAATGAAGAATAATAAATTTACTACATCCATAGGATGTCTTGGGCTTTGCTCGTAATTGGGCCTTGCATGCCGCCATACTTCACCTTCGTAATCATGTGGGCCCCCATGATTACCGGGTTTTTCATATGGTTCGCATGTGTTAGCCTGGTAACGTACACTAAAACCCGGAGAAAATCGAGAAATATGTATGTAACGTATGAGATTCGGAGTGCATCCAGGTGTGGACACGGTGACACCTCAAAGTGGGGTTAGTTCGAACGACGTTTGGTGTGGCATGCTTTGGCCTAATAGGTCCTTCGTACTCTCATCGTTAGTCCCCATGTAGGCAAACTGGTCCGTTATATTGGATTTATATGAATGCCAACCTAGACAGGACGTTCCGTCTACCGGTACTCGTACCCTTACAGTTACTACATGCCCGTCGTAGAACTCACTTTGATGAGATTGGAAAATGAAAAATGCGACAAAATCTTGAATAACGGAAGTAGGATGATTTGAATATGTGAACATTGAAATATGCGTGATGATTGTATATGTAAGCATGTTATGTCCGACTATAAGTATGATTCATTAAGTATCACAAAATATAATACTGGAAGTGTTTGCATGCATTTGTGTATGTAATAAATATGAAACAAATAAACATCATGAGTTTGCATGTAACCACATAAACAATTAAAATCTAATCAACTATAGTATAGGCTCTAAGGGTCTAATAACCTATCCTATATCCCTATAGTCAAAAGCTCTGATACCAATCTGTCACACCCCAACCCGCAGCGGAAAAAGGTGATCGAGGCATGATTGGGTTTTCATCAAAGCTCATGACATTTATTATAATGTTTCATATTTATTATTACAATTTAAAGGAGATCATACAATCAAATCATACAAGTACAACATGTTCTATACATCTTTCTAGACTTCATTATTTTTCTTCTAAGGCACTTTCCTATGTGTTCCTTGCTTCATCCTGTCCACATGTATCATGTGTAAAAATGGTTTTTGGGTCAACAAAAAGTTGGCGAATGAATCCTATAAAAACATTTAAACGTGTTTATTGTATTGATTATAAAATAAAGTGTATAACCACATATGAGTAAACG
This sequence comes from Scalesia atractyloides, assembly GCA_947069175.1. Classification (NCBI taxonomy): domain Eukaryota; kingdom Viridiplantae; phylum Streptophyta; class Magnoliopsida; order Asterales; family Asteraceae; genus Scalesia; species Scalesia atractyloides. The sequence continues at coordinate 73,891,164 of CAMTDV010000015.1, read as the reverse complement.
TAGATGTAAATTTATTCACAAAACACATAATATTAAATATTGCACACACATACAACAAATGATTGTTTTGAGGCACGCGTTGTTCAACTCGTCTCCCACGAGGAACTGATGGGCCTAATGAATGAGTTTTGAGGCACGCGTTGTTCAACGAACTGATGGGCCTAATGAATGTTTTTGAGGCACACGTTGTTCAACTCGTCTCCCACGAGGAACTGATGGGCCTAATAAATAATTTGCATACAACTTGACAATATGTAATACATCACAACAAACAATATTTACATTCTAAGTTTAGATCATATAATGGTATAGCACGGGTTTGAAGAAGCGAATTAATTTAAACGACACATGATACACCCCAAAACATGAATAAAAAGGGGAATTTGTAAGAATTCACTCACAGTGGTTGCGTTTCTTGGATTGATGATGAATGCGCACGAATTTGGATTTAACCACGAGAGAAACTAACCTAAATAATAACATAATGGTTCGGTAAATAAGTGGATTTTATTAACAATTTTAATAGGATTTTTAGATTTATTTTTGTAAGTTTAAGGTCATTTTCTAACTTTAAAAATATTATTTTTAAGTATTTTTAATTGATTTTTAAATAAAATAAATAAATAAAAGAAAATAAAAATTTTGACTTTTTGACCGTTGACCGAGCGTTGACCGTTGACCGGGTCGTTGACCGGTCGGACCGTGTTTATTATATGCGCTGAGTGAGGTTCGAACTTGTGACCTCCCGTACGCGTGCACGCAGCTCTACCAACTGAGCTACGTGTCTAACCCGAAATATTTCTGATTTTAATTATATTTATATACTTATTAGAATATTTCAGAAATTGCTTAATTTAAAAAGATTTTAAAGTGAACCAATCGGCTGCTTATAACTTGACTCGAACCCGCGACCTTAAGTTGTGTTGCACCCAGCCCATCCAACTGGGCTGGGTGTCTAACCCGTATAAGATAGTATTTTTCATTTTATTTAACCTCTTTCTGTGAAGCGATCTGATTGGTTTTAAAAACAATGGATTTAGTTTCAGTGGATCGGTGTGGTTCAAGTATCGAACTCGGTATCTTCCGTATAAAATGCACACAGTCCACCGCTGGACTGTGTGTCTAACCCGGTATAAACACCAAATTTAATTATACTAATACGCTGTTACAATTTTTCATCTTCTTCATTTAAAGAAGACCAGATCATGACTCGACTGTTAATCCAATTGTTCACATTGGATTAACCGGGTTATTATAACTAATCATGAAAACAACTGAAAATAAGAAGATTTAAGTGTTTTACCGAAATGTAGTGGCGTTATGATTTCTCCGGTTGAATCCTGGCGACGAATAATAACTCCGGCGAAGGAAGATTTGTAGACAGAGGATTTCTACAGAGGTTAAGAGAGATTTTGAGGTGAGTGCGGTGCTTTCTGTCTGAGCTCTAGAAGTCTTATTTTAGAGTAAGGCAGAAGAGATGAAATGGATTCGGTTTTCCGGCGACTTGCAGAGAATTCCGGCGAGGTGTTTTCTGGTGAACAGAGAGTTGCGAGAAGGTTTAAGAGTTTGTATTTGCAATTCTAAAGAGTTCTAGAGCTCCTATTTATAGATGAGAGAGATAGCTTGGATTGGGTTTCGGTTTAGAGAATTTCCGGTCAAAACGGTCATGGCGAGATGTTAGCAGATCAATTGACTGCGGCTTTGGCTCGGTTTGAGTCTAGGTGCCTGATAGAGAGTAAATTTCGTGGTCAATTGAAGAGGAACGGAAGTCTTGGTGATTTCCGGTTGGCTGGGTGCCGTTACATTTGGGCGGCATTTTGAACCTGGCCGAGAGTATAAAAGATTATTTGATTAGGTCATATCAGATGTTGAGTATGTGGTGTAGCGGTGTTTGGTGTGTTTGGTCTTGAGAGTGACCCGGGTTCGAAACCCGGCGTCTGCAAATATTTTTTTATTCATTAATTATTAAGAATTTTAAATTATGTTTTTTAAATTCTAATCTATTTATTAATTATGTATCGTTTAAAATTTATTTGAGCATTAAATAAGCAACGAAAATTTTTAACTTGATATTCGATTAATAAACGAAGCGGGTTTGGATAACCCGGTTTTTTACGGATGTTACAACTAACATAAATTTAAAAGAAAGATATGAGAATCATGTATCGGGTATAATCAGTTCCGGTTCCGGTTCTTGTCCGGTTTCAAGAATAATCGGGTATGATCGGTTCCAGTTCCGGTTCCAGGTATTGAGATCGAAATGCATACCCTATCTATACTCTATAGGTAAAGTCGGTTCCGATTTCGGGTACAGAATACCCGGGTATTAAAAAACCAGTTCCGGGTTTTTTTACCGGTTCCGGTTTTTTTGTGCACCTCTAACCCAAACTATGATATTGGGATTGATCTTGGCAATGAAAAGTGAAAGTTAGAGGTTACACCGGTTAAATTGCCATAAACGATTATTATCGACCAACAGGTTTTAGTTTGAATTATTAAAATTCAGTTTGCCTTGTTATATATTTTTATATAAAGAGTATCATTTTACACATTGCTCTCTTAACGAATTTTTCAGCATTTATTAGTAAAAAGAACAAAATGTGTTCTAGTTGATTAATAGTAGGAACCATATTGTAATTTTTTAAAAGAAATAATCAAACCTAAAATATGAAAGTATAATCAGCTCAACATTATATATTAATTTAAAAATATGTAAAGAGAACTATACAAACATACAAATTACAAATAGATTACAACAACACAACCAAAGTTCTTCTAGTTAAAGTTTATGAAGATAGCGATATACATACCATGATAAATACGATTGCAACACGACTTTGTTGCGATTAAAGAAACAATTCAAAATACCCGAAACTCTTTTGACTTTTCTTGACCGCGTCGATTGAAATGTGGATTGCATATCTATGTGGGGTTAATCATGCTTGCAGTTCTTAACAGCCTTCGGAACTCCGACAAGCTAATCTTACCATCTTTGTCGATGTCAGCTTCTTCAAGAAGAGGATCTATCGAACCCTTCAAGCCCGTATGCTACAAAAGCCAATTAAAAGATAAAAACCAGTCTAATTCACGACAAAAGCAAAAAAAAAAGGTCAACGGCTTACCACTCTCAGTTCTTCAGGAGTTATATATCCATCTCTATCGACATCAAATTTCTCAAAAGCAGCCTGTGATAAACGTTGCCATTTTTCAGAGTTGTGTTCCTCCAACTGATGAACATGAAGAGTGGCTGCAACAAACTCCGAGAAATCAACTAGCCCGTCTGTGTTACTATCTATCTGCATCACAAAGATATAACCCTTCAAGATCCCGACAAATGTATGAAACTTATTATTTAAAACAAGTATTGTAAGAATCTCTAGGTGCTAGTCGGCCGGGGGGTACCGACTAGCGATTAATTGGGACTAATCGGATTGAGATTTTATATGTAATTTTCAGTTTTATATGTCACACATTTTTATATTTATTTTTTAAGTACCCATGTTTTAACATTTTTTTCGACCCATGTTCTAGTAGATAGGATTAATTGCCAGAATTTACAGGTTTTGGTCAAGAATCTGGCCGGAATCGCTAGACTGCCGCCGATTTTTGGCCAGTTAGGACAAGATTTGACCATTATTGACCGCCTACTGATTAATTGACCGCTTAGATAAAAATTACTCGGTGAACCTCCGACTATCGATTAATTGACCATGTTTAAAACTGATTATTTGACCCGTGAATCATAAAATCAAACGCGATATCTTTTTATCCAAACAAAAAAAAAACCAATTACCGCGACTTCAAGTCACGATAAAAGACGATCAGCAAAAAAATCGCAAATGCAAACACCCCTTTATAAAAAACGGGCTTACTGCTTCTAAAATTTCTGAAACGCGTGATTCTTTCATCTTCCAAGGAAGGTCTTTAGCAAGGGCCTGCGGTAAAAACAACAAGCTAATTTAAATATAAACGAATACAAAGTGCAATTATAATGTTTAGTTTGACTTTTGGAGTCAAACATACCTCTTTCATTTCCTCAAGACTAATAGCGCCACTTTTATCTACATCAATTGCATCAAATTGATCTTTGAGATCCGATAGCTCCTCTTCATCAAGTGTGCTAGCCAACGCCTATACATGAATATTGAGTCTTAGAAGAAACGATTTGGGGTCGCTTTTATAATATGAGATAAATACTTACCCGTAAAGCAAACTGTTTTAGCCGACTGAATTTCACAAATTCACGCATGTTGGATAGAACAGAAATGTCGAGAGGAATTTCAGAAGCATTTCCGCCTTCTCTAACCCATGGGTGTGCTATAAAGATTGACATGAGAGAGGTGTTTAAAAATGTGAGTATCAAAAATGATTTACGTGGGTATTGTTGTATTGAAATATGAAAAAAAAAATTTAATCAAAAGTGGCAACAAATTAGTAAGCAGAACATAAGGTTTGGATGTGCTTGCACTATTTAAACTTGTAAATTGTAATAATCGGATAATTAGGTGTTTCGAGTGTTTGACAAATTCTTGTCATTTGAACAATTATCATGTAAAATGACTAACAATACATTTTTGTTAGAAAAAGGAGCAACGTGTTATCAAAACTGTAGTAAAAATGTAAAATTATCTTAAGTTATGTAAAAAGGCGGTATAAAGGGAATTTTATTTTAACGTTAAATGATTAGTTTTGTTAAAGGTGGTATGAATCTGATTATCAAAATGATTATCTGAACCCCTATATAATAAAATAATAAGAGATATCACTTCCAAAACACAAAATTCCAAATATAAAAAAATCAGAGATAAAAAAGGAAGATTTTGTTGCACCAACGGTCTTTGGGTTATACACAATCATTTGGTTAGACTCAAAACCAACAAATTTCTAGATATAAATTATAGAAAATCACGAAAATAATCACTTTCGGGAACAATCACTTATTTAGCTATGAGATATTCAACTCATAGTCGCGTATCTACTTCTATTCACGTATAAGACTTTTCTCCATCGAGAATGACTTAATCTAATGTGATACGTGACACCATAACATGTAGAGATTTGCGCATGTATTCTTATTTGTGTATAGATTCACGTATATACTATTATTAGCGTATACGTATAGAATATAAATATTTAGAGACTAGGAGAATAAAAATTAGATATACGGCCATAGACTCATGTAGTCATGGCTCATGGCTATATGCGTAAAATCGTTCTGACATGACCATAGAAGAAAAAGAAAAGGAAACTTACATAGGGCTTGAGCAGCTGTCAATCTTGAACGTGGATCTTTCACAAGCAATTTCTTTACAAAATCTTTCGCACTTGGACTTATGTTAGGCCATGGTTTGCGCTTAAAATCAGGTTTGTTTCTTAGCACCTATCAATTCATAGCAATCTTGTAAAAGACACCATTGAATATATCACCAATTTTAGATACCTTTTATTAATAAAACTTAAAAGATACCTCTTTAAAAATTCCATTTTCGGTCTTGTCCCAAAAGGGGCGACGTCCGCATAGTAAAATGTATGTGATAACGCCTATGCTCCAAACATCTGATTCGGGACCCGATTTACGCTTCAATACCTCGGGGCAACATAGTATGCACTACCAACAATATCCGTAAACTTCTTTCCTGCCAATAATTAAAAGAATTTTGTACCAAAGTTAAAAATACATCCATATAATGAATATGCTAAAATTAAGAGTAAAATGTCATTTCGTCCCTAAGGTTTGCCCGGTTTTGCGACTTTCGTCCAAAGGTTTGTTTTTCCGCAACTCGATCCAAAAGGTTTGAAATCTTGCCATTTTCATCTGGCTCGTTAACTCCATATGTTTTTCTCCATTAAGTCATGGGCATTTCCATCTTTTTACCTGCTTTGTTTTGTTTTGTTTTGAATACTTGTACATTATGCTAAATGCTTGTACATAAAGTGTAAAAGACCGAATTGCCCTTTAAGTTAACAAAAAAGACGAAAATACCCCTAACTTAAAGGAGAAAAATGGATGGAGTTAACGAGCCGGATGAAAATGGTAAGAGTCCAAACCTTTTGGATCCAGATGTGGAAAAATAAACCTTTGGAAGAAAGTCGCAAAACTGGACAGACCTCAGGGACGAAAATGGCATTTAACTCTGAAATTATATACAGAACAAGACATGACACTAACCTGGTTTAATAAAGTCCGATAGACCAAAATCGACAGCCTTTAAATGTGAATCATCTTTCCGGGACTTGAAAAGAAAATTCTACATTAATAAAAATGCGAGACAGGGTTAGCATCATCCTAGGAACATCCGATATATGTGCAACGGTCTGTAGTATGTGTTTTCATACCTCTGGTTTCATATCACGGTGCACCAACCCGTGTAAATGGCATTCTGCAGCAACTTTAAGCATTTGCCTTACAACGAACGCTGCATCTTTCTCTGAGTAACGACTATCTTTCCTGGATAAAAGAAACTAATTCTAAGTCGTAAAATCATACTTGCAAAATGAGGCGTGTTTGACCCTTGTGGTCAAATGGATTAGCATTCAACTTCAAGATTAATTTTAAAAAAAAAGTCAACACCTATCAATAAGTTAGAAGTTCTTACTTCCCTAAAATCCGGTCCAATAACTCGCCACCCTCACATAACCTGAAAAGGGTAACCATAAAGTTAAAAACTTTATAACTGAAATCAATCGCTGAACAAAAAAACAAGTGATCCTGTTATTCAACATACTCCATAACTATGTATACATAGGAACTATCTTCGTATGCATTATAAAACTGAACCACATTTTCGTGACCACTTAGAGCTTGCAATATTTTGACTTCTCTTTTAACATCTTCCACGGCAACAAGAGATTTCATCTGTTGAAAACATCAAAGAAAAACGTCTCACGATTCTTAAGTTATACAACTGTATCAATTTTATCGGTTACATGAAACATTATCATGGTAAAGTAATAACAAATAGGAATATTGGATTTTAATAATCTCAACTATTAGCCGTTGGCTGCCAACAGTCCCAACTTCAAAAATAATCACTGGCAGTCCCAACTATTAACATATTGGCCTCCAATGGACCCTGACTAACAGAACCGTAACGCCGTTTCCGGTCGCCTGAAAAACGTTTTTGGCCGGAAAATTCATTTTGGTCGGGTTTTCGTCCCAAACCTCTTTGTAACCTCATTACGGACCTTTAGGAAGCTTTTTCTAGTAAAAGCCCCAATTATTAAAGTCGCCGGAAAACTCTTTTCCGCCGGAAAACTACTTTTTGGCCGGAAAACTTAACTTTTTGGCAGGAAAACTTGACTTTTTGGCAGGAAAACTTGACATCATCGTCCCAAACCTCTTTGTAACCTCATATTGGACCTTTAGAAACCTTTTTGTGGTAAAAAACGGTTTTCCGGCGACCTGAGACTACCGGCGAGTTCTGTTAGTCAGGGTCCATTGTTGGCCAATATGTCAATAGTTAGGACTGTCAGTGGTTATTTTTGAAGTTGGGATTGTTGGGATTATTAAAATCCAATATTCCTAACAAATAATAAAACTGAAACATATGTGAATGTTGAGGTACCCAACTCGAACACCGATATGAAGTGTGATTCAACCAATTGGTCAACTGTTGCATATTTCAATTATTTAAGTTGAAAAATCTGATCTGGAATCTGGATCATTTGTTAACTCATCACATGATTTTTCTGATATTCAAATTTACAAAACATAAGCATAATTATTAATCTTGATGATACTAAACTAGAAAGAAAAATGATACTAAACTAGAAAGAAAAAAAGAATTCAGTAAAGAATCAAGAATTACTGCAAAACCCTAAAATGGATCAAAACTAAAATTTAAATTATCAAACAAAATATATGTAAACTAACCCCCACATCTAGACAAGATACAACTGAAATCATCAAACAAAATGACAAAATAAAAATACCTTATTTTTATCAATTTTCTTGACAGCAACACGTTCTCCATTAACTTTATTTATAGCAACATATGTATACCCAAATTGACCATGACCCAACAATTTCCCAATCGAATAATCCCCATCAAAATCCTTAAGATACCCAAAATCTGTTCTTTTTCCACAAGAAATCACTTCATTTCTTGAACTCATCTTTTCTTTCCTCTTGTTCTTATCAGTTTCTTGATGTGTAGTCTTCTGTTTTTGTTTGTGATCCCTGTGGGGATTAGCATTAGACCCACTTTCATGATCATGCTTCTGGCGGTTATCGGTGGTGCTACTGTTGGAACCGATTATCTTGGTGGTTGATAAACAAGAACCCATTTTTGTACCTTTGACTGGAATAAAAATCAAATCTTTGACATGGGTTTTGCAAGATTTAACATAAAGTTCAAATATTTGACATGGGTTTTGCAAGATTTAATATGAATATTCCGTACAGTTGGGATGTTGAATAAAAATCAAATCTTTGACAAGGATTTTGCAAGATTTAACATGAAACTCATTTCAACGGTTGGGTTATTTAATAGAGTGAGAAAAGGTGAAAGTCAAGAAAATCAGGAAAATGTGAAGTAAACGTGGAGGGGGGTAAGATGATGATGATGATGATGATGATGATATTTTTTTTCTCAAGAAGAGGGGTTGAGGCCACTGATGATCTGGTCCATAAATTTGTTAAGTTTGACCTTTTTGATTCAATGTATATATTGAAGTAAATTCTTTATTTATACTCAACAATATGTCTTAAATTTAAAGTTGACAAGTTTTCTATTTAGTGTTTTAAAATCTTACATGCTTATTTTTATGTTGTGATGATTACCCATTTTCAATCTATTTGTTGCAGATTTTGCAGACTCAACATTTTGACTGGCGAAGGCGGGCCTAGCTACTTTGCAAGCATTTCAGGCTAGATCGTCCTTCACGACTTTCTCACGGCCACCCGTGACTCCGCTCCGGAAAGGAAAAACAAGAGACAAGAAAACATGAAAAGTCTTTTTCAAAACCTAGCATTAAGGGCGTTACGACGATATATGAGAGGAATTTTTTCGTTAAATCAACTCATGTAGACCTCATATAAGGGTATTAATGTCTTTTTCCCATTCTAATTCATAAATAATTAAAAGTAAACAAATAAAATCCATCAACCACACCCAACCCTTTCTTTCTCTAAACATACTCTCTCTATCTCAGCCATCCACCCAACGTTATCGCCGCCACCACCACCACCCAGCCATTTCTCTTTCTAAACAAACAAGAACCCGACCAGAAACTAATCTCATAGTTATATTATAAATATTGTTAAAGAACTAGTCAAGGTTACTATAGCATCCATAATGTCGGAGCTATAGTAACTCTTTTCTTTTTTTGAATTTTGTTTTTTTGCTTTGAACCCTTAACTTTCAGTCGTTGTACATACACATCCTTAACTTTCTAAAACTTTTATAAAATATCATTGTGACCCTCTCGAGTTTTAAATGTTATTTGTATATGTATATGTGTATGTGTCGGTATAGAATTTATGTTGTTTTACGTTTCGACGTAAATTTTTTCAGATCAAATGTGGTGCGTTTTTGTGCATATTTTTATATACGTTTTCAGTTGTTTTATGTTTTGACGTAAATCCTGTTTGGAAACAAGTCGGGTTAAATATAATATGTTTTCATCAGACCGGTATAAAGTCGAGTTACTTTACGTTTCAACGCCATCGCAATGTGATACCATGCTTTAACTTAAAAAACAACATTCTCTTATGTTTCGACATATTTTTTTTAGGAAAGAAGTCGGGTCAGATATAAAACGTTTTCGTCCTTATTTTTATGTACTTGTTCAGTTGGTCTACGTTTTGACGCAAGTTTCGTTTAGATACAAGTTGGGTCAAATATAATACGTTTTCATTAGACAATATAAATTCGCGTTACTTTACATTTCACCGTCGCCGCAACCGGGATAAATTTACTGGTTGAAATAACATTGGGCCAATTAAAAAACCCATCAACAATCAATCACCACCATTGCTTCTAAACACATCCAAATCTTCATTATGCCTTGAATTGACCAATCCTAACCCTAATTTTACCAGAAACTTGGGTCTTGAAGCAAATCAAGAGGCCGAGATTTAGCGGGTGGCTGAATCAAGAGGCCGAGATTTAGCGGGTGGCTGATTACAAAAGCTTCCAAGCACATCCAAATCTTCATTACCCCAAGATTAGAAGTATGAAGGGGTGACGGATTGCAGAAGCTTCCATAGAGGATATGAGAGGAAGAGTGGGCTGTGGAACTGGTAACAAAGGATGGAGATAGAAAGCTCGAAGAACGAGAGAGAAAGAGGAAGATCTTAGGGTTCGTAACGACGTTAGATTGGGGATGGAGATGAAGAAAGGTCTGATGTAAGACGTTTTCCAAACAAGCTGAGGACGGGTCAGGTTTCCATTGTGGTGTTTTGCAATGGTCGGCGGCGGCTGCTAGGGTTCCGTCTTGACCCCGTGCTTTCTCTCTCTCTAAAACGATGGGATGTTCCGAAGTGGTCTGTTGTTGTGGTGGTGGTGGTCGACGGCGGTGCGTACTGTTGACAGGTGGTGGAGGGCGGTGGTAAGTGGTGGAGGGTGTGGGCGGTAGAGAGAGAAAAAGGGTAAGAGTTGTGTGTGTATTAAAGAAGAAAGACTTTTATTATATATATATATAATATATATATATAATATAATTTTAATATAGGTTTGTTTATTTATTAAATCACTTAAAAAACATGTAAATAGACTAAAATATTCTTGGATGACCATATTTAACAAGAAAAATTAACATGCAAAATTTAGAGACATTAAAACATAAAACTTGTCAATTTTAAAGCCAAAGAACATCATTTAAAATTTCATATAAACATAAAGAACAAATCTTGTACCTTATTATAAATAAAGACTCGGTTAATAGCACACCATTAGTGGATCTTTTGACACCATAAAATGTATTCAAGACGTATAGATTTGTACGACTTGTATATCAATTTTTTACATAACTCTACGAATTTATACAAACTAGTCAATTTCCCCCGCGCTTTGCGGCAGGAATTCCGTCATTATTTGTTCGGTTTGTTACGGTACCGGCACTCATTATAGTAATCGAAATAGAAAACCTTACATCGATCAAAAACAATAAAAACAAATATGATTGTAACAACCCCATCTTTCGGATTGTTATCCGAATCCTGTTATCTCGGTTTATTTCTGTTTCGAACCCGTTTTGTACTCTGAGAATTTATCGTAATGGTTAAACTATTTTGAAACGCATTTTATATCGCTATTTATCTCATTTAAATCGCTTAATACTCACAACTCTCAACGCAAACTTAAATCGCAGTTAATTATGCTACTTTATGTTACTTATGTGTTATGTGTGCTTTATGTTTTATGGTTGTGCTAGCTATCACAACGCTCTCGCTAACACGAATCGCTCAATCACATTATTTTAATAACGCAACGCTTAACACCTCGCTAAAACACTTAACACGCTAAAATAACAAAAACGAACGAAAATACTGAGCCAAAAAGGGGTAGTTCGCATGAAGTATGACCCTACTTAGCACGAACTAAACCAAATCAAGGAATTGGCCAAGTTCGTGCGAAGTAGTGGCATACTTCGTGCTAACTGCCTCTCCTGCCACACCATCCCATCTTCACCTATACATACCCAACACCTCCACACACACTCCTCTTGCTGCCACTTTGCACCAAACCTCTCCTACCTGCATTTCTCTGATTTTCAAATAAGAAACAACTTGTTTTCTGTAAACCACAACGTTTTCCACTACAATTTTGCACAAGGCTACCTCCGATTTCATCTAACTCTTCATCTTTTACGAAAATATTCATCTTTTTTCATAAAAACTTCTGATTTTAACTTGGATCTACACTTAAACGAGTATATTGTTCCCAAGCTAGAAATCTTGATTATTTTGACTCACCAAGTGTTAGATCTGAGAAAACTGTTTAAAGAATTGATTTTTACACAAAAACGGATAAGAACCGACTTAAGTTTCGTTCACTAAAGCAGTGGAACGAAGCGGAGTCAAAAACAGCCTGAAATGGATTTGAATCACGTCCGTTCCAAGCGAAAACCCTGTCCATAACGCACAAGACGCAAAACAGCCAGTTCGTACAAATTGGGCTGCTTCGTGCGAACTGGCAGTTCGCACGAATCAGCCCACGTTCCTATGAATTGACTAAACTCGCTCAAAAGACCTCTCCGGCACTAGGTTGGATTTGTTACTTGAGGCTGGAGGGATGACCGCTTTTAGACACAAAACAACCTAAGGTCGTACCAAAAAGGGCTACTTCGTACGAACTAGACACCTAGTTCGCACGAAGTACCCACTTGGTAAGAATATGGTACTACTTCGCATGAAGTACCCCTGGTGAGAACCTGGTGCTACTTCGCACGAAGTCCCACTTCGCACGAACTAGCACAAGTTCGCACGAAATGGGATGTTACATCACCATACTTTGCTTCGACCGTTTCAGCACTTCGGAAGACTGATGCACTTTTGTTCTCGCTTACAGGCTGTTCCGGCGCTCCCTTCAATCCATAGCAGAGTGTGTTTACTTGCTAAGCATGAACTGTGAGTATACTTGAACCCTTTTTCGCTTAAAACGCTCTTTTGGGTGTTACATACGTTCTCTATATCAAAACACGCTACACACAACGCTAAACTCTTTTAACGTTAACCGCTCTCGCATGTTATACGTGAATCGCTGAATGTTTGTTTGCTATGTGTAAATAATGAGGACTTGCAGACCACCCTTAGCAACGATAATACTATAGTTTGGACTCAGCACCCGATTGGTTCGAGGGTTGTTAAGGCTCGCATATTAACTTTACGTGCATGTTCGCTGTTGGGAACACGTATCGCGCATACTCCACCTCGCAGTCGTGTTGGTTAGCTTGTATCATTGTTGTTAGCATACTTAGATTCGCCTCTCTACGTGTCACACGTTGGTTATGCGTACGCTTTATCGCTATTATTATGCTATTAAACCTGTGTACTCACCTTTACTTATTGTATTGACTTGTATTTTAACGTATGTAACAGGTTGATGGATTACGTTGCAATTGGACTTAGGATTATCTTTAGAAACTTGTAATAAAAACCTAATTGTCGAATTGTGTTGTTCGAGAATGATGTAATCCGAATGACTTTTGATATGAATTTTTAGTTCGATTGTATGTGAAATTGGATGTTATTAAATAGTATCATATTAATAGTCGTTGTGGAAATTCTTGAGCAATTTGTTCGCTTAGTGCCGCACCCCGATGATTCTGCCATCGGTTGGGGTGTGACAGATTGGTATCAGAGCCATAACTATAAGGAATTAGGTAGAATTGCCATGTTCGACCTAGTCTATAGTCTAAGTACCAAATTAGACCGCTATTCGACTTAAATACTTAAACTACTTGTCTTAAATGCTTACATGCCTTTTCTAAGGCTAACGCAATGTGCAGCTTGAAAACGCTCGTATAATACAAACGAGTGACTGTGTCGGGATTAGGTGTGAAAACCAAGAACTCTCGATAATATCACTCACTCCGCGTACTATTTACTGCACGAGATTCTTTCGTTAAGTAGGAGTGACATCCTTTTCTTGACGAAAATCTCCACCTCTATTTTCCGTGGAACTCCCGACATGTCCGGTGAAGTAACCACAAACATGGAACGAAGTTGTTAAGTTAGGGGTGAAACCCTCATCTTAATAACTAATTCCACTCCTCGATTTTCAACCTCACCAAAGTCACGACTATATCGATGACTCGGGATACATAGTAACCGGAAGGGTAATGCCGTTAGCCGCAAGGCGGTGAGAGCATTCACCTATTAGGCCAAAGTGTGTGCCCGAACTCAAAGGAATGGTCGAATTACTTTGGATAGTCGTTGTCTCAAAACCCAGGACGCTCCATTTGTTTTAAGCCTGCAATCGCTAATTTTACGCATCATTGAGTTTTATTATTAATTATGTGTTTAAGTTTGCGAATTCTACGCTTCATCGATTTCTCGTTTTACTGCTTTTCGCTTTACGAAAATACGCACAACTTGCACAGCTCTCGTAATCTAAAACGCTAATTAATCGCAAACCAAACTAAAACGCTCAACCCTCTTATGCGAATGTCCTCATACACGGTATTACTCGCTTATTACGCTTATACTGCACTTATCTCGTATGCGCTATGCGTGATTTAATTGAAGGTGAATACGTGCAAAATATGTGCTTATGTGATTATGTGTCTACGTGATTATGTGCTTATGTGATTATGTGTTGTTGTGATTACGTGATTTTGTGCCTTATGTGAATAATAATAATAAGTATATAGTGTAAAACGCAGAACTTTTGAACAAAACTGTCACACCCCAACCGATGGCGAAAACATCGGGGCGTGGCACTAGGCGAATCAGATTGCTCGAGAGAATCCATAACAACTATTTTCGCGACAATATTTAGACGTTCATTATCCCATACTAATAAACATATAATCCATAAATAATTATTACAAATATTCAATAATCTCTCAAAACATGTCCAATTCGGTCTGCCCTAGATTTCTAATACGTGAGTTTCTAGAGATTGCCCTAATCCAATTCAGTAAATGTCATCAACCTGCCACATATGTTAAGATAAAAACGTCAATAAAATTAAGTAAAGGTGAGCATATAGGTTTGCGTACATAATAGATATAAAAGCGCTTAGCATACACCGCATGACATACGTAAGAGATGTGAACTATGTAACTACATAGATTCAAGTAAACCAACAAACCGCGAGTGCGAGGCACGCGAACAAGTGTCGACGTCCTAAAGAGAAAATAAATGAGAAATAAAAATGCAAGCCTTAACAATCCCGTGGCACACCCCAACCGATGGCGGAAACATCGGGGCGTGGCACTAGGCGAATCAGATTGCTCAAGAGACATCATAACAACTATTATGCGATAATATCTAAAAGTTTAACATCCCATACTATTAACCAATAAAATCCCAAATAATCATTACAATATTAAACAATCTCTTAAACATAAAATCCAATTCGATCATCCCTAGATTTATTACATGATTTTCTAAAGGCAATCCTAAATCAAAGCATCCATAGCAAATATCCTCAACCTGCCACATATGTTAAAATAAAACGTCAATACAATTAGGAAAAGGTGAGCATACAGGTTTGCGTACAATATAGATATAAAAGCGTTTAGCATACACCGCATGACATACGTAAGAGTTGTGAACTATGTAACTAATTTGATTCAAGCAAACCAACAAACCGCGATTGATCGAGGCATGCGAACAAGCGTCCACATCCTAAAGAGAAAATAAATGAGAAATGAAAATGCGAGCCTTAAAAACCCCGGGCCTCCGGGTGACGGGTCAACCTCTAGTATACTATCATGTTAAGGGTGGCGTACTAGCAATCAAGTAACACATAAAGTTCAGCAGATTTCACGTATAGTCATGTATAAGAGGGATTGCGAATAAGCATTTGAGTTGTGCGTTGTGCTTTGATATACGAACATATGTGACACCCAAAAGTGCGTTTAAGCGTAAAAGGGGGTTTCAAGTAAACTCACTGTCGGTGCGTTTTGAGAGAAGAGATGGGATCTGAGATGAGTCGAGGAGAGCGCCGGATCAGACTGTAAGCGAACAGAAGTGCATCAGTTTTCCGAATTGCTGAGACGGTTAACGGTTGAAGGAACAGAAGACAAGTTCAGGTGAACTTGTACTTTGGGGTACAAGTTCGGGCGAAGTTGACTGTCTAAGCTTATTGGAGGTACAAGTTCGGGCGAACTTGTCTGGTTTCCTGAGAAATTAGACAAGTTCGGGCGAACTTTCCCTATTTGCTGAAGGGTGATACAAGTTCGGGCGAACTTGTCTGATTCTCTTGAGAATTGGATAAGTTCGGGCGAACTTGGTCACCATTCCGATGACAAGTTCGAGCAAACTTGAGGTTTTCCGAGCGAATTTGACTGTTTTGGTCACCAATTCGTGTGTTTTCGCGTCGTTTGCTGAGGAAATCGAGTGTCTATCCCTCCAACCTTAAGCTACTGAGCAAAACCTAGGCTGGAGAGGTCTTTTGGAGCGAGTTTTGGCCATTTTACAAAAACTCGGACTAATCCGGGCGAACTTGAAGGTTCGTACGGTTTAGTCCAGTTTGTCAAAGTGACGATTTCGTCCTTGTGCTTACGGATCTGAGATCTTGCTTGACAACGCTTGGTTCCACTTCAAAGTGAACGAAACATACGTCATTTAGTCCGAATATTGTATAAAAATTGATGTTTAAAAGGTTTTACTTAGATCTAGGCATAGATCTAAGTGAAAAACAGAAGTTTTGCATAAAAAATCAAGATTTTCGTAAACAGAAGAGTTTTATTGAAATCGAAGGTAAAACCTTGTGCAAAATCGTTGTAAAATGTTGTTGTAGCAAGAAAACGGGTTGATTCTTACTTAGAAAACAAAGGGTTTCAGTTTTGGGGAGCTCCGAGCGAACTTGCAGCAAGTTTAAATGAGGAGAGGAGCTGAGTATTTATAGGAGGAGAGGATTTGAGAGTATCAGTGATCAAGTTCGGCCAAACTTGTCACTTTCCAAGCGAACTTGGCCAGTTCAGCCTTGGAAAGTGCAAGTTTGAGCAAACTTGCTATGAATTTGGGGTTCTGGTGCCCTGAA
Organism: Scalesia atractyloides; assembly: GCA_947069175.1. Lineage (NCBI taxonomy): Eukaryota > Viridiplantae > Streptophyta > Magnoliopsida > Asterales > Asteraceae > Scalesia > Scalesia atractyloides. Next base: position 73,874,506 of record CAMTDV010000015.1, on the reverse strand, counting down.
CAAATTCGGGCGAACTTGGTATAACCATGTTCGACTGAACTTGGCCAAAAGGCTAAGTTTTGTTCGTTTATTTCGCGTTAGGAGTTTGTTTGGCGATTCGGTTCGTATTAGATAGTTATATTAAGCGTTTTACCGAAGCGTTAAGCGTTACATTACCATTGAAATGAGAGAGAGCGAGTTACGTGAGTGTGCGAGCGTTTTAGAGATAATAAACCATAACATAATTAAATATAACACACATAAAGCATCATTTCACATAAATAACTGCGTTTTACGATGCGATGCGATAAGCGATGCGAAGGCACAAGTGGTTATTGTTCAACAACACACTCTGCTATTAAAGTAACATAGTTACTTGTGATTGCGTTTGAATTAGCGTTTAATAATCGATTAGATGTGATATAGATGTGACAAAATACAAACCCATTAACATAAACTTTTCATAATAAAATCGCGAAATTACACCGAGAGATACAATGGGAATAAAAGGAAAAAGATAACAACGAATTTACGAGTTGTTACAGTCTCCCCTACTTTAGGAAATTCCGTCCCGAAATTTAAGTAGTGGACGTAACAAAGAGATGCGGATATTTAGCCTTCATGTCACTTTCCAATTCCCAAGTGAACTCGGCACCGCGTTTGCCTTCCCATCGAACCTTTACAATAGGAATGCGAGAGCACCATAGTTTCTTGGTCTCTCGGTCCATGATTTCGACTGGTTTTTCCACAAAATGAAGAGTCTCGTTTATTTGCAAGTCCTCGAGAGGAACATGGAGATTTTCTTCAGCTAGGCATTTCTTAAGGTTTGACACGGGAAAAGTTGGATGTACGTTGTTAAGTTCTGCCGGTAGTTCGAGTCGATAGGCCACTTTGCTAATTCTTTCCAGAATCTTAAAGGGACCCACGTATCGTGGCACTAGCTTTCCCTTCTTTCCAAAACGGACACTCCTTTCCAAGGTGCAACCTTTAAGAGAACGTGATCTCCCACTTCGAACTACAGGGGCTTGCGGCGTTTATTGGCATAACTCTTTTGACGACTCCGAGCTCTCAAGAGATTGTCTCTGATCTGGAGAATCTTGTCTATCGTTTCTTGAATCAGCTCGGGAGCGATGATTTGTGCTTCTCTGATCTCGTGCCATGCAATAGGCGATCGACATTTTCTTCCATACAGTGCCTCAAAAGGAGCCATCTAAATGCTGGTGTGATAACTATTATTGTACGAGAATTCAATTAAAGGTAAATGCGTATCCCAATTACCACCGAAATCTATGATGCACGCACGAAGCATGTCTTCGAGGGTGCGGATCGTGCGCTCAGTCTAACCGTCGGTTTGAGGGTGAAAAGCGGTACTGAGATTTAGCGTAGTACCGAGAGCAGATTGAAAAGTCTCCCAGAGACGTGAGTTAAAGCGACCGTCGCGGTCAGAGATGATGTCACGAGGCGTCCCATGTCGACATATGACTTCGTCGATATCGATTCATGCTAATCGTTGTAACTTAAAGTCTTCCCGTATGGCAATAAAGTGCACTGACTTAGTAAGACGATCGACGATAACCCAAATGCTATCGTGACCAGGGGAGGTGCGATGGAGTTTTTTAACAAAGTCCATTGCTATGCTCTCCCACTTCAACATTAGGATTTTTGGTTGTTCGAGCAAACCAGAGGGCCTTTGATGTTCGGCTTTAACCTTCGAGCAGGTTAAGCACTTTGAGACGTAAACGACGATATCCTTTTTCATTCCCGACCACCAATACTTAGGACGAAGGTCCTGGTACATTTTGTCGGCTCCGGGATGAATGGAGTATCGAGATTTATGAGCTTCGGTCATTAGCAGCTCACGAAGGTTATCACGGCTAGGAATCCAAATGCGATCGAGATAATAATAAATACCATTAGGTTTAACAACGAGCTAAGTTTCGGCACCACATTTCATTTCTTCCTGCAGGGTATTCTCATTAAAACAAGCGAACTGGGCGGAGCGAATCATAATTTCGAGATCATTCAAAGCTTGAGAGTCACGAACACTATGCACATAGCTTCGTAGAGAGCATCGGCTACGACGTTTGCTTTGCCAGGATGGTAGCGTATCTCACAATCGTAGTCGTTGAGAAGTTCAACTCATCTGCGTTGGCGCATATTTAGTTCCTTTTGATTAAAGATATGTTGTAAGCTCTTATAGTCGGTGAAGACCGTACACTTGGTGTCGTAAAGGTAGTGTCGCCATATCTTCAATGCCAAAACATTTGCACCGAGTTCGAGATCATGGGTTGTGTAGTTCTTCTCGTGAATCTTGAGTTGTCGAGATGCATATGCGATAATCTTGTCTCGTTGCATAAGAACACAACCAAGACCAAGATTAGAGGCATCGTCGTTTCTGTCGGGAAGAGCGAGTACAGGAGCGTTGCATAGGATATGCTTCAGAGTTTGAAAGGCTTCCTCTTGTTTGGAATCCCAAACGAAAGGTTTGTCCTTATGAGTTAAAGCGGTAAGCGGAACAACGATTTTCGAGAAGTCGGCGATGAATCGACGGTAGTAACCCGCCAATCCAAGAAAAGAACGGATTTCGGATGCATTCTTCGGCGTAATCCAACTCTTGACAACTTCAATCTTTGCAGGGTCAACGTGAATTCCTTGACTATTAACGATGTGGCCGAGAAATTGGACTTCTTCGAGCCAGAATTCACATTTAGAGAACTTAGCATAAAGGAGATTACCTTGAAGAAGTTCGAGGACTAAACGGAGATGGCGCGCGTGTTCGTCTCTCGAATTAGAGTAGATAAGGATGCCATTGATAAACACAATGACGATACGATCTAAGAAAGATTTACACACACGGTTCATCAAATACATGAAGACCGCGGGTGCATTTGTGAGACCGGCATGACCACGAATTCAAAATGGCCATAACAAGTACGAAAGGCGGTTTTCGGAATATCTTCTTCTAACACACGCAACTGATGATAACCGGAACGTAAATCGATCTTAGAAAAACAAGTGGCACCTTGAAGCTGATCAAATGAGTCGTCGATTCGAGGAAGAGGGTAGCAGTTCTTTATCGTGAGTTTGTTAAGTTCACGATAATCGATGCTCATTCGGAACATCCCATCTTTCTTTTTCAGAAAAGAACGGGTGCGCCCCATGGCGAAGTGCTCGGGCGTATGAAGCCTTTATCAAGAAGCTCTTGAAGTTGGCTAGATAGCTCGCGCATTTAGGATGGTGCGAGATGATAGGGAGCTTTAGCAACAGGAGTAGCACCGGGAATTAAATTGATACGGAACTCAACATCTCGAGTAGGGGTAAACCGGGTAAATCGTATGGAAAAACTTTAGGAAATTCACCAACAACGGGTACGTCTTTCCAGGTTTTCTTTTCTTTCTTTGGATTCACAATATGAGCTAGGAAGGCAACGCATTGCTTTCGCAAATGCTTGCTCGCTTGAGTACATGACATAAGCATCAACTTCTTTGAGGGAGTCCCGCCATAGACATGTAGCTGATCACCGTTAGGGAGGGGAAAACGAATCATTTTATCGAAGCAAACAACTTCAGCATGATTTTCACGAAGAAAATCAATGCCTACTATGATATTGAAGCTACCTAATTGCATAGGTATGAGATTGATCAAGAAGATGTGGTTGTTGAGATCGAGAGTACAACCACGCAGGACGGAGTTAACAGTAACGGTTCTTCCGGTGGCGACTTCCACATCGAAAGTCATTGGGAGTTTAGCGCGTTTACATTTTAAAACCTTTTCCAATTCTAACAATATAAAACAATTATCGGCACCAGTATCAAATAAACATGAAGCATAAACACCATTAACAAGGAACGTACCATTGACAACATTGTTGTCATTCTGAGCCTGACGATGATTGAGATTAAAGGATCGTCCATGCGCAGCTTGTGGCTGTTGCTGCTGAGGCTGTGGTGGTTGTGGCTACTGCTGAGGCTGAGGCTGTTGTTCTTGCTTCACGGCTCTGTTGGGGCAGACATTACTGAAGTGGTTTGGGTCCCTACAAGTGTAGCAAGCACGGGCCTTTGGGGCTGGCGCTTACTGCTGATTAGCCTGAGGAGTGCGAGGTGGAGATGGTAGAGCTGGTGATGCTGGGGCCTGAGGAGCTGGCTGACGAGGACCTGAACGACAACTGACAGTAAAGTGGCCATAAATGTTGTAGTTCGTGCAGAAACGACAATTACCTCCAACCGCATGGTGATAAGTGCATTTCGAGCACAGTGGATGAGGTCCAGTATACGCACGCTTTGTTGGAGTTGCGTTTGGTGCGGCTGACTGAAGCGGCTGAGGGTTGGCAGTGCAGTAAGTGCATAGTTCTTGCTCGGGTTTTCCCTTTTGTGACCTCAGTGACTGGACTTTGACCCTCGAGACTGATCGGTAGTAGGCTCGGTGATTGCTTGGTTGGCGACTTTGCTGTTCTTAAAGTAACCAGCCTGAACCTTTTTGTCGTTGATTTCTGCGGCGAGCTGATAAGTTTCCTCAATGGTGACAAGACGTTTGGCTTGAACAAAATCAACGACGCAATAGGGTAAAGCACGCAGGTATTTCTTGATTGCTTTCTCGGTAGTCCACCTGACCGAGACAGATAATGCTCAACTGCTTGAAACGAGCTGTTAGACCAGCGTTATCGGGACCATCTTGTTTGATATCCCATAATTCATTCTCCAGCTTTTGAACTTCATGTGGAGGACATAACTCTTTCACCATTATTTCCTTGAGTTCCTGCCAAGTGAGCCCGTAAGCTTCGTCGTTCCCGCGCTTATTGCGCTCCGCTGTCCAGCAATCAAGAGCCCTCGATTGGAACACGCCGGTATCGTTGATAGTGCACAGGGCTTCGGGATATCCGCTTTGGCAGAAGGTAACCTCGATATAATCGAACCAATGGAACATAGCACTCGGTCTTCAGTGCCAGAGAAGGTAAGAGGTCCACATGCTTTAAATTGCTTGAAGCTGAACGAAGTCTTTGGTGTGTCGGCCTTGGGATCCACCGATGAGTTGCTGCTGACAGCATGGATCTCACTGACAATCTGAGGAATCACCTTGGCCATCTGCCTGGCCACGAGCGAGGTGATTCGCTTGTCAGCGTTGTTGGGCTGGATGTTTCTCCGTGTGTGAGATCCCATGGAAGACATCTACATGAATGATTTGATTGGATGAGATTTGATTAAGATAGGTTTATGTTCAAAAGTTTATTATTATTATTATTATTCAACTAAGGCACAAACACATAAGCACGTATACACGTAAGCACATAAGCACGTAAGCACATAATCACGTAAGCACATATTTTGCACGTATTCATCTTCAAACTAAATCATGCGTAGCACGTACGAGATGCGATATAATAGCGTAAATAGCGAGTAAAGCTGCGTATGAGGCACGAATTCCCTCGTGAGCATAAGCGTGTTGAGCGATTAGTTTGGTTGGTGAATTAATTAGCGTTTTAGATTGTGAGAGCTGTGCGAGTTGTGCATATATCGATGGAGCGTAAAAGCGATAAATCGAGAAATCGAAATAAGTGTAAAATTTCATAAGTTTAAACACATAAATAATAAATAAACTCGATGATGCGTAAATCGACGATTGCAGGCTTGAATCAATTGGGAGCGTCCTGGGTTTTGAGACATAGACTACCCAAAGTGATTCGAAAATTCTCTGAGTTCGGACACACGATTTAGCCTAATAGACAAATGCTCTTGCCGTACAACGGTTAACCACATTTATCCTTCCAGTTACGTCATTTTTCGAGTCATCAAAATAATCGAGACATTGGTGAGATTGAAAATCGAGGAGTGGAACTACTTATTAAGATGCGGGTTTCACCCCTAACTTAACAACTTCATTCCTAGTTGTGGTTATGCTCACCGATCAAATCGGGAGTTCCACTAGATAGAAATGTAGATTTTCGTCGAGGTTTAGATATCACTCCTAACTCGACGAATGTATCTCATGCGAGAGAATGCGCGGAGTGAATGGTCTTGTCGAGAGTTCTTGGTTTTCACACCTTTCTCGACTTGATCACTCGTGTGATACGAGCGTTCTTCACGTGTATTGTGGTAGCTTTAGGAAAAGCATATGTAGTTTGAAGTCCATATTGAATGCAGGTGATCAAGTTCGGGCGAAGTTGCTCACTTCGAGCGAACTTGACTTTCAAGCGAACTTGTTTCAAGTTTTGAGAGGGGACAAACAACTTCAAGAGAACTTGTTCAAGTTTGGGCGAACTTGATCAATTTCAAGCGAACTTGCCCCCAAGTTCGGGCGAACTTGTCTGTTCGTATCAGTTTCGGCGTTTAATCAATGCGTAACGATCTGATTTGGTGTCCTAACTATAGTCTAGGTCAAACATGGCAGTTCTACCTAATTTTCCCTATAGTTATGGCTCTGATACCAATCGGTCACACCCCAACTGATGGCGGAAACATCGGGGCGTGGCACTAGGCGAATTAGATTGCTCAAGAGACATCATAATAACTATTATGCGATAATATCTAAACATTTAACATCCCATTCTATTAAGCAATAAAATCCCAAATAATCATTACAATATTAAACGATATCTTAAACATAAAATCCGATTCGATCTTCCCTAGATTTATTACATGATTTTCTAAAGGCAATCCTAAATCAAAGCATCCATAGCAAATATCCTCAACCTGCCACATATGTTAAAATAAAACGTCAATACAATTACGTAAAGTGAGCATACAGGTTTGCGTACAATATAGATATAAAAGCGTTTAGCATACACCGCATGACATACGTAAGAGTCGTGAACTATGTAACTACTTAGATTCAAGCAAACCAACAAACCGCGATTAATTAAGGCATGCGAACAAGTGTCCACATCCTAAAGAGAAAATAAATGAGAAATGAAAATGCGAGCCTAAAAAACCCCGGGCCTCCGGGTGGCGGGTCAACCTCTAGTATACTATCATGTTAAGGGTGGCATACTAGCAATCAAGTAACACATAAAGTTCAGCAGATTTCACGTATAGTCATGTATAAGAGGGATTGCGAATAAGCATTTGAGTTGTGCGTTGTGCTTTGATATACGAACATATGTGACACCCAAAAGTGCGTTTAAGCGTAAAAGGGGGTTTCAAGTAAACTCACTATCGGTGCGTTTTGAGAGAAGATATGGGATCTGAGATGAGTCTAGGAGAGCGCCGGATTAGCCTGTTAGCAAACAGGAGTGCATCAGTCTTTCGAATTGCTGAGACGGTTAACGGTTGAAGGAACAGAAGACAAGTTCGGGCGAACTTGTACTTTGGGGTACAAGTTCGAGCGAACTTGACTGTCTAAACTTACTGGAGGTACAAGTTTGGGCGAACTTGTCTGGTTTCCTGAGAAATTAGACAAGTTCGGGCAAACTTGCCCTATTTGCTGAAGGGTGATACAAGTTCGGGCGAACTTGTCTGATTCTCTTGAGAATAAGACAAGTTCAGGCGAACTTGCCTGAATTGTTGGGGTTTTAGAGAAGTTCAGGCGAACTTGGTCACCATTCTGGTGACAAGTTCGAGCGAACTTGACTTTTTTGGTCATCAATTCGTGCGTTTTCGCATAGTTTGCTGAGGAAATCGAGTGTCCATCCCTCCAACATTAAGCTACTAAGCAAAACATAGGCTGGAGAGGTCTTTTGGAGCGAGTGTTAGCCATTTTACAGAAACTCAGACTAATCCGGGCGAACTTGAAGGTTTGTACGGTTTAGTCCAGTTTGTGCAAAGTGACGATTTCGTTCTTGTGCTTCCGGATCTGAGATCTTGCTTGACAACGCCTCGTTCCACTTTAGAGTGAACGAAACATACGTCATTTAGTCCGAATATTGTGTAAAAATCGATGTTTAAAAGGTTTTACTTAGATCTAGGCATAGATCTAAGTGAAAAATAGAAGTTTTGCATAAAAAGATGAAGATTTTCGTAAACAGAAGAGTTTTGATGAAATCGAAGGTAAAACCTTGTGCAAAATCGTTGTAAAACGTTGTTGTAGCAAGAAAATGGGCTGTTCTTACTTAGAAAACAAAGGGTTTCGGTTTTGGGGAGCTCCGGCCGAACTTGCAGCAAGTTCAAATGAGGAGAGGAGCTGAGTATTTATAGGAGGAGAGGATTTGAGAGTATCAGTGATAAAGTTCGTCCGAACTTGTCACTTTCCAAGCGAACTTGGCACAAGTTCGGGCGAACTTGGCCAGTTCAGCCTTGGAAAGTGCAAGTTTGAGCAAACTTGCTATGAATTTGGGGTTCTGGTGCCCTGAACAAATTCGGGCGAACTTGGTATAACCATGTTTCGACTGAACTTGGCCAAAAGGCTAAGTTTTGTTCGTTTATTTCGCGTTAGGAGTTTGTTTGGCGATTCGGTTCGTATTAGATAGTTATATTAAGTGTTTTACCGAAGCGTTAAGCGTTACATTACCATTGAAATGAGAGAGAGCGAGTTACGTGAGTGTGCGAGCGTTTTAGAGATAATAAACCATAACATAATTAAATATAAGACACATAAAGCATCATTTCACATAAATAACTGCGTTTTGCGATGCGATGCGATAAGCGATGTGATGGCACAAGTGTATTATTCAACAACATACTCGGCTATTAAAGTAACATAGTTACTTGTGATTGCGTTTGAATTAGCGTTTAATAAGCGATCAGATGCGATATAGATGTGACAAAATACAATCCCATTAACATAAACGTTTCATAATCAAATCTCAGAATTACACTGAGAGATACAACGGGAATAAAAGTAAAAAGATAACAACGAATTTACGAGTTATTACACCCTGGGCCTCCGGGTGGCGGGTCAATCGCTAGCAAGCTATCATGTTAAGGGTGGCGTACTAGCAATCAAGTAACACATACAATTCAACAGATTTCACGTATAGTCATGTAGCAGCAGGTTGCGAGTAAGCATTGAGTTGTGTGATGTGTTTTGATATACGAACATATGTGACACCCAAAAGTGTGTTTAAGCGTAAACGGCTTCAAGTATACTCACCGTTGGTGCGTTTTGTGAGAGAGATGGGATCTGATGTGGATTGAAGGGAGCGTCGGTTCAGCCTGTAAGCGAACAGAAGTGCATCAGTCTTCCGAAATGCTGAAACGGTCGAAACGTGAAGAGTACAAGTTCGGGCGAAGTTGTACCAATTCCTTGGAATTGGTACAAGTTCTGGCGAACTTGACTGTTTGTCTTACTGATAACACAAGTTCGGGCGAACTTCTCTGATTGTCTTTGAAATTGGACAAGTTCGGGCGAACTTGCCTTGTTTTGTTGAGGTTTGAACAAGTTCGGGCGAACTTGTCTGGTTTCCTTGGAAACCATACAAGTTCGGGCAAACTTGGTTGATTTTCTAGAGAATTGGGCAAGTTCGGCCGAAGTTGGTCATCATTCTGATGTCAACTTCGAGCGAACTTGACCTATTTGGAGAGAACTTGGCTGTTTTGGTCACCAAATCGTGCGTTTTCGCGTCGTTTGCTGAGGAAATCGAGTGTCCATCCCTCCAAAACCTAGGCTGGAGAGGTCTTTTGGAGCGAGTTTTAGCCACTTTACAGGAACTCAGGCTAATCCGGGCGAACTTGATGGTTCGTACGGGTTAGTCCAGCTCGTGCAAGGTGACGACATCGTCCTTGTGCTTCCGGATCTGAGATCTTGCTTGACAACGCCTCGTTCCACTTCATAGTGAATGAAACATACGTCATTTAGTCCGAATATTTGTGTAAAGATCGATGTTTAAAAGATTTTACTTAGATCTAAGTGTAGATCTAAGTGAAAAAGAGAAGTTTTGTAGAAAAAGATGAATATTTTCGTAAACAGAAGAGTTTTGATGAAATCGAAGGTAAAACCTGTGAGAAATCGTTGTAAACGTTGTTGTTTGCATAAAAACGGGTTGATTCTTACTTGGAAATCAAGGGTTTTCGGTTTTGGGAGCTTTCGGGCGAACTTGCAGCAAGGAGTGCACGAATGGAGGTGCTGGGTATTTATAGGTGAGGAGAGAATGGGCTGATTGAGATCAAGTTCGGCCGAACTTGGCATAAGTTCGAGCGAACTTGGCACAAGTTCGGGCAAACTTGGCCAGTTTGCTTGAACTTATGCAAGTTCGAGCGAACTTGCTAGCTTTAAGGAGATTCTGAAGCCTAGTCAAGTTCGGGTGAACTTGAGGTACTCAAGTTTGGCCGAACTTGGCCTGGTGGCAAGTTTTGTTTGTTATTTTCACGTTAGGTGTTCGTTTGACGATTCGGTTCGTATTAGATAGTTATGTTAAGCGTTTCAAATGATAAGATAATGCGATTAAGCGATTCGTGCGAGTGAGAGCATTGCGATAGCGAGTATAACCATAAATCATAATCACAAACAACACATAAATAACAGAAAGTAACATAATCAACTGCGGTTGCGATGCGATGTGATAAGCGATGTCGAAGGCACAAGCGTTTATTAAACAATAGCAGACTCGGCTCTTAAAGTAGCATAACTACTTGTGATTGCGTTTAATTAGCATTTAGATGTAATATAGTTGTGACAAAAAGTAGTTAACAAACATAAACCATTCCATTAATCAAATCTCGGATTACAATAGCGAGTACAAACGAAATTGACTGAAAAAAATAACAGCGAATTTACGAGTTGTTACAAAAACCCATTATAATCGAATCTCATCTAATTTCCCTATGTGCCATTCTACAGTATCTCACTTTTGCAAATGGCATCCATGGGATCTCACACTCGCCATACCGCTCAATGCAACAACGCCGACAAACGTATCGCCTCTCTCGTAGCCAAGCAGATGGCTAAGGTGATCCCGCAAATTGTCAGCGAAATTCAAGCTGTTAGCAGCAATTCAGCTGTGGATTCTAAGGGCGATGCCCCAAAATCTTGGTTCAGTTTCAAGCAGTTTAAAGCCTGCGGTCCTGCAGCATTCACAGGCGAAGACAGACCCATCAAGATGTTTCACTGGTTCGACTCGATCGAAGTCACTTTCAGTCAAGGGCACTTGACTGGTGGACTGCCGAGCTCAATAGGCACGGTAACGACGAAGCTTGCTTTCTCGCGTGGGAAGAACTTAAGGAACTCATGATCAAGGAATTCTGCCCACCGCACGAAAGTCAAAAGCTAGAAAACGAGTTCTGAAACATCAAGCAAGATGGTGGTGATAACGCTGGCCTCACCGCCCGATTCAAGCAGTTGAGCATCATTTGTCCTGGTCAAGTGGACACCACTGAGAAAGCCATCAAAAAGTATCTCCACGCTCTCCCCGACTGTGTCGCCGACTTTGTTCAGGCTACAAAACCAACTACCATCGAAGAAACTTACCAACTCGCAGCCTAGATCAACGACAAGCGAGTCTTGGCTGGAGGTTTCAAAGTCACAACCAAGAACCTCATCCAAGCTACTGTTGAGCCAAACATCAACGCCACACCATCTCAAGCATCCAAGTCAAAATCACCAGAATCCCAAGCGAAAAGGCAACAACAAGAACTGCGTAGTAGTCCCAGCACCGAACTCCCAGTCTCGCCAAGCTGCTACGCCCAACGCACCAGCTGCTAAGCGTGCGTACACTGGAACTCATCCTCTATGCCCTAAGTATACTTATCACCATGCAGCCGGAGGAAACTGCCGCTTCTGCATCAACTGCAACATCTATGGGAACTTCACGGCGCACTGCCGCACTGGTCCACGTCAGCAAGCTCCTTCCGCTCTAACAGCACCGCCAGCTCCTCTCAATGCTATGTCAGTCAATCAAGCTCCGCAAGCACCAGCAGTTCAGGCACGTGAGTGCTACACCTGTGGTGATCCAAACCACTTCAGCAATGTTTGCCCGAATCGTGTTGTGAAACGAGAACCACAGCAGCAGTAGCCTCAACAACAGCCACCACAGCCACAGAAGCAGCAGCAACACAGGCTGTGCGTGGAAGAGCTTTCAACATCAATCACTGCCAGGTTTAGAATGACAGCAATGTTGTCAATGGTACGTTCCTTGTTAATGGTATTTATGCTTCCTGCTTATTTGATACTGGAGCCTATAACTGTTTTGTATAATTAGAATTCAAAAAACTTTTGAAATGTAAATGCGCTACCCTCCTATGGACCTTCGATGTCGAAATCGCCACCGGAAGAACCGTTACCGTTAACTCCGTTCTAGGTTATTGTACTCTCAAACTCAACAATCATAACTTCTCGATCGATCTCATACCTATGCAATTAGGTAGCTTTGACGTCATAGTAGGCATGGATTTCCTTCGCGAGAATCATGCCGAAGTCGTCTGTTTCGATAAAATGATTCGTTTCCCCTTCCCAACGGTGATCAACTACATGTTTACGGTGAATCACCCTCAAAGAAGTTGATGCTTTTGTCATGTACCCAAGCGAACAAGTATTTGCGCAAGTAGTGCAGCGCTTTCCTAGCCCATATCGTGAACTCGGAGAAGGGGAAAGAAAACCTTGAAAGACGTACCTATTGTTTGTGAATTCCCTAAAGTTTTCCCCAACGATTTACCAGGTTTACCCCCTACTCGTGATGTCGAATTCCGTATTGATCTAATCCTCGGCACTACACCTGTCGCTAAAGCTCCCTATCGTCTCGCACCATCCGAAATGCGCGAGCTATCTAGCCAACTTCAAGAGTTACTTGATAAAGGCTTCATACGCCCGGGCACATCACCTTGAGGCGCACCCGTTTTTTTGTGAAAAAGAAGGATGGATCGTTTCGAATGTGCATCGACTATAGGGAACTTAAAAAGCTTATAATTAAGAACCGCTACCCTCTTCCTCGAATCGATGATTTATTAGACCAACTTCAAGGTGCTACTTGTTTCTCAAAGATTGACTTACATTCCGGATATCACCAGCTACATGTACATGAGCAAGACATTCCGAAAACTGCCTTTCGTACTCGCTATGGCCATTATGAATTCGTGGTCATGCCTTTTGGACTCACAAACACGCCCGCGGTCTTCATGGATTTGATGAACTGTGTGTGCAAATCCTTTTTGGATCATTTCGTCATTGTGTTTATTGATGATAATCTTATCTACTCAAAGTCGAGAGCTGAACACGCGCGACATCTTCGTTTAGTTTTCGAACTTCTCCAAGGAAACCGTCTTTACGCCATATTCTCCAAGTGTGAATTCTGGCTTAATGAAGTTCAATTTCTCGGTCACATCGTCAACGACCAAGGAATACACGTCGATCCCGCCAAAATTGAAGCTGTAAAGAGTTGGAATACCCCGAAGAATCCGTCCGAAATCCGTTTCCTCGGATTGGCAGGTTACTACCGCCGATTCACCGCCGACTTTTCAAAAATCATCGTACCCCTCACCTCTTTGACTCATAAGGATAAACCTTTTGTTTGGGGTTCCGAACAGGAGTAAGCCTTTCAGACTCTCAAGTGTATGCTCTGCGACGCTCATGTTCTCGCACTTCCCGACGAAGACAACGATTTCGTCGTTTATTGTGATGCCTCTAACCTAGGTCTCGGTTGTGTTCTCATGCAATGAGACAAGGTTATCGCGTATGCGTCTCGACAACTCAAAATCCACGAGAAGAACTACACCACCCATGATCTCGAACTCGGTGCAGTTGTTTTTGCGTTAAAGATATGGCGACACTACCTTTATGGTAAAAGTGTACGGTCGTCACCGACCATAAGAGCTTACAACACATCTTTAACCAAAAAGAACTAAACATGCGCCAACGCAGATGGGTGGAACTTCTCAACGACTATGATTGTGAGATACGCTACCATCCCGCCAAAGAAAACATCATAGCCGATGCTCTCAGTCGACGAAGCTATGTGTATAGCATTCATGACGTTCAAGCCCAGAATAAACTCAAAACCCTGATTCGCGAAACCCAACACGCATGTTTCATTGAGAATACCTTGGTTGAGGAAATGAAATGTGGTGCCGAAACCCAGCTGGAGAATAAATCTAACGGGATCTATTACTTTTTGAATCGCATTTGGATCCCTAGCCGCAATGATCTTCGAGAGTTACTGATGATCGAAGCCCATAAGTCTCGATATTCCATTCACCCCGGTGCTGACAAAATGTACCAGGACCTCCGTTCTAGGTATTGGTGGCCAGGCATGAAAAAGGATATCGCTCTATACGTTTCGAAATGCTTAACTAGTGCGAAAGTTAAAGCCGAACACCAACGACCCTCTGGCTTGCTCGAGCAGCCCGATATCCCGATATGGAAATAGGAGAGTATAGCTATGGATTTTGTTACGAAGCTCCCTCGCACCTTTTCTGGTCACGGTAGCATTTGGGTTATCGTCGATCGCCTCACGAAATCTGCTCATTTCATTGCCATACGAGAAGACTATAAGGTAGAACGATTACCACGAATCTATACCGACGAAGTCATTTGTCGACACGGGACGCCTCGTGACATCATCTCTAATCGTGACAGTCGCTTTACGTCACGTCTCTGGGAGACTTTTCAATCTGCACTCGGTACTAGACTTAATCTTAATACCGCATTTCATCCTCAGACCAACGGTCAGACTGAGTGCACGATTCGCACCCTCGAAGACATGCTTCGTTCATGTGTTATAGATTTTGGTGGTAGTTGGGATACGCATTTACCTCTAATAGAATTCTCGTACAATAACAGTTGTCATACTAGTATTCAACTGGCACCATTTGAGGCGCTATACGGTAGTAAATGTCGATCGCCTATTGTCTGGCACGAGATTGGAGACGTTCAACTCGCCGGTCCCGAGCTAATAAAAGAAACAACAGACAAAATCCTCCAAATCAGAGACAATCTCCTGAAAGCTCGGAGTCGTCAAAAGAGTTATGCCGATAAACGCTGCAAGCCCTTACAGTTCGAAGTGGGAGATCACGTTCTCTTAAAGGTGTCACCTTAGAAAGGAGTGATCCGTTTCGAAAAGAAAGGGAAACCAGCGCTACGATGCGTGGGCCCTGTTAAGATCCTGGAAAGAATTCGTAAAGTGGCCTACCGACTCGAATTACCGAAAGAACTCAGCAACGTACATCCGACTTCCACGTCTCAATCCTCAAAAAGTGCTTAGTTGAAGGAAATCTTCATGTGCCACTTGAAGATTTGCAAATAAATGAGACGCTGCATTTCGTAGAAAAGCCAGTGGAGATCATGGATCGAGAGATCAAGAAACTTCGACACTCTCGCATTCCTATTGTGAAAGTCTAATGGGAAGGCAAACGCGGCGCCGAGTTCACTTGGGAACTCGAAAGTGATATGAAGGCTAAATATCCACATACTCCTACTACTTAAATTTCGGGACAAAATTTCCTAAAGTAGGGGTAACTGTAACAAACCGATCTTTCGGATTGTTATCAGAATCCTGTTATCTCCGTTTATTTATGTTTCGAACCCGTTTTGTACTCTGAGAATTATCGTAATGGTTAAACTATTTTGAAACGCATTTTATATCGCTATTTATCGCATTTAAATCGCTTAATACTCGCAGCTCTCAACGCAAACTTAAATCACAGTTAATTATGCTACTTTATGCTACTTATGTGTTATGTGTGCTTTATGTTTTATGATTGTGCTTGCTATCACAAAGCTCTCGCTCACACGAATCGCTCAATCGCATTATTTTAATAACGCAATGCTTAACACCTCGCTAAAACACTTAAACACGCTAAAATAACGAAAACGAAATTACCGAGCCAAAAAGAGCTAGTTCGCACGTAGTAGGACCCTACATCGCACGAACTAGACCAAATTAAGGATTGGCCAAGTTCGTGTAAAGTAGTGGCCTACTTCGTATGAACTGCCTCTCCTGCCACACCATCCCACCTTCACCTATAAATACCCAACACCTCCACACACACTCCTCTTGCTGCCACTTCGCACCAAACCTCTCCTACCCGCATTTCTCTGATTTTCAAGTAAGAAACAACTTGTTTTCTGTAAACGACAACATTTTCCACTATGATATTGCACAAGGCTACCTTCGATTTCATCTAAAACTTCATCTTTTACGAAAATCTTCATCTTTTTCATAAAAACTTCTGATTTTAACTTGGATCTACACTTAAACGAGTATATTGGGATTAGCCTTGGCTTCCCAAGCTAGAAATCTTGATTATTTCGACTCACCAAGTGTTAGATCTGAGAAAACTCTTTAAAGTATTGATTTTTACATAAAAACGGATAAGAACCGAGCTAAGTTTCGTTCACTAAAGCAGTGGAATGAAGCGGAGTAAAAAACAGCATGAAATGGATTTGAATCACGTCCGTTCCAAGAGAAAACATTGTCCGTAATGCACAAGATGCAAGACAGCCAGTTCGTACGAACTAGGCTGCTTCGTGCGAAATGGCAGTTCGCACGAATCAACCCAAGTTCCTATGAATTGACTAAACTCGCTCAAAAGACCTATCCCGCGCTAGATTGGATCAGTAACTTGAGGCTGGAGGGATGACCACTCGATTTCCCGAAGATACGACGCGAAAACACTCGATTTTGGACACAAAACAACCTAAGTTTGCACTAAAAAGGGCTACTTCGGATGAACTAGACACCTAGTTCGCACGTAGTACCCACTTGGTAAGAATATGGTACTACTTCGCACGAAGTACACCTGGTGAGAACTGGTGCTACTTTGAACGAAGTCCCACTTGGCACAAAGTAGCACAAGTTTGCACGAAGTGGGCTGTTACATCACCATACTTCGCTTCGACCGTTTCAGCACTTCGAAAGACTGATGCACTTTTGTTCTCGCTTACAGGTTGTTCCGGCACTCCCTTCAATCCATACCATATTGTGTTTAGTTGCTGTTTTTGGTCAAAAATTACCGGAGCAATTAAGTGATCAAATTAGTTTTGTGAGGTAGTGTGCTAGCAATGCTTGTGAAAAATATGTTGGTTTATTCGTTTATAATAACAGTTTCAGGATATAGCCCCAGGATATGAAACTATATCGATAATCAAACAATGAGCAGAAAAAGTAAAAATGGACACAGGATATACGAGGAAAGCCCTTGATCAATCTAGATCTCCGGCATAAAACCTCGGGAGCTGAAAAACGTCAGCTGCCTTATTCTTATTATTGCTTGAATATTCAGGATGCAGTGCAGGATAATGCTCAGATCATTGCTAAGTGGTACAATGATTGCAAGTGACGAGTGTTCGTGTGTAACTGAAAGAGAAAAAGTGTAAGAGTTCTAGAGCAGAAAGTGTGAAGTGTGTCGAGTGTGTGACATACGATCTGGCTATTCGTTTATATAGTTACAAAGAATGAACTAAATCTCCTAAAAACTTGGGGTCCTCCGGAATATTCCCTTTTGAAAGTTGGAGACCTATTCTTCCGGCTTCAACGTCTACTTCCCAAGTAAATTGAGCGAGTCTTCAGGAGAAAGGGTCCTTGTTAACGTTATGATCCTGCATTCATGATCTGCAAGCATATTGTTAGTAATTACCAGGATACTGCGTCAGCATGTTACCAATATCCTGATCGGGTATCCTGATCGTAAACAAGTATCAATAATTCAAGATATAACCCAGGATATGGGCTCGGAATTTCACCCATAACAATTGTCCCAAAGATATAGTTGTTGGGATCCTGATCCTAACGGATATATTTTTACGTTTACCGAGGCAATTTAAGAGATAAGACCCCCGATATGATATGATGTAACTGCCCAGGCTATATCTACTCATTGCCTCCCTATATCTTCTCGTGCTTATCCTCATTTAACCTTCATCAAGAAAGTGAAAAGGTAAAGTTTTTCTCTCATCCTCTTCTTCTTTCCCTTCTGTTCTTCAGTTTCCGATCAAACAATGGCGAGGCAAACGAGATCTAGCTCCGCGACTCATCCCCTACGTTCACACCACAGAATCTTCTCCAATATCCGGAGAAAGAGGTCTGTACATTCGACAATGCACACTTATCGGCCCTTCAATCTTCCGGTATCTTTCAGGATACCGCCATATTTCGGCCATACGATCGGGAACTCCGGTCGGACATGTCGTCTACAAAATGGCTTTGTTTCACAGTTTTCCCCTTTACGTTAGGCCTTTGATTCCCCTTTTCCGATTTCATCACCGATTTTTTCAACATTACCGGCCTCAGTTTCTGTCAAACCATGCCCATGCTTTGGCGCGTCTTGGTCGTTCTTGATCGGATCAAGAATACCCACATTCCTGAGCTTTCCGTCAATGACCTTCCATTAGCATACCGGCTGAGATCCCACGGGTCTAGCAGGTTCCTGTTTTACTCCACTTCCAACGACCCTCTAATACTCCAGCCACCAGGAATGAAGAGGAATGGAAAACCAAGTTCTTTTTTGTAAAAAGAAGTTCAATCCCTGGTGGAGCGGATTATCCGGTGAAGTGGTTAACCAAGGGTAGGAATCAGGGTTTTAGGGTTATCATCAAACATATCCTGTTTAATATCTTGTAAAATATCTTGTTCTGATATCTTTGTAAAAAGAAGAATGAAGAGGAATGGAAAACCATGTTCTTTTTTGTAAAAAGAAGTTCAATCCCTGGTGGAGCGGATTATCCGGTGAAGTGGTTAACCAAGGGTAGGAATCAGGGTTTTAGGGTTATCATCAAACATATCCTGTTTAATATCTTGTAAAATATCTTGTTATGATATCTTTGTCTTTCATTTTGAAGCGAATTTCAGGAAACTAGCACCCCCTAGTCCTGATTTAGCAAAGAGGATTGAAGCCATTTACAAGCTACCAGAGATTGAAAGAAGTTTTGTACCAAACCCAACAACCTCAAGCCAATACTCAAGCTCAAACATGTCTAGTAAGGATCCTGTCCTATATCCTGCAAATATTCATTATCCAAGGTATATTGAAATTATATGGTTACCTCCCTTTTGTGGAGAACCAGCCAAGATCCCAGAAGTCTTCGATCTCGATGAGTTGGATAGCTACTCTGGACCTGTACCAGTGAAAAAAGAGCCAAGCTCCAAGCCTTCAGCCGCATTGAAGCCCTCCTCCAGCTCTAAACCTACTGTTGTCCCTAAGCCTTCTTCAACTTCCAAGGCTCATGCCTCCAGTTCCCGTAAGAGAAAGGATAATGATTCCCCTGCTACGCCTATTGAGGCCTCTCCTTATAAGAATTTGGGGTTCGCCGAATCCAGCATCCTCATGACTTCTTTTTTCAACAAGGTAAATATCCTTATCTTATATCCTGCGCGTATATTGAATTGATATCCGGGTTAGTCATATTAATACTCCTACCTCATATTGTAGTGTCACACCCCAACCGATGGCGGAAACATCGGGGTAGTGGCACTAGGCGACCAGATTGTCTCAAGAGTGCGTTTAAGCGTAAAAGGGTTCAAGTATACTTACAGTTGGTGCGTTTTAGGTGAGATTCGGGATCTGCGAGGAGTTGCGGAGAGTGCCGGTTCAGCCTGTAAGCGAACAGAAGTGCATCACTCTTCTGAATTACTGAAACGGTTAAGTTTAGATTGGGCAGGGGATAAGTTCAGGCGAACTTGTTTGTTTCCATACAAGTTCGGGCGAACTTGTGAAAAACCTGTTGAGTGTGAGGCAAGTTCGGGCGAACGTGTCTAATTTCCAAGGAAATTATACAAGTTCGATCGAACTTGTAAGGTTGCTAACCAAAGGAGACAAGTTCGGGTGAACTTGTGAAGTTTCTTAAGAAACTTGACAAGTTCGAGCGAACTTATGGAATTTTGTTGAGATTCAGTACAAGTTCGGTAGAACTTGACCAGAAATGGTACAAGTTCGGTCGAACTTGATCTATGAGCTGCAGAAAAACAGTTAAATCTCGAGCGAACTTGGTGTTTTCGGGTCCAAAATCTTGCGTTTGCGCGTTGTTTGCTGAGGAAATCTAGTGCCCATCCCTCCAACCTTAAGCCACTGAGTAAAACTTAGGCTGGAGAGGTCTTTTGGAGCGAACTTAGCCATTTTACAGAAACTCAGGCTAATCCGGGCGAACTTGAAGGTTCGTACGGGTTAGTCCAACTTGTGTAAAGTGACGATTTCGTCCTTGTGCTTCCGGATCTGAGATCTAGTTCGACAACGCCTTGTTCCACTTCAAAGTGGACAAAACATAAGTCGTTTAGTCTGAATATTGTGTAAAAATCGATGCTTTAAAGGTTTTACTCAGATCTAAGAGTAGATCTGAGTGAAAAAAACAGAAGTTTTGTATAAAAAGATGAAGTTTTCATAAAACAGGTGAGAGTTGATGAAAACGAAGGCAGAGCCTTGTGCAAAATCGTTGTAAAACGTTGTTGAACATCATAGTAGTTGAAATCGGGTTGAATCTTACTTAGAAAACAAAGGGTTTCAGGTTTTGAGAGCTCTGGGCGAACTTGCAGCAAGTTCAAATGAGAGAATGGAGCTGAGTATTTATAGGTGAAAGCAAAATGAGAGCTGATGGGAGTCAAGTTCGGGCAAACTTGTTAGAAATCCAAGGAATCCCATACAAGTTCGGCCGAACTTGCAGATTCTTGGTGAAGGATCAAGCAAGTTCGAGCGAACTTACTGGAGTGAGAGGGATTATGAGGCCAGTCAAGTTCGGTCGAACTTGGGGTCACCTAAGTTCAGCGAACTTGTCCAAAAACTCAGAATTTCTTTGTTTTTTGTTCGTTCTTCGATTGTTCAGCGATGTAATCGAGTTATAAAGTAACGTTAAGCGATCAAGTGATGCGATGGCGAGTGTAATCATAACCATAAACACACGTAACACATAAATAACATAAAACTACATAATTAACTGTGTTTTGCGATGCGATGAGATAAGCGGTGTGATGGCACAAGTGTTTATTAAACAATAACACACTCGGCTCGTATAATAGCGTAACTATTTGTGATAGCGATTAGATTAGCGATGCGTTTAATAAGCGATTAGATGCGATATAACTGTAATTCATCATAATTAAATTAACATAACTTTCTTATAAACCGAATCTTGAGATTTACGAAAGATATATACAACGATAATAAAAGAAAAGATAACAACAAAATTTAGAGTTGTTACAGTCTCCCCTACTTTAGGAAATTTCGTCCCGAAATTTAAGGAGTGGCCGTAACAAAGAGGTGCGGATACTTAGCCTTCATGTCACTTTCCAATTCCCAAGTGAACTCGTCACCACGTTGCCTTCCCATCGGACTTTCACGATAGGGATGCGAGAGCGCCGTAGTTTCTTAGTTTCTCGGTCCATGATTTCTACAGGCTATTCCACAAAATGGAGAGTCTCGTTTATTTGCAAGTCCTCGCGACGGACGTGGAGATTTTCTTCAGCTAGGCATTTCTTGAGGTTAGACACATGGAAAGTCGGATGGACGTTATTAAGTTCCACCGGTAGTTCGAGACGATAGGCTACTTTACTGATCCTTTCCAGAATCCTAATGGGACCTACGTATCTTGGCGCTAGCTTTCCTTTCTTCCCGAAGCGAATCACTCCCTTCCAAGGTGCAACCTTTAGGAGAACATGATCTCCCACTTTGAAGTGTAGGGGCTTGCGGAGTTTATCGACATAACTCTTTTGACGACTCCGAGCTTTCAAGAGATTGGCTCTGATTTGGAGGATCTTGTCTGTCGTTTGTTGAATTAGCTCGGGACCGGTGATTTGTGCTTCTCCGATCTCGTTCCATGCAATAGGCGATCGACATTTTCTACCATATAGTGCCTCAAAAGGAGCCATTTGAATGCTGGTGTGATAACTATTATTGTACGAGAATTCAATTAAAGGTAAATGTGTATCCCAATTACCACCAAAATCTATGATGCACGCACGAAGCATGTCTTCGAGGGTGCGAATCGTGTGCTCAGTCTGACCGTCGGTTTGAGGGTGGAAAGCGGTACTGAGATTGAGAGTAGTACCGAGGACGGATTGAAAAGTCTCCCAGAGACGTGAGGTAAAGAGACCGTCGCTGTCAGAGATGATGTCACGAGGCGTCCCGTGTCGACATATAACTTCGTCGGTATAGATTCGGGCTAACCCTTCGACCTTAAAGTCTTCTCGTATAGCAATAAAGTGTGCGGATTTGGTAAGACGATCAACGATAACCCAGATGCTATCGTGACCAGAGGATGTGCGGGGAAGTTTCATAATAAAATCCATAGCTACACTCTCTCATTTCCACATTGGGATTTCAGGTTGTTCGAGTAAGCCAGAGGGCCTTTGATGTTTAGCTTTAACCTTCGAGCAGGTTAAGCACTTTGAAACGTAAACAGCGATATCGTTTTTCATGCCCGGCCACCAATACTTAGGACGAAGGTCCTAGTACCTCTTGTCGGCACCGGGGTGAATGGAATATCGAGATTTATGAGCTTCGGTTATTAGGAATTCACATGGTTATCACGACTGAGAATCCAAATGCGATCGAGATAATAGTAGATACCGTTGGGTTTAACAACGAGCTGTGTTTCGGCACCACATTTCATTTCTTCCTCCAGAGTATTCTCGTTAAAACAAGCGAATTGAGCGGAGCGAATCATGATTTCGAGATCATTCAAAGCTTGAGATTCACGAACACTATACATATAGCTTCGTCGACTTAGAGCATCGGCTATGACGTTTGCTTTGCCGGGATGGTAGCATATCTCGCAATCGTAGTCGTTGAGAAGTTCAACCCATCGGCGTTGGCGCATATTCAGTTCCTTTTGATTGAAGATATGTTGTAAGCTTTTATGATTGGTGAAGACCGTACACTTAGTACTGTAAAGGTAGTGTCGCCATATCTTTAATGCAAAAACAACTGCACTGAGTTCAAGATCATGGGTTGTGTAGTTCTTCTCGTGGATCTTGAATTGTCGAGACGCATACGCGATAACCTTGTCTCGTTGCATGAGAACACAACCAAGACCAAGATTAGAGGCATCGTAGTAAACAATGAAATCGTCGTTTCCGTCGGGTAGAGCGGGTATGGGAGCGTTGCATAGCATACGTTTGAGAGTTTGAAAGGCTTCCTCTTGTTTGGAATCCCAAACAAAAGGCTTGTCTTTATGGTTAAAGCGGTAAGCGAAACGGAGATTTTCGAGAAGTCGGCGATGAATCGACGGTAGTAACCCGCCAATCCAAGAAAAGAACGAATTTCGGATGCATTCTTTGGTGTAATACAACTCTTGACAGCTTCAATCTTTGCTGGGTCGACATGAATTCCTGGACTGTTAACGATGTGGCTGAGAAATTGGACTTCTTCGAGCTAGAATTCACATTTAGAGAACTTAGCATAGAGGCGATTGCCTTGGAGAAGTTCGAGGACTAAACAGAGATGGCGCGCGTGTTCGTCTCTCGAGTTCAAATAGATAAGGATGTCATCGATAAACACAATGACGAAGCGATCTAAAAAGGCTTTACACACACGGCTCATCAAGTACATGAAAACCGCGGGTGCATTGGTAAGACCGAAAGGCATGACCACGAATTCGAAATGGCCATAACGAGTACGAAAGGTGGTTTTCGGAATATCTTCTTCCAATACGCGTAACTGATGATAACCAGAATGAAGATCGATCTTAGAAAAGCAAGTAGCACCTTGAAGCTGATCAAATAAGTCGTCGATTCGAGGAAGAGGATAGCGGTTCTTTATCATGAGTTTGTTAAGTTCACGATAATCGATGCACATTCGGAACGTCCCATCTTTCTTTTTCACGAAAAGAATGGGTGCGCCCCAAGGCGAAGTGCTCGGGCGTATGAAACCTTTATCAAGAAGCTCTTGAAGTTGGCTTTGATAGCTCGCGCATTTCTGATGGTGCGAGGCGATAAGGAGCTTTAGCAACGGGAGTAGCACCGGAAACTAAATCAATACGGAATTCAACATCACGAGTAGGGGGTAAACCAGGTAAGTCGTCGGGAGAGACTTTGGGAAATTCACGAACAACAGGAACGTCTTTAAAAGTCTTATTTTCTTTCTCCGGGTTCACGATATGGGCTAGAAAAGCAACACATTGCTTTCGCAAACATTTGTGTGCTCGAGTACATGACAAAAGCATCAACTTCTTTGAGGGAGTTTCACCGTAAACATGGAATTGATCACCGTTCGGGAGAGGGAAGCGAATCATTTTATCGAAGCAAACAACTTCAACATGATTCTCACGAAGAAAACCCATGCCTACTATGACATCGAAGCTACCTAACGGAATATGTATGAGATTGATCGAGAAGGCATGGTTGTTGAGATCAAGAGAACAACCACGTAGGACGGAGTTAACAGTAACGGTTCTTCCGGTGGCGACTTGCACATCAAAAGTCTTTGGGAATTTAGCGTGTTTACATTTTAAAACCTTTTCGAATTCTAACGATACAAATAATTATCGGCACAAGTATCAAATAAAGATGAAGCATAAATACCATTAACGAGGAACGTACCATTGACAACATTGTTGTCGTTCTGAGCCTGGCGATGGTTGAGATTAAAGGCTCGTCCACGCGCAGCCTGTTGTTGCTGCTGCTCAGGCTGTGGCTGCTGCTGCTGCGGCTCTTGTTTCACAGGCTTGTTTGGACAGACATTACTGAAATGATTTGGATCACCGCACGTGTAACAGGCACGCGCCCTTGGGGCTGGCTGCTGATTGGCCTGGGAAGGAGCTGGTAAAGCTGGTGCTACAGGGGCCTAAGGAGCTGACTGACGAGGGCCTGAACGACAACTGACAGTAAAGTGGTCGTAGATGTTGCAGTTGGTGCAGAAGCGACAGTTGCCTCCAACTGCATGATGGTAGGTGCATTTTGAGCACAGAGGATGTAGGCCAGTATACACACGCTTTGCCGGCGATGCGTTTGGTGCTGCAGATTGGAGTGGCTGGAGGGTTTGCTGGAGCAGTAAGAGCAAAATTCTTGCTTGGGTTTTCTCGCTTGCGACTTCGGCGACTGTTCTTTGCCTCTCGGGACTGATCGGATGGAGCTGCTGATTCGGTGATGGCCTGGTTAGCGACTTTGCCGTGGTTCTTAAAGTAACCAGACTGAACCCGTTTGTCATTGATCTCTGCGGCTAGCTGGTAGGTCTCCTCGATAGTAGTAGTGCGTGCTGCTTGAACAAAGTCAGCGATGCAATCGGGCAGAGCGTTGATGTATTTCTTGATTGCTTTCTCGGTCGTGTCAACTTGACCGCGACAGATGATGCTCAACTGTTTGAATCAAGCCGTTAAACCAGCATTGTCGGGTCCGTCTTGCTTGATTCCCCAAAATTCGTTCTCTAACTTTTGGATCTCATGAGGTGGACAGAACTCTTTGATCATTATCTCCTTAAGTTCCTCCCAGGAGAGTCCGTAGGCTTCGTCGTTTCCCCTCCTGTTATGCTCCGCAGTCCACCAGTCGAGAGCCCTGGACTGGAAAACGCCGGTAGCGTTAGTAGAGCGAAGGGGTTCGGGACACCCACTCTGACGGAATGTGACCTCAATAGCATCGAACTAGTGAAACATTGAATACATCTACATTGAAGGATTCGATTGGATGAGATTCGATTATAATAGGTTTATGTTTAAAGTTTTTATTATTATTATTCATATAAGGCACAAAATCACATAAACATGTAGACAAGTAAACACGTAGGCAGGCAAGCACGTAGGCACATAAGCACATAGCACATAGACGCGTAAGCACATAATTCACGTAAGCACATACTTTGCACGTATTCACCTTCTCATAAGTAAAGCGTAGCGTGTTCGAGATGCGATATAATAGCGAGATATAAGCGATCTATAAGCGAGATAAGCGAGTAATACCGCACATGAGGAACACATTCCCTTATAGGCGTAAGCGAGTTAAGCGATTAGTTTTGCTGGTGATTTAATTAGCGTTTTATATTTCGAGAACTGTGCGCGTTGTGCATATTTCGATGGAGCGTAAAAGTGATGAATCGAGGGATCGATAAAGCGAGAAATCGAATAAAGCGAAAATTCTCAAAAATTAAACACATAAATAATAAATAAACTCGATGATGCGTGAAATCGACGATGATAGGCTTAAATCAATTGGGAGCGTCCTGGGTTTTGAGACGTTGACTACCCAAAGTGATTAGAACATTCTTTGAGTTCGGACACACGATTTGGCCTAATAGACAAATGCTCTCTCCGTACAACGGTTAACGGCATTTATCCCACCAGTTACGTCGTATTCCGAATCATCGAAATAATCGAGACTTTGGTGAGATTGAAAATCGAGGAGCGGAATTAGTTATCAAGATGCGGGTTTCACCCCTAACTTAACAACATCATTCATAATTGTGGTTATGCTCACCGATCAGATCGCGAGTTCCACTAGATAGAGATGGAGACTTTCATCGAGATTTGGATATCACTCCTAACTCAACGAAGGTATCTCGTGCGAGAGGATGCGCGGAGTGAGTGATCTTATCGAGAGTTCTTGGTTTTCTCACCTATTCTCGACTTGATCACTCGTTTTGCGTGATACGAGCGTTCTTCAGCGTGTGTTGTAGTTGCTTTAGGAAAAGTAATGTTTAGAAGTTTGTGCTAGAGAATCCTGATCAAGTTCGGGCGAACTTGGCATCAACTGATGTCAAGTTCGAGCGAACTTGTTGATCCAGCGAACTTGTTTAGTTGAGAGGGGACAGACAAGTTCGAGCAAACTTGGTCAAGTCCGGGCGAACTTGATCAAGTTCGGGCGAACTTGATCAATTTCAAGTTCGGGCGGACTTGCTGTTCGTATTCGTTTTCGACGTTAATCGATGCGTAACAGTCTGTTTTGGTATCCTAACTATAGTCTAACCAAAACATGGCAATTCTACCTAATTTTCCTATAGTTATGGCTCTGATATCAATCTGTCACACCCAACCGATGGTGGAAACATTGGGGTAGTGGCACTGGGCGACCAGATTGTCTCACGAGAATTCCATAACAATTATCCAGTAATATTACATAACGTTTAACATCCCATACTATCAAACATAACATTTCCAATCAATTATTACCGAAACTTGTTTTCTCATAAGCACTAATCAGGTTCGATATCCCCTAGATTTAATACATGTGTTTCCAAATCAAAACAAACTAAAACAACTAAACTAAGCAAAATCCAATGCATCCAATGCTAAACCTCAACTAGCCACATATGTTAAAATAAAACGTCAATACAATTAAGTAAAGGTGAGCATACGAGTTTTGCATACATAATAGATATAAAAGCGTTTAGCATACACCGCATGACATACTTAATAGTTGTGAATGATGTAACCACTTAGATTCATGCAAACCAACAAACCGCGATTGATCGAGGCATGCGAACAAGCGTTCACATCCTAAAAGAGAAAAATAAATGCGAAATAAAAATGTGAGCCTTAACAACCCCGGGCCTCCGGGTGGCGGGTCAACCTCTAGTATACTATCATGTTAAGGGTGGCGTACAAGCAATCAAGCAATACATACAATTCAGCTGATTTCACGTATAATCATGTAACAACGGGTTGCGATTAGGCATTTGAGATTTGTGTGATGTGATTTGATATAGGAACATATGTGACACCCAAAAGTGCGTTTAAGCGTAAAAGGGTTCAAGTATACTCACAGTTGGTGCGTTTTAGGAGAGATTCGGGATCTGCGAGGAGTTGCGGATAGTGTCAGTTCAGCCTGTAAGCGAGCAGAAGTGCATCAGTCTTCTGAATTGCTGAAACGGTTAAGTTTGGATTGGGCAGGAGACAAGTTCGAGCGAACTTGTGAAAACCTGTTGAGTGTGAGGCAAGTTCGGGCGAACTTGTCTAATTTCCAAGGAAATTATACAAGTTCGGTCGAACTTGTAAGGTTGCTAACGGAGGGAGACAAGTTCGGGCGAACTTGTGAAGTTTCTTAAGAAACTTGACAAGTTTGAGCGAACTTATGGAATTTTGTTGAGATTCAGTACATGTTCGGTCGAACTTGACCAGAAATGGTACAAGTTCGGTCGCACTTGATCTATGAGATGCAGAAAAACAGTTAAATCTCGAGCGAACTTGGTGTTTTCGGGTCCAAAAACTTGCGTTTGCGCGTCCTTTGCTGAGGAAATCTAGTGCCAATCCCTCCAACCTTAAGCCACTGAGTAAAACTTAGGCTGGAGAGGTCTTTTGGAGCGAACTTAGCCATTTTACAGAAACTCGGGCTAATCCGGGCGAACTTGAAGGTTCGTACGGGTTATTCCAGCTTGTGTAAAGTGGCGATTTCGTCCTTGTGCTTCCGGATCTGAGATTTAGTTCGACAACGCCTTGTTCCACTTCTAAGTGAACAAAACATGCGTCGTTTAGTCTGAATATTGTGTAAAATTCGATGCTTTAAAGGTTTTACTCAGATCTAAGAGTAGATCTGAGTGAAAAACAAAAGTTTTGTATAAAAAGATGAAGTTTTCATAAAACAGAAGAGATTTGATGAAAACGAAGGCAGAGCCTTGTGCAAAATCGTTGTAAAACGTTGTTGAACATCATAGTAGTTGAAATCGGGTTGAATCTTACTTAGAAAACAAAGGGTTTCAGGTTTTGAGAGCTCGGGGCGAACTTGCAGCAAGTTCAAATAAGAGAATGGAGCTGAGTATTTATAGGTGAAAGAAAAATGAGAGCTGATGGGAGTCAAGTTCGGGCGAACTTGCATGGAATTCATGCAAGTCCGGGCGAACTTGTTAGAAATCCAAGGAATCCCATACAAGTTCGGCCGAACTTGCTGATTCTTGGTGAAGGATCAAGCAAGTTTGAGCGAACTTACTGGAGTGAGAGGGATTATGAGGCCAGTCAAGTTCGGCCGAACTTGGGGTCACTGAAGTTCGAGCAAACTTGTCCAAAAACTCAGAATTTCTTCCTTTTTCGTTCGTTCTTTGATTGTTCAGCGATGTAATTGAGTTATAAAGCAACGTTAAGTGATTAAGCGATGCGATGGCGAGTGTAATCCTAACCATAAACACACGTAACACATAAATAACATAAAACTACATAATTAACTGCGTTTTGCACTGCGATGAGATAAGCGGTGCGATGCACAAGTGTTTATTAAACAATAACACACTCGGCTCGTATAATAGCGTAACTATTTGTGATTGCAATTAGATTAGTGATGCGTTTAATAAGCGATTAGATGCGATATAACTGTAATTCATCATAATTAAATTAACATAACTTTCTTATAAATCGAATCTCGAGATTTACAAAAGATAGATACAACGATAATAAAAGAAAAGATAACAACAAAATTTAGAGTTGTTACATGTAGGGCCTAAATCGCATGCTGGTTGCGTATGAAGAAGCTTGTGGAATTGCGGTCTTCCATGAGGCTAGGGAAAAGAAGGCGGAGGAAATCGTCAAGCAGTTGAAAACTGCCGCCAACACAAGGACCCGACACTATGAGGACAAACTAAAGAAGGTCACCTAAGACTCCGAGGCTGCTGCAGAGAAGGCTGCTCAAGAAGCTCAGGTCAAACTGGATGCTGCTCAGCTCCAACATGAGCAGGATCTAGTCTCTTATCGGGAAGGCCTAAAGGGTTCCGTTGTCATTTCCCTCTTTCAGACCAGACTAAAAATGGCTTATGAAGCCCGAGCTGCGAGCTTGGAAAGCCATACCTGGGACATTAAAGTCTGGGAGGCGAAACTGAGGGACCTTGGTGGCAAGCCCGTGGAGTGCCCCGCCAAGTCTGCAGTTGCTGAGCCTCCGAAGACGGATGAGGTGGCGGTTGAGGCTGAAAAGGATCTTGGGGCTGATGTTGGAGCGGATGCTGGTGGTGATGCTGGTGCGAAGGAGGTGATGAAGGTTGGTGAAGATGATGTTGTGTGAGAGCATCGAAGTGGCCAATGATGGATATTATTGCTTAGGCCGGAGCCCACTTTTTTGAATTTGAATGGTCTGTACCCACTAAACAATTTACTTTTCCTGCACTTGAACAATTTATATTTCCTGCATGCTTTAAATATTAGTATTTTGTGATGACCGGAGGTGGAGGGATCCTGGGTTCAGGACGAAGCCTTCGGTCACCAATGTTTATATACCTTAGAACTTATTATACTCTTGGTGGATAGGTCTTTGTTTAAGACGAAGCCAAGAGTGTGACATTTTGACTTGTTAATAATAAACTAACCTTTCTGCTTTATCTTTTGTTATTATGTTTTTATTTTGAAAGATATGTTTGGAATATTCTGATCAAATATCCTGTTTAGGATACTGTAAAAAGTTTTGTCAAAATGTTAGACAAAAACTTGGTTTTAATAGAATAATTAGATCTTTTAGACAAAGTTTCAAAAACTTGATAAATAAGAAACCCTACCAGGAATACTTAGGCAAAAACTTTCAATTCCAACCTTTGAATCCTTTGCAATGTCCCCATCATGGATGTCCCCTGTCTGGTGCAAGATTTTGCATCAGTGCGTGGCATGCTTGAAAATTTCTTCACTTAGTGATTGAACTTCGTAATATTTTATCCATAAAAGAATGTGTGTAACACAATCACAATTTAGTTTTGCTGGGGTATAGTATCCTGGGGATAAACCCTTAGTATCCTGGGGATAAACCCTTGTTTTCGTGCGCTACAGGCGGGAGTGTATAAACTCCAAAACTTTGAAAGGTGAAAACCTTTAAACCTTAGAGAGTATGAAAATACCCATTCGCAAGAGAGGGTGATCAATCCTCATATACCTTAAGGATCCAGGACATAGCCAACAATAACGAAATTGTCAGCCACTGTTACATGAACTGGTCCCGCTATCTTGAACTATTCCTGGATACTTGCGCTCCAGGCAAGGTGTTTAAACCCAGTTCGGGAGAAAGGTGAATACCTTTAAACTTTTGAAGGGATATGAATCCCTTAAACGTGAGAGAGGGGGCAAATCCTCTAATCTTTGGATCCATCTTGAGTACATATCTTGGAGTAATATCTTGAAGAGTATCCTACAAAACACCTTCAAACTAAGGCGGGTGTTAGCTAGGCTAACACCCCTCCGATGCTTAAGTCAGTATTGGGTTTCAAAGAATAATAAATTTAATTAAATATATTCAAAAAAGATAGAATTCATACCATCCTGGGTTAGAAACTAAATTCTAAACTCACTTGAAATAAGCTTTAAGATGTATAGCATTCCCCGATCTTGGCAACATATCCCCCTCCATGGTTTTGAGTCGGTATGCTCCCTTCCCGATTCAATTTCATATGGTCTTTCCCATTTTGGGGCTAACTTTCCATCAGCAGGATTGGTTGTATTCTGAAATGCTTTCCTCAAAACCCAATCTTCGACTTGGAACCTCCTAGTCCTTAAACTCTTGTTGTATGACTTGGCTATCCTCTGCTGGTATGCTGCCATCCTTAGTTTTGTTGTATCTCTAGTTTCATCAACAATATCCAGTTCTTGACATAGGGTTTTGGAATTCACTTCAGGATCCCGTAGGCTTGACATAGCTGTGGGTATCACCATTTCTGTTGGAATCACTGCTTCTGCCCCAAACACCAAAGAAAATGGGGTTTGACCAGTAGCATTCTTCACTGTTGTTCTATCTGCCCATAGTACAAATGGTAGTTCTTTAGCCCATTGTCCTTTCTTGGCACCTAACCTTTTCTTCAAGTTATTAACAATTATCTTGTTGGAGGATTCTGCTTGTCCATTAGCTTGAGGATGCACCAGTGTTGATGTGATCATCTTAATTCCCCAACTTTTGCAAAAATCAGTAGTTCTTTTGCTGATGAATTGGGAGCCATTATCACAAATTATCTCAGCCGGTATCCCAAATCTTCTCAGGATATTCCTCTTGATGAAAGATACCACTTCTTGATCCCTTACTTGGACAAAGTCTTCTGCTTCAACCCACTTTGAGAAATAATTTGTCATTGCAAGCATGAAAACCTTTCCTCCTGGAGCCTTAGGGAGTTTCCCCACTATATCCATACCCCACTTCATAAATGGCCAAGGGGATTGGTGTGTGCTAGGTGTACTATATTTTTATTGTTATTTCTAGTCCATTTTACTCATAGTCAAGTTTTAAATTTATAAACACGATATTCTACTAACACTAAAAAACACACTTGGGCAAGTGCACCCATCGTGAGCGTAGTATGGGCATTGGTAAGATACCGAGATCGTCCAAGGACACAAGAGCTTTTAATACCGGTTTATCTTCAACGTCTAATCAATCTAAATTTTTTATAAGAGTTTTTAAAACATAAAGATAAATAAAAAGATAAATAAAATAAAATGAAATACAAATAGACAAGATACAATCACTTGGATCCAACTTCTCTTTTATGTATCCTTTGATAGTTTTCGCACTTTCGGACTTTTTAAGAGATTATCTTAGTTATAGTAGTAGGCCCCTCTTTTGAAGGTGACGTTACCCTCAACCCAGTGGTTTGAGTCAGCAGGGATACAATCCCAAAAGGTCGGAATATTGGAAGATAATTAAGTAAGTTATTAATGCGAAAAGTGGTAGGCCCCTCTTTTGAAGTTGACGTTACCCTCGGCTAATTGGTTTGAGTCAGCAGGGATACATTCCCAAGTAGCCGGCTTAAAATATTAATAGTAGTTTACATATGAGGGGTTCACGCCATTCGCGCCCCCGCCATCTAATACCCGTTGAGCATTGAAGGAGGCCCTAATAGGCTTGAACCAAGTCCTCGCAGGATCTATACACCGAACGAGACAAGAACTTTACCAAACCACCCTTCTAACCCCCTTCCAAGTAGTTAACGCACTTTATATAAATCGTAAAGACACGAATGAGCAAATCAATGACATCATGCAGAAATGGTCAAGAAAATTCACTTTCAACATAAGAAACTAGTTATTAAAGTCATTAATACAAACCCAAATAAAAAGTGCCGAAATATTAAAAACTAAAAGTAATACATAAAAGATTAGTCTTCACCAAGTGATGCAAGGAATTTAGCCAAGCTTGGCCTTTGTTTGAAAGAACCCTTACAATCTATCTTCGATCCCGAGACTACTATACACTCTAAAGAT
This sequence comes from Scalesia atractyloides, assembly GCA_947069175.1. NCBI lineage: Eukaryota > Viridiplantae > Streptophyta > Magnoliopsida > Asterales > Asteraceae > Scalesia > Scalesia atractyloides. The sequence continues at coordinate 73,841,671 of CAMTDV010000015.1, read as the reverse complement.
GGAAGATGGATGATGGTGGTGGGTGTTGGTGTTGTAGTGGTGGTGGAGTGGTGGCAAAGTGAGAGAGAAGTGGTTTGCCAAGGGATGCCTTTGTGGGTAACCAAGCACCCCTATTTATAGCCTGAACAGAAGCCCGGCCACGGCCCCGTGTCCAGCAGACATCCTTCTCTTTCTTCATTAATTGCATTTGTCAGCAGAAGGCCCCACATGACCCGTGGCCTCTGAGCACGGCCCCGTGGTCAACTGTTCGTTGTACTATCCGGATTCTGCAAATCTTATAGTTGACCATGGCCCGTGTTACACTGGACACGGCCCGTGGTGTGCGTGGAAGCTTCTGAATGTTTTGTCTTGTAGTGCAAGGCTTGACCACGCCCCGTGCTCGGTGGACACGGCCCGTGCTCGTCTTCTGTGATCTGGTTTTTTGTCTTTTGGGGTGTTGCTGAAGGGTCGGGCATGGCTCGTTTTTCCTTCTTTCTGTACTTATGTTGGTTTTAGCTGCTTATTTGCTTCTTATGTTCATTTGAGCTCTTTTTATCCCGAAAATATAAAAGGAACAAAGAAACGCGCTTTTTCCAACTTTAGTACTAAAAGGGTTAGTTTTATGCCTATTTGATGTAATTTATATGTTGTATTTTGTGTACATCAAATATCCCCACACTTGAATCTTTGCTTGTCCTCAAGCAAAACTCTTTAAATGTGGCTTACACACCCAAATGGAATAGGTAGAGAAGAAGTTTTGTGCGGTCTTCGAGTGTCAGGAATCCAAGATTCTTTTTCAAATTATGTTTTTATTTTTTAATTACAGTTCATATTCGTCATGATTTATTGAGAACATTTCTAAGAATAATTAATTATTTAGGCATAACATGTCTCTTTAAAATTCTATTTATTTATATACAAGTTCACGTACCTCTCAAGGGATCACTCAATACTCGGCCGAAGATGTATTTTTGTGATATCACTCGATTCCGGTTTGGAACTTACTTCTACCATATGCTTGCCAAGTGATCAAACCTCCTCCTTTTTAACTATAAACCTTTGCGAGTATCAAGAGGACTTTGAAGGATTTAGGCTTAGGCTAGAGGTAGGTGAAATTTTTTGTTAGTAGCGTGGCAAAAGACATAAATAGCGTCGGGTATCGTAAAACTTTTCGTATTTATTTTATTCAAGCGTTTTTCAAACAAGATTTGAAGGAACTTGTTTGGTTATTCGAAGAGCTATATATACACATTTTTTAAGATATCTGAGATTTTTACTAAAAGAAATGAGTTTGAAAGGAAAATGGTTTTTGTGGCTAATAGGTGTTTGTCTTTGTGGGTTTTTGAAATGAAAAAGTTTTAGGCTCAAAAGGGTTGACTGGGGGAATTTTTTGTGATGGGTGAAAAGAAATAAAAATAAAGGTTTTGAGGGAAATATGGTTAAGTCCTAATGCCTCCATCATTTACTTACTTGGCTTTTAAGTTGGTAAGGACCGGGAATGCATCGTTTTGGCAAGTTCTAGAGTTGTAAGGACCAAGCGGCTATTCACATAAGAAACAAAAATGAGCATTTAGTTTAAAGATGTATGAATGTATGCTCGATAAAGGCTCAAAACTCACTTAATGTGGGAATGAGTTTATAATGTGAACAAGTATATATAATCAAATTTTAAAAAGATTTGTTATGCCTCTTTTTATAATTTTCTTATTTGGTTCTTTTTATCACGACGCTATCGGTTGTAAATTTATAAAAACATAACTTATTAGAACTTGTTATTCCCAAATTAAGCCAAGACAAGAAATAAAAATGAAAAATATTGAAAAAGATTTGGGATGATTAGCGGTTCCAATAGAGTTTTGTGTAAGGCTTGTTATTAGGACTTGCTAAATTCAAAGTGTTAGTTACCCCCCCCCCCCACACTTAAATTACACATTGTCCTCAATGTGTCCAAAAATAAATTTTTCGGTTGATTCGAATGCGTAAAAGTGCGTTTAAAAACAATTTTTTGTGTTACTTGGCATCCGAGCACGGCCCGTGTGGTCCGGGCATGGCCCCGTGTCCAGAGTGCCAGTAACAAATTTAACAGACAGTTGACCACGGGCGTGGCCAGTCAACACGGCCCATGGTCGGTTACCTGTTTCTGGACTTTTTCTTGCAGCAGTTGAGCACGGGGCGTGTTGGGCTGAACACGGCCCGTGCTGCACATGCTGGAAAGTTGAGAATTTTGTCGGAAGGCACTGTTTTCATACATGGGGTGTGGTTTTGACGTCCCTTTGGTAGTTTCCATCTTTTCTCGTGTGTTTTTACCATATTTTAAGTTCCAAATACCACAAAATAACTTAAACCATCATATTTCATAGAGTGCGGCTTAAAATAAACATCCAAAGCTTAGTCCTAATAATTAAAATTACAAAGTTCCTAATAATAGATAGAAGTAAGAAACCTAAACCATAATGAAGTCCTACCCTAGATGATTATTTCTTTAAATGATCGACAAAAACCCGAAATTAATTTTTCGGTAGATAAGGGCCTCTAGGAACTTCAACCCGGAAGATGCTCTTCCTCAAAAGTCATTGAGCATTTCCCCAATCTCCCGAGGGAGGAAGAGGAAAGGCTCTTCTTCCACATTTTCATACGGGGGAGGAGCGGGAGGTGCGACCACCAATGGAACCTCGTGTAATGCGTCTAGAGGAGGTTCCGGGGAAGATCGTCCCATCCGGTTGGAATGATGATTTCTTGACCAAGGTTCCAATCTTCTTGGGGAAAGATTGGTTCCATGGGAGGTAGTGCAAGAATGTTCAACCTTTGGTTCAAAAGGTTGATCTCATGCAAGCAATTCTCCAATCCCACCGTCAAATAGTTAACCCGATCGACAAGAGCCTCTTCCACCGATGCCATTTCGTCGATGGCTTCCCTTAAAGCATACATGCCACAAACTAGGGTAGCATCAATCGATGGTCTCCATCTTCCTTGGTTGTTTCTTGATGTTTCTGACGATGTTACACTGTTCTGGGTCGACATACTAAGAAAACAAGGGTGAATTTTTTTTTAAAAACAACGAGAGTTTAAAAGCTCACCACGGCCCCGTGTCCAGCGGACATGGGCCTGTGTTCGTCCTCCTGCACAGTTTTGAACTCAAACAAATTCATTGTTTTAACTTATTTCTCTCAAGGTTTAGACATTTGTGAACATAAATAACTTAAAGCAATGTGGTAAACATGTTGTTTATTACGATTCTTTGTGTTAAAACATATATTTTGCAAAAATAAAGCTTGAAGCTATGGACCTTCAAGCTTTCATGGAGGGTTTGAGTTCAAAGAAGAAGAAGGAAAGTGACAAAAGTGGCAAAGACAAACTGGATAGATGAAACTTCTTTAAGAACATACCCTTTTAGGTATATGTGAGAAATCTCAGAGATCTTTATCTTTGGAATGAGGCCAGACATGCAGCAACAAGGCTTACTTTATAGAAAGCGACAGCACACTGACCACGGCCCCGTGCCAACTGAGCACGGCCCCGTGGTTAGACATTTTTTTGACACGTTTGTCTATATTAGGGACACGGGGCGTGTTGGCCTGGGCATGGCCCCGTGTTGAATTTTTCGGTGGGCACAGGTCGTGTTGGTTGAGCACGACCCGTGTTGGAGTTTTATGAAGTGTTGTCTTTTAAGGACCTCAATAATCGGGAGGTTCTTTACTGGAGGGAATAACACCAAAGTGCATAAGGCACCGAAGTTGCTCCTGGTTTATGCATGAACGCAAGAGGTTATCGGAAAGGGTAAAAACTAACCTACTTACCGGTGGGCGAAACTAACCTTTATTCCCCTTATCCGGGCTCTCGTTAAAGAAGGTGTATGTCGAATCGCTCAGGTCTATGAGCGCATTGGTGGGGGCCGATGGAGAGTCCTTTATGACACAATCGACAAAGGGACGACTATCGCTAATGCTAACGTGAGAGACTAAAGTACTTTTTGCGACCTCGACATTGTTGGATTCCAAATGCGAACTCGATGATCCTTCTTGGTCTTGAGCTTGTGAGGAGTACGTCTCTTTTATCATAAGCTCTATTTCCTTTATTTTTCGGAGGATCCTTTCTTCCATTTGGCTTAATTCGGAGGAGGTAAAGTCATATGGAAGGGAAGTTTGAGTGCGTTTGGTTGGGTAATATGGATCATTTTTACATTCGCCAACCTTATGGTGATCCCCACATGAGAGAGATGGGTCTGCTAAAAAATTGGGTTCAAGATTTAAAATGTAGCATTCCAAATCTCAATGAGTTCCTCCATATAGTTGACACCACTCGCCGTAAGATTGGCGAAATAAAAAATAATCAATATCATCCATGTGTGTGTCAGAAGTTATCGACTGTCGGGATCAGACGGTCCTGTTTCAGTAACTGGGTGATGGACACGGTCCCGTGTTGGCTTGATACGGCCCCGTGTTCAGCTACTATCTGACTTAAAACAGCTTATGTTGTTGCTGCTACTTAGACACGGCCCCGTGTTGGTTAAACACGGCCTGTGCTGCACATCTGCAGAAAATGCAGATTTCCTAAAAATTAAAAATTCCTAACAAGAAAAAGAAAATATGTTAAAAATAATTAGGCTGTTGATTTTAAACTTTCTGAAAATCCTTGTGTCCCCGGCAACGGCGCCAAAAACTTGGTGTGCGCTAAGCGTACTATATTTTTATTGTTATTTTTAGTCCATTTTACTCATAGTCAAGTTTTAAATTTATAAACACGTATTCTACTAACACTAAAAACACACTTGGGCAAGTGCACCCATCGTGAGCGTAGTATAGCATTGGTAAGATACCGAGATCGTCCAAGGACACAAGAGCTTTTAATACCGGTTTATCTTCAACGTCTAATCAATCTAAATTTTTTATAAGAGTTTTTAAAACATAAAGATAAATAAAAAGATAAATAAAATAAAATGAAATACAAATAGACAAGATACAATCACTTGGATCCAACTTCTCTTTTATGTATCCTTTGATAGTTTTCGCACTTTCGGACTTTTTAAGAGATTATCTTAGTTATAGTAGTAGGCCCCTCTTTTGAAGGTGACGTTACCCTCAACCCAGTGGTTTGAGTCAGCAGGGATACAATCCCAAAAGGTCGGAATATTGGAAGATAATTAAGTAAGTTATTAATGCGAAAAGTGGTAGGCCCCTCTTTTGAAGTTGACGTTACCCTCGGCTAATTGGTTTGAGTCAGTAGGGATACATTCCCAAGTAGCCGGCTTAAAATATTAATAGTAGTTTACATATGAGGGGTTCACGCCATTCGCGCCCCCGCCATCTAATACCCGTTGAGCATTGAAGGAGGCCCTAATAGGCTTGAACCAAGTCCTCGCAGGATCTATACACCGAACGAGACAAGAACTTTACCAAACCACCCTTCTAACCCCCTTCCAAGTAGTTAACGCACTTTATATAAATCGTAAAGACACGAATGAGCAAATCAATGACATCATGCAGAAATGGTCAAGAAAATTCACTTTCAACATAAGAAACTAGTTATTAAAGTCATTAATACAAACCCAAATAAAAAGTGCCGAAATATTAAAAACTAAAAGTAATACATAAAAGATTAGTCTTCACCAAGTGATGCAAGGAATTTAGCCAAGCTTGGCCTTTGTTTGAAAGAACCCTTACAATCTATCTTCGATCCCGAGACTACTAAACACTCTAAAGATGGAAGATGGATGATGGTGGTAGGTGTTGGTGTTGTAGTGGTGGTAGAGTGGTTGCAACGTGAGAGAGAAGTGGTTTGCTAAGGGATGCCTTTGTGGGTAACTAAGCACCCCTATTTATAGCCTGAACAAAAGCCCGGCCACAGCCCGTGGCCAACATCCTTCTCTTTCTACATTAATTGCATTTGTCAGCAGAGGGCCTCACACGACCCGTGGTCAACTGTTCGCTGTACTATCCGGATTCTGCAAATCTTATAGTTGACCATGGCCCGTGTTACACTGGACACGGCCCATGGTGGGCGTGGAAGCTTCTGAATGTTTTGTCTTATAGTGCAAGGCTTGACCACGCCCCGTGCTCGGTGGACACGACCCGTGCTCGTCTTCTGTGATCTGGTTTTTTGTCTTTTGAGGTTTTGCTGAGGGGTCGGGCATGGCTCGTTATTCCTTCTTTCTGTACTTATGTTGGTTTTAGCTGCTTATTTGCTTCTTTGTTCGTTTGAGCTCTTTTTATCCTGAAAATACAAAAGGAACAAAGAAACATGCTTTTTCCAACTTTAGTACTAAAAAAAGGGTTAGTTTTATGCCTCATTTGATGTAATTTATATGTTGTATTTTGTGTACATCAGGGATATTATAGGATATAATGGTTCGACAGGCTGATGTAGTATATTGTTGTGCCTTTGACATGCCTCGCACTTTCGAGCATACTCCGCAGCATCCTTTCTCATGGTCTGCCAGTAATATCCTGTTCTCAACACCTTCGAGAATAAAGATCTACCTCCAGTATGGTTACCACAATCTCCTTCGTGTATATCCTGAAGTACCTCCTTGGTTTCAGGATCTTCCAAGCACCTTAGGTATGGACCTGCAAGGGATTTCTTATACAAAACATTATTTATAACGGGATACCTTCATTCTTAAAGCCTTAGGGTTTTCATCCTTTGGGATGTCTCCCTTTTCAAGATACTTCACGATTGGGGTCATCTAGGATTCAAGATCCTCCCCAATACATCCATCACCAGAAACCTGGATACTTGTTACTTCCTTATCCTGAGGCTTGAAAAGTTCCATTGCAGGATACAGGATATGTAGTATTGGTATCTAAGTTCCTTCCGGTATCCTGACAGTAGATCTTAAATTTGCTAGAGCGTCTGCTTCAGCATTTTCTTCTCTTGGTACCTGTTCAAGTGTAAAATTTTCGAAATATCCTGCTATTTTTTTAACAATTTCAAGATATTCAACTAACTTTTCACCTTTCACTGCATAAGATCCCTTGAAATGGTTAGTAATCAACAGGGAATCAACATACACTTGTAAACAATTAACATTCATATTCTTAGCTAATTCTAATCCTGCTATCAGGGCCTCATACTCAGCTTCATTATTAGTAGCAGGAAATTCACATCTAATAGCCTGGGGTATATGTCCCCCTATGGTGATTTTAGTAGTATCCCTAATCCTACACCTCTTACATTAGATGCACCATCAGTATATAATATCTAAGATCCTGAATTCTCACCTAATTGTTGTACTTCTAATTCGGCTTCAGTTTGAATATCACTACTAAAATCTGCCACAAAGACTTTATAGCATTTCTGGGCTCATATACTAAATCTTATGCACTTAATTTTTCGGACCACTTAGTCATTCTACCAGACATTTCAGGTTTCCTAAGTACATTTTTAACAAGATAATTGGTTTTAACATGCATCCTATGTGTTTCAAAGTAATGTCTAAGCTTAGTTGATGCCATGACTAGAGCCAATGTCAATTTTTCTAAGTGTGAGTATCTAGTTTCAACATCTAACAAACTTTTACTAACATAATAAACAGAATACTGCTGACCTTCGTGATCCTTTACCAAAACAACACTTACTGCATTCCCTGATACTACAAGATATAGGGATAAGGGTTCACCATCCTCAGGCTTCATCAGCAGAGGTGCACTTGAAATATACTGCTTCAATTCTTGCAGGGCAGCTTCATGTCTTTCATCCCATGCAAACTTTTTGTTCTTCTTCAGGATATCATAAAATTCCTTGCATTTCTCTGAAGATCTTGAAATGAATCTATTCAATGCTGCCACTCTTCCAGTTAACCTTGTACATCTTTCATGTTGGATGGCGATTTGAGATCCATGATAGCTTTAATCTGTTCTGGACTTGCTTCTATCCCTCTTTTGGTCACCAGGTATCCTAAAAACTTTCCTGCACCCACTCCAAAATGGCACTAAGCAGGATTCAGCTTCATATTATACTGGTCCTGGATATTGAAGGCACACTCTAAATCCTGGGGGTGATTCTCCGCTTTCTTGGATTTCACCACCATATCATCAATATATACTTCCATTGTGTCCCCCGATTTGTCTTTAAACATCATATTGACCAGCATCTGATATGTTGCACCTGCATTTTTTACACCAAAAGGCATGGCAGTATAACAGTATATACCTATGGGTGTCATGAATGCTGTATCTTCTTGATTGGACGGCTCCATCTAAATTTGCTGAAATCCTGAGGATGCATCCATAAAGGTCAGCATTTCATGGCCGACAGTTCCATCTACCATTGAATCTATATGAGGTAATGGGAATGGGTCTTTAGGACAGGTTTTATTGAGGTCCGTGTAGTCTACACAAACTCTCCACTTCCCATTCTTCTTTTGGACCACCACCACGTTTGCTAGCCACTTAGGAAATTTAACTTCCCTGATCATCTTGGACTTCAGCAACCTTTCAACCTCCTCTTGTAATTGCATTCCTTTCAGGAGCGAATTTCCTTCTCTTTTGTTGAACGGGCCTGAAAGATTTTTCAATTCCAAGTTTGTGAGTTATAATATCTTTCGATATACCTGTCATGTCTTCGTGTTTCCATTCAAACGTGGACATCCTGTATTTCAAAAAGTTGGTAAGTTGATTCTCAATATCTTGAGGGATATTGGCCCCTACAAGCACCGAGATATCTGGATTATCTTAATCCAGGATAACATTACTTAACATCCTGCTCCGAAGTTTCCATGATATCCTAGGCTTGTATCTTTAATTGCTATCCTGCTCTGGATTTTATTGACGCCTTCATTTAAGAGGAGTAGCATTCCTTCGCCTCCTGTTGGTCGCTTTCCACTTTGACTACCCCCCAAGGAGTAGGAATCTTGACACATTGATGATAGGTAGAAGGAACAGCTTTCATATCATGAATCCATGGCCTGCCTAATATAATATTGTAGTAGGATAATGAATCCATGACATAAAACCGTTGCATTGAGTTCATTCCTTCAACGTATACAGGCAACTTTATTTCTCCAACAGTGTTCTTTGCTTCTCCACTGAACCCTACAAGCACAGTGGACTTCGAGGTAATCTCCATTTCTTGGATGTTCATCCTCTTCAGGGTCTCAAGATGAATGATGTTGACCGAGCTGCCATTGTCCACCAATATCCTGCGTACAAAATGATTAGCAATATATAACGTGATTACCAGACCATCATGATGAGGATCCTGAATGCTATCTCGGTCGTCACTGTCAAAAGTTATCACTTTGTCAGTTGTAAGTGTTGTCAACCTCGTTGGCTTGTCCCCTCTTTCTGCCTTTGCCTCTTTGGCATGTCTCTTGGCTGCAGAATCAGAGGTTCCGCATATATCGGATCCTACGGATATGAAATTGATTATCTTGGCGTTTGGGGGAGGTGATGCTGCTCGTTCAGGATCCTTGTCAGTATCCTGACCCTTATTCTTCTTCCTGCCGATAGGGTCTTTTAAGTAGTCTTTGCTTAGCAGATAGCTTATCTCCTTCCTCAGGGTTATGCAATCTTCCGTCACATGTCCAAAATCTTCATGGAAGGCACACCACTTGGACTTATCCTTCCAATCAGCCTTTTGTTGGTTCTTCCTTGGCCACCTTGCTTTATCTCCTAAACCCTGCATGGCATATATTAGTTCTGGAGTATTAACAGAAAAATAGTATTCTGATAACTCAGGATCTTCTTCGCTATCTTCGTCCTCGACATCATTCACTCTCTTGCTGTCATTTTTACCATACGGCTAAGAGCGGTACGGTTTGTACGAGGATTCTGATTTCCTGTTTGTTGATTCGTATGTTGAGGATGAATTCATCCTCTCTTGCATTTTCTTGTCATCTTCGAGCCTGATATATCTCAGAGCCCTGTTTCGAGCTTCGTCCAAGTTCCTGCAAGGATTCATTACAAGATCCTGATAAAATTGAGAATCCTTTTGTAATCCCATCTTGAATGCTTGTACAACAGTAGCAACATCAAGATGTGGGATATCCAAATATTCCCCACTGAATTTGTTAACATAATCCCTTAGGGATTCTTGAGGTCCCTGTGTTATCCTATAGAGGTCACTTGTTAGTTTTTCAAAGCTTCTACGACAAGAAAATTGACTGGTAAACAAATTAACCAAATGAGCAAATGAAGTAATTTAATGAGGTGAACACTTACGAGCCACTTCAAGGCTGATCCTGTCAGAGTAGAGCCAAAACCCTTGCAGAGGCATGCTTTTTTAAGATCCGGTGGAATAGGGTTTACTTCCATCCTCTCCCCATACTGAGCAATATGCTCTTCAGGATCTATCGTCCCATCATAAAGCTTCATGTTGGGAGTTGGGAATCTCTTCGGGATTTCAGCATCACAAATGTGGCGAATGAAGCGCGACATGTTATGTCTACCCTGGGATACTTCCGGTATGGGTTTCACTACCCCAGGTACACTTGATATCATAAACTTCAGCTTCTGAAGCTCTCTGGAGAGTGCTGAGGTTACACTTGTATCCAGCGAAGGTCCAATATTGTTAGTAGCAAGAGTATTAGCATTCTTAGATAAGTTACCACTCTGTTGATTCTGGCCATATCCTGGAGCGTATCCTGGGCCCCTCACAGTCGATATCCTGGCTGATGAGGGTATCTCAGGAACATTGCTCTGGGAACGGCTTGGTATGACATTGCCCTGATTATCCTCAGTATACACCACTGAACTAAAGTTCAGATTTTTGGGTTGTAAAGGGGTGACAACATCCTCAGCAGGTCTCTTGGGGTTGGACTTCAAGAGTTGTATTTCTCTCATTATCATCTGGTTAGTCTCCTGCTGTTGCTTCATCTGATCCTGTATATTACCAAACAAAGCTAATTTCATCATTAGAAGCCATAATAGGAGTTCTCCCTGGGACTCCAGATCCATAGACATTCTGAGCAGGCAGAGTGTCTTGGGATGGAGGTGGTGGAAGCACTAAACCGGTTGTAGCAGGGGTTGTAGCAGAGGTTGTAGCAGGTGTGGAGGAAGAGCTCATGTTTGATTTCAAAGCCATTGAAAACGGTTGTGAAAAAAGTTTTGAAAATAAAAGGCCAAGTAATGATTTTAACAAAGCTTTTAGTAGAGATATCACCACTTGCCCCACGGTGGGCGCCAAATTGTTTTGGTCAAAAATTACCGGAGCAATTAAGTGATCAAATTAGTTTTGTGAGGTAGTGTGCTAGCAATGCTTGTGAAAAATATGTTGGTTTATTCGTTTATAAAAACAGTTTCAGGATATAGCCCCAGGATATGAAACTATATCGATAATCAAACAATGAGCATAAAAAGTAAAAATGGACACAGGATATACGAGAAAAGCCCTTGATAAATCTAGATCTCCGGCATAAAACCTCGGGAGCTAACAAACGTCGGCTGCCTTGTTCTTCTTATTGCTTGAATATTCAGGATACAGTGCAGGATAATGCTCAGATCGCTGCTAAGTGGTACAATGATTGCAAGTGACGAGTGTTCGTGTGTAACTGAAAGAGAAAAAGTGTAAGAGTTCTAGAGCAGAGAGTGTGAAGTGTGTCGAGTGTGTGACCTACGATCTGGCTATCCGTTTATATAGTTACAAAGAATGAATTAAATCTCCTAAAAACTTGGGGTCCTCCGGAATATTCCCTTTTGAATGTTGGAGACCTATTCTTCCGGCTTCAACGTCTACTTCCCAAGTAAATTGAGCGAGTCTTCAGGAGAAAGGGTCATTGTTAACGTTATGATCCTGCATTCATGACCTGCAAGCATATTGTTAGTAATTACCAGGATACTGCTTCAGGATGTTACCAATATCCTGATCGGGTATCCTGATCGTAAACAAGTATCAATAATTCAAGATATAACCCAGGATATGGGCTCAGAATTTCAACCATAACACTTGCTAAGCACGAACTATGAGTATACCTGAACCCTTTTCTCTTAAAACGCACTTTCGGGTGTTACATACGTTCTCTATATCAAAACACGCTACACACAACGCTAAACTCTTTTAACGCTAACCGCTCTCGCATGTTATACGTGAATCGCTGAATGTTTGTTTGCTATGTGTAAATAATGAGGACTTGCAAACCACCCTTAGCAACGATAATACTATAGTTTGGACTCAGCACCCAATTGGTTCGAGGGTTGTTAAGGCTCGCATATTAACTTTACGTGCGTGTTCGCTATTGGGGAACACATATCGCGCATACTCCACCTCGCAGTCGTGTTGGTTAGTGTAACATCCGTCAAAAAACGGATTTACCAAACCCGCTCCGTTTATTAACCGAACAATCAGTTAAAAATTTCGTTGCGAATTTAATGCCCAAAATAATTTTAAACGATACATAATTAATAAATATATTGGAATATATAATTTATATTTGAAAAAGTCTTAAAATTAGTGATTTAAAAATTAATTAGTGCTGCTGGGTTTCGAACCCGGGTCAGCCAGCGTTTCAGCAAACAACTTATCTTCCAACCATCCAACCACTGCGCCACTTGTGTTTCTTGTTCAATATTGAAGACAATTAATTCATAACATGAGTATCGAATTCAAATACCGACGCGCCCAATTGCAGTCATCGGAAATTCCGACTATCTCGCTAAGATTGGACGGTTACTTCAGTTATAACGTAAACTTTAATCACTACATCGGTTATAACCGATGCCTGAGTCTGCGACACAAGTTATAACCGCCGGAAAGTTTCTAACCGATGAATCAAGTCGGAAAAACGGGCCAAATACGTCGATGTCCGCCCTATAAATACCTCCTCGAACCTCTGCTAGCTTTTTCGCTCACAATCACACCTTTACCGGACGTAATTCCACTCGCCGGAAAAGTTCTGCACCTCGCCGGAAAACCGAGCCCTTCACTTCTGAGCCTTACTGAATATCCAGAACTTATACCGAAGCCACTCACATCCATCTTAAGCTCTCTGAAGACTCTCTGCCGCAAGACACACGTCGCCGGAAGTTTCTGCTGTCATCGGAGTTTCGCCGGAGAAACAGAGGAGTCCAGTTCGGTATACCTTACGCCTAATTTTTCATTCTTTTTATTTATCTCACCTGTAATTAACCTCAAAACACTAAAAGAACATGATTTAATCGACGAATCAGTCGGACGATAGTTCTGGTTAAATTCGACGAAGAAGACGAAGTTTTCAGTAGTCTATAAGTTTAATTTAAATCAAGATATAACTCGGGTTAGACACACAGTCCAGTGGTGGACTGTGTGCACATAAAGCACGCTAACGTCTCGAGTTCGAATCTTGTCCCACGCACCTTCGCCCTAATAAAAATGTTCCTTTTTTTTAACCGAACCGGAGTCACTGCGTAAGATGTTAAGTTTAATAAAAACCGGAATAATAACCAAGATAGACACACAGTCCAATGGTGGACTGTGTGAATATTTAATCACAGGTCACGAGTTCGAGTCCGGACTACCGCACCGGTCCGGACAATTATCAAACTTTTTATTTAAGACAGAAATGAAAATATTTAGTTTGTATATAAGTATAATAAAAATCGGTTTATTTAACAAGTTAGACACAGAGTCCAGCGGTGGACTGTGTGTTAACTCAACCCACAGGTCCCGGGTTCGAGACCTGTGGAGCGCCCCGGTTCGATGCTTTAAAATTGTTTTTAAAATAAATGATTTTTTGTTTAATTCAATTAATATATAAATATAATTAAAAACAGAAATATTTGGGGTTAGACACGTAGCTCAGTTGGTAGAGCTGCGTGCACGCGTTCGGGAGGTCACGAGTTCGAACCTCACTCAGCGCATAGAATAAACACGGTCAGACCGGTCAATGGTCAACGGTCAACGGTCAACGGTTAAAAAGTCAACATTTTTTTATTATTTTTATTTATTTGTTTTATTTAAAAATCAATTAAAAATACTTAAAAATAACATTTTTAAGGTTAGAAAATAGCCTTAAACTCACAAAAATACACCCAACAATCCTACTAAAATGGATTAATAAAATCCGTTTACTTACCGAACCATTATGCCATTATCTAGGTTAGTTTCACTCGTGGTTAAAAACTAACTTCGTGCGCATTCAACATCATCAACCGAACGCACCCAATGTGAGTGAATCTTACAACTCCCCTTTTTAATTACACGTCTTGGGGTGTGTCATGTGTCATAAAATTAACTCGTTTATTTAAACTTGTGCCATACCATATTGTGATCTAAACTTAGATTGTATTCATTGCTTGTAGTTATGTATTTCATTTTGTCTATTTATATGCAATTCATTCATTAGGCCCATCAGTTCCTCGTGTGAGACGAGTTGAGCAACGCGTGCCTCAAAACAAATCCATTATTGTTCGTGTGTGTATTATTGAGTTTATATTGTTTGTAGTTATGTATTTCATATTGTCAAGTTTATGCAATTCATTCATTAGGCCCATCAGTTCCTCGTGAGAGACGAGTTGAGCAACGCGTGCCTCAAAACGATCCATTATTGTTCATGTGTGTATTATTTAATATTAAATTGATTGGTGAATAAGTTTACATCTATTTTTACTCATGTGTGGTTGTGCACTTTATTTTATAATCAATTAAATAAACTTGTTCAAATGTTTTCCATAGGATTCACTCGCCAACTTTTTGTTGATCCAAAAACCCTTTTTACACATGATACAGGTGAACAGGATGAAGCAAGGAAAACATAGGAAATGCCTTAGAAGAAAACAATGAAGCCTAGATTGATGTTAGGACATGATGTAATAATGATTGTATAATTCCCTTTAAAATTGTATTAATGAATATGAAACGTTATAATAAATGTCATGAGCTTTGATGATAACCCAATCATGCCCCGATCACCTTTTCCGCTGCGGGTCGGGGTGTGACAGATTGGTATCAGAGCCATGACTATAGGGATATAGGATAGGTTATTAGACCCTTAGAGCCTATACTATAGTTTGCCTAAATTCTAATTGTTTAGGTGGTTACATACAAACTTATGATGTTTATTTGTTTCATATTTGTTTATACTTACAGTCAGACATACATACTTATATACACATTCATCACACATATTTCAATGTTCATATATTCAAATCATTTTCATACTCTCGTTATTCAAAGTTTTTGTTGCAATTTTCAAATCTCATCAAAGTAAGTTCTGCGACGGGCATGTAGTAACTGGAAGGGTACAAGTACTGGTAGTCGGAACGTCCTGTCTAGGTTGGCATTCGTATAAATCCAATATAACGGACCAGTTTGCCTACCTGGGGACTAACGATGAGAGTACGAAGGACCTATTAGGCCAAAGCATGCCACACCAAACGTCGTTCGAACTAACCCACTTTGAGGTGTCACCGTGTCTACACCTGGACACATTCCGAATACCATACATATTTCTCGATTTTCTCCGGGTTTTAGTGTATGTAACCAGGCTATGCGAACCATATGAAAAACCCAGTATTCATGGGGGCCCACATGATTACGAAGGTGAAGTATGGCGGCATGCAGGACCTAATGACGAGCAAAGCCCAAGACATCCTATGGATGTAGTAGATTTATTTTTCTATAATTATTTTATGAATGTTCATTCCTAGTGCGACCCATAATCCCAAAAACATCCAACTCATACTCGTGATGCGTATTCCTTGTAGATGTCTTCTAGCCTCGCCCGTAGGAAGATGAGAGCAGGAAAAGCCCGCGAGCGCATGGCTGCCCAAATCGCTCAACAAATGGCTGCCGTAATACCCAACATTGTAATCCAAGTCCAACAAGCACTTACCGCGAATCCTGTCAATCAAGAAGATCAACACGTTATCAACCCTCCCCCAAATACCACTAAATGCACCTACAAGCATTTCAAATCATGCGACCCTCCAAAATATGAAGGGACTGAAGGTGTCACCGCTCTCCTCCATTGGTTTGAAGAAATGGAGAACACTTTTCTAAATTGCGATTGCCCCGATGATCGCAAAGTGCGATATGCTACCGATCGTTTATATGGAATAGCACTTACTTGGTGGAATACAGAGAAGGCCAAACGAGGCATTGACGATGCTATGACTTTAACTTGGGATGAATTGAAGGAAATCATGACCAAACGATTTTGCCCAAGGAGCGAAATCAAGAAATTAGAAGATGAGTTTTATTCGTTGAAGCAAAAGGAAGGAGACCACACCACATACAACAAAAGATTCCTCGAGTTACATCAAATGGTTCCCAATTTGTTCACTCCCCTCGACCGTTTGATCGAGCGCTACATTCGAGGTCTTCCGTCAAAGATTCAAGACTCTGTAATAAGTACCACGCCTGCAACGTTGGAAGCAGCAATGGAGCTAGCAACAGAGCTCACCGAGAACCGAATCCGAAACAAAGACTTCAAGGAGGAGAAGAAGAAGGATAAAGCATCGACTAAAACTTCAAACTCCACCCAAACCGAATCCCCTTCTCAACCCACTTTTAAGAGAAAAAGAGACGGGTAACTTTTCGCTACTGTCCAACGTAATCAACCAATTTCACACGCCATACCCATCCAAGCTATCTCAATCACTCAAGTGGCACCCAACTCAACTTACCCAAATAAGAAACCATATCTTGGACCTCACCCTCGATGTAACACCTGTTTTTATCACCATCCCCTTACCTTACCTTGTCGACTATGTGCAAATTGTGGACGCTATGGTCATATGAGCAAGGTTTGCCGCACCCCTCAAAACCAAATCTCTCCCCCTACTCAAAACATGATCCAAACCTATCATCAACCTCAATACCCCATGTTCCCATATGTTCGAGCTTGTTTCAATTGTGGCGACCCTACTCACTTTAGAAACACGTGCCCTCGATTGGTTAACATCATAAACGCTCAAGCTCAATCAAATCCAGTTAACCAAGTAAATCAAGTAAACCAAATCACTAGGCCACCAGCAAGAGGAAGAGTTTTCAACATCAACGCCAATCCTGACAAAGATAATGACGGCCCAAACGAAACCACCCAACTAGTCCTCTTCACCGGAAATCAAGATTCAACTCCAATCGTTTAGTTTTATGTTTTTCTTTATGTTTTAGAATTACATAGAACCAATCATAACTTAAGGATAAAGCCAAGGAGAATTTGACAAGAATATGGTGGATACGCCGCTGGTACTTCCTATATATAAGTATTCTTGCCAAAGGATCGGAGGCATTATCTGGCGGTTATGAGAGGTTTCATGTGTAAACTGTTTGAGTAATTATTGTTTATTATTTTCAGTACATGCAATACGATCGGCTCCATTTGATTGAGCCTTGATCGCACAGACATTTTTCATTTTCAGTACATGCAATACGATCGGCTCCGTTTGATTGAGCCTTGATCGCACAGACATTTTTCATTATCAGTATCTTGTGGTTGTTGTGTTTGTTGTAGAGTCACATAGAACTAATCATAACTTGTGGATAAAGTCAATGAAAATTTGACAAGAATATGGTGGATACGCTGCTGGTACTTCCTATATATAAGTATTCTTGTCAAAGGATCGGAGGCATTATCAGGCGGTTATGAGAGGTTCCATGTATAAACTGTTGTGTGATTATTGTTTAGATTAAATTTATTATTTTCAGTACATGCAATACGATCGGCTCCGTTTGATTGAGCCTTGATCGCACAGACATTTTTCATTTTCAGTACATGCAATACGATCGGCTCCGTTTGATTGAGCCTTGATCGCACAGACATTTTTCATTATCAGTATATTGTGGTTGTTGTATTTGTTGTAGAGTCACATAAAACTAATCATAACTTGTGGATAAAGTCAATGAAAATTTGACAAGAATATGGTGGATACGCCGCTGGTACTTCCTATATATAAGTATTCTTGTCAAAGGATCAGAGGCATTGTCAGGCGGCTATGAGAAGTTCTATGTAGGATTTAGTAGTTTCTTGGTAACTAATCATAACTTGCGGATAAAACCAACGAAAATTTGACAAGAATATGGTGGATACGCCGCTGGTACTTCCTATATATAAGTATTCTTGCCAAAGGATCAGAGGCATTATCAGGCGGTTATGAGAAGTTCCATGTAGGATTTAGTATTGTCTTGGTTGAAATTTGTGTTACATTTATCATCTCGCTATTTAAAGAAATTGGATTGTGTTCCATTTCTACATAAACTAACCTCTCCATCATAACAAACGAGAGAGGAACTGTCACCATTCAAACATATATGCTATCAGAATGTGGATTCAAATATTGGTTGTTGTGTTATTTATGTTCTAGAGTTACATCATAGGACCAATCATAACTTACTGATAAAACCAATGAAAATTTGACAAGAATATGGTGGATACGCCGCTGGTACTTCCTATATATAAGTATTCTTGTCAAAGGATCAGAGGCATTGTCAGACGGTATAAGAAAGTTCTATGTAGGATTTAGTAATTTCTTGGTACATTAGTTGTGGTGTTTATTTATGTTCTAGAGTCATATCATAGAACCAATCATAACTTACTGATAAAACCAATGAAAATTTGACAAGAATATGGTGGATACGCCGCTGGTACTTCCTATATATAAGTATTCTTGTTAAAGGATCAGAGGTATTGTTAGACGGTTATGAGAAGTTCCATGTAGGTTGTAGTATTAGAAGTTTTGCTATAGGATATAACCATATCCTTCCAAACATATCAAAACTCTTACGCATGATATCATAGTTAGCGAATCAATTCTGCTTATCAATATTTTTACCGTAGGCAACAAAAAGCGATTCCTGTAACAGGGTACTTAACCCTTACAAGGGACGTTACCGCCTCAAACAAAACTTAAACTCTTACTCTTTTTCTAAGTATGTAACTGTCAAACTAAACACCATCATTCTTTTAGTCAAATATATCACTACTTAAATTTCGGGACGAAATTTCTAAAAAGCAGGGGATACTGTAACATCCGTCAAAAAACGGATTTACCAAACCCGCTCCGTTTATTAACCGAACAATCAGTTAAAAATTTCGTTGCGAATTTAATGCCCAAAATAATTTTAAACGATACATAATTAATAAATATATTGGAATATATAATTTATATTTGAATAAGTCTTAAAAATAGTGATTTAAAAATAAATTAGTGCTGCCGGGTTTCGAACCCGGGTCAGCCAGTGTTTCAGCAAACAACTTATCTTCCAACCATCCAACCACTACGCCACTTGTGTTTCTTGTTCAATATTGAAGACAATTAATTCATAACATGAGTATCGAATTCAAATACCGACGCGCCCAATTGCAGTCGTCGGAAATTCCGACTATCTCGCTAAGATTGGAGGGTTACTTCAGTTATAACGTAAACTTTAATCACTACATCGGTTATAACCGATGCCTGAGTCCGCCACACAAGTTATAACCGCCGGAAAGTTTCTAACCGACGAATCAAGTCGGAAAACGGGCCAAATACGTCGATGTCCCGCCCTATAAATACCTCCTCGAACCTCTGCTAGCTTTTTCGCTCACAATCACACCTTTACCGGACGTAATTCCACTCGCCGGAAAAGTTCTGCACCTCGCCGGAAAACCGAGCCCTTCACTTCTGAGCCTTACGGAACATCCAGAACTTATACCAAAGCCAAATCCATCTCAAGCTCTTTGAAGACTCTCTGCCGCAAGACACACGTCGCCGGAAGTTTCTGCTGTCACCGGAGTTTCGCCGGAGAAACAGAGGAGTCCAGTTCGGTATACCTTACGCCTAATTTTTCATTCTTTTTATTTATCTCCCCTGTAATTAACCTCAAAACACTAAAAGAACATGATTTAATCGACGAATCAGTCGGACGATAGTTCTGGTTAAATTCGACGAAGAAGACGAAGTTTTCAATAGTCGATAAGTTTAATTTAAATCAAGATATAACTCGGGTTAGACACACAGTCCAGTGGTGGACTGTGTGCACATAAAGCACGCTTACGTCTCGAGTTCGAATCTTGTCCCACGCACCTTCGCCCTAATAAAAATGTTCCTTTTTTTTTACCGAACCGGAGTCACTGCGTAAGATGTTAAGTTTAATAAAAACCGGAATAATAACCAAGATAGACACACAGTCCAGTGATGGACTGTGTGAATGTTTAATCACAGGTCACGAGTTTGAGTCCGGACTACCGCACCGGTCCGGACAATTATCAAACTTTTTATTTAAGACAGAAATGAAAATATTTAGTTTGTATATAAGTATAATAAAAATCGGTTTATTTAACAAGTTAGACACACAGTCCAGCGGTGGACTATGTGTTAACTCAACCCACAGGTCCCGGGTTCGAGACCTGTGGAGCGCCCCGGTTCGATGCTTTAAAATTGTTTTAAAAATAAATGATTTTCTGTTTAATTCAATTAATATATAAATATAATTAAAAACAGAAATATTTCGGGTTAGACACGTAGCTCAGTTGGTAGAGCTGCGTGCACGCGTACGGGAGGTCACGAGTTCGAACCTCACTCAGCGCATAGAATAAACACGGTCAGACCGGTCAATGGTCAACGGTCAACGGTTAAAAAGTCAACATTTTTTTATTATTTTTATTTATTTATTTTATTTAAAAATCAATTAAAAATACTTAAAAATAACATTTTTAAGGTTAGAAAATAGCCTTAAACTCACAAAATACACCCAACAATCCTACTAAAATGGATTAATAAAATCCGTTTACTTACCGAACCATTATGCCATTATCTAGGTTAGTTTCACTCGTGGTTAAAAACCAACTTCGTGCGCATTCAACATCATCAACCGAACGCACCCATGTGAGTGAATCTTACAACTCCCCTTTTTAATTACACGTTTTGGGGTGTGTCATGTGTCATAAAATTAACTCGTTTATTTAAACTTGTGCCATACCATATTGTGATCTAAACTTAGATTGTATTCATTGCTTGTAGTTATGTATTTCATTTTGTCTATTTATATGCAATTCATTCATTAGGCCCATCAGTTCCTCGTGTGAGACGAGTTGAGCAACGCGTGCCTCAAAACAAATCCATTATTGTTTGTGTGTGTATTATTGAGTTTATATTGTTTGTAGTTATGTATTTCATATTGTCAAGTTTATGCAATTCATTCATTAGGCCCATCAGTTCCTCGTGAGAGACGAGTTGAGCAACGCGTGCCTCTAAACGATCCATTATTGTTCATGTGTGTATTATTTAATATTAAATTGATTGGTGAATAAGTTTACATCTATTTTTACTCATGTGTGGTTGTGCACTTTATTTTATAATCAATTAAATAAACTTGTTCAAATGTTTTCCATAGGATTCACTCGCCAACTTTTTGTTGATCCAAAAACCCTTTTTACACATGATACAGGTGAACAGGATGAAGCAAGGAAAACATAGGAAATGCCTTAGAAGAAAACAATGAAGCCTAGATTGATGTTAGGACATGATGTAATAATGATTGTATAATTCCCTTTAAAATTGTATTAATGAATATGAAACGTTATAATAAATGTCATGAGCTTTGATGATAACCCAATCATGCCCCGATCACCTTTTCCGCTGCGGGTCGGGGTGTGACAGTTAGCTTGTATCATTGTTGTTAGCATACTTAGATTCGCCTCTCTACGTGTCAAACCGAACAACATCGCTATCGTATCGCTACCATAGGTTCACTGAAACGAAAACAAACGAACAACATTGGTTGAGTACCAATATTTATTTTTACTATTTCTTTCGATAATAGACATCGTATCGCTATTGTACGGTACCGTACCGTACAACATCAATACCGATACTGTATTTTTTATGGTTTCCGGTTTTGAAAATTATTCATTTATACAATTTCGTATGTGACGATAAATGAATATCGGTACATGTACCGTGATAATCTGAACCAATCGATACCGTTCGAACAACATCAATGCCGCTCTACCGGTGTTCGTATTTATCATTTTCAGTCGATGTAAAACACGTGTTGATTTCTATGCCTAGTGTATGTATTGTGCCGTTGCTATAATGTACCGTACCGATACCGCTCCATTGCCCACGCAATGTTAAAAAATAAACATAGATGTGGATTTTAATTTTATTTTCTAAAGTTAATGAGCACAAGTTATTACTAATATCAAATTTAATAATAAATAAAATACTATTAATTAAAAAATAACACTTAATATTATAAAATTATTGTTTATTAATAAAACTCAAGATTAAATAACATATAAACGATAACTAAAACTTAAAATATTTGAAAATTAAAAACATTGTTTATGAGAACTTTAAATTAATATGTACTAGTTATATTTCCCCGCACTTCGCGGCGGAAAATCAGTTGGTATTAGTTCAGTTCGTTATAGTACCGACATTTGTTATTGTAATCCAAAGAGAAAATATTACATCGATCGATCGAAAATAATAAAACAAATATCGATAACGTGTTGTTCAGATTATATTGGTTTGATTCTTTGTGTTAGATTTTATTGAAAACGAACATTGTGCTGCTATCGTACCAAACCGAAACTGATTGAACAACATTTACATCGATGCCAGTATTTGCTTTAATTGTGTTTGCTTTGGATAACCTGACACCGTATCACTACAATTCCGTACCAAACTGAACTGGACAACATCAATATTGGTGTGTATTCTTTGTTATAGTTTCCTGTTTGATAACGGATGTCATGCCGCTACCGTAGTGAACCGGACGTACAACAACGGTCTTGGTACCGGTATTTATTTTATTGTTTTCTCTTTCGATAAGCTAACGTTGTAGCGCTGTCGTACGAAACATCGGTACCGGTACCTAGATTCGTTTTTATGGTTTCTGGTTTCGAAAAATTTTCATATATACAACTATATCTGTGATGATAAACGAATATCGGTACCAATAGCGTGACAATCTGAACCGGTGTTCGAACAAACGATGTTTATTTTTATAATTTTTGGCCAATGTAAAACACAGGTTAATTTCTATCATGAATGCATATATCGTACCCGTACTATAACGAACTGAATCAATATCGATCCAATGCCCGCGGTAACGTACCGTCATAACGTGCGAGCAAACAACTTGGAATGGTAAAAATATAAATAAACATAGTTGCGGATTTAGTATTTATTTTAAAATTTAAAATTACTAAAAGTTCAAATAAAATAATAACAACAATAATAAATAATATCTGCAGTAACATACCGTCATAAACGTAGTTATGGATTTAATATTTATTTTATAATTACTAATAGATCAAATTGTAAATTACTATTAATAATTAAATACTTAAACATTTTTTACTATTCATCAAGACTTAATTTTCATATGTATAATATAATATAATGTATAATGTTTATATAATATGATAGTCGAATAATAGGTGTGAAAAGATACAATTAAATTAAATGTAGATATAACAGGAACTAGATAAATAAAAATAAGATATTCAGTGTTCACATATTTCACGTTTTGTTTGCATTATATACTTTGCAATGGAAATGACCCCATATTTTGTATTATTGTGTCTCCATTCACACATGTTTCTATAACTTTATACTTTTATGCACACATAATATGTCATTAGTGCCCGTCGTGTTAAATGTTTGAATGGGACAAGAAGAAAGAGAAATTCGAGTTATGGATTGGAATTGAGTTTCTGACTTTTTGGATCGGGTTAGCAAATGACTCAAATTTAGATTTTGGTTTAGAATCGATTTGAATTGGTGATTTTTGAAACGAAACAAGAATATTCGAATTTTGAATTATAAAATTTTATAATGCATTTGTTTTGTATATAAGTATCTACAATAAAATGTTAAAATTGTCCATGATTTTTAGTTATATTTGTTTGTTCCGTCCAAAATGATTTTTTGTGCATTTAAGTCATTCAGGTTTGCGTTCTATTGTCATTTATATCTAAATAACTAACTCAGTTTATTTTTTCTGTTAAGGTGGAGGACATTTTTGTCATTTTGGATGAAACAAATAAATATAACTAAACCTCATGGACAATTTTGATATTTTACTATTAAATTTTTATATGTTTTTTTATTATTTGTTTCTCCTTTATATAGCTTAAATATTATTTTTAATAACAATATATATATATATATATATATAGGGTAAGGTTCATGCGAGAACCACCTTTATTGTGAGAACCGCGAGAACCACCTTTATTGCAAAATAAAATCTAAAAAGAATAAAAAAAGCACTCAATTTTTTTTAATATTTTTTTAATAAAAATCGTTATATTTCGTTAAAAAAAAAACTTTTTTTTCGAGTAACATTTATCCATGCACATGTGCATATGTATCATAACTTCGACAAATTCAGTAATACGTTATCACTAGTAGACAATTGCACTTTAATTTACAATACCATCCATAATACACTCAATTTTACATTAAATGCACATGTGCATCATTATGTATAACAATTATATACCGTGTTTTGGTACAAAAAGTTTGTGATTTTGAATGATGAAGTAGGCTCATATATATGTTTTTTGGTTAGTTATATCCAGTGGTTGATAGGTTCATTATAGTTGTCACTTTATGATGTAATATGTTGATTGGATGGTATAAACGGTGTTGATATACATATAATAAAGTGAAAATATTGGTATTGGTATTGTATTATAAATGGTATGAGGTAATAGTATTGTATTATGGATGGTAGGAGGTAATGGAAGTGTATTATGGATGGTATGATAGATGAAAGAGAAAGTGTATTCAAAGTAGTGTACCAAAACACCTTATTTCATGTTGATACATATAGATGCACATGTGCATTTCTTATATTGGTAATGTAAAAAGTAGTGTATTACACATGGTAGTGTAAATGAAAGTACAATTGTCTAATGTTTGTAATGTATTATGGAATTTGTCAAAGAAATGAAAATGCACATGTGCATGGTAGTGTATTATGGATGGTATGATAGATGAAAGAGAAAATGTATTCAAATTCATGTTGATATATATAGATACACATGTGCATTACTAATACTGGTAACGTAAAAAGTAGTGTGTTACACATGGTAGTGTAAATGAAAGTACAATTGTCTAATATTTGTAATGTATTATGGAATTTGTCAAAGAAATGACGAAAATGCACATGTGCATGGATAGTTGGTACTAAAAAAAAATTTTATTGTTGAGTAAATATAGCGACTTTTTTTAAAAAAATATTAAAAAAACAAAAAAAAATTTGGTATTTTTTTAAGATTTTTTAGGTATTACTGTTTGTGTTCACACTAGTTCTCGTAGTTCCAGGAATAAAGGGTGGTTCCTAACGGATCCTTGTCATATATATATATATGTATATATATAGGGTATGTAGGGTAAGGATCATTTCAGAACTCTAAATAATTGCAGAACTTCTAATAAACAATCATTCCACTAATATATTTTTATATTTCACATTGTTTAAGGGTATTTTTTATCATTTATTACGATTCCATATGTGTTAAGAGTAGTTTTATCATTTTCTTCATATGTAATTTTATAATTACATCTACGTAAATTGGTTTATCTACACATATGTAAACTAGTTCCTTTACACGTATGTAAATTAGTTATTATACATATATTATCCGGTTTCTCATATATGTAATCATAAAAATACATATAATATATCCTTAGATAATATTATATATAAAAATATATAAGTAAAATAATTGTTTATTAGCGGTTTTGAAAGTTCTGTAATTTTTAGAGTTCTGAAATGAACCCAACCGTATGTGTGTGTGTATATATAGTAGGCTTCATTTGAGAACCACTCTTATTGTGTTCACATTGGTTCTCGCGATTCTCGCAAGAAATGGTGGTTCATAACATTCCTATATATATATGGGGAAAGTGAATACAGTGCTGTTGCACACCTAAGCTTAGATGCGAAACCCATCAAAACTACGTCGTTTTGATTAAAAACCCAAAAAATAAAACAAAAACACACTTTTTTACTTCTTCCCTTTTTCCATTAATGTAGCCATTGTTTCTTTTTCACGAGATCAATCTAAATAATATTTGCTTTTTCTTTGATGCATCATTGCAAAAATTAAATCCTTTGTACTTTTATCATTTATTCTCATTCAGTTTAGCCAAAACTCCGTCCTTATCAATCTCACTGCAGGAATGGTTTTTTCTATTCGATCATGTAATATCTCTATTTCAGTTTATGCATCTAATATTTTTATCAATGTTACAGGTGGGTCATCGCAATTCGCAAAGCTAATCCTCACATACACCTCAGTAGATTGATTCACATAAAGTATTTTTAATAGTTATAATTCAATTTCAAAACTAATATGTTTTCTTCTAATGTTTGCATGTGGTAATTGAATTGACATCGAGTAAGAAAGATAAATGTGTGATGCATCAAAGAAAGAGGCACTCTTCAGATTGATTTTGTGAATTGGAAAACGGAACATTGGCTAATTCAATGGATCAAGGAAGGAGTAAAATGGGAATATTGTTTTAATTTTTAGGGCTTTTAATCAAAACGACGTAGTTTTGAGAGGTTTCACATCTAAGCTTAGGCGTGTGACAGCACCATATTCACTTTCCCATATATATGGAAAGATTTAAACAAGAACGCTAAATATTGTGAGAACCGTGAGAACGAATGGAAAAACAACGAGAACTTTGTCAAAAACAATACAAATTCAAAAAATATTTATATTTAATTATTATTCGAATACAATGTTATAAATTAAATTTACACATTTAAATTTACGTGAATTCGTAAATAAAGTAAATTTAGACATGTGTAAGTTTGCCATTTACACATGTGTAAATATAACATATTTATACATGTGTAAAAAATCTAATAAGAGGTATTTTGAGAGGGGAAATAAATTATTTGATGTTGTAAATTCTTTTTTTGATGTTGTATCTTAATTACAATGAGGTTTATATTAAAAAAAATAGTTTAATTTGTTTTCTCATCCGTTCTCACGGTTCTCGTAATATTTAGCGTTCTCAAGATAACCTTTATATATATATATATATATATATATATATATATATATATACACACACGCGCGCACGCTTCACTAAAGACATTTTGATTAAAAAGATTATAATTTTTATCAAAATCCAGTTAAATACCCATTACAATATTATATGACCTGACGCGACTCGAACCGGACCGTAAAATATTATTACATAGCGGTAGACAAACAGCACCAAAAAATTCCCGCTTCTGGACCCGCCATTGGTGATACCTACATGGACGTCTTTAATGTCATTGTTTTTAGTAGGATTTTTCGTTTAATTCACAGTTTTTTTCTTACACATCACTATAACTATGACGTTAAATATGTCCATGTAGATATCACCGGTGGCGGATCCAAGAGCGGAAATTTTTATGTGTAGCTTGTCTATCGCTATATAACAATATTTTTCGATCCAGTTTGAGTCGGGTCAGGTCGTATAAAATTTTAATGGGTATTTCAACGAATTTTGATAGCTAATATAACTTTTTTTAATCAAAATGTCTTTAGTAAAAACATATATATCAAAGAAATTATTAAAACAATAAACATTAAACTATATAAAGGGGAAACAATTAATAAAAAAACATAAGAGTAAAATGTCAAAACCGTCCCTTAGGTTTTGGTTATATTTGATTGTTCTATCTAAAATGAGAACAATGTCCTCCACCTTGTTAGAAAAAAAAAAGTTTGTATAGAAATAGCAATAAAACGCAAAGCTGAAGGATTCAAATACACAAAAAAATCATTTTGGATGAAACAAAAAATATAACCAAACCATTGAGACGATTTAGCGTTTTACTCAAGTATCTATTGTTTATTTATTTTTAAATTACAATTGTATTTGTGTTTTTCTCTCTAATTCGGTTTATACCTAGAGTTTATAAGTTCGAATTATTTTTTCAAATTTGAATGCACTTTTTAAAATCCAAATTTACACTCGAAATTCATATCATAGTTTTCAGAGATAACTAGTAGGATTTTCTACGCGTTGCGGCTGATATTTAGCTGATGTCGACTCGGTTCATTACAGCACTACTACGATGCCAAAGTCGATGAAGCAATCGAAAGAGATACATTGATCGAAAACTACAAAAAATGAATTTTGGTATCGTTTCGGCTAAACCGATACGGGTACCATGTTATTCGATCGGAATCGATTTGGTTCGTCACAACACCGGTAGAAACGTCGAGAGAAACATAAAAACGAATACCGATACTGATGTTGTCTGGATGGTATCGATTTGGCTCATCATGTAAAGAACAATAAAAGTTAATTTTTAATATAACTTTTATTGAAATGTAGATAAAAATCAGAACATCACATAATATTATTGAAATAAAAAAGAGTAAACAACGTTAGTTTATATATAAAAAGTTAAACCATGAGGTAACTTTGATAACATATAAGTTTGTGCTTTGATCACTTGTACGTCATTATTTACAACTCGGTTTTAAGTAGAATTTTGTAGCGAGATGTAGATAAAAATAAACACGTTGCAGTGGCAGACTTGTAACTATATAAATCATTGTATTGTAAAACTTTAAGGAGAAAAACAAAATATGTTGTGGTACCTTTGATAGCATATATGTTGTGATTCGATTAGTTGTACATTGGTACTCATGACGTTCTGGTTTAAAAAATTATATGAAAACAAAGATAAAAAGATCTACATGACAACAGCTTACTCGAAATTTAATAACATATCATAAACAACGTGTTACTCTTTTATTACGTAAAATTTATATCAAGACGTAGATAAAAATCAACACATTGAAACGTCTTACTCTGAATTCTATAAACAACGTGTTTTTAAAGTTATGATGAAAAACAAAGTACTTCGATCACATATACATTATTATTCGCAACTTAAATTTTGCGTAGAATTTATGTTGATACGTAAATAGAAAATAAGCACGTCATAACATACACTCGAAAATTTATAAAAATATCACACTTCGTGATGTTATATTAATGTATGATAAAATTGACAAGGTTTACAAAGAATTCTTTTAAATTACTTTTGAATTTCAAAATAAGTAACCAAGTAAATAAGTAATAAAGTAGAAGTTGGAATATTTTTTATTGACGATAAGGTTAGAACCCCGTGTATTACACTAATTGAATAAATGTAATTTAGTATACTAATAATGAAATAATATATCTTGAAAAGCCTCTTTTATTACACGGGTTGAATAAATGTAATTTTATATACTAACTAACAAAAAAGTTATATCTTTAAGAACCATATGTATTGTACAAGTTTAATAAATGTAACTTTATATACCAAACAATAAAAATGTTATATCTTTAAAAACCTTGTGCATTTACATGGGTTGAATAAATCTAATTCTATAAATCAATTAATAAAAAAGTTATATCTTTATAAAAAACTAACTGGTATACTCGATACGCGATAGATAAGGTGATTGCAGAGATGGTTCTTGAAAAGAAGGTACATTATTCAAGAAGCAATTCAACAGCCTTTAAATGATAAAATGTCAGTACCAGTTCCAACTAATTTGATTTATAAATGGTATAACAAAATCGATATAATAACACTTTTTAATAATGAAAAGAAAAATAATTAATATATTAATACAAAGTTTGATTTTCGTCATAAATAATTTGTTTTATTTAAAAATATCTTAAATTAACAATTTAAATTTGAGGATAGTACTTTATTAGAAAAATAGAATGATTCTATTCGACATTTAAAGAAGGACAAGATTTAATATTAATTTATTATTTATTTAATTAATATAAGATAAGTAGAAAAGAGATGTCTCCAATGGATGACACATGTCTCATGTTGATTAATTTTATTTATAAATTATGTAATAAAATCAATATAATATTTTTTAATAATGAAAATAAAAATAAATACTATATTAATACAAAGTTTGATTTGCGTGATAAATAACTTGTTTTATTTAAAAATATCTATGATTTAACAACTTAAATTTGAAGACGATATTTTATTAGAAAAATAGAATAATTCTATTCGACATAAAAAGTAGGATGCAAAATAATATTAATTTATTAGTTATTTAATTATCATAAGACAAGCAGAAAGATAGGTAGGAAAATAAATAAAAAGTAGATGTCTCCAATAGATGAGACGTGCCATACATTGATTTCTTTTATTATAGGGTAAATTACACTTTTCGTCCTTAATGTTTGAATCGGATTGCAATGAATGTCCTTTAACTTCAATAATTAGAGTCACAATCCTTTATTTAGAAAACACATTACACCCTAGATCCTTTAGTACTAACTAAGTTAAAATTTTAAGTTAAGTCTGATCACACGAGGGTAGGTTGGTAATTTAACTCATTTATTTACACATAAAACCTTATCTCTTCTCTCAGCCATCTCTAACCCCCCCCCCCCCCCCCCCCTCTCTTCAACCAATCTTCACCACCACCTCCCACCCCACACCACCTATGTCTGCGACCATCCTCGCTGCCGGAATAACCACCAAATTTGGCACCATCTTTACCACCACTGCCTATGACCACCGCCACCGCCCAGAAACCCTAGATCCGGGCCACGGTCTCCATCGTCGTCTAAAACATCGCTAGATCTGGTACCCCCTCTCTCTCTTTCTCTTCAAACAAACACGCTTTTCTCTCTCTAAATCCTTATGCAGATATGGTAAAAAGACGAATATACCCTCATGTGCAATGTACATGAGTGGATCTAACTGAAAATTTTAATCAGGTTAGGTGACGGATCTAACACGAGGACAAAAGGGGACGTGGGTGCAAGATTGATGATTTGCTTAAGGTTTACTTTAAGAAAAAAAAGTTAAAATACCATTAAAGTTATTGTAGTTAACCACGATACTAAATGTTTATATATGAGTTGACGTTAATCTATGCATTGTGACGTGATGTTGATTAAGAAAGTCTTTAGCGTTATTAAATGAGATGCGAAAATTGTTAACCTTATGCAATGTAATTTTCAATTAACTAATTTGAAACCAAATAACAGAAATTGAATTTATTAAAAGATAAATTAAAGATTTTTCCATCGAATACCTAATTCAATTTAGACACAGTAGGCAAAATCCAAATAATCATGTCCATGTAAGCCTAATTCAACAAAAAATAACAAAAACAACCGATATAAGATTCAACATCACAAAAGTCTTGGACCACTCCTCTAAACTATTTTACAATAATAAATCTAAACCGGCCAATTAAGGTTTAACATCTTTTGACTCATATTGTTTCAGACTTGAAATCCAAATCACAGAAACTTGAGTTTAAAATATATGGACTTCAAGTAAATATTAACTAGCATTGAATGTTTCTTTTACTCCTTTATCTTCCTAATGCTTGTGTATATCAATTTTGGATACCCACCAAACTATTTATTCTACAAACTTATTTGTACACAATAAAATCAATTCTAATTTGTTTCTCTTCATTTCTTTAATCTTGTCGGTATCTAGTCAAAACTTCACCCCCCAAGATTTAAGATTGAATTAGACTTAGGAATTGCATGTTTCGATCCGGCCTTCGCGAAGTTGACTAACAGAGTTTTAGTTGTTCCGATTTCATTATTCCCTTTCTTATTTCAATTTTGAAATAATTTTTTATAGCATGCAGTAATTGTTGGATCTGAGTGTGTGTTGTGTTTGTTTTTCTTTGTAAAATAGTTAATCAAATTGGAAATTCAATCAAACAATAATATCTAAACACATCAAACAATCACAGATCAATAGGGAATGATTGCAAATGATTCATTCTAAAATTCAATTGGCGTAATACAATCATACAAGTACACAGTACTCCCCTCACCAGGTGAACACACTCTCACTAAGTTTTTTTAGGCTCTTAGTGTTAACTAATTACAAAGACAATATATATATATATATATATAGGTGTGAATTGCTGGTGACGTCATCATGAAAGCGATCTTCAACAGATTCATTAAATGGTGTAACTGCCAACAATTATGAAACTACTGGATTGTTACATTGTTACATTGAACTGCTGCATCTTTTGTGAATAAGAGAGAACAACTAGATTTCTCAGAAACTGGTTAGGAACTAGGACTTCTAGAAATCTAGAACTTATGTCTTTGACTTATTGACTGGTCTTTGAGTCTTTAGCCTTTGACTTTGGTTGACTTGAATCTTGACTTGTTGACCAGCACTTTGACCATCAACACTTGTTCTTCTCTTCTTTTGAAGGTAGTAGTTTGATGCAACAGTAGTTGGGGCAGTTGTTTTTGTGAAGCTTTCAAGGGGACATAAACTGTTGGACTTGGAGATTGTATTTTTAACTTATTCAAGCAAGGATGATGGTTCTTTGGGTTTTGGCTTTCATCATCAGCAGATATTATCTAAGCCAATGATCTCCCCCTAGATATGTTGATGCCAAAACTCACTTATATGTGCTTGTCTTTTATTCTCTTAATTTATTGATGAAGAGTCCTTTGAAAAGATTTTTTAAAGTTGTGAACAAGGACAATTCCTTTATCTTTATCATAGCCAACCATCTTTGACTTTACAGAGAAAAAGGTTCTCTGTCTTCACACTTTTTAATCTGTAAGTAGTTTATTGTCTATAAGTTTTTGGGTTGGGAAAAAATAGAAACTACTACCCTTTGGATCTCTGAAAAGCGGTAGACACTCCTTTATTCTGAGAGGTGTGGGATTATTAAACACCCTTTGGAGGATCTTCCAAAGCTACAGTGTAAGTGCCAACTCTTTGATCTTCAGTAGTTTTGAACACATATGTTGTGTCTGGAATGTAACTTACAAGGAGTATCTTCTCTTCTTCATCAAGATCCACAATCCAATTAGCATAACCATGCTTTGCTTTTAAATTGTTAATGCCATGATTTTTGGATTGTAAGAGAAGATAAGCTGGGCCGTAAAAGGAACTACAGTAGACTCCTTTATTATCAGCAAGGTAGATCTCTGTGTTCTCCCAGTTTGGCCTTCGTGGGAATTAATTGGATTCCTTTTTCATGCATCCATATAGTCCATGAATTCCTTTGAAACATTTGTGTCCTTCCACCTTGTTATTGAACTCTTTGCAGCCCATTCAACTAGTATTAACTCCAGTTTCATCTTGAAGATCTTTGTAGCCTCTTCTGGTGTTAGCTTTCTTCTACTGTCAAGCTTCCAATTTGGAGGAGTGATCTTCATTCTTGGGTTAGCCCACATCTTCTTCACCCTAGCCACTTCTCCCAATATATTTTATGCATCCCAGTTGTGGAACACATAAAAATTTTCACAGGATAGGTAGCATTCTTCTTGAGCCATTCAATGCTTTCTTGTTTTGAAGCATTAGCTGCTGATTGTGGCTTGAATGGACGAATCTCGGAGAGTTCTTGTGATTTTTGAAACATGTGTTGTTCATAGTTTATGATCTTCCTCATCCTCCTATCCATGATATACTAAGCCTTCTTGTATGTCATCTTCCCTTGATTTTGTGTGAACTCATTGATAGCTTCTTCGTCCATCTTCTTAGTGTTTACTTCATAATTAAGGTTTTCATCTATCTTCACAAGAGGTAACTGTTGGAGTGAGGCAGCAAATGGCTCTGTGAAAATTGTTGCTCTCACAGGCTCTGTTGTGGTTGCTGCTTGTACATCTTCAGGGTCATTATACAGGACCAACTTCCTTATGTGTAGGTTGGCCAGTTGTTTCTCGAGGAACTGCTGGTTTGCTGGCTTGCGCTGATTTTGATGAAACTACCGGCTTTTTGCCAGATAGTTTACCAACAATTTTGATAACAACTGGTTTAGCCCCAAATTGTCTATGGTGTTAATCTGGTTGATTGTGGAATAGATAATGCTTAAGGACTAGTAGTTTTTCCTTGTCCAGCTGCTTGAGTTTGTACTCTAGCTGTTTGACATGAACTAGGTGTTTGTCTCCTGGGACCATCTGTTTATTCTTGGGCAACTTATGGTTGAACTTGTTGAGCTTTTCTGGCTTCCAACTTTTCAATAGCTTTAGATTTCTGGATCACAGTTGGTAGCCTCGTGTCAATCTTTGGAGCTTTTGTAATCCTGGGGTCTTGTCTTGCAGCTCTTTCTTCTGCCCTTTGTTTTTCTATTTTGCTTTTTTACCAATGCAACACTTAGACCCTTTGATCTTGTTTAAACTTTTTGATCATCTCTACAAGATAAACATCTCCTTCATCAACTCCTTTTTTTCTTTTCAACCATTGCCTTTACTTTTGCTTCATCAACTCTCTTTTGAGCCCTTATTTTCCTAGCCTCTATCATATCAATCTTCTTCTCCCCCTTTTGGCATCAGCAGTTTCTTACTTGTGCATAAAATGGTGTAACCAGGGCCTGGGGGCAAAATAGCCAAAACATTGGCATCAAAGGTGGTGACATAATCCTACAACATGGATTTTAAGATATTTTTAAAAGGATTTTTGAGTTCCCATGTTGGCAATGATGAGGTGGCTAAAACCTCACCAGTAGTTTGGCTTTCTATGGCTGGTGGCTTAATTAAGAGTGAGTTTAGTATTTGGGTGAACTTCTTTTGTGAGGAGGCCAACTTTTGGGTAAGTTCAGGTTTAAGCTGTACTTTAGCATAGGGCATCTTAGTGACCAACTCCTTGAGTTTGGAGACTGCAGTACCCAACTGGTCCGTCAATTCATTGAAGTATTGGTTTTAGACAGTATCTAAGTTAATGAACTCATCTGTTCCCCAGTAGTGGTGGTTTTATAAGTAGGAATTTGTGGCTTTTCAGTTACAGAGATACCTCCTGATGCCCCTTTGTTCTTGGTACTGGGAATTCCAGCAGTTTGGCTATCCAGTACTTTAGCAGCATGGAGTAGCTCTGTTGTTGTTGCCAACATGGTGGTCTTATCTATGTTCCCACTATCTTCTTGAAAACCAGCAGGGTTGTTCAAGAATAGTGGAAGCCACCACTGCAATCACCTCATCAAGATTTACCTTAGAGGGATGAGCCTCTTCCTCATATGAGTAAGGATCATATTCCATATGTATTAGGGTTGTGTTTTGTGGCTCCATCTGTCACACCCCGACCCGCAGCGGAAAAGGTGATCGGGGCATGATTGGGTTATCATCAAAGCTCATGACATTTATTTTAACGTTTCATATTCATTAATACAACTTAATGGAAAATTACAATCAATATTACAACATGTCCTAAATATCAATCTAAGCTTCTTTGTTTTCTTCTAAGGCATTTCCTATGTTTTCCTTGTTTCATCCTGTTCACCTGTATCATGTGTAAAAAGGGTTTTTGGATCAACAAAAAGTTGGCGAGTGAATCCTATGGAAAACATTTGAACAAGTTTATTTAATTGATTATGAAATAAAGTGCACAACCACACATGAGTAAAAATAGATGTAAACTTATTCATAAATCAATTTAATATTAAACAATACACACATGAACAATAATGGATCGTTTAGAGGCACGCGTTGCTCAACTCGTCTCTCACGAGGAACTGATGGACCTAATGAATGAATTGCATAAACATGATAATATGAAAGACATAACTACAAACAATATAAACTCAATAATACACACATGAACAATAATGGATTTGTTTTGAGGCACGCGTTGCTCAACTCGTCTACCACGAGGAACTGATGGGCTTAATGAATGAATTTCGTATAAGTTGACAAAATGAAATACATAATTACAACAATAATAACAATCTAAGTTTAGATTACGATATGGTATGGCACAAGTTTAAATAAACGAGTTAATTATTTTGTGACACATGACACACCCCAAAACGTGTAATTAAAAAGGGAAAGTTGTAAGATTCACTCACAGTGGGTGCGTTCGGTTGATGATGTTGAATGCACGCGAAGTGGTTTTAACCACGAGTGAAATTAACCTAGATAAATAGCATTATGGTTCGGTAAGTAAACGGATTTTATTAATCCATTTTAGTAGGATTGTTGGGTGTATTTTTGTGAGTTTAAGGCTATTTTCTAACCTTAAAAATGTTATTTTTAAGTATTTTTAATTGATTTTTAATTAAAATAAATAAATAAAAATAATAAAAAAAGTTGACTTTTTTGACCGTTGACCGTTGACCGTTGACCATTGACCTTGACTGTTTGACCGGTTCGTATGCGTGTAAGTGTGCGCTGAGTGAGGCTCGAACCTGAGACCTCCCGTACGCGTGCACGCAGCTCTACCAACTGAGCTACGTGTCTAACCCGAAATATTTCTGTTTTTAATTATATTTATATATTAATTAGATTAATCCGAAAATCAATTTATTTCTAAAAAGATTTTACTGAATCGGACCGGTGCGCTCCACAGGTCTCGAACCCGGGACCTGTGGGTTGAGTTAACACACAGTCCACCGCTGGACTGTGTGTCTAACTTGTTAAATAATCCGATTTATATTATACTTATATACAAACTGAACATTTCCATTTCTGTCTTAAATAAAAAGTTTAATAATTATCCGGGCCGGTGCGGTAGCCCGGATTCGAACTCGTGTCCTGTGATTTAAACATACACACAGTCCACCGATGGACTGTGTGTCTATCTTGGTTATTTTTCCGGTTATTATTATACTTAACATATACAGCGGTGACTCTGGTTCGGTTAACAAAAAGACATTTTTATTAAGGCAAGCATGCGTGGGACAAGATTCGAACTCGAGACGTTTACGTGTTTAATGTGCACACAGTCCACCGCTGGACTGTGTGTCTAACCCGAGTAATAACTTGATTTTAATTATACTTATACACTACAGAAACTTCGTCTTCTTCGTTGATTTTAACCAGAATCGGAAGTCCGACTGGTTCGATGATTAAATCATGTTCGTTAGTGTCTGATGGTTAATTACATGTGAGATTAAATAAAAAGAATGAAGGATTAAGCGTAAGGTATACCGACTTGACTCCTCTGTTTCTCCGGCGGAACTCCGGTGACAGCAAAAGATTCCGGCGTCGTGTGTCTTGCGGCAGAGAGTCTTCAGCAAGCTTGAAAAGGATGTGGGTGACTTCGGTATAAGCTCAGGGGGTTCAGTAAGGCTCAGAAGTGAAGGGTTCGGTTTTCCGGCGATGTGCAGAAGTTTTCCGGCGAGTGAAATTACGTCGGGTAAAGGTGCGGTTTTGAGCGAAAAAGCTTGCAGAGGTTTGAGGGAGTATTTATAAGGCAGGTCATCGATGAATTTGGTCCGATTTCCGACTTGATTTGTCGGTTAGAATTTCTCCGGCGGTTATTTGTGTCGCGGACTCAGACATCGGTTATAACCGATGTAGTGTTTAAGGTTTACGTTATAACTGAAGTAACCCTCGATTCTTGGCGAGTTAGTCGGGATTTCCGACGACTGCAATTTGGGCGCGCCGATTTTGAATTCGAGGATTATGATATGTATTATTTGTTTCCATTAATTAACAAGAAGCATGAGTGGCGCAGTGGTTAAAGGGTTGAGTGTTAAGTTGTGTTGACCCGGCTGACTGACCCGGGTTCGAAACCCGGCAGAAACATATTATTTTTATTTTCTTATTTTTAACAGTTTTTCAAAAACAATTTATATATTCCAATATAATAATTAATTATGTATCGTTTAAAATTATTTTGGGCATTAAATTCGCAACGAAATTTTTAACTGATTGTTCGGTTAATAAACGGAGCGGGTTTGGTAAAATCCATTTTTGAAGGATGTTACAGTATCCCCTGCTTTTTAGAAATTTCGTCCCGAAATTTAAGTAGTGATATATTTGACTAAAATAATGATGGTGTTTAGTTTGACAGTTACATGCTTAGAAAAAGTAAGGGTTTAAATTTTTGTTTGAGGCGGTAACGTCCCTTGTAAAGGTTAAGTACCCTATTACAGGAATCGCTTTTTGTTGCCTACTGTAAAAGTATTGATAAGCAGAATTGATTCGCTAACTATGATATCATGCATAAGAGTTTGGATATGTTTGGAAGGATATGGTTATATCCTAAGGCAAAACTTCTAATACTACAACCTACATGGAACTTCTCATAACCATCTAACAATACCTCTGATCCTTTGACAAGAATACTTATATATAGGAAGTACCAGCGGCGTATCCACCATATTCTTGTCAAATTTTCATTGGTTTTATCAGTAAGTTATGATTGGTTCTATGACTATAGAACATAAATAAATACAACAGCTAATATTTGAATCCACATTCTGATAGCATATATGTTTGAATGGTGACAGTTCCTCTCTCGTTTGTTATGATGGAGAGGTTAGTTTATGTAGAAATAGAACACAGTCCAATTTCTTTAAATGGCGAGATGATATGAATGTAACACAAATTTCAACCAAGGCAATACTAAATCCTACATGGAACTTCTCATAACCGCCTGATAATGCCTCTAATCCTTTGGCAAGAATACTTATATATAGGAAGTACCAACGGCGTATCCACCATATTCTTGCCAAATTTTCATTGGTTTTATCCATAAGTTATGATTAGTTACCAAGAAACTACTAAATCCTACATAGAACTTCTCATAACCGTCTGACAATGCCTCTGATCCTTTGACAAGAATACTTATATATAGGAAGTACCAACGGCGTATCCACCATATTCTCGTCAAATTTTCATTGGTTTTATCAGTGAATTATGATTAGTCCTATGTGACTCTACAACCAATACAACAAACTCATAAATACTTGAAAATGAAAAATGTCTGTGCGACCAAGGCTCAATCAAACGGAGCCGATCGTATTGCATGTACTGAAAATGAAAATGTCTGTGCGATCAAGGCTCAATCAAGCGGAGCCGGTCGTATTGCATGTACTGAAAATAATAAATTTAATCTGAACAACAATCACACAAACAGCCTATACATGGAACCTCTCATAACCGCCTGATAATGCCTCCGATCCTTTGACAAGAATACTTATATATAGGAAGTACCAGCGGCGTATCCACCATATTCTTGTCAAATTTTCATTGACTTTATCCACAAGTTATGATTAGTTCTATGCGACTCTACAACAAACACAACAACCACAAGATACTGATAATGAAAATGTCTGTGCGATCAAGGCTCAATCAAACGGAGCCGATCGTATTGCATGTACTGAAAATGAAAATGTCTGTGCGATCAAGGCTCAATCAAACGGAGCCGATCGTATTGCATGTACTGAAAATAATAAATTTAATCTAAACAATAATCACACAAACAACCTATACATGGAACCTCTCATAACCGCCTGATAATGCCTCCGAATCCTTTGACAAGAATACTTATATATAGGAAGTACCAGCGGCGTATCCACCATATTCTCTTCAAATTCTCATTGACTTTATCCGCAGGTTATGATTAGTTCTATGTGACTCTACAACAAACACAACAACCACAAGATACTGATAATGAAAATGTCTGTGCGATCAAGGCTCAATCAAACGGAGCCGATCGTATTGCATGTACTGAAAATGAAAATGTCTGTGCGATCAAGGCTCAATCAAACGGAGCCGATCGTATGTGGGCACGCCAGGTTCAACCTCATAATGAAATGGGGAACATGCTCAACGCTCATAATGTAATGGGGAGCGGCGGCCTATGAAATTGCATGTACTGAAATAATAAACAATAATTACTCAAACAGTCTACACATGGAATCTCATAACCGCCAGATAATGCTTCTGATCCTTTGACAAGAATACTTATATATAGGAAGTACCAGCGGCGTATCCACCATATTCTTGTCAAAGTTTCATTGGCTTTATCCTTAAGTTATGATTGGTTCTATGTGATTCTAAAACATAAAGAAAAACATAAAACTAAACGATTGGAGTCGAATCTGGATCTTCGGTGAAGAGGACTAGTTGGGTATCTTTGTTTGGGCCGTCATTATCTTCGACAGGATTGGCGTTGATGTTGAAGACTCTTCCTCTTGCTGGTGGCCTAGCGGTTGGGTTTTCTTGGTTTACTTGGTTAACTGGGTTTGATTGGGCTTGAGCGTTGATGACGTTAACCAATTGAGGGCATGTGTTTCTAAAGTGGGTAGGGTCGCCACAATTGAAACAAGCTCGAACATATGGGAACATGGGGTATTGGGGTTGTTGATAGGTTTGGACCATGTTTTGAGTAGGGGAAAAGATTTGGTTTTGAAAGGTGCGGCAAACCTTGCTCAAATGACCATAGCGTCCACAAGTTGCACATAGTCGACAAGGTAAGGTAAGGGGATGGTGATAAAAACAGTTGTTGCATCGAGGGTGAGGTCCAAGATATGGTTTCTTATTTGGGTAAGTTGAGTTGGGTGCCACTTGAGTGATTGGGATAGCTTGGATGGGTATGGCGTGTGAAATTGGTTGATTTCGTTGGATAGCAGCGAAAAGTTGCCCTTCTCTCCTTCTCTTAGAATTGGGTTGAGAAGGGGATTCGGTTTAGGTGTAGTCGGAGGTTTCAGTCGATGCTTTATCCTTCTTCTTCTCCTCCTTGAAGTCTTTGTTCCGGATTCGGTTCTCGGTGAGCGCTGTTGCTAGCTCCATTGCTGCTTCCAAAGTTGCAGGTGTGGTACTTATTACAAAGTCTTGAATCTTTGACGGAAGACCTCGAATGTAGTGCTCGATCAAACGGTAGAGGGGAGTGAACATGTTGGGAACCATTTGATGTAACTCGAGGAATCTTTTGTTGTATGTGGTGTGGTCGCCTTCCTTTTCCTTCAACGAATAGAACTCATCTTCTAATTTCTTGATTTCGCTCCTTGGGCAAAATCGTCTGGTCATGATTTCCTTCAATTCGTCCCAAGTTAAAGTCATAGCATCGTCGACGCCTCGTTTGGCCTTCTCTGTATTCCACCAAGTAAGTGCTATTCCGTATAAACGACCAGTAGCATAACGCACTTTGCGATCATCGGGGCAATCGCAATTTAGAAAAGTGTTCTCCATCTCTTCAAACCAATGGAGGAGAGCGGTGACGCCTTCAGTCCCTTTGTATTTTGGAGGGTCGCATGATTTGAAATGCTTGTAGGTGCATTTAGTGGTATTTGGGGGAGAGTTGATAACGTTTTGATTTTCTTGATTGACAGGATTAGCGGTAAGTGCTTGTTATACTTGGATTACAATGTTGGGTATTACGGCAGCCATTTGCTGAGCGATTAGGGCAGCCATGCGCTCGCGGGCTTTTCCTGCTCTCATCTTCCTACGGGTGAGGTTAGAAGACATCTACAAGGAATACATGTCAAGAGTATGAGTTGAATGTTTTTGGGATCATGGGTCGCACTAGGAATGAACATTCATAAAATAATTATAGAAAAATAAATCTACTACATCCATAGGATGTCTTGGGCTTTGCTCGCCATTAGGCCCTACATGCCGCCATACTTCACCTACGTAATCATGTGGGCCCCCATGAATACCGGGTTTTTCATATGGTTCGCATGTGTTAGCCTGGTTGCGTACACTAAAACCCGGAGAAAATCGAGAAATATGTATACAACGTGTGATATTCGGAATGTGTCCAGGTGTAGACACGGTGACACCTCAAAGTGGGGTTAGTTCGAACGACGTTTGGTGTGGCATGCTTTGGCCTAATAGGTCCTTAGTACTCTCATCGTTGGTCCCCAGGTAGGCAAACTGGTCCGTTATATTGGATTTATACGAATGCCAACCTAGACAGGACGTTCCGACTACCGGTACTTGTACCCTTCCAGTTACTACATGCCCGTCGCAGAACTTACTTTGATGAGATTTGAAAATTGCAATAAAATCTTTGAATAATGAGAGTATGAAAATGAATTGAATATATGAACATTGATATATGTATAATGAATATTTATATAAGTATGTATGTTTGACTGTAAATATAAACAAATATGAAACAAATAAATATCACAAGTTTGTATGTAACCACCTAATCAATTAAAATTTAGGCAGACTATAGTATAGGCTCTAAGGGTCTAATAACCTATCCTATATCCCTATAGTCATGGCTCTGATACCAATCTGTCACACCCCGACCCGCAGCGGAAAAGGTGATCGAGGCATGATTGGGTTATCATCAAAGCTCATGACATTTATTTTAACGTTTCATATTCATTAATACAATTTAATGGAAAATTACAATCAATATTACAACATGTCCTAAATATCAATCTAAGCTTCTTTGTTTTCTTCTAAGGCATTTCCTATGTTTTCCTTGTTTCATCCTGTTCACCTGTATCATGTGTAAAAAGGGTTTTTGGATCAACAAAAAGTTGGCGAGTGAATCCTATGGAAAACATTTGAACAAGTTTATTTAATTGATTATAAAATAAAGTGCACAACCACACATGAGTAGAAATAGATGTAAACTTATTCATAAATCAATTTAATATTAAACAATACACACATGAACAATAATGGATCGTTTAGAGGCACGCGTTGCTCAACTCGTCTCTCACGAGGAACTGATGGACCTAATGAATGAATTGCATAAACATGATAATATGAAAGACATAACTACAAACAATATAAACTCAATAATACACACATGAACAATAATGGATTTTTTTGAGGCACGCGTTGCTCAACTCGTCTACCACGAGGAACTGATGGGCTTAATGAATGAATTTCGTATAAGTTGACAAAATGAAATACATAATTACAACAATAATAACAATCTAAGTTTAGATCACGATATGGTATGGCACAAGTTTAAATAAACGAGTTAATTATTTTGTGACACATGACACACCCAAAAACGTGTAATTAAAAAGGGGAAGTTGTAAGATTCACTCACAGTGGGTGCGTTCGGTTGATGATGTTGAATGCACGCGAAGTGGTTTTAACCACGAGTGAAATTAACCTAGATAAATAGCATTATGGTTCGGTAAGTAAACGGATTTTATTAATCCATTTTAGTAGGATTGTTGGGTGTATTTTTGTGAGTTTAAGGCTATTTTCTAACCTTAAAAATGTTATTTTTAAGTATTTTTAATTGATTTTTAATTAAAATAAATAAATAAAAATAATAAAAAAAGTTGACTTTTTTGACCGTTGACCATTGACCTTGACTGTTTGACCGGTTCGTATGCGTGTAAGTGTGCGCTGAGTGAGGCTCGAACCCGAGACCTCCCGTACGCGTGCACGCAGCTCTACCAACTGAGCTACGTGTCTAACCCGAAATATTTCTGTTTTTAATTATATTTATATATTAATTAGATTAATCCGAAAATCAATTTATTTCTAAAAAGATTTTACTGAATCGGACCGGTGCGCTCCACAGGTCTCGAACCCGGGACCTGTGGGTTGAGTTAACACACAGTCCACCGCTGGACTGTGTGTCTAACTTGTTAAATAATCCGATTTATATTATACTTATATACAAACTGAACATTTCCATTTCTGTCTTAAATAAAAAGTTTAATAATTATCCGGGCCGGTGCGGTAGCTCGGACTCGAACTCGTGTCCTGTGATTTAAACATACACACAGTCCACCGCTGGACTGTGTGTCTATCTTGGTTATTATTCCGGTTATTATTATACTTAACATATACAGCGGTGACTCTGGTTCGGTTAACAAAAAGACATTTTTATTAAGGCAAGCATGCGTGGGACAAGATTCGAACTCGAGACGTTTGCGTGTTTAATGTGCACACAGTCCACCGCTGGACTGTGTGTCTAACCCGAGTAATAACTTGATTTTAATTATACTTATACACTACAGAAACTTCGTCTTCTTCGTTGATTTTAACCAGAATCGGAAGTCCGACTGGTTCGATGATTAAATCATGTTCGTTAGTGTCTGATGGTTAATTACATGTGAGATTAAATAAAAAGAATGAAGGATTAAGCGTAAGGTATACCGACTTGACTCCTCTGTTTCTCCGGCGGAACTCCGGTGACAGCAAAAGATTCCGGCGTCGTGTGTCTTGCGGCAGAGAGTCTTCAGCAAGCTTGAAAAGGATGTGGGTGACTTCGGTATAAGCTCAGGGGGTTCAGTAAGGCTCAGAAGTGAAGGGTTCGGTTTTCCGACGATGTGCAGAAGTTTTCCGGCGAGTGAAATTACGTCGGGTAAAGGTGCGGTTTTGAGCGAAAAAGCTTGCAGAGGTTTGAGGGAGTATTTATAAGGCAGGTCATCGATGAATTTGGTCCGATTTCCGACTTGATTTGTCGGTTAGAATTTCTCCGGCGGTTATTTGTGTCGCGGACTCAGACATCGGTTATAACCGATGTAGTGTTT
The DNA here is from genome assembly GCA_947069175.1 of Scalesia atractyloides. NCBI lineage: Eukaryota > Viridiplantae > Streptophyta > Magnoliopsida > Asterales > Asteraceae > Scalesia > Scalesia atractyloides. Next base: position 73,797,663 of record CAMTDV010000015.1, on the reverse strand, counting down.
AAGGTTTACGTTATAACTGAAGTAACCCTCGATTCTTGGCGAGTTAGTCGGGATTTCCGACGACTGCAATTTGGGCGCGCCGATTTTGAATTCGAGGATTATGATATGTATTATTTGTTTCCATTAATTAACAAGAAGCATGAGTGGCGCAGTGGTTAAAGGGTTGAGTGTTAAGTTGTGTTGACCGGCTGACTGACCCGGGTTCGAAACCCGGCAGAAACATATTATTTTTATTTTCTTATTTTTAACAGTTTTTCAAAAACAATTTATATATTCCAATATAATAATTAATTATGTATCGTTTAAAATTATTTTGGGCATTAAATTCGCAACGAAATTTTTAACTGATTGTTCGGTTAATAAACGGAGCGGGTTTGGTAAAATCCATTTTTGAAGGATGTTACACCATCTCTGTGATTTGTGGTTGGGATGTGCCCTTTTGTGTTACAATGGATAATCTGCCTTCATGAGTGTTTGTGCAAAAGTGCTGGTTTGGTCGGGTCGGCTTGGCTGGTTGGAGGCACTAAAGACTGTAGTGAAGAAGTAACTACAGTCTCTAGCCGATTGTGTTTCAACCTGACTCTCAGGGACCTTAACTTCCTGAGTAGTATTTGTTTTGGATTTCATTTTGGGACTAGATTTTGAGGCTTTAGAAGTCTTTTGTGCGAAGACATTTTCCTCTTTTTGGTGATGGTTGCTGTGGGTTCCTCAGGGCTAGGTTGTTCCCTTTGGTCAGCAGGAGTAGTGGGCTTAGTTTGTTGTTCGTCAACAACTGGCTATGCAGGGTCACTACCTTGCACAGGCCCAGCTTCTTTTTCAACAAGTTTTGGCTCAGTTTTATCCTTTCTCATTCTTGTAAAAGTTTGAGCTAAAAGTGATTTAATAGGAAGGATCAGCCCTCTTGTAGAACTCATCAAACAATTCTATCTATAGAATTGCCATAATAAGTCTGAGGTACATCAAACAATTTGAAATTGAGTTATCATTTGAAACCAGTTATTTAAAAAGTTGGTTTGAAAGATTAAATTTAGATTCAGTCAAGATGGAGTATGCAATATACTATGTTTATTATGGAACTTCATCCCAAAAACCTTATTTACCTAACAAGCATTGTATGCGTGTGTGAAAGAGAAATTTAAGAGCAGGGCTATAGGATTTCTTCTCATAAGTTGCATATTTAGTTTTCCCATAATATCCTTGTTCAATGAACTCTAAGTCCATCTCAAATTTTAAAAACTTTTCAACCCCTACTTCATCTTTGAGTTGAAGTTAGTGTGATAGAATCTCTTGGTTGATGGCTATGGTAATATTACCAATCTTTGCAGTGATGGACAACACCTTGCTTTTGTCATCTTGAGTTAGTGTTGCTGTTTTCCAAAAATCATGCAAAGTGATCTTGTAAATGGTTGGGTTCACTATGAGTGCATGATAGAAAGGGAATTTCACAATAAGGTCTATCATGTGGTGGTATTGTGGATGACCTTTCTCCTTAGTTAGATAAGGAAGAAGGTTGTGAGTAGGTCAGAGGGAGAGGTTTGCCATGATCAACAAGTTTAGAAGTTTGATGTTGGAGAGTGAAATTGAAGATTAGCGTTTGTAATTGATCACAAGAATATTTGAAGGCGGTTAAAAGAATCCTGGATTGATTTGGAAGCTTATTTATAGGGAATGGATAATAGTCATAAGAAACGACTGGATTTTGGCAAACTGCTGGTTTAAACCAGAGTTTTGTGCAATATGTACAAAAGAGAGAAAAACAATAGTTTTTTTGTTTTAATTTCAATATACTTCAATGATGATATTTGGGAACCTATGCCTTATGACTTGCAAGCCTGGTTCCATCACAGCTTGATTGATCACTTTGACCACTATTTTGACACATTGCCAACTTTGTACCATCTTAAATTAGTGTTTTCTGGTTCTCTGCCAGTGCTTTTAAATCAGCACCTTGATCAGACCTCCTTTGCTTGTGCAGGGTAGAATGAGAATTCTCCCGCTTTGGCCAAATGTTTACAGGAGGTGCATCACTAACTTATATTGGGCTAATGAATTTTCTGTGATTCGGGGCCAATGTAAAGGAGTTCAACAGCTTTGAAAATCTCAAACGAACTAGTGGATTCATAATAGCTGGAATCACTACATGGGTAAAATATTGGCTTTTCATGAAGGTTTTCTAGATTTTGAATCTTGCTTTTCTAATAAGCTAAGACCATATAACAATTTTCACTATTCTGATTGGTTCTCACAAATGTGCATAATAATGTGCCTTTTGTGCCTTTGCCCCCTTTTGAACTAGATTTTGATTTGGTTTTCAATTTTTGGTTAGGGCCAACAGTTTTGGACAAAATTGCTGGTGGGTTAGGAATTGGTGCCATTTTCCCATCAAAAGTCACAACGGTCATTGGTTTGAACTTCTTGTCAACACATGTTTCATCAGACCATTTGGTGTTGTGTTAATCAATGAATTTGTGAGAGGAATCACACTCAGTGTTTACAGTCTCCTTTTCAATTGATGAATTGGATTTAATGTCATAGACTTGAGTTTTAGGAGTGTAATCACTTGGTCCTTGTGTGTGTGTGTGTGTATCTTAGACCAAATTTTACATTGCTTTTAGATTGCTGATTTAGCAATATTCTAAAACCTTTGCATGGCTCAACCCCTTTGTGGTAATTCACTTGAGTTGATTCAAGTTGTTTTTACATGATTGGTATTTTGAAAGAAGTGATTCTAATTGGGTAGAATGGTTTGAAACTTCATGTTTTAAATCAGAAATGATTTGATTTTTTTTCTTTCAAAACTTGTTTGTGAGACTGGATGGGTTGTTCCAGAAGTGTCTCAGAGTCTTGGGATTTCTTAAATAGCATGATATTCACTTCTTTGATATCCCTAAATGCTTGTATGAACTTTTTAGAACAAAGTAATGATAGTGTTTCTGGGGATATATGTCCTTGTTGGCTTGTCCCCATGTTCTGCCTTTGCCTCCTTAGCATGTCTCTTAGCTGCATAGTAAGAGGTACCACAAATGTTAGGCCCACCATATATAAAGTTAATTACCTTAGTAGGATCCTGCTCGTTTGGAAAACTTTTCAGGATCATGATTCTTCTTTTTCTTCTGACCCAAGAATTCCTTCAAGTATCCCTTGCTAAGGAGATAGCTTATCTCCTTTTTGAGAGCAAAGAAATCTTCTGTCAGATGTCCATAAACTTCAACAGAGAAGAAATAGTCAGAAATCTTCCGTCAGATGTCCATAAACTTCAACCAGGAGTCCTGTCATTTTTCCTAGGGCATCGTGCTTTATCTCCAAGATCCTGCATAGCGTATAGCAAGCCTGAAACATCAACAGAGAAGAAATAGTCAGATGTCTTAGGGTAATCTTCCCCAGGATCCTTATCATCCACCGCATTAATCCTGTGAATATCATTCTTTGAATACGGTTTAGATTTAGGATTTCTAAGGAGAATCCCATTTCCTATTTAGGTGATCGTAGTTCGCAGGGGATCCTCTGTTGTATCTTTCTATCATCCTCGAGCCTTATAAATCTTAAGGCCCTATGTCCAAGTTCCTACATGGATTCGTGACTAAATCTTTATAAAAGGGAAAATCTTTCCCCATCTTAAAAGCCTAAACCGTTGCAAAGTCTAGTTTATGGGTCTCTAGAGATTCTCTACCGAACTTACTTACATGGTCCCTTAAGGACTCATCTGGACCATGTGTAACCTTTTAAAGATCGCTGGTTAGTCTTTCAAAAGTTCTACTGCAAGAAAACCGATTGTTAAAAAAATTAACTAAGTGAGAAAAAGAAGTTATAGAGTATGGAGGGGCATTAAGCAACTATTTCAAGGTTGATCCTTATAGGGTGGAACCAAATCCCTTGCACAAGCAGGCTTCCATGAGATCATCCAGGATATGGTTGCTTTCCATCCTTTCCCTATATTGAGTTACATGTTCCTCATGAATTGTAGTCCCATCGTTATATTCGGAGTTTGAAATCTCTTTGGGATCTCTGCATTGCATATGGGAGGAGTAAACCTAGAGATCCTGTGCCTTTCTAGTGATACTTCCGGTATAGGTTGTACGACTCCTGGCACACTAGAAATCATGTTCCTTAGCTTCTTCAGCGCTCTTGACATTTCAGGATTAACACCTGCACCTTACACAATATTATTAGTATCCAATGAATCATTACTGACAAGGTTACCAATATTAGGATCCTGGAATGAGGATCCTAGAGTGATCCTTAGATCTTTGTTTGCCGTGACACTGACAGAAAAAGTTGGACCAACTATTGCTGATCCTGGCTGCATAGGCAAAAACGTCTCCCTGGTGAACTCCCGAGGATCCTGATATACCGAAGTTCAGGATCCTGGATTCATAGTCAGAATTTTTATTGCAGAAATTAGTTTCTTAAGGCAAACAGAAGTAAAGTATGATGAGATCAGAATGAATGCGATGAATAAATAACACCACATGAAATTTTTCACTGGGAAAAAGCCCTTGCTCTTCTTCGTGAAGATGATCTCCGTCACAATAAACCTTGAGAGCTGGAAACTACATAGCTCCCCTTCTATTAATGATGTAAAAATTACAAGTACAATCCTTGATCGATCATAAACCATGTGTTTCAGCGATGTTTACAGTGATTGTGAGTGAATAGAGTGTGTAAGTTGTGTCCCTAACTTGATCAGATCGGGCCTATATATAGTACAAAGCGAAAATGAATCCTAACTAATCTCCTGAAATTCCCGGGATCCTATGAAGACCAAGTAAGTGATCGATGTAGCTTCCCACTCTCTTCTCTATACGTTTTTGATGTGCTAAAAGTGGTTTAATAAAAATAACTAAAATTAACCTAAATCTAGACTCAAAGTAATACTCTAGACTCTCTAAGACTCGACTAAACTACTAACCGGCAAGTGAACCGATAGACTGAAGTAAAGCTAAGCAAGTCCCGATATCGAACCTACGAGACTCTATTTGACTATGTTTAACTACTCTATCTAGACTGACACTGACACGAACATGAACTAATTGATTTTATATGGGGGGGTTCTACGAATCCTAAATTTGCAATTACAATTAAATACTAATTAACTAGACTAACTAGAACGCGACTTAAGACGAAGATTGAACTCAGTGATGATAAAAGACTACCTAGGTTGGAATCCCACTAAACTTAGGATGGATTTCTATCGGAACTAATGTGATATAGAACCGGGATCTTTATATGCTAAACCCTAAAAGATATCGAATAGGACCCTCAACCATTCTCGAGAAGAAACCAATGAAACTCTAAAGGATTGTTACTAATATCGGTTATCTAGACTCCCTTTCGGTTATCTAGCTTTCTAGAAAAGTGCCCTAAAGTGACTAACTACCTCTCAGCGGAAAGTCTAAGGCAACTAATGTAACGCGTCGCTTTTCGCAGCTTTCCATTTTTAGAAAGAATGTATCGTAATTCTATTTTCGGAAACTCATCATTATTGTAATCTTATCTCATTGGAATCATTGTAAATCCGAGGCTTTGATCGTAATGAAATTGATCTTTTATACATGCTTATACATTGATTCGTGCACACATTGTTACATGATACATGGCGCAAGTTCAATTTGTAAACAATTATCGTATATTCATATTTCTTGAGCATTCCTTTCATACGAAATACTTGGTTATTCAATCACGAGATTTATAATTATTTGGCACCTCACTAAACGATTCACACTTATTATACACCTAATTTCATTGAACTCTTAAAAACGTGTCCTTTTTTACTAAGAAAAAACGAGTTTATGATGTCCATACTTCAAAAATAACTTACCACATGATAATATATGTTAAGTACATAATAAAAATATCCATTAAGCTTATAATAAGCAATTACATGACAAAAAAAAGAAAGAAAACATATGCCCGCAAGCTGCTACATGTTGGTTGTTGGTCTTGTTCAAGTTAACTACCCACCTAATTATCTTAAATGCACACCAAACTCTAACCCTAATTCCTTCCCTATATAAACCACACTTCCCCATCCTTTTCCCATTTTGCAAGCCTCCAAACACCCCCAGAACACTCTCAAAGTCCCTTATACTTTTAGCAAACTCAGCAGAATCATCTGTGTTTTAAGTGAGTTTCTAACCCACTTACACTACTATTTCTCTCTTGTTTCTTCTTCTAAAATACTTGGATAACCTCTGGGAAGGTTTTCACAAGTTTTCTTGGGCAAACTAAGGTGAAACTTCACCATTTTTGAGGTCCAAAGTGTATAAAACTTTTTGCTTCTACAAGGTTTGGAATGCCTCTAATGATGTTACCATAGGTTTTCCATGGAAAATAAAGGTTGAACAATACCATTTTTAGGGCCAAACTTTCTGTTTTAGATGAATAACTTGTGAACTTTATTTAAACTTACTTTCTCTAAACAAACTTGTGCTAACCTATAATCAAGTGCATGGTTAGTGAGCTAAGACAAAGTTGTTTCATACGAATTCGGAGGTGTAAAACACCTCTAAACATTCCGTTTTTGAGGGTTATTAACCCACAAGTGTTGAAACCATCAAATCTTGTTCAAAAGACAAGACTCGTGCTTTGGTGCGAAGTGTGATTATTTGTAAGCCTTGGCTATCCTATCTTGAATCCACCACCTCACTTGATGTTTTCCCTATTGCTATCCCAAGTAGTTTGCTAGCCTAAAAGTGACACGACCCCGTCTAGCCTTCGACACTTAGTTAATTCTTTCTATGTCGATGTCGGCTCACCCGGGTTGAAGATTACTTGGCTACTTGGTATAGTGATTACTTGTATACTTTTATTTTAATTCATGACCATCCAAATCGTCCTTGTGACGATTTGTGTATTGGTGAATCATATGAAAGAGGTTAAAGGACGGTTATCCTCCTACCTCCATGCATGACATATATGAAATCCATGACGTATATGTTGGACTTAATATATATTATATGATATATATGTAAATAAACTTATACATAACCAAACCTTTAACAATGATCATATGGTTACTTGTCATAAGATTAGGTTATATTATCTAGGACTTAACCTCCTCGTTACGATTCTAATGGGCATGCCCCATGAAATCACAACCACCGTACGAGGATTATAGTGTCAAAAACGAGTGTTAACGTCTAGGTAATTACTTTCTTGAATACATACTTTTTGCATACTTTAAACTCCTAATCCGAATCCTCCCTTATCATTCCAATACTCACACACCTACGTTTCCTCATGTAGGATAACTCGGTGTTTAGTTCTCCAACCAATCAAACTCTTCACAGGATTTAACAAAGGAAGCTTTACAAAACCGTGAGTACACTTGAACACCCTTTTTACGTTTATACACTTTTTGGGTGCAATATGTTAACCTATTAAAATACACGATCACACTTATACCTTTATCCAATCACACAAACAATCCATCATACATGCTATAGTTATGTGATAAATAATTCGTATACTTGGAACATTCTTATGTGATGCTATTTGTCATTAACTTAGTACGGGCCTCCTTTTTACATGTATAACGGTATAGGAGTGACGCACCGGCCGTATTCTTGTGGTCATGTTAAGTTTATTCTATTTTGCGGTGACACTTGAGTATTGACTTCTAGATCGCATGCCATGTTTACAATAATCAAGTATGCTAGCTTATCATGTGGATTTGCTTAAACCATTTAATACCTATGTTATATCAAAACTTGTGTGCTCGCCAATGCTTTTTGTGTTGAACTATACTTTTAACATTTTTCAGGATGATGATGATGATGACAAATGATGAAACTTAGTAGGGACGACATAGAAACGCATCTAGAATGCTAGATTTTATGTTGTATTTTGTTAAACTTGTTGTATCTGAATTTATGTTGTATTTGAAATTATGTTGTATTTGACAATTCGATCAACGAAATGAAATGGGTTTTGAATTTAAATATTGACACAATCGTGTTATGATGTCTCGAGCAATCTATTTCATCTCACTCCGATGATTCCGCCATCGGTTGGGGTGTGACAACTAAGGACTTGATTTGGTTTAACAGACAAGAATGTGGCAAGGCAACTAAAACCGACTTTTCTCGATACCTAATCCTTGCAATTTACCAATCGAGGCCTATTAATAACCTAGTACTTATCAGCAACTAAGGTTAGTAGAATATCAAAACCGAATTATCTTTTGATTATTGTTTCTAAGGTTTATTGGCCAATTCCCCAAACGATTACCCAAATCCGCAAGGACCCGATAACCAACACAAGTCTACTCTATAAAAGACATTCAACAAGACTGATGTGAAACAAGTAAACAATCGATAATCAAGATAAAATACGCATACACACCAAATCATGGAAACCAAAGTTCGTAACTTTTCAAGAAAATCCATAAACACACTAGAAACCCAATAAAAATCCAAACTATATTATATATTCATCCTAACCTAGGTTGTTTAAGGGTGATTATCCAGAAAACATGGTTTCAAGAATCAAAACAAAGGTATTAACGAGAGAATTCATTGACAAAAGTATAAGAAAACGAAAGACAAAGAAAACCGAGAGACAAAACCCGTTAGGTCTTCAATATACTCATATTATTATTATTCGGATCCGAACAAACCCGACTTTTCTATCATTTTCCATCTTTATTTTGAAAACTTCTAAAACGAGAGACATTTTCAAATTTTTTAAGTTTTTTGGATTTTCTCTTTTTTTCAAATTTTAATGACTCAAATAACTAAACTAACAATTACGACTCAAGTGTCCCATCCCCACACTTAAAATTTGCATTGTCCCAAATGCAAGGATGAAAACACAACTCTAAACTAAATAAACTACTACTAAAAAGTAAAAACTAAATAAAATATACAAGTGAAACGACTTAGCTGACATGCGAGACTGTCAATGTGCCAGTCAATTCCACATATGCCCTCAAATCCGAACACGCTTAGCAAACAATTCCTAAATCTCACACGGGAACGGAAGCGGCAAACTACACCATACCTATCAAATCAACATAAATATACGAAAACAGATAATATAATGATAGATAATAGTATGAAAAATCTCACACGCGACGGTGATCGACGGTGTTGGTGGTGGTCAGAACGACGATGGCGTTGGTCAGTGGTGGCGTCGATGGTCGTTGTCGGTGGCAGCGGTGGCAGGTGGTGGCAGCGACACCGGTGGTCAGTGGTGGTGGTCAGCGATTGGTCAGTGGCAGAGGGTTGCAGCGATGGTGGTCGTTAGTGGCTAGTGGTAGCGGTGGTGGTCAGGGCGATAGAGGGTGGCGTCGGCGGGTGGTTGTGGTGGGGGTGGCGGTGGTGGTCGGCGAAAGAGAGTGACAGTGGTGGCGGATGGTGACAATGGCAGGTGGTGGTGGTGGGCGGTGTTGGTGATGATGAGTGAGAGGGGGAATTGAATGAAAAAAAATAAGGGGGTGGATGGAATGAATTTGAGGGAATAAAAAAAAAACAATGGGTGATTCCAATCCCCTAACCAACTAAATACATTCTTCTTCATTCATTCGCAATAGCCCATTCGATTATATTCTGCTGATATCAAACACTACCTTAAAGAATAGTAAAAATGTGTATTTTTTACTCTTCTTTTCGACTCGATAACATATAAAATCTATAATTTATTTTCTCTTTCTTTAATATCCAATCAAACTTTAAATAAAGAAGTAAATGGGATACTTTTTTCTCACTTTCATAAGGCGAAATAATTGAGAAGGCTCCACATTTGTTGGTTGTAGTTTTCATAGCGACAATCATCACATTTATATGTCTATTATACTTTATAATCCAAATACAAAACCAAACATCAGAAGGTGACACACTAGAAAAAGCCACCAAGCGATGATATGGGTTACCAACTATCAGGTTACTTCTTATTTTAGTTTTGGGGATATTGTGCATAGCGAAAAAGATGATCAAAAGAAAATGTGTTCGAATTGTTGTTTTAGATCTCGATTGGTATTTTTTTAACAACAAATTTGGATCACTGACAGACCACTAGAGTATCATTGTGTCAAAAACGGAACCACCCGATCATATCCATCTTCACTACGCAATAATGTCTATATACCAATTCAGGAGAAAACCAATAAATCTAGGGAAAACCCCCTTGTAGGAATCAAACCTAGGACCTAATGGTCCCAAAGCCTTATCCCACCTCAAGATGCCACTAGGCTATAATTCCATGGGCTTTTGATTGGTATTTGATATTTTAGCTATGTAAAGCGTTAATTACATTTTTCGTCCATGTGGTTTGTCAAAAATCACTATTGTACTCCATTAGTTTACAAATGGCTAAAACAATCCCTATGGTTTCACTTTGATAACTATTACAGTCCACCCTCACTAATGCCATCCAGTTATTTCGTTAGTTTATTTGAAATGACCATAATGGCCCTGTTATTAAGACTACAAAATAAATAAATAAATAAAGATTTAATTATGTTTTTCGTCCGGTTTGTTGAGAATAACAATTACAGTCCATTAGTTTAAAAGTTGGAAAACAGTAACGATACTTTCACAACTTCCACCCTTAACTCAACGACAATAGCGGTTAACAACTTCATCTATCTACTATCCTTTACTCTACTTTTCACACCCTCTATTTCCTCAAATCTAGACGGAAGATCACGTGATCCGACTCCACACCCTCTCCACTTCAACATCTCCTTTAACCATATAAACATACCTGACCTGAATGATAACCACCTCCACCACAATTATGCCCACCGGTTGACGGAGATAGATCTGACGTCGGTGGAGGTGACAGAGGAGATCCGGTTGATGGTGATACGGCAGAGGGGAGAAGTGGTGAAATTGAGTCGTCGGAACAGAGTTGTGGAGCCGATCCAGGTGAAGTTCTGACGGGATCTGCAGAAACGGGGAGAGTGAAAAGTAAAGTGAACTTATTTAACTTTTGTGACAAAATTTTAAAAAACTAAAGACTTGTTAAAGTATGAAAAATCGTAAAATATACTATGCAAACAAAACACACACACACAAAAGACAGAAACTTACTATTCCTCCCTATGTTATGTTTTAATACATATATATAGAGAATAATACTTCTTTATTCTTCTTTTTATTATTTTTTTCCACTCAAATCCATCCATAAAATATATTTAAAAATGATATGGGGAATGAAAAATGAGAAAAAAATTTCGAGGCATAAAATCGTGCCAAGTAGAACCAATGCCACACAAATGCCAACGACCACCAACATCAGAAAAGCTCGTAAAAACAAAATAAATAAAAGGAAAATATAACACCGAACGAAAAACAGATGTAAAATCGTTGAACCACGCCCGCCCGTTGTGGCGTGTGAATGCGAAGAAATTATACCGAAACGCAAAACAAAGAAAGAATAACTAAGTCGATTTAGGATCCCGCACATTGCGATGAATATGACAAATGAGGGAAAATAGACGCGTTGCGACGGGCATGTCAAACGGGAAAAAATAGACGAAAACACGTTGAACCCCATATGCACGTTGCGGCATGTTAACTCGCAAATTCTAGAACGAAATGTAAAACAAAAAACCTACGAAAGATGAAAAGTATGGGGGACCAAAGTTGAAAATAAAAAGTGCTGAGATTAAATTACAAAAGATGCAAAGCTTTGGTTTAAAAGTAAAAAAAAAATCAAAGGGGTTAAAATGTAAAAGATGAACCCTCAAACGACACAAGTATTCCCCTCTTGAAACGACCAGTACCTGCTTAACTCGATTTTTCTTAGTTTTATTTTTGTCTTTTGCATATTAATATTTGAAATTATAATTTTACAACAAAAATAGTATTGTTTGGGGTAGAATTTTATGACCAGGATCCTGAGATCTGTAGATTAAGGCAGGATCCTAACACGTGGAACATGAAGGATCCTGATGGAATTGAGGATCCTGACGGAATTGAGGATCCTGAGCGTTATTGTTACGAATCACTTGCTTGTCTCTTTAGAGAATATTTTGCAGGAATATTCAAAGATAAACAGGTAGAAGATAACTTGCGCCTGGATTATCGCGAAGGTAGCTCAAGAAAATGTTTGGAAATGGAGTTGAAAGCTGCCAACGGTCAATGACCAATTCTCTTTAGGATCTAGGATTTCTCGGAGCTTTAGTTAGGATTCATTTTTGACTTGTATTATAAAAAGGCTTGATTAGATCATTTTAGGGACACGAAACACATACTACAAACACTTTATACTCTCTTACAAACATAATTACTAGCTGTAACACTTAGTTTGATCAATCAAACCTCATTATTGTAACCATTTTTTGTTAGTGGAGCTGTGTAGTTTCTAGCTTCTAGGGTTTTTTGTGCCAGAGATCAACTTCACAATAAAGATCAAGGGCTTTTCCCCATGATAAATCTCTTGTGTGACTGTTGCAACTACCGGAACCAGCAACCCTCTTCCTCCATCTTCTCCGGGAAACCAAAGGAAAACTACTATTGCTGCAGGAAATGCATACTCAGGATCGAGAAAATCTGCTGGAGGATCTGTTTTGGCTTCAAATGATGAGATCCTGTCAATGTTTGCCTTGGTGCAAAACCAGATGAAACAACAGCATGAGACCAACCAACTATTGTTCAAGGAGCTCAAGGAATTGAAGAACTTCAGGAACCTAGTGGAGGTGATGATACCTCTACAAGCAAGAACTTTGAATTTCTGCACGCTAGGATCCTCAAGAGTTCACCAAAGAGACTTTATGCCTATGCAGTTAGGATCAACACCCATTGGTCATACTCATTCTGTCAAGGTCACATCGAGCAAAGATTCAGGAGCTACTCCAGGATACTCATCCCAGGATCCTAACATGGTTAACTTACCAATAATAATTCATTAAATACTAACGATTTCCTGAAGATTGCAGGAGCCAATCCAAAGATGACAAGAGAACTGAAGAAGTTAAGAGACATGATCTCTAGTGTACCAGGAGTAGTGCAACCAATACCGGAGGTATCTCCTGAGAGTCATAGGATCTTCAAGTTCGCTCCCCCCAATTTGCAGCATGGAGATCCGAAAAAGATTCCAAACTCCTAATATGAAGTTGTATGATGGAACCACTAATATTGAGGAACACGTGGATCAATATAGGCAACGAATAAATATCAATCATATTCCATCAGATCTCAAGGAAGCTTGTTTGTGTAAGGATTTGGATCCACCTGACATGATCACCCTTAAAATGGCTACTCAGCATTCCTCCATACTGTATAACTTCTTTTGCTCATCTAGTTAATCTGTTTAATAACCAATTTTCTTGTTGCAGAACTTTTGACAGATTAACCAATGATCTTTACAGGGTTACACAAGGTCAACACGAGTCCTTAAGGGACTACATGAGGAAGTTTGGTCGAGAATCCTTGGAGATTCCAGACCATGACACTGCCACAGCAGTTCAGGCTTTTAATATGGGACTTCAAAAGGATTCTCAATTTTATGAAAACTTAGTTATGAATCCTTGCAAGAAGTTGGACGAAGTCTGGAATAGGGCCTTGATATTCATAAGCTTGAGGAAGACAGAAAGATCTAGCAAAGGATCAATCCTCCTGCTACTTATGATTATCCAAATAGAAAATGGGATTCTTCTCAGAAATCATACAAATCCAAACCATATTCTAATACTGATAATTACAGGGTTAATGCGATGGATAATGAGGATCCTGAGGAGGATTATCCTAAATTGTCTAACTATTGTTTTTTTGTTGATGTTTTAGGATTGATGTATTCTATTTAGAATTTGGGGGACAAAGCTCAATGGATTAGGAAAAATGACAAGAATCCTTGCTGGAAAGACAAGTCCAAATGATGCACTTATCATGAATACTTTGGACATATAACATAATATTGCTATCCCCTCAAGAAGGAAATAAGCTATATTGTTAGTAAGGGGTATTTGAAGGAACTGCTGGGTTAGAAGAAAGAAAGAAGCTAGGATCCGGAGAAACCTGCCAAGTGGACATGATCCCCACCACCAGATGATAAAGTAATAAACTTTATCTCTGGAGGATCTGACATATGTGGCACTTCTTACTCTGCAGCCAAGATACACGCCAAAGAAGCTAAAGCTGAGCAAGGAGACAAACCTACAAGAACATCAATGTTGACAGAGCAGAAGACTATATCCTTTGTTGAGCTGACAGGGATGTTTTTCCGGATCCTCACCATGATGGACTAGTAATAACTCTATATGTTGCTAACCATTTTGTACACATGATCCTAATGGATGGTGGGAGTTTGGTGAATATCATTCAATTAGATCCTTTAAAAAGGATGAACATTCCTGAATCAGAGATAGTTGCCAAGTCAATAGTGCTAGTAGGTTTCAGTGGTGAAGTAAAAAATACAGTAGGAGAAATAAAGCATCCTGTATATATACAAAGAGAGTTAACTCTATCCAAAACTCAGTATTATAGATTCTTTATCATGTTATAACATCATTTTAGGTAGGCCCTGGATTCATGACATGAAGGTTGTACATTCGACCTACTACCAATGTGTTAAACTTCCTACTCCTCGGGGAGTTGTGAAGATAGAAAGTGGCTAGCAAGAAGCAAGGACTTCTACACTTCATCAATGAAAGCCTCCAGTAAGATGAGGAAAGTAGCAATTACAGAGAAGAACACGAGATGTCCTGGAAGCTAAGGAACATGATATCAAAGAGATATCCTTGAATCCTCAAGATCCTGAGGTCAAAGTGCTCCTGGGAACTAAGATCCCTCAGGATCTTGAACAGGAACTTGTCAATTTCCTAAAGCAGGGGATCTCAACATTTGCTTGGAAACATGAAGATACGACATGCATATTGTCACACCCCTACTTGTAGCGGAAGCACACGCGGGGTGCAATAGACACATGGTACAAACACATTTTTCATAAAAACATTGTATTATACATTACTGAGCATCGGTTACATCGTTCAGTTACACACTAACGTATAAAGTACAGGTACAACTTCCAAAAATAGTCTATCTTTACTAAACTATGCCTCTAATCACAGTAATATCATAGCACCAAAACTGGTATCATCACGCACATGTATCCTTTATTCCATCTTTGCCTTTCTTGAAAAGCATGTTAAAGTTTCGCAAAGTCAACTTCAAGTAGTTGGTGAGTTTCATTGTTTTAGTTTGTTTCACAATTAAGTTTGAACAGAATGATTATGCACATTTGATGTAATTATACTAAGCCCACAAGTCAAACCTTGACAGTTCTCAAGTGTCGTGTCCCACACCCGGCACCTCAACACTGTCCCACCCCGAGTAACTATGTCTAACACCACATAGCGTGCTCACATTAAGTGCATCGACATGTGCAATTGCAGTAGAACCAATGGCATTCATGCCAGTTCAATTGGACTTGTTAAACCAATAGTACTATTCACATATCCACCCACCTATAGTTGATCACTCGTGTTTGTGGGGATTTTTCATGTGTTAGTATAACTCAGATAATTTCACATTAGGTCATGTATTCATGTGCAAGTTTGTACGTATGTAACATGCAATTCACCCCATGTAAAACAATAAAATAGTTTGGAAATGTATTTGTGAAAACTCACGTAATAGTGTAGTCCCAGTATGTTAATGACACAAAGTATCCGCTATTCCGAACCTATTGTCAGTAGGGTAGGTTAATTACTGAAAACAGTTCCCAAGTCGGTAATTGCTATATCTTAAACTTGGATGAGAATATTTATCCAAGAATGGACTTATAGCATAATAGTAGGGCGATGGGTATTGTCATAGTGTCAAAATTGAGTTTGGCTTTCATGCACCATTTTACGTGCTGGTCATGGTTAAGTGTTCTAGATGTTAGGGCAACTGCCTGATCATAGAGGATGTCCCATATTGTTCAAATTTTAAATGATTTGTTGTCCATTAAGGAAGTTCGGGCGTTCCCTGAGCATAACTCGTTCAAATTTCAGTTTCCGTTTTCGTCGTCGGGAATTCCCTAAACTAGCCTGTAATGTCCCACAATTACCCAAGTTACCATGGAACAATCCAGAATTACTCTGACTTTCCAATTATCGCCAATTTAGCCATCGGTCAGTTTACAGTTCCGGCAGGTTTGTTAAACGGTTATTTCGCCGGTGTTTTTGATAATTATATATTTTAACTTTCATGTTTTTGTAAACAATTTTGTGTACTTAATAAAATTCTAAAATTTTTTATATAATTTTTTTAAAAAACGTATATTTAAGGAAAAATATTCTCATAATTATTAAATTAATTTATTAATTTTAATAAATTCACTTTAAAATTGTATTTAACCGATAAATTAGCGATCACGATGAAACAGTTTTTAAAAATTCCCAAATTTTATAAAAACCCTTTGATGTATTGAGAAACTCCTCGGAAAAAAAATTAGGTTTTTCCAAATTTTCTAAACCGAGTTTCCGGCTGCCTAAAAGTCCACGACAATGCGATTTTTAAAAGCATGTTCAAACTCGGCCAATGGTCTCCAAATTTTCTTAAGAGTGTTTGCCATGTCAAAATAAACATACCTATAATTTTTGGGATTTATCAAGATCTTTTCATATTTTTCCTGAATTTATTTCCTTTAAAAAGTGAAAAATTCACAAAAAATCACTAAAAATTAAGACACTTATAAAATTTTACAAGGTGCTTATTTTCACCATGTATGATCAGCCTGCCAAATTTCAAGTTCAAACAATACCCATGAAAAAGTTATTCTATAAACAAGTTTGTAGTCCCTTAATTCAGATTATATACCTAGCGTTCTTCAATCTTTTAAGCAATCTTTGCCCTTCCAAAGGCTGATGTTCCTTATGTTCAGTACCTATACATCAACCACAACAAAAATATGCATTTACTCGTGTCAATCAAGCCATATAACCATTTTTTCGATTAGGGTTTGGTTTATTCGGTTATTGTTGAATATGTTGTGTTATGGATCCATAATCTATGTTTTTCCACCATCAATCACCATGTATCATCTTTTAATATCATAATCAACCTACAACAACCTTTAAACCTCAAGAACATCATGATTTTATGGAACAAAAACTTCCGTATTGTTACATAATTGATTTATACATAAAAAGACATTAAAACTAATTCAAAAGCATGTTATACCTTAAAGTTTGGACTGAGTTCTGATAATTCTCTGCTGGGTTTAGGTTGTGTGTGTGTAAAAATGTGAAAGAAGGTGTGAAGATGGTTTAAAAGTAAAAAAAAATGAAGTATATACCATGTTGAATTCCGATTGGAACAAGGGGGTCCCACATGGGCCCCCTTTGACTAGTCAGTGGAGGTTTTGGGTGGTTGTGGATGATTATCAACTGTATTTTGACGTTTTATGCCCGTTATCGGGTCTTAAACACCCCCCGGGTTGGGTAAACAAACTCTTTTTCGCGTGGTTTTTTTGTTTTGGAAAAACGAACCCACCGACAACAAAAACCTGAACGCTTTGATATTTTTACTTAAAATACATTATATTAGTATTATATAAGTGTTTTTTAGGCTTGACCAACTGTACAATGCATGTTTGGCTGTTTTCGAGTGCGTTAAAATCAAAGGCGTTGTGCCACCTATCTGTTAAGGCCTCACTTCTTATTTTAGGGTCTAAATCTTATGTCTAAGCAATTTTGTCTCCCTTGAATCGGCACTTTCATTCGGGTTCAAATCGTAATTACCCGGTTTAGGCATTGTTAAATGGTAATCCCCATTTAACTTGTTAAGCACACTGAGGCCCTAATTTCATATTGTTTGTCATTATTGTTCATATGTTAACTATAACGTACCCTCGGACTCATATGAGGCATGATCGGTATCATTTCGTTAATCGTGTAAGTTGTACGTATAATTAGGGTTTACGCACAATGCATAATTAGGGTTTACCTGGTTTTTCCACGATTGTCACACATGTCAAAAGATATTATTACTCACAAAGTGGGTGTTGATAACATTTTTAGGCCAATACATCAAAAGAGGAGAAAGTTCTTTCCTGAAAGGAACCTGATAATCCAAGAGGAAGTTGATAGACTACTGAAAGCGAAGATGATAAGAGAAGTCAAGTTCCCTAGGTGGCTGGCTAATGTAGTAGTGGTCCTAAAGAAAATGGGAAATGGAGAGTGTGTGTGGACTTCACTGATCTTAATAAGGCTTGTCCCAAGGATCCTTTCCGTTCACCACATATAGATTCGATGGTGGATGCCACAGCAGGGCACGAGATGCTGACATTCATGGATGCTTCTTCAGGATTCCAGCAGATCCATATGGAACCTTCTGACCAGGAGGACACTGCTTTTATGACCCCTACAGGTATCTATTGTTATACTGTTATGTCTTTTGGTTTAAAAAATGCAGGTGCTACATATCAAAGGCTATTCAACATGATGTTCAATAACAAACTATGGGACACGATGGAGGTCAATATAGACGATATGACAGTCAAGTCAAAAAAGCCGAAGATCATCTCCGAGATCTTAAAGAAGCCTTCGACATCCTGGACCAATACAATATGAAGCTGAATCCTTCAAAGTGCCATTTTGGAGTTCAAGCAGGAAAATTCCTGGGTTACATGGTCACTAGATCCGTCATGATCCTTTCCATGATCGTTGCTTGTGGACAAGTTACTATTGCCATTCTTGGCTAAACATCTAGAGTCACTTTGGTTATAGATGAAACTTGGTATTAATTAAATGTTTAAACTTTTGAAAAGTGGTGTGTTATGTCTCTGATAATTCTTTCTACCCTTATTCTTCGTTAATGAGGTTTTTGATTCAGTTTTGGTCTTTGATCTTGTGGTTGCTCTTGATAACCTTAGTGGTGTGAAGCATATTAGTATACAATGGGGGGTCCCATTTTGGATAAGTGGTTGACCCATTTGTGGAAACATATCTTGTGATCATCCCTCGTTTATCAAGGATATCATTGTTTTTGCATACATGGTCTAAATGTTAGGCTTCAATGATAAGCCAAAACTTGGACATGCGACTTGTCTAACAAGGTCTATATGTTAGGCTTGGCACAAACCTAGAGTAGGTGAGCCCATATTAAAATTTGTACGTCTTTATATATACTTTATTATTATAAAGCCACCCGTTAAATAAAGATCAATCACCTCACTCATTCACAAGTGTCATTAGCAACCTATATGAAGCACCTATACATATCTTTGATGATCCCAGAAGAGTAGTTGTATGTCTTTAACCCAAACTTAGGAGATTTCTCTTTTCAAGGAGTCTTGTTGTCATACCCCAACCGATGGCGGAATCATCGGGGCGGACGTAAATATATTGCACGAGACATCATAACACTATTTGTGACAATATTTAATTCAAAACCGATTTCATTTCATAGATAATGATTGTCAAATATGTTACAAGGAAATCAAATACGACAATTTCAAATTCAAAGTACAACACAAAAGCATTGGCGAGCACACAAGTTTTGATATAGCATAAGTATGTAAAATGTTTAAACGAATCCACATGGCAAAAACCGTTAACTAGATTAATGTAATAAGGCATGCAATTCTACAAGTCAACCCAAAGATTACCATAAGATAAGACTTAACATGACTTCAATAATACGGGCGGTGCGTTACTCCTATAGCTCTATATATGTTAAGGGGAGGCTCGTACAAAGTTAATGACATGCGAATTACATAAGAATGTTCCTAGAATACAAACCATGTTTCACGTATCTTTAGCATGTATATAGGATTGTTTGTGTTTGCATAAAGTATAGTTGTGTTTGTGTATTTGATAAATAAACATATTACACCCAAAAGTGTAAAGCGTAAAGAAGGGTGTTTGAGTGTACTCACGGCTTTGCAAAGCTCCCTTTGTAAATTCCGTGAAGTGTTGGAGAGTTGAATGATAGAACACCGAGGTTACCCTACATGGGGGTAAACGAAGGTGTGTTAGTGTTCGGGATGGTAACAGAAGATTTGGACTTGCAATTTAAAGTATAAAAGTATGTATTCACAAAAGTAATTATCTAGTCTTAATACACCCGTTTTTGACACTATAACAACCCGTATAGGTGAATGTGATTTCATGGGTGTAAATTACCCATTAGAATCGTAATGGTATGTTTAACGCTTTAGATAAAATAACCTAATGTCATGATAAGTAACCATATGATTATTATCGAGAGTTCGGTTATGTATAGGTTTATATATATATATATATATATATATACATATATATATATATACATATATATATATATATATATTACATAGTACATAATAAGTCCAACACATATATCATAGATTTCATAGATGTCATGCATGGAGATAGGAGGATAACCGTCCTTTAACCTCTTTCGTAAGATTCACCAATACACAAATTGTCACGTGGACAATTCGGATGGTCATGAATGATATGGAAACAAAATGTACATACTCCTCACTATACTAAGTAGTCAAGTAATCTTTAACCCGATGAGCCATGCCCGACATAGAAAGAGTTAACTAAGTGTCGGAGGTTAGATGGGGTTATGTCACGTTAGGGTCTAGCAAACTAATTGGGATAGAAAGGGAAATTATCAAGTGAGGTGGTGGATTTAATGTAGGAAAGCCTAGGCTTCCAAGTAATCACACTCATACCGAGGCTCAAGTCTTGTTGCAAGAACAAGCTTGGATGGTTTCAACACTTGTGGGTTTAAAACCATAATAAACAGAAAGTTTGGGGGCAATTTACACCTTCAATTTTGTATGAAACAACCTTGGCTAAGCTCACTAATCATAGACTTGGTTAGAGGCATAAGGAGCACAAGTTTAAATGAGAAAAATGTAAGCTAGATAAAAGTTTATAAGTTCTTCTTCCAAAACAGAAAGTTTGGCCCTCAAAATGGTATTGTTCCACCTTGGTTTTCCATGGAAAACCTATGGAAATATCCCTAGAGGCAATCCAAGCTTTGTAAAGGAAGGAGGAGTGAAGAAAAAAGAAGAAAATGAAGTAAAGTGCTTACTTTAGCACTTAGAACAATATGTCAATTCTGATGTTTGCAACTAATTTAAGAGTGTTTTGAGTGTGGTAATGAGTTTGGAAAGTGAAAATGCGTGTATGGAGGTTTGGTTTTATAGTGGTGAAGTAGGGTTTGAGTATTAATGGAGTTATAAGGTGATTGGTGAGTTTGGGAGGTGAGAAAGATGGCCAACTTGTATGCAGCAAACAACTTTCTGCGGATAGGGGGGGGGCGTTGCGCGACGCGACGCCTCTGGTTTTCGAAAAAAGTTTGTTTTATTGCATTTTATCCCCTGAACGTCTTATTTTCCATCATTTTATGCATTAACTTAGCATTTTAACATATTTTCAAGTATAAGAGACGTGTATTAGTATAAATTAAGTATCGAGATTGTATGCTGCACTTATAAGTACAGTTGCGTATAAATTTGAATTTGTAAGCATAACAAGTATAAATAAGTATAAATTTCAGTACGATCAAGGTCTCGGATTACAAAGGTTGAAATTGAAATACGAATGCGATACGAATACAAGTTTCTATAAATAGAAATATGAATACACTTTCTAAATGAGGAAAGTTCAAAATGCGAAGCGTTACAGTCTCCCCAACTTAAGGAAATTTTGTCTCGAAATTTAAGAGGAAGACTCAATCGAAAAGATGCGGATACTTAGTCTTCATATCACTCTCGAGTTCCCAAGTGAATTTACCGCTATGTTTACCTTCCCATAGAACTTTGACTATGGGAATGCAACTGCGCCTAAGTTGCTTGGTTCCTCGGTCCATGATTTCGACCGGTTTCTCCATAAAATGTAAGGACTCGATGATTTGAAGACCATCGAGGGGAACTTGAAGTCCTTCTTCAGCGAGACACTTTTTTGAGATTAGAAACATGAAACGTTGGGTGAACGTTGTTGAGTTCTTCAGGTAGGTCCAGTCGATACGCCACCTTGCCAATCCTTTCGAGAATCTTGAAAGGACCTACAAAGCGAGGAGCGAGTTTGCCTTTCTTACCAAAACGAACTACACCCTTCGAAGGGGATACCTTGAGAAGTACATGATCACCGATATTGAATTCCAAGGGTTTGCGTCTTTTGTCACGTAGCTCTTTTGTCGGCTTCTAGCTTTGAGTAAATTATCACCAATCTATGGTATTTTGTCTGTGGTCTCTTGTACAAGCTCGAGACCGGTGATTTGAGCCTCTCCGATCTTGTACCAACAGATAGGCGAACGACACTTACGACCATACATTGCTTCAAAAGGTGCCATTTGAATGCTAGCATGATAACTGTTGTTATACGAGAATTCTACCAAGGGTACATGCGAATCCCAGTTGCCACCAAAATGGATTATGCAAGAATGAAAACATATCTTCCAAAGTTTGAATAGTGCACTCGGTTTGACCGTCGGATTGAGGATGAAAAGCGGTACTAAGATTGAGGTGAGTACCAAGATGTTTTTGGAAGGTTTGCCAAAGACGCGAAGTGAAACGAGCGTCGCGATCAGAAATGATGTCAATAGGGATACCATGACGACAAATGATTTCATTCGTGTAGATACGAGCCAATTTCTCGACTTTGTAATCTTCACGGATGGGGAGAAAGTGAGCAGACTTGGTCAATCGATCGATGTGATTACCCAGATACTGTCGTGACCACTCGAGGTAGCTTAGTAGTGAAGTCCATAGCAAGACTCTCCCATTTCCAGACATGAATTTCTGGTTGTTCGAGCAAGCCAGAGGGTTGTTGATGTTCAGCTTTGACCTTAGAACAGGTAAGACACTTAGAGACGTAGAGGGCGATATCTTTCTTCATGCCAGGCCACCAATAAGACGTACGAAGGTCTTGGTACATCTTGTCAGCACCAGGATGAATGGAATATTGGGACTTATGGGCTTCCTTCATCAAGAAGTCACCAAGGTTGTCACGGTTTGGAATCCAGACATGATTGAGATTGTACATAATACATCGGATTTGGATACAAGCTAATCTTCAGCACCACACTTCATCCCGTTGTACATGTTGTTTTCGGTAATGGATGAATGTTGTGCTTCACGAATGCGATCACGAAGGTTTCCTAAGGTTTGATAGCAACGAATGTTCTTTACATGAGTCTTACGACTAAGTGCATCGGCTACAACATTCGCCTTACCAGGGTGGTAGCGAATCTCGCAGTCGTAGTCGTTTAACAGTTCTACCCAACGGCGTTGACACATGTTGAGTTCCTTTTGATCGAAGATGTGCTGAAGGCTCTTATGGTTGGTGAAGACCACACACTTGGTACCATAAAGGTAGTGTCGCCATATCTTCAATGCAAAACACATGCACCAAGTTCAAGATCATGTGTAGTGTAGTTTTCTCATGAATTTTGAGTTGCCTCGACGCGTAAGCGATAACTTTATCCCGTTGCATGAGAACACAACCCAGAACCTAGTTTGAGCATCACAATACATGACGAAATCGTCGTTTCCGTCGGGAAGAGCGAGGATGGGAGCATTACAAAGCATGTCCTTGAGTGTTTGGAAAGACTCTTCTTGTTCGGGACCGCAAACAAAAGGTTTATCTTTTTAAGTCAAAGACGTGAGAGGTGCGACGATTTTGGAAAAGTTTGAAATGAAGCGACGATAGTAACCAGCTAAACCAAGAAACAAACAAATTTCGGATGGAGACTTAGGAGCAATCCATTTCTTCACAGCTTTGATTTTTGCAGGTTCAACATGAATACCAAGTTCATTGACGACATGACGGAGGAATTGAACTTCTTTTATCCAAAATGCACACTTGGAGAATTTAGCGTAAAGACGTTCAGTACGCAAAAGTTAGAGGATAAGATGCAAGTGTCGCTCATGCTCTTGTTGTGTCTTGGAGTAGATGAGGATATCGTTAATGAAAACGATCACGAAGCGATAGAGATAAGGTTTGCACACGTGATTCATTAAGTCCATGAAGACTGCAGATGCGTTGGTCAAACCAAAAGGCAAGACCACGAACTCGTAGTGACCATAATGTGTGCGAAAGGAGGTTTTGGGTATATCTTCTTCGAGAACTCGAAGTTGATGATAACCAGAATGGAGATCAATCTTGGAAAATCAATTTGCGCCTTATAATTGATCAAAGAGGTCATCGATGCGAGGAAGAGGATATCGATTTTTGTCTGTCAGCTTATTGAGCTCACGATAGTCAATACACATCCGAAAGGATCCATCTTTCTTTTTGACAAAAAGAACGAGAGCGTCCCAAGGAGAAGTACTAGGGCGTATAAAGCCTTTATCAAGAAGCTCTGGAAGTTGGCTAGATAGCTCTTGCATTTCCGAGGGTGCTAAACGACAAGGGGATTTCACAAAGCGCCAGGGATGAGGTCAATGCGAAAGTCAATAGATCGAGGAGGAGGAGGACCATGTAGGTCTTTGGGGAAAACGTTAGGAAAATCGCAAACAACAGGAACGTCACTTATGATTGGACCCTTGTCCTTCTTTTTCACTAAGTGGGCAAAAAAGGCAAAGTAATCCTTCTGCAGATACTTATTCGCTTGAATACACGACATAAACTTGAGGCCTTTAGAAGGTTTCTCGCCATATACGTGTAGGGAATCACCGTTTGGAAGAGGAAGACGAATGAACTTTTCAGAACAAAAGACTTCAGCACGAACTCGCCTAAGCCAATCAATGCCTACTATGATGTTGAAACTTCCATTTTCATGGGAATAAGATCGATGGAAAACGTATGATCAATAAGATTCAAAGAACACTTAGAGAGAACAGAATCGACAGTGACGGACTTTCCATTAGCGACTTTGACCGCGAATGATTTGGCCAACTTCGAACGTCGACACTTTAACAAAGGTTCGAATTCAACGGATACAAAATTTTATCCGCGCCAGTACCAAATAAACAAGAAGCAAAAACGTCGTTTATGAGAAACGTACCAGAGATAACATCGGAACTGTTTTGCGCCTGAGCGGCGGTGATGACGAAAGCTCTACCACGTGCTTGCTGCTGTTGGTTGTTATTGTTACGTTGAGGACAGACGTTTGCGAGATGATTAGGGTCACCGCATTTTAAGCAGGCTCGTCCAGTGGCTGCTTGAGGTTGAACTTGGTTTGGTGCGGGGTTTTGGGTTACAACAACGGTTTGATTTTGGTTGGCTAGTGGTTTTGGACCATTGCGGTAGTGGGTGGCGAAATGCCCGAACCTATTGCAATTCGTGCATAGGCGGCATGATGCTTGGGTAGGTGACGGTAATGGCATGTTTTACACTGGGGGTGAGTCCCAGTGTATGCCTTCTTTGGAAGCTCGGGGTTTATTGGTGCAAACTGTTGGATGGGTTGAGGGTTTGGAGGAGTGACTACCGCGCAGTTTTGGCTTGAAGCCTTCTGCTTCTTGCCCTTGTTGTTGTTTTTGGATGGTTTGGTTGGTGTAGGTTCAACGATGGTTTGGGTGGTGGCTTGGTGTGTATTCTTTGATGAAAACTTGTCGGAGGTTCCATGAAAAACGTAGTTGTTGTTAAGCTTAGCGGCCAAGTGATAGGTATCATCAAGCGTCTTGGGGGAAGCGGCGTCAATAAGGTTCATGAGGTGAGGAAGGAGACAGCGTATGTACTTTCCAATAGCCTTCTCGACAGTGTCAACTTGGCTTGTGCAAATTGCACTAAGCTGCTTGAAACAGGTGTTGAGGCCAACGTTGTTGTTCCCAACCTGTTTTAGGTTCTAGAACTCGTTTTCGAGCTTTTGACTCTCGTGTGGGGGACATAAGTCTTTCTCCATAAGTTGCTTGAGGTCGGCCCAAAAGAGGGCGTGTGCGGCTTCGTTTCCACGTTCGTTACGCTCGGAGGTCCACCAATCGAAAGCCCTCGGCGAAAGACGCCCGTCACATTGATGGTACGTAAGTGGTCAGGGCAACCACTTTGAAGGAACGTCACTTCAATGGCGTCAAACCATTGAAGCATCACAGTGGCGTCGCCCTCACCGGCGAAGGGTAGGGGATTGCAAGATTGAACTGTTTATAGGTGTTTCCACCTTGGAGTCAACGGAGGCATTGCGTGATTCAGTGTTGGGTGGAGGTTGGATCTTGCTTACAATGTTAGGGATGATCTTGGCCAATTGCTTAGCCATGGATTTCATGCAGTCCTTCTTTGACATTAAGTCGGAGTTGTTTGAACCCTTTCTGGAGCTCGATCCTTACTTGGACTTCTTATTGTGGGAGTTGGAGTGTTGTTGAGAAGACATCTAGAGAATCGAAAATTGAGGGAAAGGATGAGACTTATTCATAATGTTGTTTATAAAATCACGTTTTTTGCATGTTTAAGCATGTAAGTATCACATAACACGCATGTTTCACATAGTTGACATGGGCATAACAAGCATTCGAAAAGCATAAACACGTATGAATGTGAAAAGGAGCATGAATTTAGTTTGTTCATGGGATGTATTAATGTTTTTTATTGCGAGAAACGTGCGAATTGTGCATTGGTTTTGAAATGAACGAGGTAAAAAGTATTAAAACACATAGAAATTGAGATAAAATAAAAGATAGGCTTGATAAAATATTGGAGTGTTTCAGGTTTAGAAACTTCGACTATTCCAAAGTGAATCGTAAGTTCTTTCGAATTAGGGAAGCATGCTTTGGCCTAACAGGTAAAATACTCTCGTCGAGAAGCGATTAACGGTATTTTACCCTTCAAGTTACTACATGTCCCTAGTCGATAAAAAATGCGAGACCTTGGCGAGATTGAAAATCGAGGAATGAGACTAGTTAACAAGGTGCGGGTATCACCCCTAACTTGATAACATCGTACCCTAAATGTGGTTTGTACTTACCAAACGAGGAGCGAATTCCGACTCGTTGGTGAGGGTCCACGAGAGTATGAAGTGGAAGTTTTCTATCAAGGTGTGGATATCACTCCTAACTTGATGGTGTAACTTCATGTAAAATCGAATAAGCAGATTGAGAGTGATCACCAAATTGCTGGGTTCACCCCTATTTTGGTGAGATCGTCTCGTTTGTAGTATGAGTGTCTTCATGTCTTCAACGTGTATTTTGTGCAAATGTCTTAGGTAAGACATGTTGTATAATTAAGACAAAAGAAGTAGAAAGAAGCAAAGTAGGAAGAATAACAATCTAAGCAAGAATCAAGAATGGTCAAGTTGGTCACCTAGACTATAGACTAGGTCGAACATGGCAATTCTATCTAATTTTCTATAGTTATGGCTTTGATACCAATCTGTCACACCCCAATCGATGGCTGAATCATCGGGCCGGACATAAATAGATTGCTTAAGACATCATAACACTATTTGTGACAATATTAAATTCAAAACCGATTTCAGTTCATAGATAATAATTGTCAAATACGTTACAAGAAAATCAAATACAACAATTTCAAATTCAAAGTAAAACATAATTCAAATAACTAAACTAACAAGATCTAGCATTTTTAGATGCGTTTCTAAGTCATCCTTACTAGATTTCGTCATATCATCATCATCAATCTACAACATGTTTAAAAGTATAGTTCAACACAAAAGTATTGGCGAGCACACAAATTTTGATATAGTATGTAAAATGTTTAAACGAATCCACATGGCAAAAACCGTTAACTAGATTAATGTATCAAGGCATGCAATTCTATAAGTCAGCCCAAAGATTACTTCAAAATAAGACTTAACATGACCTCAAGAAAACGGGCGGTGCGTTACTCCTATAGCGCTATACATGTTAAGGAGAGGCTCGTACGAAGTTAATGACATGCGAATTACATAAGAATGTTCCTAGAATACAAATCATGTTTCAGGTATCTTTAGCATATATATAGGATTGTTTGTGTTTGCATAAAGTGTAGTTGTGTTTGTGTATTTGATAAGTAAACATATTGCACTCAAAAATGTAAAGCGTAAAGAAGGGTGTTCGAGTGTACTCACGGTTTTGCAAAGCTTCCTTTGTAAATTCTATGAAGTGTTGGAGAGTTGAAGGATAGAACACTGAGGTTACCCTACAAGGGGTAAATGAAGTTGTATAAGTGTTCGGGATGGTAACGGAAGATTTGGACTTGGAATTTGAAGTATAAAAGTATGTATTCACAAAAGTAATTATCTAGTCTTAATACACCCGTTTTTGACACTATAACAACCCGTATGGATGAATGTGATTTCATGGGTGTAAATTACCCATTAGAATCATAACGGTATGTTTAAGGCTTAGATAATATAACCTAATGTCATGACAAGTAACCATATGATTGTTATCAAGAGTTCGGTTATGTACAGGCTTATATATATATATATATATATATATATATATATATATATATATATATATATATATTACATAGTACATAATAAGTCCAACACATATATCATAGATTTCAGAGATGTCATGCTTGGAGGTAAGAGGATAACCGTCCTTTAACCTCTTTCGTAAGATTCACCGGACAATTCGGATGGTCATGAATGATATGGAAAGGAAATGTACATACTCCTCACTATACCAAGTAGTCAAGTAATCTTTAACCCGATGAGCCATGCCCGACATAGAAAGAGTTAACTAAGTGTTGGAGGCTAGATGGGTTTATGTCACTTTAGGGTCTAGCAAACTACTTGGGATAGAAAGGGAAATTATCAAGTGAGGTGGTGGATTTAAGGTAGGAAAGCCAAGGCTTCCAAGTAATCACACTCATACTGAGGCTCAAGTCTTGTTGCAAGAACAAGCTTGGATGGTTTCAACACTTGTGTGTTTAAAACCCTAATAAAACAGAAGTTTGGAGGCAATTTACACCTCCGAATTTGTATGAAACAACCTTGGCGAAGCTCACTAATCATAGACTTGATTAGAGGCATAAGTATCACAAGTTTAAATGAGAAAAATGTAAGCTTGATAAAAGTTTATAAGTTCTTCTTCCAAAACAGAAAGTTTGGCCCTCAAAATAGTATTGTTCCACCTTGGTTTTCCATGGAAAACCTGTGAAAACATCCCTAGAGGCAATCCAAGCTTTGCAGAAGAAGAAGGAGTGAAGAAAATAGAAGAAAATGAAGTAAAGTGCTTACTTTAGCACTTAGAACAATCTGCCAATTCTAATGTTTGCAATTGATTTGAGGGTGTTTTGAGTGTGATAATGTGTTTGGAAAGTGAAAATGAGTGTAAGGAGGCTTGGTTTTATAGTGGTGAAGTAAGGTTTGAGTATTAATGGAGTTATAAGGTGATTGCTGAGTTTGGGAGGTGAGAAAGATAGCCAACCCGTATGCAGCAAACAACTTTTTGCGGATCAGAGGCCTTGGCATCACGCGTAGGCTATAAGGTGGGGGCGTCGCGCGACGCAGCTCCTTTGGTTTCTGGAACAAGTTTGTTTTATTGCATTTTTGTCCATGGACTTCTTATTTTCCATCATTTTATGCATAAACTTAGCATTTTAACCTATTTTCAAGTATAACACACGAGTATTAGTATAAATTGAGTATCGAGATTGTATGTTGCACGTATAAGTAGTATCGGTTGTGTATAAAGATGAATTTGTAAGCATAACAAGTATAAATAAGTATAAATTTCATTACGATCAAGGTCTCGGATTACAAAGGTTGAAATTGAAATATGAATGCGATACGAATACAAGTTTCTAGAAATAGAAATATGAATACACTTTCTAAATGAAGAAAGTTCAAAATGCGAAGCGTTACACTTGTTCTTAGCAAAGGCAATGAATTAACTTTAATCGGACTTAATTCTATTTTAACCTCAAAGTTATAATTTGTAAATCTAATGAAAACTCGTCGGTAACCTTAGCTAGGAGCCGGGCTTTTTTAATTAGTTCACCGCACCACTTATCAATAACTTAACTATCACATTAAAAAGTTCTAAATAAAGTAAATATAACCACTCCACATTACAAGTTAATATTTTTAGGGTTTGAAATCTATTGATAGATTTGTTACTTAGGTTTTAGTTATAGGTCATCTAGTGGGTTTGGTAATGGGTAATTTTAATACATGGAATAAACTAAGATTACCCGTTCTACGCTACAGGGTTTCGGTCGATATTTATTTTGGTTCAGTATACCAACCAAAAGAGATATGTTCAAAAGAATATCAACACATGTTTTACATCGACCGAAAACCAAAAAACAATAAATTTAAATTGGACTGTGGGACGAAATGATTTTAAATTAACTGTAAATGGAAACGTAAATGTTATCATAAATATAACTTTAATGAAAAGAAACCTAAAAACACTAAACATAAAGAAAACTAAAAAAATAAAATAATAAAGTCCAGAAAGAAACGGAAAGCCAATAGAATAAAAGCACTATCCACCTAACTTCCTAATTGTAAGTTACGTTAAAACGTAGACCAGATGAAAACCTACATAAAAATAAGCATGAAAACGAATTATATTTGACACATATTTCCAAAGAAAATTTACGTCGAATCGTAAACCAACTTGAATGTATACTGACCGTGCATAAAAATAAGCACGTAAGAAAATAGTTAAGGCGGTGTCGACACGTAAAGTGACTCGAATTTATAGCGTTTAATGAAAACATATTATATTTGATTGGATGTGTTTCCGAATAAAATTTACCTCAAAACGTAGACCATTTGAACACGTACATAAAAATAAGTAAGAAAACGTATTATATTTTGCCCGTATCGTTTATAGAAAAAATAAAACAAAATTTACATTAAAATGTAGACCAGCTTGAAACGTACATAATAATAGGCATAAGGAATTTATTATATCTGGCCCAACTTATTACCGGGGAAAATTTACATCTAAATGTAAATCAACTTGAATTTATACAAACACGTACATAAAAATAAACACGTAAAACTTGATTACAAAATTAAGAAAGTTTAGAGGTAGTAATTGTTAATAATGAAAGTTAAAGGGTAAAGGTATAAAAAATAACAAAGACAAAAGAAAGAAAACTCAAAAAGAAAAAAGAAAACACAAAAAAAAGTAAAAAGGAAGTTACTGTTAATCAAACTTGCAAATGTAAATATGTATAATTTTGAAATAATTTATAGTACAGCCTAATAAAAGTAATATATGTATTATATATCTTACTATACTAATAAATGAAAATCTTTCTGAGACACATGCCACTTTCTCATATATTTTTCCATTATATTCAATTTTTTTATTTTCTATTAAATAATTATTTTTAAAAGATACCCAATAGTGAAAGATAACCATCATCAACAAGAATGTGAATCTTTTAAAAAGAATTTTAAGATTCATAACGACATTACATTATTTTGGTTAAAAAAATATATTTGAAAACAATTTGTGGCATTTATTTAAATTTAAATTAATTTGAAAAACAAAATATCTAGAAACAATTTGTGGCATTAATTTAAATTTAAATTAATTAGAAAAACAAAATCACGCATATTTAATTTATATCCATCTAGATTAATCATAACATAGCTTTTAGCATATAATTTTAATATATTCTATTGTATCTAGGTTAATTGATAGCACAGTGTTTAACATATGATTCTATCATATTATATTGTATTTTTTTTCTCTTATAATTAGAGGAAGAGGTACAAGCCTAAAGTCGTCTAAGACTAGCTAATCTTATAGTGTCAGATGCTCTACCTTTAAATACTCTATCTTAAAGTATCCTAAAATCATAAATAAATTAAATAATTAAATACCAAATCCTGCACTGTTACATCAAATCTACCCTAAGTATCCTAAAAACACTAGCTGTCATATATCTAGAGTATCCTGAAACTTTTTTCTTACATAAAATAAATTAAACAATTAAATACCAAATAAACATAATTCAAATTCAAATAAATTACAAAATAAATAATTCAACTATATAAATAAATTATTGAACATAATACTAATTAAAAATAAACTATTCCTCGTCTGAATCTTCCAGATAAGGTAGATCTTAAATTGCAATATGTGTCACAAGATCAATGAGAATTCGCAAATGCGTATGTGGATACATAATCTCACTAAGGGCATCATTGTCCAAAACGGGTTGAAGTAAAGGATCCCTTATGTGGACTTGTGAGAAGGCATGCCCGTCGTCCTTCAAAATCATGTTGTACAATATCATGCACGCATACGTCATGCACCTAATCCTGTCAACATTTGTGGTTCGTATGGGTCGCCTAAGTATGCTTCATTTTCCCTTTAGAACACCAAAAGCGTGTTCCCCATCTTTTCTTGTCCCTTCTTGCAATTTCTTAAACTTCTTTTCAACCATATCGGTTTGATGTGGAAACGTGTTCATAAACGTTGACTAGGTAGGCTAGATCCCATTGGTTAAATAGTACTCACGTTTGTATAAGTGCCCATTGACATTAAATACCGAATCATTGTTTGAGAAATTAGCCATAAATGAAAATGGGTATTTAAGAATATGGTGGAAGGTTTGATAGTTATGAATGGTGTAAAAATAAGAATGGTGAGATAGGTATTTATAATGATTTAAAATAAATAAACTAACTATTTTAAATAAATGTAACGGTCATATGATTGTTAAAAGGTCACAAACCCCCAACTTCATCTTCAATAAAGAGTAGCCGAGCTTACCTAGCCGCTCGCCTACCCGAACGAGGGGGTGGCGGGGGTGTTTCGCATGCGGCTTCGAAGCTGAGCACCCTTAGCCGAGGATGCCCCTTCCCCTCTTGTAGCCGAAAGTATTCAAGTAATTATTATTTTTTATCCCTAGTTTAATTTATATCATGACTTATTTTTGCTCTTTGCATATGTTTATATATGTATCATAGATGTGACAACTTCAACTAATTTTTTATGAATAAATTTGTTTGATTATGTTTGATCTCTAGGTGGCCAAATGTTAAACACACTTATTTTTTTAACTATTTATGAATATTTCATTTATTTAATTTTAAACTACTACGTATATTTTCCGGCTTATTAATACCTATTTAATAATTTATTGATCAAACCCTGTGTAGTACACGGGTTTTCTAACATATAAAAAATAAATAAAAATATATAACTTTTATTTGAATTTTGAATCTAATTTGAAATTATGAGTTCGTATTCGATTTACTTGACTCGAATTCTTTTAATAAAAGCGAATTCTTGATAATCGAACCAAATTTAATCGAATTTCGAATTTTTCGAATTCAAATTCTGAACACCCCTAATAGAGAGAGAGAGAGAGAAAGAGAAAATGAAATTTGAGAGGTTAATCAAAACTAATTTTGAGAAAGATGATTTTTAGAGATGAAAATAGAGGTTGCAATGGGGATGCGTTGATGATGTATCTATATCATCAGAACATCACCGTTAGAGGTGTGTATGGGACGTTTCACTGAGGTAAGAAATATAAGACTATACATAGTGGAGTCACACCCCGCCACCTCACTATTTTCAGGCGTCAAAACCCAAAATGAGGGCGCCAAGGGCTTGAGCATGAGTGATGTAATGAGCATGAGTCTGAAAAGTCTGGATATGTGTATGGGTTTAATCTTTTAGCCAATAAAAAAACACTTGTACATGGCCACTAGAGATGGGCATAAAAACCGGTTCTGAACCCGACCCGGTAGAACTGAACTGGACCCGGTTCCAGTTCCTACCCGACATTTAGTAGAACCGGTTCCGGGTTCAAAATACCCGTTGGTTCCAACCCGGTTCCACAATTTTACCATTTTAATGGGGTCGTACCCGGTTACTACCTGTACCCGGTTACTAGTGTACCTGGTTCCACCGTACCCGGTCCTGTAGTTATCGTTGGAACCAAATATAGCCGTTAAAATGTTACCGTTGGAACCGGTTCCCAGTAGCATTTAATGCTAATATGACTGTTGGACCCGGTTCCTATTCGTGGAACCGGTTACATACCGTTGGAACCGATTCTATACATACTTTTGAGAATTCTATTGTTTAGCACACAATTTCTCATATCTATTCTTCTTGTTATATTTCTTTCTTGTTCTTTTTCACATACTATTCAACAATTGCCTCAAAGAGTTCAAAAAACGCAAATTTCCAATCCGTTAACAATGTTCCTCAAGATCAAACCGTTCCATATGTTGTTGGAACATTGTCTCATAATCGCAATATGGAGGTTTGGAGCAATTGGGAGTTGGTCGAGATGAGTGACGGCTCGCAAAAAACTCAATGTAAACATTGTGGATCGTTATTAGGCAAGGAATCAAACTCAACGTTAACGAAGCATATTAAGAAGTATTGTAAATGTTTAAAAGAAATGACATCCGGTCAAGTTCAACTATCCAAAGATGGTACCATTTTTCGTTATGAACAAAAGTTAGCTCGCGATCGGATGGCGAAGTTAGTGATACAAAAAGCGTTGCCGTTTGGACACTTCGACGACCCCGATCTTACTAAGCTTATTCGGGAGACGTTACAACCTCGCTATAAACATGTAAGTCGTCGCACTTTAAAACGTCATTGTTTAAGTTTATCGGAAAATGCAAAAAAGATTTGATTGTTTTTTTTTAAATTTAAAAACTAGTGTAAACTTAACTAGTGATGTGAGGTCGGCTCCACATGGTTTACCGGAATCGTACATATGTGTCACCGCTCATTGGGTTGATCCCGATACATGGCAAATGATGAAGCGTACGATTGCGTTTGACGAGTTTCCTTCTCCTCATACGGGAGAAAATATTTATAAAATTATAAATGGCACAATAATTAAATATTGTTTAGAAGAAAGTGGATAAACACGCTAAAGCTTGCGCAGAGAACCAACATGTCTTTTTCCATTTTGCTTTTGATACCTTTGGCTCTCTAGCACCAGAAGCTATCTACTTCTTGACTAGGGTTCAACGGGTCATCCACAATAATTGTTCATACCCTTGGGGGCAGGGGTTCGTCTTTGGAAGATTAGGGTTTGCAATTCAGAAGGGAGTGGCGGCACAGCTTGTTGCCCGTCTACCTTCTGTTTTGATGTAACTTGACAAGTTTTTTTATAATATGAAATGACAATATCTCTTAAAATGTGCAAAAAAAAAAGATAAATTTTTTTAATATCGTTTGATAATGCTTCAAACAACACAATGGTGATTGAAAAATTAAAGTTGAAGTATAAACCAATAGTTGATGGTGTTTTTTCCACACACGATGTGTTGCACATATTATTAACTTAGTAGTACAAATCGGTTTAAAAATTAAATCCGTATCGGATTTTATTATAGCATTTAGAACTATGCTTCAAGATGTTTTCAAAAGTGGAAAAGAAAGATATCAAGAATATAAAAAACTTTGTAAAGATGTAAACCAAAAAATTATTGGACCAAATTGGGATATACGGACTCGTTGGAATTCAGCTTGTCATATGTTTAAAATGGCTTTAAAACAAATGGGCACTTTAAAATCATTTCATACAACTTTAAGTGATGAGTACCTAGTCGTCCCCTTTCCCGACACGGCTTGGGCAAATATTCATAACCTAAGTACTTTTTTACAAGTTTTTAAAACTTCAACGACTTTGATTTCCGGTGTTTATTATCCTACTAGTTCTAAAGTTGTGGACCAATTGTATTTGATAACAACTAATTTTAAAAAGTTTGAAAATTCTAGTGACATGTTAAGGAATATGATGAGACCGATGATTGAAAAATTTTAAAAATATTTTTTAGAATTACCACCCGTTTTTCTATGTGCCGCCGCTTTAAATCCTATTTTAAACGTACCGGGTGTTGAAGCTTTAATTGAGAAAATTTATGACAAGTTGGATATGCATGAGGAGAATCCAACTTTAAAAGCAAAAACAAAAAATTATTCAATGAGTGTATGGCCAAAGTTTATGATCATTATTTAAAAAATATGGGGAAAAATCATACAAATTTGTTTGAATCTCAGTCGACGGCCTCTAACGATGAAACAAGCGGGGATCCACTTATAACCATGTTGAATGTCGTTAGAAACGAGACGGCTAGACAACAAAGGGGTAGTGAACCAACAAGTGAACTTGGTAGATATAAAAAAACTAAGTATTTGCATACTATGACCGCTGAGGAGTATAGGAATTTTGATATTTTGGCATGGTGGAAATCGAAAGAATACGAATACCCGATTCTAGCCACCATGGCTCGTGATATACTAACGGTCCAAGCTTCCACGGTAGCTTCGGAAAGTGTGTTTTTCTTTAGTGGCAGGGTTTTGTCAATTAGAAGAACAAGACTCACTCCAGAATCACTAGAGATGACAATATGCTTAAAGGACCATTTGGATGCCTTGACCGTGTTCAACATAAAACTAGTCAATAAGATAAAGTTGAGTTAGAGCATATTGTTGACGAAGAGGAGGACGAAGAAGTGGTGACTAACGATTCGGACGACGATTGTACCGAGGTACCCGCACCTAAGAGAAATGCATCGGAAAGTGTCGCACCCGCCGCTAGTAAACGATCAAGGAAATAAAACTGTCTGGAACCGGTTCTGAGAAAAAATGTTTTTTTTTATTGTAACCGGTTAATGTATTTTTTTATATTTTTTGGGAACCGATTAATTGAGGAAATTTATTATTAATGTTTTTAATGTAACTATTTTTATTTATCAATGAATGAAAAAACATTATATTTAATAAACTCACTAACATTAATAAAAATGGGTAACTTTGTAGAATAGTAACAAAGTTTTAAAAGTGTTCCAATTAGGTCACTCAAGTTTCAAAAGTGTTCCAATCGGGTCACTCAACATTCATTTTTTATTAAAATTAAGGGTTTTTTTCATTCATTTTATAGGTAACCGTGGTGATGACAATTTTTGTTTCTTTTTTCCCTTTCATTTGATGCTAACGTCCAGTGATGATGTGGATTTTAACTTGTTTTTTTAATTTTTAATGTAATTAAAGTGTTTTTATTTTTAATAAATAAAATTTCATATATTAATATAATCTGACCCTAGCATCTTATGCTCTATTTTTCTCTTGACACACGGAAAAAAGGACATGACTCGATTTGAATATGAAGTTATCTAATTGGGACAAAAACGATTAGAACATTACACAAACTTAAATAAAAACACCAAACCAAACGAGTTACATCAAACATTCGAAGAACCGGTGCTGGATCCTTCTCCCGTCTCATTTTTCTTTGCCTTCGTCATTGGGCAATGCCGCTCAATGTGTTTCTTAAGGGTAGAGTTGGCGGCGGCCTTCATAAATTTTCCGCATCCTTTGCATCTAGCCATCTCGTGGCTATCGGACATTAAACATAGATCAAAATTCTTCCATATCGTCGGGTTTCGTTTGGTCTCCAAGACCAAAACCACTTCATCGTTGCATGCCATATGTGTTTGCCAGAAGTTTGAATATGATTGAGTTTGTAAGTTGTTGAAGAAGAGTGTGTAGTAATGAAATGGTAAAGAAGAAGGGGCTTGAATAAAAAAAAATGATTTTTTTATAAAGAATCGGTTTCCAACGGTAATATTTATGTGCAACCGGTTCCTAATAGTGTTTAGGATTGACAATTTTGTCAGGAACCGGTTCTCAATAGTGGTTTGCAGGTTTTGATTGACAACTCACATGTTCGGTTCCCCATTGTGTCAGAAACCGGTTCCGCACAATACCCGTACCCGGTTCCAACAGTACCCGGTTCCGGAATACCCGTACCCGGTTCCACACGAATATGTGGTGTGAACCCGGGTAAGAACCGGACCCGGTTCCACATCAGACCTGGTTCCAATGTCAACAAACTAGAACCGGGTCCGGTTTGAAACCGGTTCCGGATTCTAATAAAACCCGATTATGTCCATCTCTACTGGCCACATGCATCCCAGCTATGTATACTTGGTCTAACTTGGGCCAAAAGTTCAACACTTCATGATCGTAAAAAAATTTGTGTTAATTGTGAGTTAACTGGGCTTTTCCTTATATATGATTATTCAAACTTCACTTTTCTTTTACCTCCAATGTGGAGTTGGCTTTATTATTTAATAAAAGCATTGGCATTTAGTTTTTTCTATAACCTTCGATGTGGATGGCCAGTAACCTACATGAATACTTCAATCCAGTGGTGGATCTAGAAAATCCATATAGGGGTAATGTTTCAAAGAAAAAGGGTAACGAAATCAAATAAACGTCATTTTATCCAAAAATTACACTACGGCAGGAGGGTCAAGGGGCAACGCATGTTACCCTTGTTAAGAGGTAGATCCACCCATGTTTCAGTCACTCCTGATCTATAGCAAATATCCTATTAGCCTATGTTTTGTTGCACGTTTCCATTTCCTCAGTTTGCATATTTTGTATCTAAGTTCCTTAATGAAAGCAAGCATAAACTTGAGATAAAGTTTATCTGAAATTGAACAACCAGCTTGATTAGATTGCTTAACGTGTTATATTTTTCAAACTAATGATACGAAAAATCCACCTGTCCCATCAAAGTTAAAGGTCCACCATAAACATTTACACCACCTTCACTGACAACTACCACCACCACTTACCCACCTTAATTATCACCACCACTGTTAAAAGACATGGTCCATTGGCGTGGTTCTACTACACTACAAATTCTTTCTGTCACGTTAGCGTCATATCTCCGTTAATTTTTTACAAAGCTTGGGGCTCGGTTCCACCTCTTCAGTGAATTTTAACTGTTACATCATTTAGAAAAATACAAATACCAGTTTTATGTTTTTAGCGGTTTGTGTCTAAAAGAATGTGACTTAGATAAATGATTACCATCAATAAATAAAAACATCACATAATGCTAATTAAGACCAAACGGTGGCGTTTATGTTGGTTGTTGGTAGTGTAGTTGGTTCAGATCACAGAATGGTTTATGTGATGGTAAGTAGCAATGACAGCATACTTATGTGATAACACTTTGTTATTCACTTGTATTTATGATTTTATGTAATTAATTTCACTTGAACTTCTATGAATATTTTAAATTTCAAAGGTTGCACCTAATCATGGGCCTCGAGGCTGCTAGAATTTATACGGGCCTGAATAAAAGTTATCGATGGATTATTAACCCAAAACACAGTTTTCCCTAAGTTGTTAAAAAGAAATATCATTAAAACGCTAATGTTGTTCAGATTAGTTCATAAATTCCATGTAAGAAATCATAATCGAGTCAGATAAGCTCAAAACAAGAGTTTTTATTTGCATATATACAACTTAAAACTATGATGCTTCCATACTATTAATATATAACTATTACTATAACCATACTATCTACCAACTGTATGCCTCCAGCCTTGCTAAATTCAAAACCATGGGTGCCACGTAGGATCCATCATGCATAAGTTTCTTGGAGTTAGAGCTGCTTCGACAAGTTCGGCCACACCTCTTTGCACCGACTGCGGTGGATCCACCGAGTTTTCCTCCTAAAAATCCAAACCCAACAGATAAACATCAAAATTCAAATATTTGTTTAATCTTAAAAGTTTAAAGAATAAAAAATGGAATAAATGTAAATTGTTATTGTTCCTCAATACTCTCCTAAAATTCAAATATATATATATATATA
This sequence comes from Scalesia atractyloides, assembly GCA_947069175.1. Taxonomy (NCBI): domain Eukaryota; kingdom Viridiplantae; phylum Streptophyta; class Magnoliopsida; order Asterales; family Asteraceae; genus Scalesia; species Scalesia atractyloides. Next base: position 73,758,284 of record CAMTDV010000015.1, on the reverse strand, counting down.
TATATATATATATATATATATATAAACTTAGTTTGATTGTTCTTTATGTATATAACCTACGCATGTGTAGGTTTTCTGAAATGATCCTACACACATAAAAAACATAGTAAAGTACACCGAGTGGTCCATGTGGTTTACCAAAATTTTGGACTTTGTCCCTAGCTTTCCGAAAGTACACAGATTGTCCCTATGGTTTCCACTTTGTAACGCATTTAGTGCCTAGCTTTTTTCTAAAAGTACATGGATCCCTGTGGTTTGCACTTTGTAACATATTTAATCCCTAACTTGGACATGTTGTAACCTTTGGATTTGTTGGCTGGGGACTAAATACGTTACAAAGTGCAACCATAGGGACCATCCGCGTACTTTTGAAAAGCTAGGGACCAAATCCAAAATTTTGGTAAACCATAGAGACCATCCGTGTGCTTTACTCTAAAAATCATGTAAACATACCTCTTCTGATATGGATTGAGGGGCAATCCCATTGATCCGGTTAATAACTTTTTCCACATTTGTCGTGATCTTTTGTCTGAACTCAACAGGGTTCAAACTACCACCACCGACAACCGGGGCCAATGGCATTCCAAGAGGTCTTCTCCATGACCAAGATAACAGCTCATCACGGAAAAACATAGCTAAATGATGCCATAAATGTTGACTTTGCTGAAAATCACACCATGTAAGACCAAATTAGAGTCAAATGTGAGTTGCTATATAGGCTAAAGTTATTATTAGAAAAAGAGCAAAATGCCATTTTCGTCCCTGAGGTTTGCTCAGTTTTGTGACTTTCGTCCAAACGTTTGTTTTTTCGCATCTGGATCCAAAAGGTTTGAAATCTTGCCATTTTCATCCGGCTTGTTAACTTCATCCATTTTTCTCTGTTGAGTTAGGGGTGTTTCCGTCTTTTTGTTAAATTAAAGAGCAATTCGATCTGTTTCAGGAGTATTTTTGGTCTTTTAACATAAGAGTAAAAAAGAACAAATTTCCTTTTAAGTTAACAAAAAAGACAGAAACACCCCTGACTTAACGGAGAAAAGTGGATGGAATTAATGAGCCGGATGAAAATGACAAGATTTCAAACCTTTTAGATCCAGATGCGGAAAAACAAACCTTTAGACGGAAGTCGCAAAACTGACCAAACCTCAGGGACGAAAGTGGCATTTTACTCTAAAAATATATATAAGTCACCTTTGGGGAAACAACAGCTTGTGCTGACGCACACATGGAAGACACGATGAGGCCCTCGACACCAAAATGGGAGAAAAACGCCTGCAAGTTTCTAGTCAACCGAAAAGGCACGGGTTCGTTAAACTCAATCATACCATTGGCATCATAAGCTGGATGAAAATCCGTTTGGAATATTTTCCCGGTGTTCTTAGCAAACAGTATTTTATTAGGGGATCTTCCGCCTATCTGTAGCATAAAAGATGTGAAACTCGAAAGTGCCAGCTGGATGGCAAATTGCTTCTTGAAAGCCCACATGTGATTTCCACTCAACAATGTTTTGTACATGTATTGTGAGAATATATTGTCAAACACATAATCTTTTGTAATGTGGTTGTACGCTTGAAGACGAAGGTCTACTACGGTTTCCGGTGATATTTGGCCTGAGATCGCTTGGTTTAACTGCTCCTTAAAATAAGCGATTGGTTGGTCAGCCTCTTTATTGTTTCTCGAACAATGGTTCTCGTATACCTCCAGAAAGGAACTGTATGTTAAGTCATCTTCTACCATCCGCACCTGAGACCAAACAGGAATGATAATTGGTGTGTGAATGCTGATGTGGCGGCGTCTTGATTCTTTGTGCTTGTCAAACATGCGATTCATCACACGGAAAAGTTGTAATATTCTTTCATCATTTCTAGCATTCGGTGTCAAAGATGTCTGGACAATAAAATGACGTTGGGACCCGTCTGAGCCTATAAGAGTCAAACGTCGGAAACTGCTGCCATGCCTACGCACGATCGGGATATCTGCTGCTACCCTATCTAGCTTCACGGTATGATCCGGTGCAACTTCCTGCAGTGAAACGACAACAAAAAAGGGTCAAACATATATTGTAAATGGTATAATGTATATACGACAGATGTCAACTTTTAACGTACTTGATCAGTGAAGTACTGTCCTGGAACCTCGACTTCAACCACATGGAAGTCACGCAACACACGGCTTTCTTCCTCAAGTTTTAATACAGCTGGGAACCGGTCTTCGACGTTGCTTTGGAGAACGTTTTTCCAGTGTTTAAGTCTTTCGGTGAGATCGGATAGGGTGGCGGGGAACGTAGCAGCACTTTCAGGGTCAAGATCACGTTCAAACTCCTGTTTGTATTCTCTAACAAACTCAACATGTTTGTTAACAGCATCTGCTGAAAAACAGGCCCTGCAAACACCCGAGAGCTCCTTTTTAAGAGACTGAGGAACCTCCGCAGTTGTGGCGGTTGGATACTTATAACAACGGTGGAGTAGAGCATTAACCACCGCCAGTAACCGCTCCTCTGGTAGAGTCACAAATCTTGAACCTATTTCCGTCAGCAGACTCTGCAAATGTTAATGGTTAGCATATTGGATTAGAAAATAACGCTTCACCAAAACCGATTTAACCGAACCGAAAAAAACCGAACCACACAAAAAACAAAATTTACGGTTTTAAATGTGTTGAGAACCCGACCGAAAAAATCATTTTTTTAATGTTTGTTATATATTGATTTAGGCATTATATAAGTTTTATTCTTGAATGTTAACTATTAATAATGAAAACATTAACATTTTCAGCTACCTTTGAAATGATTTATCCATTGCCTACAAGAAATAACAAAATTTAACGCCTAAAGTAAATGATTTTCAAAGTACTATAAAAGAAAAATGTCTTAATAAAAACTTTGGTGAAACATAAAAATACATGAGAAGGTTAGGGTTTATGGGAACAAATTTAATTAAAAAAGTTAAATATAATAACTTAAATGTAAACATCTAAGAAAGATTCTTGAATCATGGATCATACTTTTTTATTTTTGAATCTAACGCAATTTTGTTCCAGAAACCGAAAGCCGAACATTTCGGTTACGGTTACGGTTTCGGTTTTACCATAAAACCGAACCGTGCACACCCCTAAGTCTAGTTATACCTCAAGTTCGCTGGCCAAGTTGGTGTGTTTGCTTCTAAGTGCTTCCATTATATCTTTAGCAGCATCAAAAGCACTAGCTGCAGAAGCAACTAAACCCATAGCATAGTTACGCCTTATAGCATTCTGACCACCATCATTAACGGAGGAAGAATTCTGCGGTTCGTTCCCGCCGAGCACACTGCCGTCAGCAACTGTGGACCGTTCCGGTTCTTGACCCTGAGAGTTACCGCCATCAACAAGACCGGTTGACTGGGTTCCTTGATGAATTTGACTGTCTGAGGCTGAAGAACCGCCAGCTTGTCTCGAATTCCCATCAGCTCCACCAGTCATGTTTTGTTGCATCCTTTGCTGAGCCATTGCCATTCTACCGATATCAGATCTATTCGCAACATCACGCCGCTCGAGCAAATATGTGCGCAGCCAGTAATACAATGCCTAAAATTTAGAAAGAAAATGATTAAAATATTAAATCAAATTATATTGAGTACAAGAACCAAGAGAATATAATCATCATATATCTCTTACCTGAGGATAAACGGTTGCGACTTTTAGTAGAACGAGTTTGCAATGTGGGGCTTCAGATCTTTGTAAAGAGAGTAATAGTTGCGGAATCCAAGAAAGCCAGACCCAATGAGGTATTTGATCAACGTACTTGTCGAATGATCTTCCCACAGGCTCATTGGGAGTGTCAAAGCTAAGAAGGTAAAGAACGCGAGCTAGATGGCTTCTAGAATTGGTAATGCCAAATTTAATTCCTTGAAGAAAACAACTCACAGCATACTCCAACCAAATCTCATCATGTGTCTCTTTGAAAGCCTGAAAAATAATATATTATAAGATTTGACTGACGAATTAGCAAGATCAGAAGCAACCCAAGTAATGAAAAATAGAGTAAAATGTCATTTTTGTCCCTGAGGTTTGGCTAGTTTTGCGACTTTCGTCCAAATGTTTGTTTTTTTCGCATCCGGATCCCAAAGGTTTGAAATCTTGGCATTTTCATCCAGCTTGTTAACTTCATCCATTTTTCTCCGTTAAGTCGATGATATTTCCATCTTAATTGAAACGTATAATTGTAATTAGGTTTTTATTGATTAATAATGAAGAATAGAAGGCCCTATATATAGATAAACTAATTACAACTTGGTACCCTTAATAATAATAAACTTGTCTAATTTAAATAACTTAGTCTAACATTCCCCCGCAAGTTGAGGGCGGGGAACTACCTGCAACTTGGACCGTAGAAACTCAAATCTTTGTGAAGGTAGAACCTTTGTAAACACATCAACAATTTGATTATCAGTGGAGATGAACTTGACCTTCAGCTTCCCTTGAGTAACTTGTTCACGAACAAAGTGATAGTCTATTTCAACATGTTTTGTACGAGCATGAAATACTGGATTAGCAGAGAGATAGGTTGCACCAAGATTATCACACCAAAGCGTTGGTGCCTTGCTAAAAGACCGAGTTCATGAAGAAGAGATTTCAGCCAAATCAGTTCTGCTACAGTATCAGCAATAGCCTTATATTCAGATTCTGTTGAAGATCGAGAGACTGTTCGTTGTTTTCGAGCAGACCACGAAATAAGATTAGAACCCAGATAGACAGCATATCCCCCCGTGGACCGACGATCGATAGGGCAACCAGCCCAATCAGAATCCGAGAACGCCCGAAGATTAGTAGCCCAATGAGAGTCAGAAAAGGCTTGTAGCCTAGACCACGTGTTGTGACGAAATAAGAGACCCACATCAGTCGTGCCCTTCAAGTAACGCAGAATGCGTTTCACACCAGCCCAATGATTCTCGGTAGGAGCATGCATGAATTGACAAACCTTATTAACTGTAAAAGCAATGTCCGGACGAGTTAAAGTTGCATATTGAAGAGCACCGACCGTCTGCCTGTATTTAGAAGGATCATCAAGTAATGGGGTATCATCAGGTAAGAAAACCTGAGAAGTACTCATAGGGGACGACACGGGTTTGCAGTCTGCAAGACCTGCACGATGAAGAATATCAAGAATATATTTTCGTTGAGATAGGACCAGATTCGAACCATGATGCACCACTTCAATACCCAAAAAATAATGTAATGGACCCAGATCTTTAATTGCAAAAATAGAGCTCAAGCGGTCAATAACAGCATTAACAGCCCCGGAGTGATTACATGTGATGATAACGTCATCTACATAGACAAGAAGGTAAACCAAAGTACCATTGTAGTTAAGAATAAACAGGGACGGATCATTTTTGGACCCGTGAAAACCCAATTGGTAAAGAGCCGTTGATAATTTTGTAAACCAGGCACGAGGAGCTTGCTTGAGACCATACAAAGACTTGTGTAATAAGCACACATGATCTGGCCTAGTCGGGTCAACAAAACCAGGAGGTTGCCTCATATAAACTGTCTCCTGAAGATCACCATGCAGAAAAGCATTCTGAACATCTAATTGTCTGAGAATCCACTTGTTGGTGACAGCCAGGGAAAAAATAGTCCAAACCGTAGCAGGTTTGATTACTGGGCTGAAAGTCTCATGATAATCAACTCCATGTTGCTGGTGAAAACCTTTAGCAACAAGTCGTGCCTTGTACCTGCTGATGTTCCCATTTGCATCTGTTTTTAACCTGTAAACCCACTTACAATCAACCAAGTTAGTATGAGGGGCTGGGGAACTAGTGTCCATGTCCCATTCCTATGTAGCGCATCCAACTCTTCAGCCATGGCTTGGCGCCATTCTAAAGACTTATTAGCAACGGTAAAGGAGGTGGGCTCAACGGGTAAGGTAGGGGTAGTGGTGGCAGTATAGGCAGCGGGATTATAACGAGTGGGTGGCTTGGGGTTTGGATGAAGGTTGGATGGTCGAGTTCTAGGTGCTTGGGTGGGTTGGACCGTGGGAACTGTGGGTTCGGTTGAGGGTTCGGGTGGGGTGTTGGTATCTTTTTGTAGTTGTGGGTCTGATTGGGTAGGTTCGGGAGGTGCAGTAGTGGGTGGTATAGGAGGAGTAGGTGGTGTGGGTGCAGCTGGAAAACTAGGTGGTGGGTCAGGAAATATTGAGACATAGGGTAGGGAAGATTGTGGTGGGGAAGGTTGTGGCGGGTACGGGTTTGTTATATGGAAAGACATGTTCATTAAAGCGAACATGTCGGGCAATGTATATTCGTTCGGTGGATGGGTCAAAGCATCGATAGCCATGATGAACAGGGCTGTAGCCAAGAAAGACGCAACGAGTGGATCGAAATTCAATTTTGTGACGGTTATATGGACGAAGATAAAGAAAGCATTGGCATCCAAAAACACAAAGAAAAGAGTAGTCAGGTTTTCGTTGAAATACATGTTCATATGGAGATTTGTTAGAGGAGACACGAGAGGGAAGTCGGTTGACTAAGTAAATGGTTGTCTCAAAAGCAAATTGCCAGAAACGTTGGGGAAGACTAGACTTGGCAAGAAGTGTAAGTCCGGTTTCCACAACGTGCCGATGACGACGCTCGACCATCCCATTTTGCTCACTTGTGTGAGGGCAAGAGCGGCGATGAATGATACCATGACTAGTGCAAAAAGATGTAAGCGTACGAAACTCCCCCCCCCCCCCCCTATCAGATTGAATGCATTTAAGTTTGGTTTTAAATTGTCGTTCTACTAGTTTAATAAAGTTGGTTAGCACATTGTAAACATCTGATTTTTGAGCTAGCGGATAAAACCACATGTATCTAGAATAGTGATCTACACATAACAAAAAGAAACGATAACCATCAACAGACAAGTCGGGCGACGGCCCCCAAACATCACAATAAACAAAATCCAACAAATTTTTGCTACGAAAAGATGAGTCTGATAAAGATAATTTTGACGACTTGCCTAGTTGACAAGGAGTACATAATGTATTTGAAAACTTGTCAGTAATAGGTAAAGAACAACGAGAGATAATTGAACGAAAAACTTAAGCATGAGGATGTCCTAAGCGTTTATGCCAAATGCTAGAAGAAGCTTTGACAGCCGTGAAAGCGACTTTAGGGATAGACTTGAGCTGAGGAAGACGAATGGAGTACAGACCCTGTTCACTGGGACCCGTTAGGAGGGTTGTGCGTGTAGACTCTTCCTTCACAACAAAATAAGATGAGTGAAATTCAAAGAAAACATCATTATCCACACAAAATTTTTGAACGGACAAAAGGTTTTGTTTAAGGTCAGGAACATGAAGTATATTGAATAATTTAAAGGTTTTGTTAGGCGAGTAAATAGTTGAGGAGCCAATATGAAAAATAGGTAGTGGGTTACCGTCACCAATAAGTACAGAATCATTACCAAAGTAGGCTCCGAGTTGTCAATGGGATAAGTCTGGAGTGGCATGTCAATTGCATCCAGTGTCAGGCTTCCAAGTGAATCCTGATTGGGAGGCAACATCAGAGTGAGTAGCAAGGTTGGCTTGTGGTGCTGCACGTGATTGGTTCGGTTGATCGGGACATTGAGATGGGAGATGACCAATGCCACAACGGTTACAGTGGCCATAGACTGTGTTCTGTGTTGACGCCCAAGAGAATTGACGAGTGCTAGTGTTGTACTGATTGCGGTTATTTTGGCCACCACGAGAGTTACACGGGAAGAACCACGAGAGCCACGGTTGCCTCTGTTGTTGTTAAAAGATCGAGACCCAAAGTAAGCTTGTGGTTGTGAAGAAGATGCAGGATGAAGATATCCCAACTGAGAAGCCATGAGTTGAAGACTATGAAGTTGTTGCCGTAGGGAATCAATATTTGGCTGTGGTGGAGTTGGGACAGCAGTCGTAAGGGGCTGTTGTGAAGTTGTGGCAGCCGCAAACAAGGCGTGTGGCACCTGCTGATTGGTGGCCAAGATCTTTGTGATCATGTAGTCATGGTCACTCAGTAACCCGTGTAGTTCAGTAAAGGTAACAGGAGGGGAACGAGCCAATAAGTTGGCCTTGAGGCCATTATATTCTTCACGAAGGCCGGTAACAGTTAACATGACCAGATCTTTTTCCTTCATCGGTTCTCCTATGTTGGCAAGGGCAGTAGCATACTCTTGAGCCCGGGCCAAATAGTTAGCCGGTTTTTCATCACCCTTCATGGTGATTCGCAGCAGTTGGCTTTTGAGAGTAAATTCATGAGAGGAGGAAACGGGTGCATAAGCGCGTTCAAGTGATAACCATACCTCACGAGAAGTGTGTCCCTGAACATGCTGAAAAGATTCTTCAGAAACTGTATTGACAATAAGCATACGGACATGAGCATCATTGGCAATCCATGGAGCATAACTCGGGTTAACAGTGGTGGTTGTTCCAGTTGTTACATCCTTTGATGGGCAAGGGATGGTACCATCCACATAACCGAGTAGGTTATGAGAGGCAAGGAAGGGTTCGACTATTTGTTTCCAGTAGCCATAGTTTGTAGGTTTTAGGGTGAAAGCAAACTTGTGAGAGTTATGGATAGCTTTTTCCTGATTTGTAAAGGTTGTTATGGCAGCCATAATAATCGGCTTAGGTTTGTTAATCGATGCAGGAAGATGGCAGAAGGTTTGGTGATCGGCTATTAAGATAGCAGCCACAGGATTGTTAATCGGCTGTTAGGTTGGTTAGGGTTGATAGCTGCAGCAGAGAAGAGAGAAAAAAGAAGAAGAAGAAGGCAGCAGCTTTTAGGGTTTAGGGAATCCCAGAGCGTATAAGCTCTGATACCAAATTGAAACGTATAATTGTAATTAGGTTTTTATTGATTAATAATGAAGAATACAAGGCCCTATATATAGATAAACTAATTACAACTTGGTATCCTTAATAATAATAAACTTGTCTCATTTAAATAACTTCGTCTAACAATCTTTTTTGTTAACTTAAAGGGCGATTCTGTCTTTTTCACATTATGCTAAATGCTTGTACATAAAGTGAAAAAGACCGAATTGCCTTTTAAGTTAACAAAAAAGACGAAAATACCCCTGACTTAGCGGAGAAAACGGATGGAGTTTACAAACCGGATGAAAACGGCAAGATTTCAAACCTTTTGGATCCAGATGCGGAAAAACAAACCTTTGGACGAAAGTCACAAAACTGCCAAACCTTAGGGACGAAAATGGCATTTTACTCTAAATAAAAGATATGGATACCATATCACAATAGTTTCCCCAGCTTATCCACCCTTTAGGCAGGTTCTTGAAAAGGTTGATGGCGTTTGAATACGAAAGATTAGCTCCTTCACAATCATGTAGCTTCAACAAAAAATCACCCTTAATACGGAAAATTTCTGCTTTGTGTTTGACAGAAAAGTATTCCAGATTAGTATTGTTAATCAAATTAAGACCACTTGTAAGCTCTCCTTTCATTTCTAGATACGCCTTTGCTTGCTCCCTAATCTTCACAAAAGCCTCCTGCAAACATCATATTTTGTTATATTTGGATTCTACTTCAGTAACAAGAATTTAAATTAAATAAGTGTAAATCATTATACCTGCACTTCCATAGTAGAGTGACCGTACATTTTTTCCAGGACAGTCACGCAAACCTCATGAAGACCCTGCTTGCGGGCAATGTGGGCAAGTTTATTGACATTCCATGCCTTGTCACGGTAACCGAGATGATGAAGTTGAGCATTTGTTTTGGCAAAATCTTTGAATGCATCGATCACTGCGTTATACATTTCATTTCTCCACTGAAGCAAGTCGTACCAAACGGACACATTATCCCATTCGTTTGGAGTTCTAAGCCTCCATGTTTCGAGAATGTCTTTTAAATCAGCATAAAGACCACCATGTACACCAACAGATGAATTTGCCGATAGTTTGGTTCCATTAGCAATATCTACTATAACTCGCGTTGATTCTTGAACCTCGACTAGTTGTTGGAATTGCTGCAAAAGTGGAATTCTTGCATGAATAGACATCTCGGGTAACTGCCACCATTGTTCCAAAGCAAGGTCGACACCTTTACCGACGATATTTTCAGCATCGCTGACACCGTTTGTGTTTTTTTCGTGTAGTGAAAAATACGCATGGATTATACGAAGCTTTGGGGTTTCTTCAACTTGAGCCTTTGGAATTACGTGATCTTTCAAATACGCCCAATCAGGTTGCTTCCAGAGACTATCAAATAAAATTTCGTAATTATCAACGAGTTTACCGAAGTCTGACAATACGTCCCATTGACTGAGTTGACTCGCACAAAGTAACCATTGCTCTTCCCAAAGACACATCTCGGCTTTTGGTACAGTGTTATTGTAAGTGCCTTGGGTTGCCTTAACCATGGCTTGGTAAAAGAGACTTTGAGCCCGCTGCCAGTAGCCATGTTGAACAAGTGACAGCCCAACCCGTGTTTCAGCCGTAGATCGTTTCTTCCATAACCCGTATCTCATATCTTCCTCGTTCAGCAAACGGTAAAGTTCAGCAAGAGATTCAGAACATTTTGTATCGTTCAAAAACAGCATCACGTGACTTTCTAACAGATTTAGTGCAATGTGCCATGCATTGTAAGTCTTTCCGATGTACTTTATTAGCTCACTAGGCATCCGAGGTTGCGGGTGGCTTAATTGGAGTCCTTCTAGAAGCGCTTGCACTACGTTTGGCCTGTTTCCCTGTTGCTTTTTATGGTAATCTTTTGACAAGAGAGTAATTATCGGCTTAGCAAGTTTCACTTGTTCATCCTTACATAACGTCACCCACACAATTGGAAACACCAACACCCACAAATGATATGCAACATTCGCATCTGTATGGGCGAGTTCTCTCAGTGGAATCACAAGATCACCAACCTGCAACAGAGTAAAACGGGCTAAGCAAAGTGCAAAAAAAATTTTAAAAAAAAGTAAAATGCCATTTTAGTCCCTGAGGTTTGGTAAGTTTTGTGACTTTCATCCAAAGGTTTGTTTTTCCGCATGTGGATCCAAAAGGTTTGAAATCTTGCCATTTTCATCTGTCTCGTTAACTCCATCTATTTTTTTCCGTTAAGTCAGGGGTATTTCCGTCTTTTTTGTTAACTTAAAGGCAATGAGATCCAACGGATTCGGACAGGGGTATTTTAAATGCTTGTACATAAAGTGAAAAAAAAAAACGAATTGCCCTTTAAGTTACCAAAAAAGACGAAAATACCCATGACTTAACGGAGAAAAATGGATGGAGTTAGCGAGGCGTATGAAAATGGCAAGATTTCAAACCTTTTGGTTCCAGTCTTCCAGATGCAGAAAAAACAAACCTTTGGACAAAAGTCGCAAAACTGACCAACCCTCGGACAAAAATGGCATTTTACTCTAAAAATTTTTGCTAAATGGCGAAGACTTGATACCTGCAGCCGGCTCATTTCACTCATAAATTTGGCATGCTTTGCGACAAGGGAATCAATGGTTAATGGAGTATTATCTTCAGCCACCTCAGATGCATCGGTAACCATAGACTGTGCTCCGGAATGTTCCGGAAGAGAACCTGCGGCCAGAAGATACGCAACCTTGGCAGAATTTGGAGGAAGTGTGATTGGTTTGTTCTCAACTAAGATTGCAAGAAGAAAATCAAGCCCTTGTTTCAGCCAGAAAACGTCACTCAAAGCCTCCCAATCCTGAACTTGTATAATGTACTGCAACCTTGTGAAAAGCGTTTTCTGAAGAGATTCGTGATAAAGAGCGAAAAACTTCATCCTCATTTCAGGATCCTTTGCTCTTAACCCTAGTAGAAACTGTCTCTCTACCTTCTGAAAAACTTCTTGGCGCAAGGTCAAAGGATACCTATGAATCATTGAAAAGGTGTAGGCTTTAATGGGTGCACTATAATTACACAAAACTTAAATAGAAAGGTCGGTGCCAACCACCTTTCTGATTTGACAAAAATTACCCCTCAACTTTTCTAAATTGACAAAATTCACCCCTAAATTTCTCTTTAACCCTCAAACTTTTGGCTTGTAACCCATTCTACCCCCAAACTTTGTTATAACGTCGAAGGTAACCCTCTAACTTTGTAAATATCACTTTGGACCCTTGAATTTTCTAATGTTTCGAGCTTACCCTGAAATTAATTTCTTACGTTTTTTTTTTGACGTTTCGTACATATTCCAGTTCGTCTATACTTTGTAATTTTTGTTTAACACCGAGTCGGGTCAATTATTAAATGTTTTTTATGTACGTTTTGAGTTGTACGTCGTTTTGACGTAAATTTTGTTTGGAAACAAATCGGGTCAAATGTAATACGTTTTGATTCGACGGTATAATTTGAGTTGTCATACGTTTTGACGTAAATTTAGTTCAGAAACAAGTCTGGTCGATTGTAGTCTATACGTTATCATTTTGTGTATGGTGCCGCCAAAGCTGGCGGGTAAAAAAACTAGTTGTATATATAAAATACATTTTTTTGTGCTTACTTTATAGCATCAGCACAAAGCCCGTAGAGAAGCTCGAGATATTTCCGGTCCCACTCTTCAAGAGAAGTTGTGGAAAAATTCTGCTTATCAACTTGAGAAAGCTTTTGAAGGAAAGATACAACTTCTTTTGGAGTAACAAAAGAAGCAGAGGTGGTAGTCATTCCAGGCGTACCAAAATCTTTATCAATCCATCCCTTTATTACATCAAGGATGCAAAGAAGCACCGTATGATCAGTTCCTTTTTCAGAGAGCAAGGAGTAAAGAATTTGTGTTATTGACCGTTTAAGGTCAGGCGCAAGCACGACCCTTTCACCAATGAGTTTCATGATAGATTTAAGATTGGCGATCACCACTCCGACATCAGCACCTTGACGAGAAGAACTAACTGCAGAATCCGAGTCCGTTCTTTGGCTCTGAAACATGGAAATATTAGTTATTACCAATTAGCCCCATACAACACCTATAGTATTGTATCAAAAATCAAAGGCATACTTGTCTTGCATAAGATCCAGGAGCGGATGCCAAATCACGTGCAAAACGTTGAAAAACACGGACCAAATTGAAAGGATCAATGACATTCTTTTGCACTTCTGCTAATGTTTGTATGATATACAGAACAAAGCTAATCATGGAAGCAGAGTTATCTTCACCAGCTGTTTGAGGAGCTGCGACAGATGCAAGATGCTTCTGTATAAGCTCCTCAACTTTTTGGTACAACGCTTTAACATCCTGCGGGGTACTAGTTCCTTCTGAAGGAAAAGCGACAAAAACCATTTTCAACAAAGAACACAACGACTTCCCAGCATCTAACATTTTATACTTGAAACAAGGCTCAAGAATCTGCAAATCGTTATCGCTTAATATGATTAGACCTTTTAAACATAAATCCAGAAGAAGACATTAAATGTAGCGTTATTGCTTACTTGAGAAATATGAATGATATTATTACGGATGAACAAATGTGGTTGTTTCTCCAATACTTTATTCATCACATCCAAACCCTGTGCCAGAGCTGACGAAGGGTCCTTTGACTGGGTCGGTGGAATGCTGCTTAGAAGCTTTTCTAAGTAATTGAATTTAACGTTAGCGTTTGGCCACACTTCCAAAGCTTGTGATAAGAGCTCTAGAGCTTGCTTATACATGAGACTTGCTTCCTTGTCCTTTGGCTCTATCACTAAGGCCACCTATTAAGCATATATTAATCAACTGTCAGCTAACGGCTGACCTTAGATAAATCTTCATACAAGTTCATATTTTATAAAGGAGTAAAATGCCATTTTCGTCCCTGAGGTTTAGCCAGTTTTGTGACTTTCATCCAAAGGTTTGTAGTTGTTTTTTCCGCATCTGGATCCAAAAAGGTTTGAAATCTTGCCATTTTCATCCAGCTCATTAACTCCATTCACTTCTCTTCGTTAAGTCAGGGGTATTTTCGTCTTTTTGGTTAACTTAAATGTCAATTCACTTTATCACTTTATGTACAAGCATTTAGCATAATGTGAAAAAGACCGAATTGCCCTTTAAGTTAACAAAAAAGACGAAAATACCCCGGACTTAACAGAGAAAAGTGAATGGAGTTAACGAGACGGATGAATATGGCAAGATTTCAAACCTTTCGGATCCAGATGCGGAAAAACAAACCTTTGGACGAAATTCGCAAAACTAGCCAAACCTCATGGACTAAAATGGCGGAAAACTTACTCTTATCAGAAAGTTGATTATCATTTCCTCCATAGCAGTATTCGGCTTAAATTCTTCATCTGGTTGTCCAGTAGGTCCAGGTGTTTCTATATTCAATATTGAGGAGGCCCCACCAGGTGACATGACACCAAGAGATTGAAGACCAGGCTCAATCTTTAACCGCTTAGTTGAATCTTCAGAAAACGCGGATCCATCTATTGCCCGTGTGGAGTCAGCACCAGTAACCAAATTCGACCCATCGTTATTCTGGCTAGTTCCTTCGCCGCCATTGACTATTTTCATCTCATTTTGTCTCTGTCTCTCCCAGTTGACAACCAACCCAGCAAGTTCAATAGCAAGTCGTCGGTTCTCTGCAGTAGTAGTATAAGGTAAACCAAGGCGGCTGAGAGAATTGACCATTTGAGGTACAAACTGGGCCCTACAACTGTAGAAAAGATCTGAATGACGAACAATGAGTTGGAATATATGGATGAGATTAGGAATTGAGTGTCCTTCCTCCACAAGAATCTTTTTTGTGTAGCGTATCCAAATCGGCATACGGGAATTATCTCCAATTGGTAATCTACGTGGAAGTGCTGGCATTAATATGTCAAGGGCTTGTTTGACCAACATTTTATTCTCTGGTTGACAAGTCCTAAGAAGGGCAACAAACACCTGCACATTTAGTTTTGCAGTTAGTACGCTTCTCAATTTGATAAGATCTAAAACAGCTAGATGTAAGAAAGTTTTATCAACTAGCAGCTGATAAGAATATCTTAGGTGAAATAATCACAATATGTCTGATTTACACGGATATACCTGCAGTATGATCTTTTCTGGAGCTTGATAGGCCTCCAAGAAGTGGCATACGTTGACAAAGGCCCACTGCTTGCTAGCACTCTCTTCACGTTTTAGGTGATTCCAGCCAAATTTAATGAGTTCCTTCCTATGATGAACAAGGTCCGTTTGTAGATATTTGAGAAGTAAAGTAGCAAGTTGTAGTAGCTCTATCCTCAAAGGCTCATCATAATCAGCAGAGACCTATGCAAGATAAGGAATCAGTATAGTGCCCTTATCGTTTTCAGATAACACTAATTTTAACATTATTTACTAATTTCGTGAAAATAATGTTAAAAGAGGGGGATGGTTAATCATGCATCATGTGGTGGCGTTGATAGCCGAAAGAAAAGGGAGTACATGCACTAATTGGCATTTGTCTTAATTGCCGAGTGTTATGTGCCTTAAGTCCAAGGCTTGATGCAAAACTACTATCGAGCTGGGGGTCTCACTGGAAGCAGCCTCTCTATTCCTACGGGGTAGAGGTAAGGTTGTCTACATCTTACCCTCCTCAAACCCTACCTTAGCTTTGCTATTGGTGGGATTTACTGAGTATGATGATGATGATGATGATGATGATGATGATGCCCTTATCGTTTTCAGAAACAGAAAATAGTTGCAAGGGTCAATAATTCACCTCTTCAGGTGGGTCCAGAAGCTTGTCGACAATTGTTTTGATGATGGCGGTATCTATAACCTCCCAAGTCTGCTCATTCTGAAATGCATGAGCTAGCATTGGAAGAATCAGCATTTGCATGATGACCACCAAGTGATCGTGACCCATTTGTTTTGATTGGAAAATGTTTAAAAAGTGCAAAAGGAGAGTTTTCTTCATACTGGGAGGATAGCCCTCAGCCACCTAGATGAAAATGAGTAAATGACACAATCAGATTTGACAAGTTTCAAATATGAACTTTTGTTCCTATTTAGAAGTATATAAAGTTGCATAAGCAAGTGTCCTCTTTCAAAGTACCCATACCTCAATGATGTAAAACTCCTTCAAAAAGGTAAAATCAATGCGTGTATGGTATAAAAAGATTGAGAGGATTTCAAACAGCACATTGACTTCAGTTTTATCATGGCGTAAATAGTTCAAGAAGCATTTGACCAGCCATTTGCTCTCTTTCACCTGCATTTTACGACAGTAGAAAAAGTTGCAATATCAAAGTAATAGTCATAAAAAGATATTAACTCTGTGTTTCCATGATGCATATAATACTCACTTGAACCAAACTCTGTTCCTGCTTATTCTGCAGCCTTGAGATTCTTGCAGGGGACTTCCACAAAAGAACCAGTGAATCAAAAACAATGCGGTTAATCTGCAACCATCCAGGCATGAGTTTGACCAATGTTTTTATAAGAGCAAGGCCCTGGAAATATGCATCTGCCAAGACATTTGGGGCGGTGGAGTTAGAACTGTTAGTTTGAGGTTGAGTGTTGTCGTCACCGACACCCCCTAATGAAGAAGTTTCCGGAGACCCCTGGGCCATTGATGCCTCATCCGCCTTTGGAATGAACTCGGGGAATGCACTTGAGAGTATCTTCTCTGGTGACTTTGCAAGTTCTTCCCTCAAGGGCTGACCCGCATCTGATCGAAGGATGTACATTAACCTGGATCATGCTCAAAAGACGTAACGTAGATGAGAACTTTAATAAAAGGAGTCTAAACTCAAAAACGTAAACAAATAGTCAAATAGTTTAAATTCTACCGGCGGAAATATTTTGGTTCACATAATCGAGCAAGAAAATAATCGACAGCAGCTTGTGGATAACGATTTAAGAATTTTGTCAGTGGAAGACGATAAGGACTGTTGATCTCACTATAAAACTGTCCAGGTGGGAGGGCTACTTCTAAATCAATAGTCAAAGTTACAAGTTCGTCAAGAAACTTCCCTGCTGCACTGGGGAGTAAGTGAAAAAGCTCGATGATAGCTGCATTAAAAGTTGATAGGAGCATATTCAGATATGAATTATAAATTCTATAGTATTTAGGATAAAAAACACAACCCACCAGCTGCTATTTTTGGTTCTTCACCACTTTTCCATGATTTTTGAATCTGTTGAAGCTTTTCTGGTTCCAGCCATCTCTTCAGGTGCTCCAAAAGTTTGCCTCCCAAAGCTACATTAAACCAATTCGATAAAAGCTCAAGAAGGCGGGCCAGACCTTGCAGTAGAGGCATATTGAGGTTCTTGGTATGTGCCAGGTTAACTAATATAGGCCTCAGGCTGCTCTGTAGAAGTTCTTTCGGCATTCGTTGCTGCAAAATTACCTAAATGATAACACCAACACATATAATGCAAAAGTTAATTGCTGAATAGGATACATACTTAACCACATATAACACAATAGAGTTAATTATGTTTTCCGTCCTTGTGGTTTGTTGAAAATAACCATTACAATCTATTAGTTTAAAAATTGTCAAAACAGTACCATTACTTTCACTTTTGTAACAATTACAGTCCACCTCCATTAACCCATCTAATTTACCGTTATGTTTTTTTGGTGAAAAGACTAAAACACTATGTCTTTTCACAAAAACAATAATTAAAAAAAAAACTTTAATGGTAAATCGGATGGGGTTAACGGAGGTGAACTGTAATTGTTACAAAGTTTTGGCAATTTTTAAAGTAATGGACTACAACCCACAGAGACGAAAAACATAATCAACTCTTTTTTTGTAGTTTTTTGGCATAGGGGTATTTTAGTCTTTTCACCAAACACTTAACGGTAAATTGGATGGGGTTAACGGAGGTGGACTGTAACTGTTATTTGTTACAAAAGTGAAAGTACTGGTACGGTTTTGGTGATTTTTAACCTGGTGGACTGTAATGGTTATTTTCAACAAGCCATTGGGATGAAAAACGTAATTAACTCAACACAATATTATCAAAATGCACAAATTCTACTTCATTTCAGAAATGAAGACCCTAATATTATTAATTTACCTGTCTCAATCCCTCTTTAGCGACAGCTACAATTTCTGGTGTCCTACTTGTCAAGGACTTGAAAAACATGGAAATAATTTTCGACCGCAGCTCAGAGTGATTTTGAGTTTTAAAATCTGCCCATGCCATTGCTGTACATAAAAGTTCAATGCAAACTGTACGGAGTTTAGTCAACGACATAGCAACTTTTGGGTTCATATACTTTGCAACCCACACAGTCTCGTCGGCTTCAGCAATATGTAATACTTCTTGAACAAAATTGACTAATTCCGGAGTCAACTTAAGAAGAGGGGGCCTCAAAGCAATGCAGAAATTCAAAGCAGTCACAGTCCCAACCTGTTGTTCAACATTCTTTGACCTAAGAGGGCGCATTAGAAGTGACTGAAGCAACGGCTGGTGTAACGGTTCAAGTAACTCCGACACTTCACTACCGGTTCGACTAGCCAAAAGTGCCAAACACGACTGCACGATTTTACTGACTTTTACAGTTGCATTTGTATTTAATAACTCTGAAGCAAGAAACTCAACAACTCCTTGAAAACTCTGCCTGCGGGCTTCACTGTTTGCTTCATCAACATTATTCACCACCCGAAGGACCTGCGTCAGCACCTGACTAGTTTCTTCTTGTTCTTTTGCAGCATAAACAGGTAGTCTTTTAAGAACAAATACAAGTCCTCTTACAACACACACTTGGAAAACACATAGTGTTTCAACAGTGACTTTCCCCACTAACGCACCAAGACCGATGACCCCACCCATTTGAGCTTGCCAAGTAGATCCATAACAGCAGTGCAATAAACGAGGTAATAGTTGATCAAAAACCGGAACCCTGACTCTAGGAGGGGGTGAATAAACAGGACTCATTGATGGACTAGACACGATCAATGGTGTACCAGGACCCCCTCTTGACATGAGCACGTCAGTATGCTTAGAGCGCGCTAGTAATAGAAGGGTTTCGGAAAAAATATTTAACGCATTGAGGGCGGCTTTCGCATGGAGTCGGTTTTCATCCGCGAGAACTTCCACCAGAGCATCTAAAAAGATCAACGGGTCCAGTTCCTTTAAGTTTGAGCTGCTACCGTTTCTTTGTTTCGAACTGTTACTTGTGCTGGATGACAGTAAAGGACCACCAAGAGGAATGGCTGAAACAGGAGCATTGGTAGAGGAGCTTTCCAAGTGAAATATGATTGCAAAATGGCGGCATATATTAGCAACGTATTCATCCTTGGGGTCAACTAAATCAGGATCTGCACTAGCCGCAAATATGGTCATGAGAAGGATCTTGAATACGGATTTCTCAGCCATTAGTTGTGTTTTGGTCTTGACCCCCAAGTCAGTCTGCAATGGATGTTTATAAGTTTATAAGCATCAAATGGGAAGGAGAACTTGCCAGCATATAAAAACATAATGATAAAATGAAAAAAAAAAACAATAGTAACTAAACCAACCTTTACATCAGAAGCATCAGATCTTTTCCAAGATGGATCAACTGACGATACCAAAATGGTAGATAAGTGCTTAGATATTAACCCATCATCAGTTACGCAACCAGGCAAATCAAGCTGTGATGATAAGCATACTCGAAGAAACTTCAAAGCCTGTTTCCTATAAAAAGCATCCATGCTACTGTTCTTATTCGTAACAGCTGCTATAGCAAGATTAATACATCGATCCAAAGGTACCAGAAACGGAGTTTCAGGCTCAAATGTAAGAATCAATCGAAGGCCATGCTCTGGGTTTTCCTTGCATTCAAGTGCAAGTGGCTCTTTGAGAAACCTTCTGTTTCGACCACCCAATTTTCCAAGCAGTTGTAAAGATTTACTACCCCATGGGTACGGTGCGGGCCGTAAGTGGGACCACAAAGCTAAAATCACGTCAGACATCACATTTGCCATGCTTGGTTCCAGAAAATCGGGATTTAAGCTATCGATCCAGAACTCAAGTGTTCTCAATCCTAAGCTAACAAGTTCGTCACTCCCGTTAAGACACATTACAAGTGGTTTCATCAATCGAGGAAGGTGAGGTAGCAACGAACTTAACCGTGCAGGGAGTGTTAAGCAAAGCTCTAGTAAAAGGTCTCGCATTTCTTCAGCTGTGGGGCCCTCAAGCATTGCCAACAACATATTCAAGCAGGGTTGTAACGTGGGAATCAAATCTCTTAATAAAAGCTCGAATTTCCCACCACCTAGGGCACGGAACAATGTTTTAAGAAGCTGTAAATAACCAAGTGGTCTCTCAACTTCAATGGCGTTTTTCATGCACGCTTCCACGATAACGGGAACATGAGGCTGCAAAATGCGTTCACAATCTGCTGGTGCTTTCGCTACAGCACCAAATAAAAACCGGAAAAGATGTAGAACAAGTTTTGCTGCAGGGGAGTCTGGAAAGTTTCAGAACCCTCAAGTTTGCTGCTTTCTAGAAAATTAACCAAAACTCTGCAAATGGCCCCCAAAACCTTTTTTCTTGAAGAAGGGTAGAAAAAATATGCACCGGGTGTGTGTTTTGGGTATCATCATTCAAAAAGTTCCGGCATGCATAAAGAGAACATATCCATGAAAAACTCAGGTTCCATTATAGCCAAAATCTGGGAGAAAAGATGGATCATTTCTCTCTCCTCATCCTTTTTTTCTTTGAACAGAGCTAAGCAAACGACACCACTCTTCAAGACCCAAAGCTCTCCATACCTACCCCCCAAAACCATTTCTTCAATTAGTATTAAACTACTAATTTTTCATGTTTTTTCAGTAGAAATAAAATGCCCCTTTTCGGCCATGAGGTTTGGCCAGTTTTGGACTTTCTTCAAAAGATTTTTTTTTCCACATCTGGATCCAAAAAGGTTTTAAGTCTTGCCATTTTCATTCGGCTCGTTAACTCCATCCATTTTTTTTCTTTTATGTCAGGGGATTTTTGTTTTTTTTTTTTTTGTTAAATTAAAGGGCAATTCGGTCTTTATGTACGAAAATAAACCCCCGACCCTTTAAAAAGAAAAATGGATGGAGTTAACGAGCCGGGTGAAAATGGCAAGAAAATTTTTAAAACCCCTTTTTGGGTCCCCGATGCGGAAAAACAAACCTTTGGACGAATTTCCCAAAAAAGGCCCCAAAACCCCAGGGACAAAATGGCATTTTTACTCTAATTTAGTAAAAGCACTAATTTTTTAAAATAACAATAATACCTCTTCCCTTTTCCCGA